>CP099840.1:30750309-31491559 GCA_030062745.1 Capitulum mitella | reverse complement strand
AAATTAACGTTTTTATTCTTCGACGTTTTTTTCATTATTCTGAGGAGTTAGTAATGACAGGGCATAAAACCACGGCGCGCGTGAGGTTCCCACTAGCGTTTCCTCTGACATAAAACGTCGGAGAAATCCCCCCCCAAAAAAAAGAAACACAAAGGGACTTTGATTTCGGTCCATTCATTTTCACTTGTCACTGTCAGACGTCAGACGTTCCACTGTCAGACGGGCTGTATCTGACACTTTTTTCGTGAACACGCGCAAAAAGATGACTGCCTTTGCGGGGCCTTTCATCACCAAAACCCCTGTCGGTCCCGTCCTATTGCCTTTGGTATTTCTACGTGTGTGTTTCTGTCTGAAGGACTTTTCGGTCTTAAAATATGTTTGTTGTAAATACACTGGCGAACATGGATGGCTGATGTTTTTGTCAAGGGATGCACAAATATGCATAGAACTAAGTCTACCAATAATCCTTTTCAGGCAGTTATGAGTTAACTTGTAAGATCTCATATATCTTCCACAACAGTTAACTCAGGCAGTCGGTCATCTCTCTCCCTTGCATCAATAGGAAGCGATGATAAGCTTCATTCGTCAGATTGTTCCGTCTGGAACAATCAGTACTGTTCAGAAAAGCATTAACACTGTCATGATACATTGATTCTCTGTTAGCAAAGGTGCACTTCACGAATCGTCAAAAAGTTCTAATACCTGCACCACCGAGTGTGGTTAAGCGGTGAAAACAAAGCAAACAACGCCAAATGACAGCCAGTGAGGCCTGGTACCGTGCTCTACAATTCCTGCGTCCTCACAACACCGAGCAAAAACAAGGACCGTTATCACCGCTCTGCCACCGTGAAAGATCCAGACTGTATGGTTTGCTGGTGTGGGTCGCGGCGCACAGCCACTTGGGCACAAGCGTGGCGCCCAATCCACATCACACGTATCACCGATCGAGAGCTAGCGGCGTCGAGATTTGAACCCACCGCCTTACGATTATGAGTACGAGTCTCTATCCACTGAGCATTGCATGGAGTACTAACCGGTGAAAGTGATTTGCGCATACTGTGACATGAGCATTGGCGTAGGAACACGGGGCGGGGGACAGGGTCAAGCTCCCCCCCCCACTTTTAGGAGATTTATTATCAACATTATCCTTGAGGGGAAAACCGTTTCTGCCCCTCCCCGACTTTTCGCTTTTTCTTTTTTAAACTTTGCACTTTCCTGGATGCATCTACGCTCCTGGGTCGCCAGCAGCACGTGCTCGCCACTCAACCGGCAGCAAGAAGTATGCCAGTTCCAACATGAGGAGGCTGATCACGACTGAGGAGCCAGGGCGCAAGGTTATTGTAAACCTGATCGTCAAAGGGTCTCTGAACTGATTTGATGGCATGGGAAAAGGCCACGAATTAGAACTCGACACGTCATCAAATGGTCTACAACCACGAGATGTCACTGATGCCCTTTCTCCAAGTTACGGCTTTCTACCAAGATTCTGCCTGGGCAATTTTCAGTCCCCAGCTGCGACATCGTCTCTGAGACTGGTCCATATATGCTTCATTCCCCCACTTCCGAATATTTTGTATCTTAGATTGGGGGAGGGGAGCAAAACGAACATGACACGTGGAATTATTTCACTTGGCCTAGAAAAGCTCACGCATAGATGCTTGATGGCTTCATTTCACCGCGTGGCTTTCGAATCTCGCATGCGTGTGTTTTTTAGTAACAAGATGACAACATTCCCCAATTAAAAAGCTAAAACTAACTACGTGGGAAGGCATAAAGACACACGCCTACCACGTTCAGCGATGGGAAGACACGCAAGGAAACATGGAGTGGCTCGGGAAGCATGAGGCAGAAACGAAAGGAATGAAGCTAGCCGCATTTTTTGTATCTAACACCATGAACTGAGAACATGTCGCAAATGTAACATTTCCAAATCTTCCGAAGAAGTCTAGTTATGAATAAAAGTGATAAATACATAAAATTCGAATTATAGTACATAAAATAATTCTATTTTTTGTGGGTGCACAGGCCAATTTTGTGGGTGCACGGAGGTTACTGCGGGTGCTTAAGCCCGCTTTATGGGTGCTAAAGAGAGACATTGCGAATGCGCGTTCACCCACAAACAGACAGGAAACTACACCTATGCATTTGCCCCTCCCCATGAGGAAAATTCTGTCTACGTGCTTGGTCCTGTTCACAAATCCTCTAACATGATGGCCATATTTTCGTTTCTTGGTTAGGTAAAACGCCATCCTGCACCTTTCATAAACATATTGAGTTACTTGTTTTCCTTGTAAAGGTTGTTACCCGTCTGAAGCGCGGTCCCAGATTCCATCAAACTCATTGAAAAATTTAGCAAACCACGTAGCGGTATGCATGCTAAATGTTTCACCACGAGTGCATTACCAACCCCGCTATTTTTTCTCCCTATTCGTGTTCAGTTGGCCTCGGGTATCAGTGAGATATCACGCACACCAGCCACTCGACTGGATAATCGTAACTAAATGTCGCGAAAAACAGCAGTTTCTTCTCGGAGGTGCCAACATGAACATGGTGGCTGAAGCTGTGACCCGCGTAATTTCCCCGACAGGTATAGACCGTGCAGGGCAACCCAGCCCGACTCCGGCTCCGAGCAAGCGTCCGACATTTTCCGACGATGACTGCAACGGCGTCGGACCACAGTGAACGCTGACGGTCGCCGCCACATCGCACCGGACGCTGGCGGTCCGGCGCCGACAGAGTCGGGCCGACGTCGATGCACGCGCTCGGGCCGGGCCAGCGGCCCGCTGGGCTGACCCTCGGCGCTGGTCTGGTCTGAGGCCTCCGGTAAATAAACGGCCCTCGGTCGCGCCACCCGGCGTCGTGTCGGCCCGGACGGCAAATAACGGCCGTCTGCCGGCGTGTACGGACAGACAGGGTGCGGGTGTCGCCGGAGAGACGACACCGCACTCGTCAGACGTGGCGACGTAGTGCGGGTGGACGGGAACACGTCAGACCGGAGGACGCTCAGCTCGACCACGGGTCGCGCGCTCCAGGCACCGCAGGCGTGAGACGTACACTGAGGACGCAACAGCGACCCCCACTGCTGGTAATGGATAACGTCCACACAAGCTACTGACTCCTCACGTTTACACGGGAACCCTCTGCTTCCATGAGCTTTCATGGGATTCCACATGTTTCAAATATTCAAAACTCATGAAAAGTTTGAACAGGCAATGCAAGATTTTGAGTCAACTCCGTCCCTGCAGTACCACTGGCCTGTGAAAATTTCTAAATATTTAAGACAGCTCCATCACTACCCCCACTGTTCCACAAATCGCGTCCCCTCACACCGGCACCCCTTTCGAATCACCACGACCGGAGAAACAGCGCGACTGGGCCCTTCCAACGCGGGAGAGCCAGGGCTGAAAACGGCACGTCCCAGGAAATCCCGAAAGACGGCTCCAGAATCCCGTCCCCAGAATCCCATCCTCGAGGCGACTGTCCGCCGTCTTTCCCCGGATGCTGACGTCCGGAAGCTGACGACACCCGAGAGGCGACCGCAGCCTAGACGCCACAGACCGCGCTGACGCACTCCTGCACTGCCGCCGATAAAGTAAGCAGTCGGTCAAAGCGCGGACGCCATCTCCCAGCTGCGGTCTCACAGGCTGACACACGCCCCGCACGTCAAGCCGCGGACAGCTTGGCTCATATTGTTAGAATTATGGGTAACCGGGAGCTTGTCCGCATCCACGTCTGCCGAGTCGCCGTCTAGAAGGATATTCGTTAGATGTCCCTCCACCTCAGGTATCTTCCGCCGTTCAGACTAACCTGTAACCACTACGGGACACCGCATTTTATGTTGCTTACGATGCAAGCGAACCCCCCTCGCCCCGTCGCGTTAGTGTCTGCAGAAGCGCTACGTCCGCTGGGCCGGTGACGTCACGGCCGTCTGCTCACCCTGCCGCCGGCCAGCTGGCCACTGTGCACCAGCCGCTGGTACTCGTGGTCGACCTGACGGTACTTGGCGGCCGGCTCTGCCCGCGCCGGCGTGGCGAAGTCCTCCGGCTCGGGACTCTCGGGCCCTCCCAGGGAGTCGTTCTTGTGCTCCTTCTTACTGAGCGCCTGCGGGCAGCGGGCGGCGGCAGCGTGAGCCGGAACGGCGAGGCCGCAGAACGGGGGCGGGTCGCCACGCCTGGGTCCGGCACCGGTGATCGCGCGTGGGAGACGCCACCATCGACTGCACGGCAGGAGCCATGAGTCCTCATGGCTCAACAAGGCTGCAGCGGAACCAGGTGCCGGCAGTGATGATGAAAAACCCTCTTGTGAACGGATAACTCAGTTTCCTTTATTGTGACGGTGAATGCGGGCCAAACCACTTTATCGCCGACATCTTTGCCCAGCAAATTATTTGATGCAAAGTAGCCAACGCAAATCTGCACCCGGACGCGACAGGGAGGAGAAATATTTGTACCCTAAGTTCTCTTGTGACCGATTCGTTCAATCGACGTGTCACCCTGCAGACTGAAACCCAAATATTCTGCCATTTCTAAAACGTTAAGCAAAATTAAACAAATGAATAAATTAACAGCGGTTCCATGACGGTAGGTCGGGCACGTAAAGTGCTCGAGCTGTGTCATGCTGCCCATTCTATGTTTTATAAACATTTGACGGTGGTATGCTCAGCATCGATATTAGCATCCCAAATTAGTTTGTGAGGCGCAGGAATGTTGCACTGTGGGGTGGACTGTCACTTTCAGATCTAAACACAGCACGCAAGCATGGAACCACGGGTGAAACATGATACGCAAAATCTAGTTTATTTGTAATGCTGAGGCGTGCTTGCTGGACGGCACCAGGCACAGACCCAAGGGGGAGGGGCGATAGGGGGCGATGCCCCCCCCCCCCGAGGCCTGAGAAGAGGTCCCACGAGAGGGGCTCCGAAGCGGCCCCGTATGACCTTCAAGGGGGTCTCTGTAAAAACGTGACGTGCAGTTAGGGGAAAAGGGCTCTGCGAGGGTTAGATGACCCCCGAGACGCATAGAAGGACCCCTGAAGCTCCCAAAGGATTCCTGAGACCACAACAGGGCCCCAACACAGCAGACTGTCCCTGAGACCGCCACAGGGCCCCTGGGACGGCCAAGATGAGGAATGAGTCCCCAGGACGGCATAGGGGCCACTGGAATGTCATACGGACCATGAACGGGTTTCACGGACCTGTGTGGAAAACTCAAGGTTCTTGATGCAGTCCGAAGACCTCCGGGGGAGTTAATGAGACCCTGGGACGGCAAGATGACCCCTATGATGGATGGAACGGCCCCTGAAACTTTCTAAGGGTTCCTGAGAACGCAAGAGAGGCCCCAACACGGACAAGGGTCCATGAGACCGCTAAAAAAGCCAAAGAGGTCCCTGTGACGGCAAGCACTTCACAGAATCCTTAGTTCGGCATTAGGAGACCCTGGCCAGCCAGAGGGGCCCCTAAACTGAGACTTATCAGTGACCTTCCCAACCCTGAGAAGGGCTCCAAATGAGCCACACTGGTCGTTTTGGAAACCTGAGGGATTCTTAACGCAGTCGGGGGCTCTGTGAAGGTCAAGTAGGTCCTGAGACGGCAAGATGGGCCCCTACACGGCAGATGGTCCCTGAGACCGCCAAAAAGGTCGGAGGGTCTTTGTGAGGCAAAGATGACGAGAGGACATCTGAGACGGTATGTCTAGGCCGGAGAGCCGGACTAGACTGTTCCCTCCATTGTAGCCGTAAACATCGCAAAACCCGGCGAGCCAACCGACGTCAGAAACAGCAGCGGTTTGCTTCTGCTAGATGCAGACCTTGCACTGGAAACTGCTGGGTCATGAGTCCGGTCCTAACCACTGAGAAAATGTCCCGACTATGTCTCTGGTTGAAGGTCGACCTGGGCTTGAGTCCGAGTCGACTCAGGCTATAGTCCGCACTCACATGCATTTTGGCTTCGGGCTCATGTACAACACATCGCCTCAAAATTTCCCCCGCCTGGACTAGGATGCCGACTCACAGTGACAGAACACTGGACGCGGACTCAGACTCCAACCACGAGTTTAGCCCAAACTCAACTGAAATCCAGACCAAGCCAAGTCAGGACCAGACCTGGACAACAAGTCATTTCATCCTAAATTACGCCAACACCAGACCTGTCACACGTCAGAAAAAGGGGCAAGAATGTACCAGACACGGTTTGAACCATTCTGGCACCGGACCGCATGTGCACCCATGATCCTGGTCATCACAATGGATTTATGTGCAAACAGACTAGAAAAACTCTTATGCCAGTAAGAAAACGGCACCTTGTTCAGAAAAGGTCAAAGAGGCTTAGCTAGCTTGACAATGCGGCCACATATAGCTTGAACATATAGCTTGAACGACGTTCATATCTGACTTCATGTCAAACCTAGCAATCACCACGGACACCTGCAGCAGGCTGACGATATGGGCCGGGTACACTGCCGTTCTTTGGTAAAAATGTTGCGCAGCACGACACTACAGCAATGGAAAACCTTAATGGGCCCGAAGTTTCCTTATGCTTGATCTTTTCAGGCATGAATCGAGCTTGTACTCGGGTCTTCTCGTCGCGGACAAGGCCTCGGAATCAACTCGAAGTCATCGACATAATTCCGACTCGGAGCCACCGGGTCGGAAACACGATGAGTCGGACTCAGATTAGCACTCAAGGCATTCGAACCCACAATCGAAATCACATGAAGTGTTCTGGACTTCTAGGTCTGGTTGAGTGTCAAGTGCTTTGCCCCCCCCCCTTCCGGAAACCCTGGTCACTCCCATGGACGAAGGCAGTGAATCAGAGCACCGTTTAGCACGCGCCGCTAAACAATGGCGGCGCGCGCGCGCGTGGATCAACAGAACCGGCTCGACCTCCGCTCGGCAGCCCCGGCGACAGCTCGAACCGAGGGGGCCCCGCTGGCCGGACTGCAGACAGCGCAGCTCAGGAAGAGCTGGCCCTTATCGCCGGCACGGCCGCCGTGGACGGCCGCGCAGGCGCCGGGGAGGAAATGGTTACACCCCACGGTTCAAAGAGCGGACTTGCAGAGCGCAACTGGGGAAATGTTGGACAGCTGCATCGGATGATATCCCGTGGATGTAGAATGTCAGAGGGGACATCGGACATTACCGACACAGCGCAGTGTAATTGGACTCTCTGCACAAAGTACGTTGCTGCTCGTGACACCCAACGTATCACGGCTGATTACAGCTACACCACCTAACTCACCCTTGCTGCAAGGAGCTGCTCGTCACACCATGTTTTAGCCTCAATGAGCTACGATTTCCCGAACTGATTCTAAGCATTCCAAAGTTTTTCAAAGGCCTTCTGCCTCGGCAGTCTGATGGCTGTTGGCTGCTGGCTAATCACTTTTCACGGCGTCAAATCAATTACTCTTCAGAACTCAATTCCCGGCAGCAGCAAAGTCGTTCGATTTACACAAGAGCGGACTAGATGACTGCTCTTTGCACATACCACTGAAAGACTCTGGACCGTTTTCGTTCGCTCCTCACGCAAAACAGCCCAGAAACAGGCCTCTGAACATCGTTCACGTGCCATCAAATACATTCTTCCTGTCGAGCAAATATCTGACAATGCCACGCAACGGCCGTCGCACTACGGTCTGTGGGGCGGAGCACTGGCTCCGCTGGCAGTGTGCTCGCGCTGAACAGTGTTTGCCAGGCCAGGGTCGCAACAGCGGCTTCACAACCGGGACGGCCCGCCCACTCTGCGATCCCTTCGCGGAGCCAGGACCTGGTCAGACGATACTCCCGGCCGCCCTCGGACTGCGGACCGTCTTGTGGTCAGCTCGTGAAACCCTCCCCCGCCAGCACGTCTGAAGGCAGCGCGGGCCGTCCCCTGGTCTGCTCGTGAGACACCCCCCTCAGGACGTCTGGAGGCAGCCCGGGCCACGCTGGATTGCAGCAGCGTAGGACGCGACCCCGCACACGCAACGGCGGCCGGCGGCACGTGGGCCCGCCTTCGCTGTGCGTGGGGCCGCTTTCAGCGGCGCTCGGTTCGCGCCCGCTCCACGTCCGGCAGGCAGGCCCCGCCCGACGGAGGCCGTAACGCCGCCACTGGGCGGCCGGCTGGCATCGACGCGTATCAGATGACCGAGACGCAACGTTGCGTAACCCCCCGCTGCACCACGGCAGGAGCGGATGGCGGGGAAGGGACGAGAGGGGAGGTGCAGGCGCATCCTGCGCCCGACCGGCCAGACTTGTCGGCCGACAGCACCAGACCAGGAGGGAGAGATAACATAGACGGCGGGACTGAACCGGGCGTGGTCGGCGACCTCGTTACACGTGCTGCCCGGGCGAAGCTTGCCGGACCGTGTTTTAGATCCCTACCGATCCGCCATTGTTACAAAGTGCCGAATGCAGTCGGGTGTCTGAACGGCGAATTTCCACGGACATTTCGTAACTTCAAGCAACGAAATTAGGACCAGCGATGAACACCAGTATAAGCAGGTCAAGCACCACATCCGAACATCCGAGAGGCAGGCCTTTAACGACGCAAAATCACTATGCTGTTGACCCATGTGGGGCAGAGGCCACAGACAAGTCACGGGAAACTGCGGTTTGTTTTCCACCAGAAGCAATGAGTGTTATTAACACGACAACGTTCTTCGGTGTAATGGCCCCTGACTGCCAGCTTTTTTTCACACCATATCTCACGGAAGCAATTGCTGGTCTCCGACCTGTTATTTAAATGACCAAAAAAGCAGGCATCACATACCCTTATGTCGAACAGCATGCAAGAAATACACGCAGAGCCCCAATTTCAGTACAAAATATATTTATAAGCTGAAATATCCCATTTTTAGTCAGCGATGACATAAAAAATGGTGACTCCGGATGCTCAGCTATACTAAATATTCAACTATACAGGGACTACATATCCATCAATGGTGGACTTCTGCACTGCAATAAATAGCATGTAGCATGTAGCAATAGCAATAGCATTGCGTGCGAGGTAACAGACAACCTGAACAAAGTCTATGGAGCAGGCTGTCCTTTTGCCAGGAGATACCACACAACGACGCTAACGATATGGAAGGAGATGACCTCCATGGTCTCAGCCAAGAAAACACGAACAAAGCTAATCCTTGATTAGGCATGGTTTAGTTCGGACAAAACAAAGAGTAAGTCATGAAAAATTGGTTCACGCGAAACGACGAAGGGCATCAACCCTGGTCCGGCCGCTATGCCCAAGCCGCCGGATCCCTTACCTCCTGGATGTCTTTGTTGGTTCTGGACTCGTGCGGCTCGTTGTACTCCGTGTACTTGAGCAACACCTTGTCCATGTCAGTGCTGGCGTACTGGAACAGCTTGTTGGACGAGTTGAACATGATGAGGGAGATTTCGCAGTCGCAAAGCACGCTCAGCTCGTAGGCCTTTTTCATCAGGCCGAACTTCCGTTTTGTGAAGGTCACCTGCCGAAGATCGCGGCCGTAAAAGTTATGGTCGTTGTCCGACTCTCAGGCTGAGTTGGATGCGCTCTGAGTTGAGAGTTGAATGCCTTGAGTCGTGATCTGTGACCTTGACAGGGTCATTTACGGAGCGCAGTGGCACACCGATGACATCCTGATAGGACTTATTTGACATAACGAGGTAGTAAAATTTAAGTATTCAACCCGAGATGCCCATAACATTAGTAAATGCGTGACAACTCATTGGCGGTCTGGCACAGCAACCTAAATCATTACGTGGTGTAATAATTTGTCACCCATATAATGTATCGATAATCATCAATGCAAAGTGGAACCGGAACAAAACAGTTTCGTCGCATTTCTGTTTTAGCTCACGGCCCACGGCCAAAGCTCGCTTAACTTTATATTCCCGCACCCATGGCGCTACAGGGTGTTTACTCGTATTGGGGGTCTATTGCCCCCCCCCCCCCGAGATCTCGAGGACTACCCATCTGATTTCATCGCAACAAACGACAAGCGATTTGCCATGACGTCAACCACATTTTACAAAAAGAACTTCCAAAAACTTTAAAAGGAATGGAAACAAGAGGCAAAAAACTCCAAATGGGATGTATTTTTAATTTAACATCATCCGCTGCTAATGGATTGATTGTGCCACAGTTTATACGAATGAAGAGTTAATTGATGAACCTTCTCCCATTGACCTATACATTCGGAATTTTCAGAAAATTGGTACGCGTTCACGAGGTTTGGAAAATGGGATAAATATTTTTTTTATAACTAAATTAAGACAACGGATAGAGCCTTTTTTGTTTTTACTAATCATGATAACCTCGGGACAAGTCGTATTACAATATTTGTGTAATGTTGGTAAAGGTGGCGCTAGGGACATGCACAATGAGGAACTGCCAAAATCGCATGTTCATCAGGTCAGTTTACGACCTCTGACTTTCAATGACATAAAATGGCTTAAGAATCACATGAAATGGCTCAAGTTCATCCCATAATGTCTGAAAACGTTTTCAATCATTTGAGTGCAGTATGCTTCTAAGTCAGGAGCTTCTAAAAGTCCCATTTTTGGCCTTTTGGCCATCGTAATGTGGGGTACGCACACGGACATTGTAGGTCATAGCTCTGCGACCCGACAAGATATCAACCTGAAACTTGAAACTAGGGGTGCACCGGATATCCGGTCCGGCCGGATACTAGAGATTACGCGGTATCCGGTATCCGATCGGACATTCCTGTGATCCGGCCGGATATTGCCGGATATTTAACCTCTCGGTATATGACAAAAACGTTCTTATGTCTGCCTACAAAACAGTTTCAGCAGAAGAAAGCCTTGTTATATTAGTTTGTCGATGTCACTAACAGTTCCAAGGTCTGTTTGGAGCACCATTTTTCCTTCGTAGCTTGGGAGGGTTGAGACATATGTTGCAAGAGTGGGATTCAAGCTCAAAGCTGTGAAACAATAGCCAGCATGTGCTCAACAGCCCATTTCGTGGTGTATTATCTTCCTATTTTTTTTCATTTTATCATCACAGACATTTATCTTTCTCAGATCCTCTGATACAAATGCATAACGGACAATATACTTCTGGAGACATATCTTAGTATTTGTACGGAATTCTTATCGAGCCAGGTATTCTAGTTCTACCAAGGCCCTATAATGGCATTCTACGTATTCTGGAGTATTTGCCATGGGTATAATCACTGCAGTAGCCGAGGGAGCATGTCCCACGTAGTTTTCCAGAAGCGCCGATTTGTTCCCCTAATTTTTAAAGTATGAAATAGATATTTCCCATCGACGACACAGTTTCTTGAACTCTGAAATCCAACAAAGGAATTTCAACCGTACGCTATCATGCAACGATCGAAAAAAAGTGTTTTAACCCCCTCCCTCCCACCTATTCTTGGTGGATTGCAGCCATCTCGTCCCCCCAAATTGCTGAACAGTGGTTACACCCATGTTTTTGAATGCAGTGAGAGATGGTGAGCTGCGCTATGATTGTTGTGTTCTTTGTTTATTTTCATGAGGAAACCTATGGAAACCTTGCCGTTAATGTACGAACTAGGGTAAACGATTCACACTGTTGACATTTTATTCAATATTTTTCAGATTTTCAGACCTTCCTTTTTCAGCTTAGTCTTTTTCGTTACATTTCCAGTAGAAAATGGTAAATCAAAAATGGGCAAGCATAATATCCGGTACCAGGCCGGATATCCGGCCACATATCCGGCACCCCGATTCCGGCATATCTGGTATCCGGCCGGATCACAAGATCCCCGATCCGGCGCATCTCTGCTTGAAACACAAGTAGAGGTCTCTGTGCTTAGCGTCCTCTACTATATATATATATATATATATATATATATATATATATATATATATATATCATTCCTAGTTTTGCGTTTTGAAAGCCAGCGTCAAAAACATTAACCTACAACCAAATTTTGACTTTTACCTTGACCTGACTTTGTGACGTGACCTCAGATTAGCAAAAACATCTTTTGCATGCTGGCCCAGATGTTTACCTACATACTCACGTCAAGTCCTAAGTTTTCTTTTACAGCTCTATTTTTGCAGTCATTTTTTACAGCTTCAAGAGTGCCAAAAATGGTCTGAGGTGCTTCCGTAAAACCTCGCCTGGCTCCGCCCCTAAGCAAAATGAAATTATAAAATTCGGTAATACGTAGGAAATAGGTAGGAAAAGTGACCACGTTTCGCAAAGCTGTTTTAAAAACCTCGGGAATGACGAGCAACAAACTAGAGCGGGGATTCTGACGCTTCCCTTCCCCGATACGGGAGCAGCGCTAAAGGTCACAGGTCGCGGCAACTGCAAGAGTCGGTTCAGTCGTACACGGATGTAGCGTCTGACCTAGCACAAGCTCTGAATGGGGTTCTATTTATTCTGTCGGCCCGGCGTCGTGACAACTGACGCCTCGGGACAGTTTCGGCCCAAGACCGGCAGGAGGGCGGGACGGGACGGGGTCGGGTCGGGACGGGCTGCGACAGGGGACACGAGAGAGCGCAGCACAGCCGCCGCCAGAACGTTCCCCGCCGAGTAAAAAGCACGGAACGCTAATCCCTCGTCTGCCCATGAAAAGTCCACGAGCCCCCGTCGCCCTTTTCCCGCCCGAAGTAACCGTCTTGAGGCGGCTGGTCCGAACAAAACTGTGAGTGTCGCAAGGGGAAAGCAATTTACGCGGCCGCTGCATTCCGACGTCCAGAAAAGAAAACTATCACTATCAGCATGGAAAAAGACGCAGCTGCTGTGAAAAGCCCTGTTGGCATATTGCTTGTTGGCGAAAGGGATGGCGAACTCGCATGGCAACGCATTTGACCATGGGGCTCTAGGTCCCCTGGGCCCCAGGGGATCTGGAGACCTCCCAGGACCTAGTTCCTAGACCTTCCAAGCTTCAGATGTTTTAACATTAGGTCTCTGGGGACGTCTGGTAAGAAGTGTTTCGAAATCTTCTACAGTGTTTTGCATTATCAACCACACTGGCCGATACAGGGCGTCCGGGTCGGGGCCATGGCCCCTCTTTCGTTGGAAAACCAGGGGCTAGCATGTGTTCTGGCCCTCCTCCTTCTTGTACAGATACTGTGAATATTTCCCTCCTGCAACAAAAAACGACGTGACCGAAATCCAACGACAAATCACCATTTGGAGGTACGTTGGGTTACACAAATGGAGATTTCCCCCCCCCCCCCAACACTTGCACATGTTCTGGATCCACCTTTATTATCGATGATTTCTTACCTTCATAAAAAAAATCAAACGGCTTCCATAAGCAAACAAAGTGAAGAGTGGCCCTGAGAACCCCCAAGAGCTGTGCGGTCGCAACAAATTTGGAACTCCCAAGAGTCCCCGAACACGGACCTACTGCCACTGACAAGCAATGACTTGGAATGCTGAAAAGAGCGACTGACGAATAGCGAACAAAATCAACTAGGCTTGCTGCCATTGCTGCCACAAGAATCAATAGAGCAATACTAGCAACTCGCCTCACGAAAGGCAGCTTTCGCACAAGGTCGATAATGATCGATGGTCAAAAGATTGCACCATTTTGTTTGAATCGACCAGGCGCCATCAACCAAATCGCAGAATCGTGTGCTCCGTCTGACAGGAGAACGCGGTGAGCGTCCTGAGTCGAGTCTCTCGACCTTGCCGCACCCTGCAGAATAACGGTTGTCTGCAATCGTCGTCAGCGGTGGTCATTGACGAGGTCGCGTCATATCAGGGATGATCATATTCATTCGAATGAGCGAGAGGATTACTGACCTGTCGGTTTCGTTCGTCGAGGATACGTGATATCTGTATTTTACGACGCCCCATAATGCCAAACGACGATCCTTATGCAGTTGCAGCCAGCTGTTAGTTGTTGAGAACCCCTGCAAAAGGAAAACAAAGGGTCAGGTAGCACGCTAGGCGAAAATGCAGGTGAAACTTGAGGTTCATTTATCATCGCATGCATCGAGACACCGCCGTCGTATTACAAACGCCAGCACAGAACAACAGTTACGAGGACGAAGAAGGCATTTTTAACCAAGCTGCCAGTCAGGGTTAAAATCTAGGCTGATCCACAGGTGAAAACCAACCAATTCGATCCGCAGATCATCTCTTAGATTTACTTAAATCGCCATCGGTCTGGCGTTTATTTCGCCATTTTGAATTGCCCCGCAAGACATATGGCAATTCCTCGGGGTCCATTTTCCCAACAAGCCAACACACAGTGCCGTAAGCTGACAGAGCGTCGATTCAGCGCCGGGGGCGGTCACTCGCACATTCGGTTTTCAGCGGCGCTGGCGGCCGGGCGTGCGCGGTTTGCGGCCGGCCAGGGCCAAACGACCGGGTCCATGTCACTGTCACTCCTGACACGGGAGGCGCCATAACCAGGGCTGGCCTGCTCTCAGGCGAGCCGACTGCAGGCACCGTTTGCGGGCGCAGAGCCGCGAGGGACGCACCGCGCCACCGTTCGCGCCACCGCGCCGAACCGTTACCCAGACTGGCCGTGTCAGAGGCTCGTCCGGGCGGCTCCCACACGTACTGATTTCACCGCGGCTGTAGGGAAATCATTACAGTGCGGGATGCCCCATCTGTACGCCGTGAAAGTCCGACTGTGCGAAAGCCCGGCTATACGTGTCGACAGGGCTGAGCCGAACTAAGAACACTCATTAATGGTGGAAGGACAATGGTCATGCTTTGCAAATAACTTTACTACGGCACAAGTACCACACAAACACGGCAAGGTATAACAAAATGCAGCAAGCTCAAAAACCATTAGAAGTTTGTTTATTAACAGACTGGGCTGTATCCATGACACGGAGTAGAAGTTTCGATCCCCGAGTTAATGGGAAAAGTGGAAACTGCTGCCATTAGGTAGGCGTACCTGGACAGCAATATACATAAGAAGACAGTAATCCCACAATCGCGACATCTCAGCAATCAGCCAACCAGGGCGCTAATATTTCTCCCGGTAGACCGTGGTGAGGAAATGACACATAAATCATAACACACACGCTCATTTTTTCCCAGCGCGTATCTGACCTCTAATGCTGCACGACGCTTTGGGTAATCTTTGCATGCGAAGAGTATTCGACGAAAAGCATTGCTGGCAGCCTTGGCAGCATGAAACAAGGTCTCAAAATGCTACGGGTACACTAGCGACCTATTGTGACATTACGTAAGAAATTATTATACCAATGGTTTCTCGACCAACATACGTTTACCATACATTCATGACGCGGGTGAAACTCATCTTACGAACAGTGCTTTATATCCATTGCACGCTTTTGTCTACAAACGGCTACTGTAGTTCCCAGCCACGCATTTTTCACATCAGTTTCTTAAGAATACTCAAACGTTTTCGCCATTTGCCAGCGTTCTTTCCCTTCATCCACTCAAAGGAGGCCACCTGCACGAGGCCGGATAAAATCGAAGGTTTTATCCTGGACCCACACAGTTTCCGGCAGCCGAAACCAAGTGGCCTGCGTCGTTGTGGACTGCTTGAAATGCACCCTCGGAACAAATTCCGACATCCTTCACGAGGGTAATCTAAGATAATATCGGACAAACAGCCGTCGGGAGGTAACATCGACAGGCATGCTGGGCGGAGATTCCAGGCCGACGTACTGGGCAGCAACGTCGAGCACGGCATTCCAGACACGCTCGGCACAAGAGCTCTCTGTACACAAGCTGGCGGCAGATTGCTCGGCACTCTGTGTGAGGCGGCTGCCGAGAACCGCTGCCGATATGTCGTCTCCGCCCACCTGGCGAGCGGACGGGAGGTGTTGGCGCGACGCCGCCGAGGAGCCGCAGCTCGAACCACGGCTCACCGGCCGCCGGACCCAGTCCTCCTGACCGGACTGGGCGGCAGGAGGGTCAGACCCCTCACGCATCGTCCGGCCGTGACTGTGCCAGGCCACCTGAACTGCGCCCCTGTACTGTGACCATGTCAGATCACCTGAGCTGCGCCCTTCTCCTGTGCCCATGTCAGGTCCGCCTGAGCCGTGCCCCTCTGCTGTGACCGTGTCAGGTCGTCGGAGCCGAGTCACCTGGTTGAAGTAAGGCCGCGTCTGCACCAGATTCTAAATTTCAGACTCGAGCCAATCGCAAATACCTCGAACAGTTTGTACGCGCCCGGTCCACCGAGTGTGGACGCCACGGAGTGTCGGCTGAATCAGAGGATACTGGCTGGACTGTGGATGTCGGCTGCACCCGGGGATGTCGGCTGGGTATTCGTGGATGTCGTCTGGACCACAGGATATACCCATGGTGGATGAGACTGAGTGAGAACTGCGTGATTCGCAAATCTGGACTTCGGTCATATTTTGCGCCGAAACAGTGTCCAAGAATTCCTTCCAAGCAACGACACCCAATGGCATGCGTTTCATGCCTCGCATTTTGTTCTTTCCAGCACCATATTTGCGTGCTTTTATCTTTGGCATCTTCCAGGCCCTACACGAAACGCTTACCAAGCCCATCGTACCATCTGAGCCCACGCCTGACACGCGGAGCGCGGTGTGCCCCTCGCTGGGCGGTCAGGTGGATCTGACCCGTCGCCGGGAGCGGCGGCTGCGGTAGGCCGGTCAGGCGACGGATCCGCCGATACGGAGGCTCTCAAACGCGCGGTGGTCGTCAAACCGCGGCGCGGTGCACTGAGTCGCCGGAGAGCCAAGGGGGCCGGCACCCAGTGCAGCGGCGGCGGACCGCGTCGTCCGCACGGGAAGAACGACGGCGCCGCTCGCGGCCCAGGGACTGCAGGCGCCGCACGGTTCGTCCCGTGTGTTCGGAGTGCACGCGCTGCCTTCCTGGCCGGCGAACTTGGCTAATCGGAGGACGGACTGGGATGCAATAGGATCGTCGTGCCTGGTGGCGTCTGCACCGAGACTCCCGCAAAAGCGGCTGCAAAGGCAGCGTCGTAAAGCAGATACAAAACGTCGGAGTTTGGAGCGCACGTCAAGTTGTTACGCGGAAAAAGTCAGCGACGTCTCAACAAACTAGACATGCTTTTCAAAAAACGGCTGCGCGTATACAAGGAAAGATAAAAACCTGTCTGAAATTTTCACAGGGTCCGGTTCTGCTGTCACGCACGACACATGGGCCATTCAGCTTGCACAATACCTGCAGTTGGGAAGAAGAGCTAATCAGGGCCAAGGCCAAAGGGAGAAAGTCATAAAATGTGATGTGGTCACACAAACTGGGGTGCTAAAATCCCCAGTTATCACTTCAAAATAACTTAAAATTTACAAGACATTAAACAACACATGTAATTTACTCATACGCTGTGAACACATTTGGCGTGCAGTGTACGACATTCCCATTGCTACGTAATATACATATTGCACCAACGGTTGCGATTTTCTCAAGCTCGCCAAAAGCTGACAACGCAGTATAGAAAAGCTCACGACCTGAGGCAAGGAGAGAATGCACCTGGGAGAAAAGCATTCCACCAAAAAGGATCAAGCAGCGTACCGGTGGAGCGTCTAAAATGCCTCCAGCCATCGACGCCTAAATTGTTCCTGCACTATTGGGACCGTAAGACCTCACGGACTTTCATCGGCACGACTGACAGCAGTAAGGTCCTGGGAGCTGGCTCAGACAAGGAGACGACAGTGTGCTGAATGTAGACGGCAGGGGGGTACACTCTTCGCCACGATGATATTCGAAGAGACTGGCAAAACACGACGGCGTGAGCCAGCATGGCTTAGCTAATAACTTCTGGATCCCAAAAACGTCCAAACCGTTCAAGAATGCAAACTTAAGGGAGGTGTACGTCGTATACAACTGGCTCTGAAATCCTTCTGGGAGCTGGGTAAAAATTAGTAACATATGTCTATGCATATAAGTCTAGTCTCAAACGACCCTCCAGTGTTTGCATATCTGTCCTGAAGCAGTGATGTAAGTCGTTTACGACAAAGGCTTGATGACTTGCAAACTCTCACCCTCATTAGTAAAAACTTGCTCCGACAGCCTTGAAGACTTTGAATCATTGGTGAGCTCAGCTGGAGCGGATCCGTTTTCGGGATAAGTTGCACCTTCCAGGAGATGAATTCATGTTGAGACGGAGCCTCACCTTCTAACAACAGATAAGGCTGTCATGCAGGCAACTACAGGCAAGAGCTGTGGGATGGGACTAGTGAGAAAAAGGAGCGGCTACTGGTTTTCGTTGGTGGTTGACAAAAGATGACTTTGGTCTTGCCCCAGTCGAATTATCGCTTGTACTGGAATTTCGAAATATTGTCGCTGTGTGTACAGCAATTCACAAATCATACGTCTTCTATATAAACTTGATAATATGTGCAGCAATTCAGCACCATTTCCAACTTACGAAATTCTAGAAAACAAGCAACGAAATGAAAAGAAAGGCATTTCATAAATTTTATGTAGTGTCATCCCTTACAGAAAGTGGACGTCATCAAAACAGTAGGAATGATTTGGAAAATGTGTATCATTCCCTGGCCGCCGCCATCCCGGTTTCGAGGGAACGTGCGCACGGTTCGCGCGAGCTCCGTCGTCACGGAATTACCGCAAGGTGCTCCGACATCATCACGCTGACCGCTGGCCGGAGCCGGCCTTCTGGAAAACCTGCCGACGTCAGCGGGAGCGGGTGCCGTCGCCTCTGTTATCGCGCGCCTCTGGTGACGTCACGTGCCGCCGGCGGACCGCGCGCACTAGGTCAGTGAGCACAGAGCCGCAGCGGTCATGGAGCCGCAGACGCAGGCTGCGCCGTCCTGCAGCTCCAGCGTGGGGAACAGGACCGAACATGGAGGCGTCACGGCCGCTGTCGTAGTCTCCATTTTGGGGCTGCCCGACCGCGCCGATTCCGTCTAATTCCCTCGCGTCAGCGGACGCACGAGGATGGCGACGGCTTTCCTCGCGCTCTCGATTACTGGGGTCGTTTCGCGCCGCAATCTCTCACGTCAGGTCTGACGCCAAGAGGCTGGGCACTCAACAGCCGTGGTGATGCATGCACCATGAAAATAGGGAACGAGAGGCGATGACAGATCGCTGAATTGGCTAGTCTGAACAACAGACCATGTTTACGAAGACTTATCTGAGCAGCATGACGTATGCATGACGCAAGACGGGGATTTAAAGGCATGGCAATTATCAGCAGCCAAAAAATTTAACATGAAAAACGTACATTCTGACAACAGTTTTTCGCAAGCATATCTGAAAACGTAATGCCCTGAGGACGGGTTAGGTGACTCTCGTTTCCGCATTACTAGAGCTGTGTTTTGACGCTTGACGTATGCTGCCGTACCGTGGTGCTGACGTGGTAATGACGAATGTTAGCAGCGTGGCCAGGCCAGGGGTATACGGATCAGCTGACCCCCTCCTCCTCTATGATGGTCAGATTTTTAAGAACTGGCTTTCACCACAAATGATTCTTTAAAAGGCAGCAACAAAGTAAAATAAAAACGTAATGTACTTATATTTTGAAAATCTGCGGGCGTGCAATTTGAAAGGGTCAATTTCACCGTGTTTGCAGCAAAATGGCAAGAGTACTATTCAACATTCATATTTTAGCTTTCACATCCCACCCTGTACGAAAAGTCCTGGTTATGCTACTGCTGGTTGCGCAGCTATTTCGCCGAACTGTCAAATTCATTAATACAAAACAGGCTTTAACTTAGGCGTTGAATTTTATGTTTTTACAATCAACCGCGTGCCTATATAGCTGCTGAGCGAGTCATTAAAGTATTGCTCTCCTCAGCGTGCTGCTTACATTCTGGTCATCTCCAAGACCGTGGTAGATTAAACTTCTCACACAAACTGGTTACTGATGACAGGATCTGTATTTATTACCATCCCGCGTAAGGCAGGCTGGATTTTTCTGCCCATCACAAGATTGATGGGAATGTGTGCAGGTCTCCAAACTTTACGTTTTTACGTCGTTAGGACGCATAATCCGTTTTGCCCCAATGCAACAATTTCCGCAGTTTTGGACCTTGGCGGCGTTACGTGGGTTCCAGCTTTACGAATGCACTGGTGGCGCTCCTCCGGGCCTCCGGATCACTCACGTTGAAAAATCGGCTCTTAAAACGCTGTGCAACATTCCGTAAAAGCATGCAGCGTGAACCTGTTCGACTTGTAGAGTTGTTCACATTTGCCAGACGGACCCGTCGGTGTGGTCGTGAGACTCCAGCTAATTAAACTAACCGAAATAATAAAACAGAATAACTGAAAATCTGACCATGTACAACTGAAATAGGATTGTTATGAATATCTTCTTTTTTTGCTACATCGAGCATCGTGCATGGTGATTGGCAGGGTGTGAAACCTAATTTTTGTTCTTGGTGTACGAATATACATTGTCTTTTGGAGTACAAAATATTATGAAGAGTACAAACCAAAAATATAGGCGTTAATCCTGGGTTCTTAATTTCATTCTATTTAGATACGAAAACTACTTTTTTATTACATGAGGACTGGCATTTGCTTGGGGACTTATCAAAATGATTATTGCGCGGTTTGTAAGAAGATACAACAGACTCTTCGGATACAAAATGTTTTCGGGCACTTTTTGGTGCATCTCGACGCCAAAAACAACATTTCTCCCAAATTCACATTCACCAATCAATGACTGGTGATGTCTGAGATGAGACCGTGCAGGGCAAAGTCGGGCAGACGAAACCACTCTGCAGCCCACATCTGACAATGCAGTCCCAGATGGACAGCAAACTTCGCCTCGAACGTTTAACACTCATTTGACAGCACCTTGTAGTACTCCATACAACCTACCCAGGGCCGTCTGCTAGCTAACCCTCGGGCCAAACACCGAGCGATGAAGCCACTTGCACCCAACCTGAGCTCATGAGCACCCTTCCGACCACCGGAGCCGGCGTGAGCACAACCGGAGCACGGCCAACCGAGGACGTTTCCCCCTCAGACATCCCCCGCCGGTCACTAGCCGACCGCAGGCACCGCCATCGCTCGGGTTGGCATCAAATACGCTACAATGCCAAAAATGTAACGATGCTTGACCTGCACGAACGTCGGCCCAGCCGAACTGTCTAGCTTTCGTGTCAAAGACCTTTGGCCATCTTCCACTGAACGCTGCCAGGAACTCCGCGACCCCACCCAGCGAACCGAGGAGTCCTCGAACTTTCGTCAGACGTCGCCCCAAGCAGCAGAGCGCAGCGCTTCCCACCGGCGTCCGGCTGCACCGCCCGCGGCTCAGACGAGCTGCCCGAACATCCGGCCGCCATCTCCACTGCCTCCCGGCGCTCCCACACTGGTTGCCGGCAGCGCGTGTGGCCGGGGTCGGCGCCCGGCGGCGCGCGCGGTGCGGTGCTGCCGCGGCTGCCCCGGTCTTCGCGCCCGCTGCGAGGAGCGCGGAGCTCACCGCGACGGCCCGGCGCCGGCCGCCGCAGCGCACGGGCGCCGCCGGGCCTGGACAGGCCGCGCAGCTGACCGAAGCCGCACAGTCGCACGGCGCACAACTGCACGCCGGCACGGCATGGTGCGGTCAGAACGGTCGCCGGGGTAGCAATGGTTCAGTCCCACAACCGGGCGTTGTAAGTAGCTGAGCCGTCACCTGGCGCCTCCTTCGTCAGGCGGCCTTGTTGAGCCCACCTACACTCCCCGCCAAAGCGTGTTGATTTTCGTTGGAAAAACGACAATGTCGAGTCTTCCTGACATTACGGTGCAATCCTAGTGCTGAAATATAGGAAACGTTGATAAGGCTGATAACAATGATAACTACCTGCTATCGATAGGGGTCTTGTGGGTGCTCCGTGCAGCGTGGTATTGAACTGACAACCCTGATCTTATCTAAAGATTTCCTCACGAATAGAATAACATCCGATGTCAAAGTTGGCGCCAATGGCCAACATTATTTTAAATTCCAATGGGTTTGCTGGTAACGTCATTTGCAATGTTCTTGGTATGGATCGAACTGTCATCAACACCAAGACTTCACAATTTCAAATACTGACGTTAAGAGAGAGAGAGAGAGGAGGAAGACAGTAAACGAACAGTGAGTGACTGACTGAGGAAGCCCGTGAGTGTCGGGAGATCGGGAAAATAATACTGAGCGCAGGGAAGAGTGTCGAGGAAGAGGAACGAGAGAGACAGCGCACGAGTCCATGTCACCACAGCCCACATCGACACCCACCGCAGCTGATAACGAGCCCCGGACGCAGCGCCGCTGCCGGCGCCCGAGCGAAACCCACCAAGGAAAACCCAATCACCGAGCGGCGCGTGACTCGCGCAGGAAATGAACGACACGGCGCGGCCGACGCCAGCTCGACCGCGGCCCTCACGCAGGAGCGCGGCGGCGGTCCTTCGGCCTGCTGGCGCTGGGCGCCACCGAGCCGGGCCCAGCGCCGCCCACATCCGCCGGCAGCGCGGCCGCACCCCGCCACGGCCGCACCAGTTCCGCCGAATCACGGAGAACGGGGAAACGGCTGCAGCAACAGCGTGGTGTTTCAAACAGTCCGCACAAACGTGAATCGCTTTCCTTTTAGGCCGGCGGATGGCATGCAGCAACGAACAACAAAAAAAACCATAGGCATTTCAGTGATAACCAAAATAAGCTGGTGACAGCATATTTATGGACAGCGCTGCACCTGATCGCAAGTCTGCTTGTCATTGGAACTGACGAGGACATACGTGACAAATCAGTCTGCACAGCTGTACGAACGTCAGTATACCACATGAGTCTCTCTGGGCACATGTAGAGCCTTAGATACTCTATATATAGAGCCTTAGATGCTCCTAAAGTCTTAGATACTCGAGCCTTGGATGACAGCGCTCTGACCTCTTCTGAACGCGCCTGCGCATTACACCATCTCAACTTCTGAAGTTATCAGAACATTCGTTGAATGATCCCGATCTTCCTATGAAGGTACTCGAAACCTATCTGAGAGAATCCAGGCCTTCGTCTGCCCATCCAAACTTCATCTGAAGCTCCTGGAACCTTAACCCGACCGTTTTCAAGCTTCGTTGAGCGTTTTCCGGGCGCCGACGTTGTCTGATGGACAAGGAGGTGGACAACTGAACCCCACGTGTGCATTCAATTCCCAGAACGGCGCCTATATTTGGCCCGGGACGCCGGCTGAAAACCTGGTGTTTGTTCCTAATGCCCAAGTACAGGTTCTATTTTGCATTTTTACGCGTGTAAAAAATGTAGAAAATAGTGGTCTTCATTTGTTATGGCTTTTAGCTTCTCCATAGTGGTAAACAAACGAACTATAAAGTGCAAAGTCCTTTCGAAACACAATTTTTGGCTGCTTCTTAAAACCCGACCGCAACAACGTTTCCAACCCTGTCCGGATCGATCCAAGCAGTCAGTCGGTCAAGGAGCGTCCGCGCCCCTGAGTTGGCCCGCGGCACGGCACAAAAAAATCCACCAGCGTCATCTGGTCCAGCGGTACGTGGGGCAACACCATCCCGCACCGGAGAACACCTGGGAAGCGGGATCAGAGCCTGCGTAAACTGCTCCCGTTAGCACAGCCCGTGACCTTCAAGCCGCCCGCTTCAAGTGCTTGATCCTATTCCCGGAGGGCTAGATGGTATAACCGATTCCCGGCGGGGGGGGGGGCAGATTAAGCCCCCTGAGATCTCGAGAACTACACATCCGATTTCAACGCAGCAAACGGTAATCGATTTGCCATGATTTAAACCACATTTTTGCAAAAAGAAGTTTAAAAAAAATTGGAAAGGGGTGGATACAGGGGGACAGGAAAGTCAAAATGACGGATTTTTTTTGGACTTGTTATAACTGTGATGTTTACGGACCAACTCTGATGAAACTGGCATGGAAAGAAAGATTATGGATGGGACTTTTATACCATTACTGCTTCATACAATTGAAACACTGAGAAAATTCATAGGCGTTCACAGGGTCTCAAAAATGGGAGGATCTGTTTTTCAAGAACCAAATTAACAAAAAAGTTAAAAACATTTTTTTAGCTTTCACTAGTCATGTTATGCTGAACAAGAACAAATCATATTACACTGCTTGTATAATGTTAGCACAGGCGGTACCAGGGACATGAAAAAGAGGGAACTGTCACGGTCACATGTTTATCAGGTTAACTTACGACTTTTGACCAAATAGCCTCAAGTGACCTTAGAGCCACATGGAATGATGTTCAGTGCATTTCATATTGCTTAAAAACGTTCCCAATAATTTGAATTCACTCTCTTCCTAAAATTCTGCTTTACGGCTGTTGTGATATAGGGTGCGCACACTGGCATTCAGGTCATAGCTCCGTGACCCGACCTAATATCAATCTGAAACTTGGTACACAAGTAGAGAGTGCCCTTCTACGTCATATATATATTTTCGAGTTTGGCATTTGGAAAAATGGCGCCAAAAATACTCCCATAAAGCCGAACTTTTGACTTTTGACCCTGACCTGGTCTTGCGAAGTAATCTCTGATTAACAAAATTCTTAATCAGACAAAATTTGTATGCTTGCCCAACTACTTACCTAGCTGGGTAAGTATACATTAGGTATATATGTACACCATTATATAAAGTATATATACACCCATATGAAGTTTTACGCTCTTTAAGACTCTTTCAGACTCTTTTTGACAGCATTTTCCTTTTATCTTCAACAGGGCCAAAAATGGCCCGAGGTGCCTCCCAAAAACGTTGCCTGGTTCCGTTGTTTGCCCACGAGCAAAATAAAATGGCAATTTTATTTTATTTTTTTGTTACCGTACGTGCAAAGAAGAGATAGGAAAATTGACTGTGTTTTGTCGGGCCGCGTCAAAAACCTGGAACTGACAAGTAAAAAATCCGAGAGGGCGGATTCAGAGTCCCCTGCCGGGAATAGGGTTAAACAAAATGCAGTCCATATATGAAAAACATTTGACTTCGGCCACCAGCACCGGAATCCGGTTCCTGACGTCGCCCCTGTCTCGTCTGACGGCACACGGGACTCTTCTGGCGCTGTTCGTGCCTCGTTAAACCGTAACGACGCCTAGTCCCACGGCATTAGAGCGGCGGACGCGGTTCGCTGGGAGCCGGCGGACCTTAGCTTGGGCGGCGCGAGCGGCAGCGTTCTGCGGCGCAACGACAGCAGCGGCGCCGCGCCGCGCCGCGTCGCGCCGCACCCGCCGTGAACGCCGCACGCGCCGCTACAGGGAGCTGGCGGCATAGACGCGCCCAGGCGTGAGCCCAGAGGCGCGTCCAGAAACCGGCAGGGGGCAGACAGCCATGAACGGGAGTTTTTATGCCGTTCCTTCCATGCATCGCCCATAATAAGTAGGTATAGTACCCAATTTTAGAAATAGTGGGAGGGGGCTGCAGTTATCAGAAGATACAAAATCGCCGCCTTTGCCCAGGGGTGTAGCAGATCGTGAGGCAGACAGAGTGGCACCCTTCCCAACTGGGGAGTATCAGCTGTTAACATGACTCCTATGGTGCTGCATATGGAGAAATCATACAAAATGGTTCCCGCACTAACTCAAAAGCGTTCTTACCCCTACCCATCCAGTGGTTCATCAAGGCACGACGGGTGCAAACAAAGGTGCCAAATACATGCCAAGAAGTTTTAGGAATCCAAGCTACTGGGCCCGATTCTTTGTTGTTTTTTACTTACGGTTCGTTGTTCACGGCATTATTGCATGCAATAACGTTTCCCCGCAAATTAAATTTTTTTTTGGACACGCCATGTTCGTTTTGAATGCATTACCAATGACGTCAAAGAACAAGGTGTCAGCTACTGCAAGGAATCATTGCGGGAGCCCAATGTGTGCACCGGGTGGTCGGCATTAAACCATTCACACTGCCGGGTCCAAAGGGTCCCGCGTTCACAGCACAAATCGTTACGATACCGCCACGTCAGCATCAGGGCCCAAACCGCCCCATAAGTATACAAACAAGGCCAATGTTTATGCATCTTACCAAATGTTTCCAGATCTCTGCTGTTTTTAAGCGTAAATGTTATGCTGTCATTTAGACGAAGACTTAGCCGCATTCGCAAGTACAGGTGCGCTCTGCTTACATACTCCCGTATTATCAGTTATTTCAAATGTTCCCGCATAACAGGTACGAATTAACATCCAACACAGCTTCGTAATTCCGCCACGTTTCCAGGGTTTTCTGTCGGTTCCCAGACCGCCTGGTTACAAGATATTGGGCAGGCACTAATGAGCCGCCCTCCAGTTCGCCGCAGCAATGTCCAGCGCAGGAGCGGGTGAGCGGAGGAGCGGCGGCTGCCCAGATTTCGGCTCCGGAGAACCGGAGGCCGAAACCAACCCCACAACCATCCTGTCACGAACGGGGTACCCTAGACGCCCCCACATTCTACGACAGCGTGCAGACCTCTCGTTATGTGCTTCGCTCACTAGCATACCCCCGCACATCCCACTCTCCGTGACGAAGGGCAGGAAAGTTAATTAATTCTGCTTCACTGAGCGCCATCGCCCAGCTGCGTTTCCACGAGGTACACGGACCCAGAGCTTGGTGGGGAGCAAGGTTCAAGAGAGGTGCAATCTAGCCTTTCGCGACCCCCGTTCTCCACTGCGAGAACACCACCCGTGAGATGTATAATGCACACTACAGGGGGCTGTGAGACCTGCTTCCGTGTCAGCCACCCGCTCGGACGGAGCTACACTGGCGCGCCGCCTCTCAAGCGGCGGCGGTCAGAGTCTGAGAGGTCTGTCCCTGTCGGCAACTGCGCCGAAGAGCAGATGGTGTGGCCACGGCCCAGTGGCACGGCCTGTCACCTAAGGGAGAGCTATGCTACTCCTTTGGCATGTCGGGCTCCTTTTAGCCTCGGAAGTCGGAAAGTTAAAGCATAACTCTCTGTGTAATATACAAAACAAAGAAGAAATATATGATACAAAAAACCGCTGAATGGTCGGATAGATAAAAACTCGTTTCATCATAATATGCAAAAGAAAGAGTAAACATACCACAAAATATATTCCTAAGTCCTTAAAAACAATGCAAATGAACATCCACATTGCTCAACAGATTTGGCTTGTCTTCGACTCTTACAGGGTCCGCCCCTGAAAGCCCCATCTGTGTGCGGCCCTCGCCGAAATTGGCCCTATCATGACTTTCCAAGTGGTGGGTATAAATCTGTGCAAAAGGAAGAGTGTGACTAATAAAAACGCTATTAAGTCAGACATAACACAAAGATGATAAATAAAAGGAAGCCCCAAAATCCGAACCATGGAGTTCTACCCAGGATCTACAGATTTGTTACTGCAGTGCACAACCATGTACGAAAGTTGGAACACTCACTTTAAGGTCATGGGTTAATGCCAAGAAAGCAGGAGAGGAACAACAAACAAGTCAGGCTCTCACTCCTTACGTGTGCAAGTACAGCTGTCCTGCAACTGTACAACTAAACATTTCAAACACACATAAACGAGTGTTTGCATTGCGGTGATGTATATCTTACGCGAGAACGGACCAACGGACCGCAGGAGTCCACTGTTTGGCACGCAAAACACGGAGGCAATGGCACAAAAGGACCCATGCATGGGTCCTTCATAAAAATAAGTTACATGGCCATGTGGAGAAAATATGGCTTCGAGTTTCCTGTCAGCTGACTATCAATAACAAAAACAAGGGCATGTCAATGCACGTGCTATGAAAAATCCGACACGATTGCTCCGACTTTGGTGGTTCTAGAGTTGTCACGCCAGTTAAACATGTACTAACGATGGCATTACACGCATTTTTTTAAACCCCTGCCGTCATCTTCTTTCAGCTGAAGGTTACCTGACGACACAACATCGAACACCAAACATCAAACAACGCGGCAGGCACACGTACCTTTGGATATTTGTCACCTGGCCAATTTACGGCAGTTCCCGTAGACACGTGTCAATTTTTCATGGACAGCATCGAAAAGTAGTACACGGGCTTACTGCTGAGAACATGACCGCCCCACCGAGACAGCACGTGACTCGAAATCCGGAGAGGAAGACACGAAAACACCGGCTGAGGCGCGAGAAGCATGCAGCGGACCGTGGCCATCCACTACCGCAAGGGTGAAACTAGCAATATCTTTCGGACCACGGGTCGGCGCGAGGCCTGTTTTCTTATTTGCTTCAAAACGTTTATCTAATATGTTTGTGTTTGTCTTGCGGGCTTCGAGTACTCCCGGGAATCTCCAACAGCCTAGGGCGTCACTGCACGGTCCTAACCCCTCAGACCCCCTCCCCCCTGCCTTGCCGGTTGCGAAGTGCGCAAAAAGGCCGTCCGTGTACCCGATGAACCGAACAGGCCGCCTCGCCGGGGGACGAGCCGGTCCACCCCGCCATACATTAGCGACAACAGGAACCTCTGTGTCTCTGGCAGGGGGAGGGGCTCGGCAGTGGTCGGCAACCGAAGACACTGTGCACCGGCGTCTGGAAGCAGCTCTTGGTGCTTCGCACCATGAGGTATAATGGACTTGCAGGTCCCGCCTTTTTTCACGACCCGGGCGTTTTTTAGCAGCAGCTTTCCTCCGACCACCAAAACCGTGGCGCTTTTGCGGCGTCACGGTGCAGCTGACAAGTAAACTCGGCCTTTTTAACACGACACTGACTGGGGAGAGGAGTTTCACGCTCCCTTTGGCAGGGGTGTTGATTTGTATTCTTTCGAGGGGGCCTTGGCTCACCCAATGTTGATTCGGGCTCCTCCAATGTTGGTTTGGGCGCCTCCAATATTTTCTGCCAGTTTTAAATGGAATTGGACGAAAATAGCGAAAGAAACGGCCGCAGCAGACAAAAGATAGGCAGCAAGTATAGAATAAGGCATGTAATGATACACCTATCTTTCTATCTTCTGTCTGTATGTATGAACATACATACATGCCCATACACATGGGATATACGCAATTTTTACTTGCAAAATAACAACAACAAAAAATCAAAACTTCCACTGATCAATATAAACTGGGCTTCATCCGTTGAGAAGCCCACATTTGGGGGAAGTTAGACTGTCGGGCCGATGGCTCGGTCCACCCAGTCATTTACAGAAATTGACGCCCCTGCTCTCTGGCACATTTCTTAGATATTCTCCCACACGAATAACGCAGCGTTCTGAATCTGTCAGTACCTTTTTATAGCCTGTGCACATGGCGACAAAAATGTGGAAACGAGGTCATCTTAGGTCCTCTCTTAATCGCGTCATAAAGACAACCATGTTTTGCGATTCGGCGTTCAATTTTATTTCACCGCCGCATTGTCGGTGCCTTTACAATGTATGTTGACTGTGGTTTGCACTGTACATCAGCATGACCCGATAGTTCCATATGAAGCACAAGCGACCTCATGCTAGGTCATTCTAGGTGAAATATGCATTTCCCATTTTTCGGGTTCAGTAGGAAAACATTTTAGAAAAAGAAACTAATGAAACAATTTTTGGTTACCGCCGGACGGATTATCGAATTTTCTTGCAACAAACTGAACGAACAGCTTGCACGGCTGTTTCTTGCAACAGTGCAATATTTTTTTAGTGGCATGACCTTTCGTGGTTTTATGCCGATTTCAGCTTCGTGAACAAAGTGATAGCGTCTGTTTGTCGTTCTGGATGACCGGTGTGGACATACCGGCCTTTGAAATGTTGTGCAACATTTTGTGGAGATGTGCAACATGGAACAAACTGACTTGTACGGCCATCCAGAGATGTAATGTGGAGGTCACTAGTGGACTCGTATTACTCCGAGTTTGAAACTGCAAATGTTGCGATGCTGCGTATGCACGATAATTTGGGCCAATATAAGACTTGTTTGTGGCCAACGCTCTTCGAAAGGGTTTTTATAATCTCCTTGCAAAATGGACCAGGAAACATGTATTGCATGACACGTTATAACGGAGGCTAAATTTGACCCAGCCTGTTACCTTGACCTTTTATGACCTTGGCCGGATGGCACTTAGAATGTGATTAAGCTGCCTGGAACATACTGTCAAGCAAACTTCAGTCTCGGTCTGCTTTTCATTGTGATTAGGTGGCTTCAGAGAAAATCGTCACTTTTCATGTTTGGCTTGACCTGTGTCGTCATCATCGGCCCAAAGGTAACAAATGTATGTCACAGGACCGCAAGGCTTGGAGCTACCGATTGCCGTTTGAATGAGCCGAATCGGACGACTGGTTCTCGAGACAGACGGGAGGGGGGGGGGGGTAAACGGCCCTGCCGGTCAATGGAAGGTGGCAAAATATCCCAGTTAATGCCGGGTTAACACGGGTGAGATATGATGTTTCCCACGTTTTTCAGTGTATTTATGAAGCCCAGGAATTTTTCTTTTCTTTTTTATCCGAATTCAGAAATATCGCCGTCAGGATATGGGAACCATTTGGACATAAGAACCCACCCTTTTTCACAATAGAAAGTACTTTAAAATGGGGTTCACAGATGATTGCAGCATGGCTAGCACACATCTTCAGGAAAATCAACGTAATTTTGTGTAAGACATAATTTTTGAGACGCACATTTAACGCTAAAAATATTTGTGTTATCTCACACTTTATTGTGACTCAATGATAAACTGATAGACGCAGCTGCGACTAATTTCAAAATAATTAATCACGATCATAATGCATGAGGGGGCGCCTCCAATCCATTTCACAAAGTTCCATCTCTGAGTATCAGCATGTTTGCACAGTGATAGTCAAATTTGGGAGCTGATGCTATTCAGCGCCCTATGTACCTGATGTGCGCATGATTGATGTCTAAACACAGTAACAATATTTTTCCTAAAGGCAAGTGTTAGCCAGGCTGAAACAATGTTTAAACCCCATTTCAAAATAGTTTGGACTATAAAAACGGGAAAGTGCTGAAGTTCAAATGATTCCCCGTATGCTAACGGATATACTTCTGCCCTCGCACCCCGACAAATTCCGTTGGTTTCGTAAATGTACGCAAAAACGTGAAAAAACAGCTCGCCGGTGTTAAAAGGGCCGGCTGCCATTTTGCCAGCTGCACCCCACGCCGCATGTGTACCGGGTCTCATCTGTCTAGTGTTTACAACGAGTTGCGAATCCAGTGTACCTCATCCATGTTCGCACGGACCCGCTGGAGTCGAGCAAAAATCAATACATACAACTGGACTTCCGAATCGTTGTTTACGTCTCCTCGAAGACCTTTGATAGAATCCTCGGCCATGGACGAACGCTGGCACAACGCCAGCTGAATATGTCAAATTACCTACAATATTTTCCCGCTGGCTCCCCGGCCGCAGCCATTCCACATGCGGCACAGCGGTCTTCCTACGGCCCGACAATCCGCCACCGAAGAAAGATCGGCCGCGCAGCCGGTCGCCAAACTTCGCTAGACTGTGCTGAACAAAGTTACGGGCCGGTATTAAAATTGCAACCAGCTTAAGATGCGCCCAGAATTCATCGACAAATGGATAAAATTTCAGCGCTGTAGTTTTATTACCACGGACGTTATGCGTAAAAAAACTGGGGAATGGGGAATGTTTGACCTTCTCCGACCAGTGAACCTGTTGACATTTTTTTCCGTTCTTAGAATTACTGTAACATCGAGCTTGGTTTTCCTAGACGTCTGTATCTGTGTCACATGCGTTCCATAAATGTGCTATAATTACAATACAGACACGTAAAAGATTGTTCGCGGTGGTGTTTGATACCTTCATCGGAATCTGCAGTCAGCAAGAAGCAAATGTTTTCACATGCAAAATCAAGTCACGACAGTTTGTCACTGATGTGACAAAAGATGACCTTTCAGGACTTTGTGTGTGTGGAAAATTCAATTCGCAATACCCAGTAAAGCATCGCAGCCCTTGGAGTATCGTATAAAAAATCAAAAATTGTGATTTGTGCGAAAAATGGCATATTTCTTTGGATTTTAGTTAGTTTAGTGCCAATTGTTCACAAATGTTACTAGTCCAAAAATGCATCGAAATTCAAGAACTAAGTTTTGGAAAAAATCAGGGTTCATATGACTTGCACACATACTACAAGGACTTATGGACGCATATGGCTAATACGCATAGGGCTTATATGTATGGCAAATGACATAGGCATACGCATATAACTTAAATGCAAAAATCGGCGATGTTTGAATCATTTTTAGGACCTTGGACTTAAATGGGTTAAGAAATATCGACAAACCTTCGCGGATAAAGAAAATAAAATCAAAATGTGCGCATGGCGTTACATTGAGTAATGCTAGGAAACGGTGCTCACATCCAAGAGTGCGTGGAGCGGGAGGAAGGGAGGCAACTGCCCGCAAACTTTTCTGGAATTCAACATTGACGCTTTGGGCGTTGACTGGATACAAATGACCCAAAATGCTTCTTTGCCACCCTACAACACCTTCCCCAAACTGTGGAGGGGTTCCCGCTCCCCTGCTCAAATGCCCGATAGTTTTGGAAACGTTCAGCCTCCGCCCGACGTTTAAGAAGGCAAGACCATCGCTGTTTGAGAAGGCATCCAAGAAGCTCTCTTCCGTAACGGGTACTCACACAGCTGAAGCGGACACCCACAAACATTGCAAGAGGATGAACTTCACATCGCTGCAAGTATGGAAGTCATGAGGACTGAGCACAATTATTGATGCTAATCTTGCAATCTAATCACAAAAGCTGGCAGAAGTACACTGTGAGCTCTGCCTGAACAGTGCACACTGCGTGCTAGAGATTCCTCGAGATTTGTGAATTCGTGACGAAAGAACTCTGGGAACGAATTCTTATATTTTTCACGGCTGGAGGTACCCGAAAATTATTGGGGGGTTCGAATACGATTTCAGGCCGTTTTTTTAAAGCCAGCGTCATATGCGTCATGTAAAAATATCTGAAAAGTGGGGAGTCGTGACCCTCCCACGCCACCTGGATTTCCAGCTATGATGTGCTTCAAGTCCTTGCATTATGGCTCTGATGGGTACCCGGAATGATCTTTAAGTTGTGCCCGTACCTGACGACCTGTACTACGGCCACTCATCACATCAATCACAACCGGTCTGCAGCGACGTGATCTTCACGAAGCCAGCCGGGGAAAGGTCAACCGGGGAACAGAACGTGCTAACCTGCCCAAACGCCTAATTCACCGTCCTGCTCAGGCGCTGCTGCAGACAGTTCGTTTTCAGTAGTACTAAATTTAGCCCGAAAACGCGTACTTATTGGCCATGAGATCATACTCCATGCCTGGCCGAGCTTTTTGCGCGGACCTTGACCCCGACGCTGGTAAACCAGTGTTGACAAATACGGAGTGCTTCTGTCTCGCGCACAGATTCCGATGGAAATAGGACTTCACGCACGAGGCACTCCCCGACGTGGCCGCCCAGTGTCCGGCCGGCCCCTTCGGTCTCGTGTCCGGGGAGCCCGCTCTGTGATCAGAACCAGGTGCCTGCAGCCGGAGTCTGCTGCACCGCTCCTGCTCCTGCGCGACACGGCAGCGATGAGACGGGCTTTAACATGTTACTTGGCGTGGGCGTTTGCAGCGAAGCTGTGGCCCGACGGGAGGCAGCTGTCCCCCAGTCAGTCCGTTCCTGCACCCCATAACAGGCTGGAGCACTCCCGCATACACTCTGAGGGAGTGGCTCGGGGGGAGGGACGAGGTGGCAGCCGACCCACTATCGCGGCTGTCGGCACGCTGCAGCATAATTTGCAGGATGTTGCAATGCGGCGGAGGCCGGCCGGCGAGCAGGACCGACCGGCTCAGCGCCAAGGTCCCGCCCACAACGTACCGTGGCCGCGGCGCCAGCAGGACCGTAGAGCTGGGCCGGCGCGAAGGTCAGCCTCGCGCCGCTCGGAGGGTCGGAGGTCGGCAGGTCACCCACAGCCGCCGCCCGGCCACTGGGCCACGCCGTCACGTGGTCGTCACCGCGCTGGGTGGCCGTCGCACGCCAGTCCAGCGTGTGAGGTTAGATGCGACTGACGAGTCCGGGCTCAGACCCCGCACCCCCCACACGGCCGCGGGCCACCACTCTACTGTCCCGTCAGGCGGCGGCGGCTGCGGCGCAGCAGTGACGATCGATCAGCATGTGACGTCACGAGTAGGCAGCCAATCAGCGACCGGCTCTCAGACGCCGTCGTGCAGCGTATGCTTCACTCGACGACCGGACCGCGATATCTGGTCGTCACGAACGCCGGATAGTTGTAGCTTTTCGTCCGCGATCGAAAACATAGCGAGGCGTTTGACCGGTAGGCTGCGCCACAGCTGTTTGCCCTTGGATGCCTTATCTCGGAGTTTTCGCGCCAGGGATGCGTGGGAAACAAATCTGCATCAAAGAAATTGTCCCACAGCAATGACTGGGCATTTCCAAACATTACTGGGGGAATGGAGAATCCACATTGGATTTCAGACCGTTTCCAGCCCTTGCCATGGGTTTAATATTAAACCACCTCAATATTCAGAAGGTCCGGACCCCCCCCCCCCCTCCCTCCCCGGATCCCCAGCCATGCTCAAGGCTATGTGGTCGGTCGCTGCGTTGAGCGTGACACTGAATAGCGATGAATACTGAGCGTCACAGGTTATCACGCTGGATTTGGTCATGAGACCGTGGTCAGTTCCGTTTTGTCCTTGACGGACTGGTGTCAGCACTTTAAAAAATCGGCATTTTTCACTTTCCGAGGAGCCTTGCTGGATTTGGCTCAGCTTCGAAACGCATTTCTTCAGGCGTATTCGAAAACGCAGTCCCCATGACATCGGCACAGGAGCCGTGTCAAGATTCATAGGACAAAATTAGTAGGTCGAAGCGGCATTTTGCGTTAATTTCTTTCTATGCAATACCACAGAGCCGTTCTTAAAATTATTCAAGGCTGGTGGTACCGCCAGCAAGTAGAGGCGCCGTTCTACCTGCACTACGGGCTGCTACAAACATGCATCACAAGCCCCGACGCCGCCGCTGCAGCCGAAGGCGGAGCGCGTGCCTCTGCGCGTGAACCTCTAGCTCGCACGGACCTCGCACGGCGGACTCGCACGTTGCGGAGTGCAGTCAAGCGGTGATCAACATTCCGGCCGCCGCGGTGCGCACGCTCACGCCCCGTGTAGGGCGCGCAGGACGCCATTGAAGCCGACAGAATCGTGATATGGCCGTGTCATGCAAAACGTTGACGGGTGAGGGGCCAAAGCGACCCTGAACGGGAGGGGTCACTGGGTCATGACCTCAGCAGAGTACGCCGGTTGTTGGTCACCGGTTGATTTTTCACCTTCAGAGATATGTGCATATTTAATGGAACGTTCATAGCCATGGCTGGATATCCCTGTAGGCTGTGGGGTTCTTGATCCTCATTTCCAAATATTTTAGCATTAACTCTTTGGCAATGGCTGGAAAAAACCGTTTGAAATGCTATTCACACCCCCAGTCGAGACTTTCCATTACAGATCGACCAGGACGTATCACCCAATACCAAAGCTTGATGAAATTCTTTCCAATGTGTAATTTAATGCTCCGAATTCATCTGCGCAGCTTTCAGTTCGCTCAGGGCAACGGTTATCGACTAAAAGCCTGAGGCGTTTCCATGAGGTCATGATGCATGCCTATGTTTGATGGGTTATATCGCGAACACAGATGATTTGATTATGAGAAAACTGTAAACAGTTGGATTTCCATTTAACTAAAAAAAATTGGATCATTTACGTTTTTTCTAACTTTGACCTCGTGACCTTGTGACCTCATGTCACATTACGTGATCTTGACACAGTGAAATTGAAAATTTAGCATTTCTTCAAAATTCACGCTGATAGGATATATTTACTTGGGGAAATTTTTGTAGACGTATGTTTTCCCATGAATGCTATTTTTCGCTCTTAGTTACACCCCTTCTTCATACTTAGCCGTAAAACTACTGTGTATCGAGCTGACCCTCCAAAATATCAAAGACATGAGCATGTGGATAGGTACAGTTTTATTCCTTAAGCCTCTCTGGACAATTTGTGTTACAAAGAATTCCTTTAAAAAATATTCAGATCTCCACAAACACAATGCTTCCACGGCGCGTAGCATATATTCCGCATTTATCACACAACATTCACAAAAGGAACTGTTGCTCTGTGGTCCACCGGACGATGGTACGTACTATCGAATACTCAACACAAGCGCATGCGCATAAATTACCAGTCGCAGTCCAAACTGAAAACGTCGTGATAAAAATAAATGTTGGCGTAGTTGAATCGGTTTTTGTATTGAGCCGCACGTCCGTCCTAAAACTAATGCACTTTGTGCATAACTGGGATCCGTGCCTTCGGCGCTGGGACTTCCTGCTCTGGGAGGGCACGAACCATGGTTGCATTATGCCTTATCCCATCGGATATCACGCAAAAACTTTGGTGGTCTGCCATGCCCTCCTGCCTGCTGACAATGAGCTACAAATGGGTGTGCCGTGGTTTAGGTGACGTCCCATTGAATGCCTTTGGCTTGGTCTTGCAAGATGAAGGGATAAACTCCCGAAAAATCGCCTACAGTTATTACTTTTCTGAATGCGCTCATTTTTTGCGTTCGCTGAAGACGCGGCTGTGGGTTTTCGAAATGCAACGATGTTTGGTAAGCCAAACCATGCTTTGACTTAGCTTGGCCAGGAAATCTTCCCGTGACTCAGTCTGGCCGACCAGCGTGCACCGATCCGCACTGAACCACTTTTTATAGGAGACTGTGTCGTGCAAGTTGATTAAGTCCTCGCACTCCTCCTAGATGAACTCCAAATAGGGTAGCGCACCGTCGTCTCCCGGGCAGCTGCTGCATCTGTGCAGTACAAAGTCGTCCCGGTCGATTCTGGAGACACTGTGGTCCATAGGGTCATGGCAGGTCAAATCCGTGACGCCGAGAGATTCTATCATCAGTAAAGCGTTTTGGAGATTTTTGCGCGCACATATGTATATTGTGTGTACCGCTGCCGCCAGCAAGCACGCAGTGCTTTGGTCGAAGGACAGGAAATGTGGAAGATAGTACCAGTGAATCCTCACAAGTGTCCTTGTAAGTACAACTGATAAAGTTCTCGGAGACCGCCCAATATTGAACGTTTCTGCAGTTTCTCCTTGACGCCGTCGGCATTTCGAACGACGACACAATCTTTCACACCGTGGTACATTCTGCTTACGCCGTCTGACTCATAGAACTCATCTACACGACATTTTTTTTTACGCTCACGCGCTCTCCTTTTAGTGAATACGTGCGGAAGAATGCCTATCTCCTCTTTTACTTTCCGGCTTTCCTTTACCATTTATCTAACGGCTTCACAAAAAGTTGTGGTGCGCTCGACTGAAAAAGGGGCGAAAATTTGCGGCCAACGATGATGATCGTCGTTCAGATGAATTCCGCTCTGCGCTAGTGCTCTGTGTTGGTGTGCTTTGTACGTTTACCTGGGAGATCACAATTAGCCTATATTTAATCACTACGAAACGATAGTCTGCGCACACTGGGTAAACATACCCCATTCATTTGGCCGGGCTGGTTTACGGCACCGCGCCGTGAGTGACTGAAATTGGCTTCCATCTGTCCTCCAGGAGTTTTAAACTACTGAGTCAACCCCTGAGTCTTTCGAAACGCATTTCAGGTAGCTGAGCTACCATGATTGCAGCTGATTAAATTCTGCGCCTGATCCGAAAAACAGTTAAAAATAAATTATAAAACTCACATATTTTTAAAAAACGCTTACCTCCAAAAACCTACCCATGCGAGGAAAACTTGTCAAAAGCAATTTTGAAAAAAAACAAAAATAACTAGATTTTTACTTCCCTTGTGTCAGGGCCCTGTCAGGTTAACGGAGGTTACGAGGTCACGTCGTTAAAATTGAAAAATATAAAATTTGAGCCTGCCAAAATGCTGCCCGGTCCATTGCGAGTCGGAAAATATGCAATATTCTAGCAATTAAAGTTTTTTTCTGTGGAGTTATCAGCCGTCAAGTAAAGTCATGAACCGTGACCTGACGAAAACGCTGGAGGCTATAATTCGATGACCAATGTTTACGTCGAGCTGAAGTTTGCACGAGACAGAGAGCATATGGTAACCCTGTAAGCGCATTTCCATCGAAATCTGACATGCATGATGTTAATTTGCGTTTTTACTGGTCGATCTTTCTGAAATGCCCCAGTCATTTTCGGAAATCTCAAGCCATGTTCACGGCGCACACTTAACACGAACCAAACAAATATTACGTAGCGTGCGAAAGTTGGTCGAGTGTCGCACTGAGGACTGTTCCTAAAGAGCGCGGGACATATCGTATCAGACCTCCCAGGAGGGTTTTCCAGTTTTTTCAGGATTCTTGAAGACGAAAATATTTAATGCATGCACTAATGCGTATCGGGCTAACCGCATTTATAGCTCAAATGGTGCGACTCGGTTTGAACGTCCATGGCTGTTATCCAATCACGACAGCGTAGCTTTTTCGCTTCTAGACATGTACACCAACCATTGATTTGTCGCGCTAGGGTATTGGCGCCGGCAATGTTGGTTATTTGAAGGGAAGCAATTTAACCACTGGATAAGCGAAACTTTCAGGGATGGCAAAAGCAGATCCCTTCTCACTGCACGGGGAAGTGGAAGTCTGAGGGAGCAGCCATTGTCCGTTGCACAACCTGACGTCTGATCCGAACAAATGTGGTAATCAGCCATCCGGGTGTGTTAAGAGCAGGCAAGGCACGCTATATAACAGCTGATTCTATACCGTATCCTGTTCTATCCTATGTTGTGAGAGGCACAGCCTACCCGCCGACCGGTGACCAGCTGCCGCGCCGCACGCCGCCGCAGTCATTAACCACCGCCCGGTGACCAGCGCGACACTGCCACGTGATTGGCTGTCACCGGGCGGGTACCAGGGCCGCAGCGAATTCGCAATTGGCCGCTACTGTTCCGTATGATGCGAGCTTGTAGGCTGGACCCGGAGAGGGGCATCATTGTGCCTGGAGTTCCCTGGTAATACATTGCTGCACGAGACGTCCTCTTCTGGTGACCAGGTGGACAAGGATAGAACACAAATGGGAAAGATCATGACCATTTTTTTTTATCACTGGGACAACAGGAAGGGATGTCTAACCTTGATATCACTAGGCAGCTGGAAACGGTCACGTGTTCCTTCCTGTGTGTAATCCTATACCCTGCTTACTCTGTGCTGTCAATAGCCGCGTGAACTCTGATTTCTCTGAATGCAGGTAAACGTCCCACTGCTCATGCGACGCAACATCAGCTGTCAAAAAAGGAACAAATGTCCTGCTTCGTGTCTAATGTCAAAAAAAAACATTGGCGTTTGCCTTCTCAGCAATCAAAGCCGGCCACATCGGAAGAGCGCTGGTACTGTCCTGCAGCAAGTGCTGCCTGACCGCATCGTCACAAGTAACAGTTACGACGGAAACCTGAGACCGAGCGAAGGATTTTGTCAGGTAGCGAAAAAAAACTGGCAATGAAGCTTGAGAGGTTCGACCAGACCCGACCGTAGCGCCGAGGACGAGCATAGCTGTCTGTAGCTAAAGATTACACAGCGGCGTAGTTTTCACAGGACGTCTGGCCCAGCTCAGTCATTTGAAATTCCTTCTTCGCGTGGCCACCACTCTTTTTTAATACTTCCAGGAGACTTTTAGCACTTGTATTCTCATGATTTCTCGAAATAACATCATTTTTCACGAAGTACACATGATGCTTTCCGCGGGATCTACTCACGGTTATGAGCACGGCCAAGTCCGGCACAGGTACTCACAGCCGGCGACGCACATCGGAGCTGACCAATAAACATGGTCCATCTCGTTTCCTTTCATCCTCGCCGGGCCTATTTTTGCACGTGAATCCGGGCGGCCTCAGGATGCCTTGTCTCGCGGCGAAGGGGTATAGGAGCGCGACAAAAATTAAGGAGACCATTCGTCCAGGGGCGCCAACCTTCAAGGGGGCGTCGATCTCCAGCTGAGGGCACCATGTATTTAAAATGAAACTGGTAGTTTACTTACATATTTATGGATTTAAAGACACTTTTATCAATGCATTTTTCTGTTAAGATACATGTACGAGTTCTGTTCGAGCGCCTGGATTGTAAATAGAGCACCAAATATATGAGGAACGTCTGAACCGTAGAGAGGGTCTGACCTGAGACGGGCGCGTGCATTGCAGATATGTCTGGTCTGTAAGGTGTCCCGTATGAGCACCTGGCCTGTTGATGGGGCACGAAATATATGAGGGGCACCTGATGTGTACGGGGCGCTTCGCTCGCCGAGAGGACCGAACCCCGAGGGGCGCCTTGATCTGTATGCGGGGGGCGCTTGGCCCGTAAGCGGCGGCTGTATCGCAGACGTGTCTGGTCTGTGAGGTGTCTCGTACGGGTGCCTAGTCTGTAGACGGGGCGCCAGATATTTCAGGGGTGCCTGGTATGCATGGGACGCCTCGTTCGCCAAGAGCGCCGAGCCCCTGAGAAGTGCCTGATGTGTAAGAGGCGCCCCGCTCGCAGAGAAGACCGAACCCCAAAAGGCGCCTTATTCGTATGGGGGGGGGGGCGCCTGGCCCGTAAGGGGCGCCCGCATCGTAAACGTGTCTGGTCTGTAAGGTAAGGCAAATTCTTCAAAGGCGTCTCATCTGTACAAGAAGAGGGAGAGCCTAGCCTGCGTGGGGCGCCGGGCATTTCAGAGTTACCTGGTCTGTACGAGAGCGCTTATCTGTGAGGGGCACTGTGTCCACGAGGAGTGGTTGATTAATGTGTGGGGGAGGAGCGCCTGGAGGCTGAAGGTTGCTAAAGACTAAAAAAAGGCCTCCCTCGGCAACCAAAAAAGAAGAACTCACCTGATTCGATCTTTATTATGGATCGGGTTCGAGATATTGTTTTCTTTTCCTTCAAAACCTTTTTTTGCTATGGCGTCAAGAGGACTCCCGCACCACGGGCCAAAAAGTGTGGAGGGACATGCCCTCCCGTCCCCCCGGTAATTGCACCCATAGGCTGTGGGGCCGCGCCGCTGCCGAGCGGTCTGACCGACAGAGCCGGCCGCCAGCCGCCAGCCGCCGCCGGCGTCCCAGGGCCCGGGCGGACGCCAGGTGCAGACTGCACGTCTGCGTGCGCGACCGAGGACACCAGGTGCCCGAAGAGCAGGCACTCCGACTCTGTATCTTTCATCGATATGTGGACGACATATTCGTGGATGTCGAAGATCACAACCAATTGAACCTTTTGAAGCAAGCAATGGAACAGCGCCCTGTGCTTCATTTCACGGTTGAACTAAACGTCAGAGACAAATTGCCATTCCTAGTCGTCCATTTTACCCCAACAGCGGAAACTTCGACGCAAAAGTTCGCTTCTGGTATCAATATATATATATATATATATATATATATATATATATATATATATATATGTGTATATATATATATATATATATATATATATATATATATATATATATATATATATATATATATATGTATATATATTGATACCAGAAACGTCAATATATCGATACCAGAGGCGAGTGCCCTACGCGTTACCAGACCAGCATGGTTAGGTCATTTATCAAGAGAGATTTCTGCACCTCTTCGAACCGGAATCTCATTGACCAAGGACTGAAACGGGTTTGGAAAGCTCTTGTAAGCAATGGATCTGCCAGTCAAGATTTCGATCGAGAACTCTGTGCCGCTAAGGATCAATCGAACAACAGCAAACCAACGGCGGTGGACGCCCAACCTCTAAAAATATATTTCCGTTATCAAACGTAACCGTTTTAGAAGGTAGACGAGGGGGAAATCAAGGAAATCGTATCAAGTAAAGTAAAGTGCACCAGGAATGCGTATCGCACTGTTGTATCGCACAAAACGACACCTACCTGTACGGAAGGTGTTGGCAGTATTGGAGTGGAAGCCAGCCCTCAGCAAACAAATGTCTTCATCATCAGTCACTCTTCACCTCACTGGCGACCAAACGCAGACCATTCGGCCGGACGTATCTTCAGTACTAATGTTCAAAACCTCTTATTTCTGCCACATTCACCATTTCTTCCTCCTACGAATTAAAAAAAAACAAACATCTTTTCTTTCCTGATAACGGAACTTACCATCCGAACGAATAAAACTTACTTACCATCCGAACCATTAAAACGAACGATACGGAGCTTTGAGCAAAGTATCAAAAACTTATCAGTGCAACCGTGCCCTTGTTTTTAACCAAAGTTGCATAAACGAAAAGATATTGCCGAGACACACAACTATATACTGATACACGACATAGATAAGTGCACGAATACATACAGAAATTGAGTTTTCAAGCCGCACTAAACATACTTGTTTGGTTTACAGTTAAGAAACCTTTATTTCCAGTAACATGTGCTTCGATAGTACTGATATATATATATACATATATATATATATATATATATATGTGTGTGTATATGTATATATATATATCGAAAATATCATGAAAGACGACAACGTTTTTGGTTATTTCGCAGACATTTTCAAGTTATCTTACGACATTTCGCTGTTCGGCCGATATGTTATGAAGCAAAGTGCCGAAAGAATTAAACAAAAAGAGAAGAAAAATCGTTTTCAAGGCAATGATAGGCATAGTCAAACGTTTTGTTGCATGATGACTTTTTTGATGTATTTCAACATTTCGACCTCCATAGGCCATCTTCAGGAATCGCATTACAGCAAATTCGTTCGAGTGGAGGGAAACAGAGAGAGCGAGAGAGAGATCACGCATTTAATACACTTTACTTTTAATGTAATACTTATACTTTTAATATTTTTAATATGTACGTCTATACGCTTTTTTATTTCAATATGTTCACGCTTTAAGTCTACGCTTAATATTACTATTAATCCTCATATATATATATATATATATATATATATATATATATATATATATATATATATATAACGCGTTTTAAAAAACAAAAGGTGACCTGACCCCGGTCGCATGTCAGCCTGTAGGTACGGGACACAGGGATCTTCAATGCATATTTCAAAATCATCGCAACAGCTCCACAGTACCAATAAGGAAAGAAGCGAAGGCACCACGCTTGTGCTTGATCTGAGGTCGACGATCAAAACTTTCCGAAAATGTAGCAAATTTGTAATACGTTTCATGTTAATCGATAAGTTCCATAACACTGCATGCCACTTTCCATTTTTGGAATGGTCTTCTTTTTAACTGGTTTAGGTTCGTAACCTGCGGTGACCCCGAGTTTGAAAATGTACCGAATTTTGTTTAAATTTTGAATGTGTGGTTTGTCGTTCTTAGGCCGTCTCCAAAAATCGGTTGGGGTCTGTTGAACCGTCCGGCCTGACAGGAGCAAAAGCATTTTCGAACATCTTCAGTTTTCCTTAGAATCAGCATGCTGTTTGTACCTTAAGAATTTTAACATCTTAAGCCGCTGACCTCTTAACAAAAGAAAAGGGGAATTCAAAGTTATGTCTCCCGCTTTCCATGGGCCCTGTTCTTGAAGAGAAAAGTAGACCATCACTAAACGTTGTTCATGTATGCGAGGCTTTAGAAGCCTCCCTCTGTTTTTTGTCTGACATTTGCAGGGTTCTTGGAGGGGCTTCACGAAATTCGGTGACTTTTCTTCCCTATTCTTCCTATGTATTATGCCAAATTCTGATTATTCCATCTCGTTCAGGGGCGGAGCCAGGCAAAATGGGATACTGAACGTAGAACTTAAAACTTTATGTGAGTGCATAGGAAAATAAGTGGGCAATCACAGGTCGAGGTCAAAATTCAGAATTTGGTTAACGTAAATATTTTCCACGCTTATTTTCAAAATGCAGAATACGGATCGCATTGGGCTCAGTACAGTACTTTACTTGTTCCAAGTTTCTGGTTTACATCAGGTAGGGTTACGGAGCTATGACCTAAAATGTTCGAGCGCGTGTGGCTACATTAGACATTAAGCAAAAATTAAAAAGTAATCAGAAATTAAAAATACTGTCAATTCCAATGATTGGAAACGTTTTCAAACATTATGAAATAAACTCAAGGCCAGACTGCCGTTTGTTGCGATAAAACTGGACGGGTTTTCGAGATCTCAGGGGGACGAATGAGTCCCCCCCCCTCATACGGGAATGCGCAGTAGCGCTATGGGTACGGGAATACAGGATGACCCAAAAAACGGCCCCAACTTTCGATAGACTTTATTTCTCAATTTTTTGTTGAATTAAAAGTGACTGCAGCTATAACTGGTTTATCGTGTTCAGAACATCATATTAAAACACGGTGGTCATTGGCCTTTTCTTCTTCATTCTAGAGCATGTGCTTGAGATGACCTCCATTTAATTCCGTGCATTTCTTGAGGCGCGGCACAAAGGTGTCCAAGACATCCTTACAAACAGACCGAGGAATGACTCTTATCTCCTCCCTGATGGTTTCCTTGAGCTCAGTGATGGTCCTGGGTCTCCCTGTGTACACTCGGTTCTTCAGGTAGCCCCAAAGGAAGAAATCTGGGGGACTAAGGTCTGGACTGTGAGATGCCCACTAAAAATCAGTCTTCAGACTGATCACACGGCCTCCAGAGTTCTCTTTCAGCCAATCTCGGGACAGGTTTGAGGTGTGAGAGCTTGCTCCATCTTGCTGGAACCAGAACTTTCTCATAAGCGATGGATAGAGGATCTGTAGCTCACTCTTGAAGGCACTGAGGACCTCAACATACCTTTCTTTGGTGACTGTCACTGTCACGCCAGATTCCTCGAAGAACATTGGTCCGATGATGCCTCTGGCTGAGATTGCAGCCCATATTGTGCACTTAGGGGAGTGTAGGGGCTTGGTGGCTACCTCTTCGGGCTTGGAGGTTCCCCAGAAGACATTTGTCTTTGAGTTCACCTTTCCTTCAAGATGGAAGTGGCTTTATCTGAGGTCCAAAGGAGGTTAAGCAATTCTGGGGTCTCCTCGATTTTCTCCAGTAACTTGACTGCCATAGCCTTTCTCTGCTGTTTGTCTAAGGCCGTAAGGGTCTGCTTCGTCTGTATTCTGTATGGGTAAGCCTTTATATTGTTTACTAGTGCTCTCCTGTACGTCTCACGGGATATACCGAGAAACTGACTTCGCTTGCGCACAGAGCGTTTCGGACTCTGCTCAACTGACTCTCTTACCCTCTCGACCAGCTCGGCTGTACGTTTCCTAGGGCGTCCTGAGTGGTTCGGACGATTTTCACTGGCTGCATTAAGGTTCTCCGCGGTCCCATACTTCTCAAAGTGGTCCACCCAGTTCTGAATTCTGCTTTTGGGGGGAGCATTCTCGCATTCGAACTGATGCATGAAGGTCTCCTGAGTTTTCTTGAACGAGCCTGTCTTGAAGAATATTTTACGCAGTAAATTTGTTGCCCGAGCTTCCATTGAGGTCTCGTTCTGTTCGCAAGCGTTGCTTCTGCCATGTCCTGAAAAATAATGGTGGTCAGTGACTGAATGTAGGAAATATCACAAAAAGACGTTTTTCTCCTTATCGTAAGACAGACCGAAACATAGATACACAGTAAAACAGCTTGCGTTTGATATGCGTTTGGTGGAACCTGGATCCCACTATTGTTTCCATAGTTCAACAGATGCATGTCCGGCATTGACTTAAAAATGGTCAAACGCCCTACTGAGCCCACTTCCTCACAAAACGCTGTGATGGGAAAATGACACCTTTGCTCAACAGCAGCACTTCCATCAGCGCAGGGCAAATCTCGTCCAGATTTTCCTTGACGCAGTAAACATATTTCCATGTGTGATGAAAATGGATTGTTCTGAAGTGCCACGACACGGAAGCATCAGCACAAGTTTACAACACCTTGCAGAGCTGCAAACCACGTTCTGTTTTTGATATGGTAGCTACATCCGCGCATAGTTACATCAGCTGTTCCGAGAAACCTTACTTGCAGGAGCGATGGCGTGAGAGAATGTTCGCGATCTGTCGGGGTCTAAGTGGCGTGATGTGGAACCGAACTTCGGCAGCCGGCCCGTGGGTGCTTATCGCGAGCGGCTACAACCACCTTAGATATGCCATGATCAGCTTGATACCATCACTGCCGGCAATGTATCGCTCATATTTAGTGCAGACATTTTTAACCCCTTCTCGCGTGCCCACAACACTAGGGTGCATTCCAATATGGGGAAGGGCTTATTCACCCCCCCCCCTAAATTCTCGAGAACTGCTTGCCGTGATGAAAACTACATCTTTATAAAAAGTTTCAAAATCTTGAAACCGTCTCATCGTGGTGGAATCACGGGCCAAAAACGTTGGAAAGAGGGGTATTTTTGACTCGTTATAACCACGATGTTTATGGTTGTTTAACGACATAATGTTCATTCGCCGATTATGATGCAAATGGCATGAATCGAGAACTAATCGATAGGACTTTACCTTTCAGCCCACAATTGACGGTTTTCGTAAGCCACCGACCCAACGAGGACAAAAAACTGGCTGCATCCTTCCGTCGCAGCGAATAAAAAAAATTGTTTTGCGAGATCAACTACAGCATTTCAGAATGAACCGTGATTCACTGCGTGCATGGTTCAGTGCGATCGCCGCAGGAATGCAGCGGTCGACAAGTGACACGTGACAAGTGACAAGTAACCCCAGGTCGAAGACTGTCACTTTCGAAAAATAGCAACAGTTGTTTCTTGCCGGATAGAATCAAAGCAAGCCAAAATAGCCACCGATGAAAGATCAGAACGTCGTGATTCCTGTTTGATAAAAATAATGTATTTAAGGTTACGCATTCACCGGTTTTCACTGTGTAGGTATTTATTGTGCACATGCACTCTCACGCGTCTGTACCATAGCGCTTAGAGGCTGGATTGGCTTCCAAGACAGATATAGAGCAATGTCTTCATTAGTTTCCTCACTCAACCCAATGGCGTGATCGCGATGAACAACAATCCAGTGAGGGGATCAGAAAATAACTTCCAATCAATAACATCGTCTGGTCAGGCACTGGGCTATTTGGGACTGCGCGACCCGGAAATTTCTTGGAAACATCCCGACCGGAAACATTCCAATTTTCGTAGCTTTTCTTCGAAATTAGATACCAAAACAGCGTGATACGGCAAGCACTGTGGTTACCTGTCCACCAAGATTTTCTCATTGACAAAGGGGGCCAGAGTCATGATTTTTTCCACAGATTTCGTTTCCTCCAGCAATTTGTTCTTGGCCATGCATTTTAAATAGCATTGCCCTCTTAGTTTTCTCTTCTTAACACACGGCTGGAAGGAGTTTTGTGTTCCTCCCCAACGTTCTTCTTGGATATCTCGCGAACAGATGGGAACTGTCCCATGCTACTTTGTGACATTTATGGAAATTCAGTAACTTGTCGACTGACAAAGATATTGAAAACTGACCGGAACTTTTTGAGGTCTGAAGCAGTTCACGTCAGATAATCTTAAGGAAAATAACGATTGTCACAGACAAACGGGAACTTCGCGAGAGGACAGGTGCACCACGTAAGATCACCGTTTGAACATTATCAGCCGACACCATTAAGGCTTAACTGAGAATGATACCAAGAGAAAAGCCAGAGTCAGTGAAGGTCAAGGACATCAAAGATCAAGGTCAACCAGCTTGTGATCTGATCCAGAATTGCTTTACCGCATGCCGATTTGTATGAAATATGCATTTAAAGAACGTAATGAAACACGCCTGGGCACACTGATACGCTCATGTATGTATCTATATGAATATATACATATATATATATATGTATATTACGTTAACGTTTTGCAACAAATTATGTAATTGGGCTGATTATAACGAAAAATTTTAGTGCACGCAATTGACATAGACCTTACTTTGGGTTGAAAACTTCATTCCAGGTTAATGACCTCGCCTCTCTTCATTTGACTTTGCGGAGGTCAGTGAAGGTTGAAAGTGACCGATACTAATTGCCAACATATATCGACGTCGGCAATCGTCACTGGAAGTATGGTAAATGATGCGGTTAGCGCCCTTATTTACACTTAAGCTACACCAGCACCCCATGTTGTTTGAAACCCGGTCTGCAAAGATAGTAAAGTAACGTCATAGGTCAATGATCTGACATGGCCTTGCCCCGAACTCTTCACTCAAGACGTCAAGTAAATGGAAATTGTCTTATACCACGTTTTAACGTTCTAACACGCGCACTTTTCCCATTTCGTCCGAAAAACCGTACGGAAGGGCATTTACGGGCACAAAAAGTGTCCAAAGTTGACCTTTTCAGCCTCATTTCAGGATCTACACCTTGAAGATATTGACGTAGGGTCATGAAAATCGCACACAATGTAACCTGATTACCCTACCATGCCCTTAAAATTTTGTGTCTCTAGCTCTTTCTGTTTCCGAGATCGGAGGTGGGCACAATAGTGTTCCCTTTTCATTGCGCCTTAGCACGAAACCCCGTTTCACTAATCGTGTTAAAACGGAGAGCAGAGAAAAGTGCGTATCCCTACTTTTCTGACAAGACGAAAAATGATCCTTTCTAGTGTCACCGCCAGACAGCGGCTGCGGTTTGTCATAACGTAAGGCAATGCCGGAATAATGCCGTTTTCGCAAATGTATCAAGTGATTCTGACGACCTGCATCTCGAAGACTTGTTTATAAAGCCCTATTACTAAAAATGTGGAAAAACCTTAAACATATTTGCTTTAGTTTAGAAAAATAAAACACAAATTTTATTTGGAAAAACTTTAAACATATAGCGGTAATAATCATAGTAGAGGACGAACGGGGACAATTGATGTGAGAGCTACATTCACTTACATACACTACATACATGTGAGAGCTACATTCACTTCTAGCAGACACGGAAATAAAATGTACACTTCTCTAAAGATGCTGGCACCATAAGGCCTTAGCGAAATAGAGCCGACCCGTCACTGGACGGTCCTACGCCGGTCACTGGTAGAAATAAATAATATACACTTTGAAACACTTTACGGTCGTGCGCATTCCAAATCAGGTCCATCGAGTCGATATACAGGACATTCTGAAAAGGTGCGACGAACATAAGTGTCTAAAAAGGAGAACTGGTGGGGCTCGCACACCACAAAAAATGTTCCCAAGAAAGCTGGAGGTCCTGAAAATGTGTCTCAAGGAGCATGTCGGGCACTCGAGTGTCAAAAATCATGAAAACAAAGACGATACTGAAATATGGACGCCGCATGAATGTTCTTGCGATTGTTGAAAGCCAGAAGAATAGGCAGTAGACGGTAGGTGGACGCCTGAGAAAGACCCTCACGGAGCACACCAGCAAGACTGTCGTGGTGATGGATGATGAAAGTTAGTTTGGTCTGAAGTAATAAAGTTATTTAACCGATCCAAAAGTCCAGGCAAATGTAGGATACCGCACTGACGACAAGGAAAATGTTGATCCACGCGTAAACTGCTAGGCCAAGGCGACGTTTCTTCAGGTGATGATAAGGGCCCCAATATCAAGCCAGGGCATCAGTCGTCTCCATATAAATCATAGAAGCGCGATGATTGCTGCAGGTTTTCAGAAAGAATGAATCCCCAAGGCTGGATAAGTTCATCGAAGACAACCACAAGAAAAAACTATTGTTTTTTTGGCCAGATCTCACAACCGCCCATAACGTCAAGGATGTGCAAGAAGAACTGAAGAAGAGAAAATCCCAACGGTTCCACGTGCCTGTAATCCACCAGCATCACCACAAAGGTCTATGGAGTAGTTCTGGGCACTCCTCAGGAAGGAGGTTTAAGAGAAAGATAGCTGGCACGCAACGGCTACATCTTTCTTTGTTGTTTCTCTCTCGTTCGAAAAGCAGCGTTAAAACCCATTTCAGCGCTGCCTCCAGTGGCCGTGGGGAAGCCCCGGCGAGGAAGCCCCGGCCGCCGCCCCACGAGTGCCGGAGTTTCCATGGCAGCTCAGCTCGTCTCCCATGACGTTTCCAGCCCCATTTTCCACGCAAACGCTGGCGGATTTAAGCAACCAACGTCGCTAGTCAGCTGCCGGCCGACAGGCAGCGCCGCGTACCTGGCAGGACAACGCCGATTGGCCGGACGAAAAAGCACTGGCGCCAAGGCCGGCAGCCCCCGTCATTGCCAGCGAGCAGAAAGCTTTGTCCCATATTAATCTGGCTGTACCGCGCCAGCCGGAGCGAAGAAACACAACAGCGATCGTCCGCCTTTGGCGGCGGCAACCGTAATCAAGCACAGAGGCGAGAGATGCGCTCTCCCATGTCACGCGAACTACGACGAACCAGCAAATAGTGGCAGTGATCAAAATAAGTAGCGGCGGTGACTCCCTCGTCCTTGTCGTGGTCCAAGACCCGGGAGGCCAGGGCCAACAGGAGGGAGAGGCGATAGAGTCCCGAGCGCCTTAAAAGTGGCGGCACAGTGCAGACAAGGAAGACTGGCTCGGGCCGTGTCGGCGGACGGTTCTGCCCGGGAGCTGTCCGCTGCTTCGCGCTTTGCGGAGCGGCGGGGTGCTGGGCTGAGTCTGATCACCGTAGACTCAGCCAGCTCTTTTGGCCGGAGGCGGCCGGGGCCCGGCGACCCCGGGCCACCGCCTCCTGAAGATCGCTGAGTACATTGAGCCGTCAAAACGTCCAAAGTCGCATGCCTGTAAGACCGATTGCCGATCCAGCCCGCGACCGTTGCAGCGCAGGTAAGCCCACGGATACCGTGTGACTTACCAGCCCAACCGCCTTCTGCTCAGCGGACCCGAGGTCATGCGGGAATCCCGAGCAGCAATGAGTTTAATGTCTTACCAGGGGTTTTTGCGGGCGTCCAAGGGGAGGGCCCAGTTATCTGCGGGCCACCAGCTTTTCCATATGACGGCATGCTGACGGGTCATTAATGCGCGCATGAGATGTGCTTGACGGAAGTCGTTGCACCGCGATGTACCTTTCTTTGGATAGGCTGTATTTTAGGTAAAGGTGAGCGCGTGTGTGCCGGATCGCCGGCTACGGCCGATCTTGGCGTTTATTTCTTGGTGTACGGCGTGTCGTAATTTAACTGAAAATAAAGGGCAGGAAAATGCGATACAAATATTGCATTCTTTTCAATTTTGGAATCGACGACAAGGTTGGAACCCAGAGTCCGGAGAGGACAAAGACGCGCGCGGAGGATGACGGAGGCCAGGTCGATCTGGAACTCAGCTGACTGTTGGGACAGGATTTGCATCCGATTTGGTTCGTCTCGTTCAGATGTTTTACCAATATTTTTGGCCTGCGCTGTTTAAGTTATCCCAGACTGCATCACAACATGAAATTGATTGTTAGATTAGAGCCGGTCTTGCATTGGACCAATGGTTAAGCTAATATCGAAGCTGAACAAGGTTCAAATCGGTCAGGTGTTTTCCTGAGGCAAGATTTGGCTCCGGGCTGTTCGATTTATTTAAACTGCGTCACGATGACGAAATGATGTCTTTAGGTCGGTCTTCAGCCGAGCAGACCAAGCTGGTATCTGGCCTCGGTCCGGTTCATGTTGACCAGATACTTCGCCCGGCAACATTGTGCTCCTCGACGGTTAAACGGTTCACTGGAATGCGTCACGGCGCTGCACCGATCACTTCGTCAACCGCAGCCTGTCTCCGTTTGCTAGCGTGAAATCAGACCAGATAAAAAACCAAGGGCAGGTCGCCTTAGGTCACTCGTAAGTCCCTCACCTTCCTTCCACTATCGCTTAGGCCCGTTGGGACGCGCAGGAAATCGTCGCGTCAGACGACTCGGTTAGGGATCATGTTCTCTAGGTTGTCGCGCGGTTCCGGAACCGAATAACGGATTCTTTTTGGCTGGAGACAGTAGATTATCACCGCGTTGGCCTCCGTCATGTCTCCAGACGGCGTTACGTTATTCCCTTGAATGCAGTATCATGGTCTTCCTGTGTTTTGAGCCGGACGTCATGATCTTTGATTACGGCATAAAGAACGCTCTGATGAAAGGAGAGCTGGAAGCGCCTTAAAATTCCGAACAACTGATCTACGTCGAGCTATCTAGTACTTATTAGGTCATACTGCACTGGTATAAATTTTGTCCACAGATGGCTGCTACAAACGAATAACGCCGCTCACAGACGTCCGAATGGTGGGGACTGACGACCAAACACACCGGACGGATACTCAAAGAACTCCACCCACACATCTCAGACTGCCAGCCAGACCGCGGCGAGATGTGGTGCAATATTTCCTACAGCCGGCGCCACACGAAGAAACCGAGGAAGCAACTTTGTAAGCGAACCCCCGTATAAACCGTGGGTTAGCCTCACTTATGGCGTGCTTCGTCAGCTTCGCTACCACGCACACCACCACTGCGACAGTGTAGGTGTCTGTGGAGTCAGGGCGCTGGGCGCCTGACGCTCTGCGCAGGCGTGTGGTGTGCGGCGCTCGTGACGCCCTTCGCCTCCATATATGGTATCGTTTCCAGGCTATCCGCGACTGTTTTTGACGCTGTTTGTACGCAACACGATCTGACTTGACAGGATAACTATTGTCTCGTTTCCAATTTGCCACTGGCGATTTTCTGATCCAGGTATTCTCTCGTCTACTTCCTCTGGTTTTGGGCTTTGCTCGCTGGTTTGTGTGCATTCGTAAGGTATTTCGCCTAGGTACTGCTGGATCCGGGAGAGGAGACATCAAGGGCACGCCCCTTTCGTAGAAAACCCGGTGTCCAGGTACTTTGTTTTCGAAATAAAGACTTCTACACATGATACCTTTTTCGAAAATGACAAGTCGAAGTGATGCAAATCCGAGGAGACGCTTGCATCTGGAACAGGTTTTGTCACAAAACTGGCGATTTTTGCATAAACAAACGTTATTATATCAACAATAACTCAGCAGAGTTGCGGCGTTTGTGAGGTGGGGATTGTCCATTTTAGCCACACACAGGTACGTAGCCAGGATTTTCCTCAGGGAGGCCAAATGTCAAATTTTGTCATATGCCACAGGCACATGACAAAATTTACAAGAAAAGGCGGCACTTTTAGGCAATTTATCTCATATTTAATGCACAGGAAAACATAAAATGTTTGCTTTTGCAACATATATGTGATCACTATTACGTATTCATGTGAAATCGCCATGTATCTAGTGCAGACTGCTTAGCTCAGGGGGGACATGGCCCCCATGGCCCCCCTTGGCTACGTCCTTGTCCATACTTGATCTGTATTTCGGGCTTGACGACTCAATTTTACTTGAGATGACTGGTTCGATGGTTCTGTGACCGTGTTTAGGGCTTTCCCTCCTTGTTTTAGTTCGTCGTATGCCTTCAGTCGAATACCAAACCACCAGCCTGAACTGAATGATAATAAACCGAACTGAGCTGAACTGAGCTGAACGCAAGTGAAGACTGCCCCCTAACACAAGGCCTGGATCAGCTAATATGCGTAGCGTATCTAGCGTACACTGTCGCGTATGTCTTGCAGACAGCGGTGCATCCGAGATTTTCCGACTAAGGAGAGGGAGCTAGCTACTTCCAGGTAGAAATCACGTAACAGGACGCCATGGGCCCCTCTACAGGCCGGCAGCTGCAAAAGTTTCATCATAGACGTGCAGAGGCCCCTTCAAGGACCAGTTTTCGGGGCTCCTTCCAGGGCCACCCCTACAGGCCCGCAGGGACCTCTCTACAGGCCGGCAGTGGGTTCCACTGTGGCGGTGCCCTTTGGTAAGCCGCACGTACGGCCTTGCTAATATTCGTTTTACTCGTGTCGTTCTACATTGTCTCTTGGTGCTGTCCTAATACTCGTTTCACTCGTGTCATTTTACATTGTCTATTGGCGCTGTCGTCGATCTGTGTGTTGCGTGCCATCTTTACCAATCCTCTGGCCAGCAACGCCATACATCTCTTTCAGGCTAGTGGGAAACCCTTAAGATGTCGGCAGGAGACCTATCTAATGGCCCTTAGGCGGGTCCTTCACAGGACGCCAGGGGTTCTCTGCAAGCCGGCAGGGGCGCTCTTTGCAGGCAAGAAGATACCTGCTTTCACTCGCGAGCAGAACCTCTTACTTAGGAATGCAGCTTTAGCTAGTAAGTAGCCCCTTCGCACAGAGGTAACCAGGTAAGAATGTCCCTTGCCCGATGGGCCCCAAACCAGAGCATGAGGGAAATCCCCCCGTGCTAAGGGAGGGACTTCAACGTAACGTTCCTGCATACCCCGACAACCATCCCCGCACCCTTGGGTGCGTCTCTGCTTGAAGGTACTATCGGCATTTGTTGCTCAGGCATATGTGTTGAAGTACTACGCTTTTAATTCGGCTAGGGTTTGTGACTTCGTGGGCATGAGGTCCATATATTGCAAAAATAACAATGAAACAATTTAAGATGCCAACTATAGGTCAGTGTGCGCCTGCGCACCTGAGTGCATGAAGAAATGTCGGCGTGCGGACTATGCTAGATTATGCTAGATAAGTTATTGCGCATCAACAATGATTTGCAGTTAGAATCGAAATTTCGTAGATTTCTTTTCCTGTTCTCCGTTTTATCGCTGAGACAGCAGGAATGCAAACTGATCCTCATCCATTACGACCGCTTCCACGTCATGCAGGTAGAAATAGATCGTGCAGGTTCCCGCAATCGGAGGATATCAAGTCCAGCAAATTGCGTGTTCACATGGGTGACATCTTGCCATTGGTGTCCTAAATCTTGCTTGTCCTCAATGGCGTTTGTGCCTTTGTAGCCCACCACGAAATTTGGCGCCTCCAGCGCACGGGCACGGGATCTCCTCTTCAGTTGGGGAGCCGAGAAGCGCTTCGGGCCAGTTCTTTCTAGTCAACGCCAATGGGGTCAATGTCAAATTTCAAACAAGCTGGGGGGGGGGGGGCTGAAGCCCCCTGGTCCCATGGCTCCCGCGCCTATGCTTCAGCGTCAACGGTTCCCAATCCAAAGGCCTGAATGGGAATTGCGGGTACACCTCAGTAAGTGCGTCCCGCACAAACCAGGCGAAGGTGTTCACATGCAAAACAGCCACATGTGTGGACTGCCACGTATCATGTGCTCCTGCCCGCCAATTTTCAGCATCCCAGTGGTAGACGTTTTCCGGCAATGAAGGGGAAATGTTAATCGCCTAGGCACCTCGCGCTTTATGTGCAAGTTGCAACCCCGTTTGAGCCTAAATCCATCGAAATTGATCGTCCAGCTACTCGTTGCCTTTCCAAGCCATCATCGCACCAAACTGCCGTTTGCGTCCTCGCAACTAGCTCATAAAAAACAAAGGGGTGTAAAAGAGACGCACACACACTCTGCACTATGCACTCTGCTCATCATATAGGGTACCGTTGGATAGGCCTGGTGCTGGTCTATCTACTCAACAAATTCAGCCGCCTAGGTCATGCTCCTGGCACTGGGAGGTCCCCGAGTCCCAGGGCCTATTTTAAGGAAAAATGACTGCGGGGGCAATTCTGCGAACAAGACGCATTGGTTGAGACCACCCCCCCCGGCATTTGTGTTCTCCTTATTGAATTTTGTCCACTTCATATATATATTCTTAAGGAAAGGACATATATATATAGATGCTTTCCTAAGGAAGACATATATATATATATATATATATATATATATATATATATATATATATATATATATATATATAAAAGGGCGAATTACAATGAACACTTCCACAGCGCTCTGTCATTAACTGATATGTCTTTTGGAGGAAACCATGTGTGCAAAATATGGCCTTGGTCCAGCACTCTTAGCACTTTCACACGGAGACTGTATGTCGTTTGTGCTGGATTTTATTTTATTTCGATGAAATTCGCGCTGGCTTTTGTGCATTCCGAGCCCATTAAATTCAAAGGACACCATTTCATTTATCCCCAGCAAGAATTCATTCTCCCTGGACTTGTGATCCCTGGGAGATTCGCTCAGGGGTGTCTGAAATGCCCCCAAACGTGTTTTGTGCTTCAGTTTTTTAAAAGAAGCGCACGATATGCATAAAATGCACATCATAGTACTCCTTTTGACACACTGGATCGAAAGACACTCCGCATTCTGTCTCAGGTCATTGGTCACTGGCCCTGTCGGCAGCAGTGTGGCTTAGGTGGGAATGATACTTCAGTCCTCTTAGTGGTCTCGGGGTTCTGGCGACGATGCTATTCGACGACTTGCAGCAGGTACTGCTTTTGCCCTTCATCCTTCGTCAGTACCTTGTTGTATACTTGGATAAGAGTCACAGCTCGTTCGGCGAAGTCGCTAACTACCGCGATCCCGCACAGGACTTCCTTAGCGTTCGTGAAGCCAGGTGCTGTCTCCCAATCAGCGGAATTGGCGGCAAGGAAGTCCATGTTGATGCCGTAGGCTTTCAGGTTTCCCACCGACTTTGCGGTAGTGAAGTCGACGATGATCTTCCTGGGACGAGAACCTCCTTTTCTGCGAGATCCACCTGCGCTCGCTGGGAGGACTCTCCGATCCCTGTTCCTGGAGTGCCGCGATCATCCTCGTCTTCATCTCACACGGCACGCCCTCGTCGAAGAACGACACACCAGCCAGTTCTTCGCTGGGGCACCATAATAGGTGATTGTTATAATAAATCATATGTCGACTATAATGTCATAATGGATAATAGGTGATCGGCAAACTCCTTGGAGATCCCCTTCGAAATTTCAGCACTCACATCAGGCTTGGCAGAACGGCCAGGTCGTGCACGGAAGCGCTGACCGCCGATGAAGAACAGAACCATGCACTGACGTGCAAAACAACCATGAAAGAGACGAAGCGCTTGAATGCTCCCAATTCACTGAGAGTCACGGAGAACTGATGGCAAAGCCAGAAGATCTTGATCCCGCAGATTATGCGTCCCATCCATCTGGCGCGATGGAACCATCTATCTGACACGTTGGAGAGCATCCGGCTGGGGAACTTGATTCGCCGTGGAGGCTCTTGACCAAAGGGGATAATCGAGACCTCAAAGAACCAACGATGATCATCGCTAGGCTGGATTTCGGCGAGCTTCTCACGGCAGAAGCGACGAAACGATCACTGGAAGGGAAAAACTCATACAACATAGTCTCGGCCACTGCTGGCTCCAGGTCTTCAAACACCATAGGTTCAAACTTGTTCCAATCAATGAGTCTCCATCTCTTCTTGAAGCTCTTGAACAAGGAGGTCGCGGTCCTGAGGACGGACCGAAGCGCGTGGAGAAAGCCGCCTCTGCCACCAGATCGACGATATGATGACGACAAGCAAAGTGAAAAGGCCGTCACTCAAGCTTCTGATGAAGAAGCGTGTTTGCTCCCACAACTTGTCCAGTATTGTTGGAGGTGGTGTCGAAGCTCATGCCGACGACGTTGTCCGAAACCTCCCAGTCTTCCAGACAAAGCGCAACAACGTCGGCTGGCGTTGCCCCGGCTCTACTTGCAACTTCCAAACACCGAAGAGCTTGGCGGCACTTCTTGGACCGGCTACAATGACAGAGTCGATCCACCTTTTCCTTTCCATCATCAGTAACAGTTTGCCGTCCCAGTGGACCACCAGGTTGGGTGACGCGGAGAAAGAATGCTAGATTCCGTCCGCAATGGCTTTCCTCTGCGATCTACGTGCGCGCCTGCCCGAGCTTCTGTGATCGCCGGTTCAGAGGAGTCGTGGCCGAGGACCGAAGCCGTCGCCGATAGGAAGTGAATTGCAGAGCGATCATTGAGCTTGGTCCGATCGAGGGCTGCTCCCTGACCAGGAGTGGCGATGTTTTTGGCTCTCCTGCAGGGCCGCTTCGAAGGCATGGCCGAGGGCTGCGGGTCATCCTGATCTGTCAATTATGTGTTGTCGGTAGGTGAGTATTCCAGCTGGGCAGTTGCCTCATGCTCGGTCTGCTGTTTAATCTAACGGCGGGCCCTTTAAAGCTTCGGCCTACTGTTGTCGTTGAAGAGCTCGCTCCTCCTTCTCAGAAAGGAACTTATCGAATACCACCATGACGCCTCGGCGACCTGGATCCCTTTGGGCCCAGAGAATGTCTTTATCCTCTTGGTTTTGATGATCTTAATGGTGACGACAAGGGCAAGATCAAAAAGATTGTTAAGGTTGTCCGTAAATCCATTCTTCTTGTCAATTTCCGGGCTGAGCCTCCAGAATTTGCCTTTGGTACTGGTCAAGCTTCCAGTTGAGCTTCTTTATCACGTTCCGTTCCGATGCAGTGAGAATACGGGCTTTGTTCCACACCTTCATCATTTCGCGGACGATCTGTGTTTTGACCTACCTCTGGGTAAGCCTATCCACACGGTGGGACTGAAAATATTGCTGCAGCACTTCTCCCCGCGAAGGCAGTTCTGAGCACCGGTCAACCAAAATTCGTCTTTTTTCTCGTGGTGCAGCCATAGTGGCACAGACTTCCGTTATAAAAGGTACTTTCTGCATTGACGCAGGTGGTCCTTAAATATCCTGACGTCTAAGAACGTGCGGGAAATTGCCAGACCGGCACCGTGGGTTGCCGTGGCATGGCAAGGCGTGGTACTTCAAATATATAAGTCATAGTCTGCAAACGATGGGCAGAATATTGGCGAGATGTTGCGGCAGCTTCGATTCTTCCCTAAATGAGACAGTAGGTTACCTGTCCGGGATAGTTTCTGTTAATCTAATCTATTCCCAAAAGACATTTTCTCACCGAATTTTGGCCATATGTTTTTCAACACTGCGCAGAAGTGTAAAAGCTGTCCTAACACAGGCAGAACAAACTTCTCCATTTCCAGGTTATCGGCCCCAAAATAAAAAAGTCACCTCAGATTGAAATATTCGCCTTAGGCCCGCCTCAATGAGCTATCAACATTCGTCATTATCTGCAGTCTTGGCCATGCCATGTTCGTTAAGCAGATGAAGCATGCTCATGGGATGTTCAAACCCATGCACTAGGAGCAGCAAGATTGACGGTTTTAATACATGCCTGATTAATTTTCTGTTTTCCTCGCGTAAAACTCGGGTTTAACCGCCTAGTTCAATGAAGTTCTACCAATCAGGTACTGGGATTTTAGCAGGGTTTTCGGATCAGGATGATTGGTGATGACTACAGCACTGTTGGACTGTTACCGCATTCATATAAACCTTATCTCACCATAGCGAAACCGCCCTGCGCACCAGCTCGCCCTTCAGTTTTCTTGCGCTTGAACACATCAAAGATGGGTATCATCATTTTTAACGTGCTTACGATGCAATGAAACGCCTTGGCCGCCCACCAGACAATCGCGGCATCGGGTGCCGGCGTTCTAATTACGAAACACGCTCGCCAGCGGTCACTAGGTGTTCCTGCAATACGTATTATAAAGTGATGCTTCTAAGTGTGCTCCCACATTACTCAGTGATTCAACACATCCTTCGTTGATAACATGCTGCTTTGCGAGCGCAGCGCTTTATGGAATACCTTCTTGGGTACGCTAGTACACCTGGCTGTTTTTTTCCTTGCATGGGCAAAGGATCTTGACTGGGGGGGCAAAGTGCCCGACTGGGGGGGCATTTGCCCCCCCAGTTAACATGTTAAAATAGGCCCTGCCGAGTCCAGATCGGAACACGTACCTGTGGATCGCACGTGGAGCACACACAGGTGTCAACCACAAAAGCACGCATCCGCAAGTGGGGCCCATATTGTCACCAAGTCTTGAGTCAACAACATCCGCCGTTTGACTTGTACTCGTGATTAGTTGAATTCCGCAGAGGTCCGGCTCGCGCCACGTGGCACCAACCACACGTCACGAATTACATCGAAACATACACCACAAATTGTCCGCCAGATCGGCGCAGCCGATGGTGCTACCTGCATAGGCGCAGCCAAGGGGACGGGGGCCCGCCCCCCCCCCCCCAAGCTCGCATTTATTGTGAAAACCATTGCACATCGTCTTCCCGGCGGCGGTTCCGTATGATTTCAGTTTACCCTAAGGCCCCCTCAAGAAAATCCTGGCTGCGTCCCTGGCCACTTTGTCGCGATTTTCTGGCGCGTTCGGGCGCTAAAGGCTCCAAGGTTAAGACCCACACACGAACACAGAAACACCTCGATCTGGACTTTTCCGAGCCACCGCCATGTCTGAAATGTTAATCACTAAAAGCATGCAAAACAAGCTTTGAGCACCTTTGATTCCGAACGATTCATCAGCTGATGCCCTTTTAGACTGTAATTTATCATTAGCATCGTTTAAAAAATTAGTACGATCAATGACGTCAGTATTTCGCTGTGGACATAGAACACTGATAACACAGATAAAAAACTCGTTGAAATTACCGGAAACCTTGAACAACCAAAACAAAGCGAAAACACGTTCCTTGGACCGCGAGCGAAGGTTGCTATGTGCCGAGGCAATGGATACGAACGGGCGCGTATGTTCAGGTTCACTGTTGGCTCATTGCTCGTTCTGTCGGCGTGGTTAAGAAGATTCAATTCTCGCGTCTCGGCCCCATGAGTTTCAGGCGACTCGACGCGTTTTGGCCAGGACGATGTTGGTCTCTGTGTACCAGCCGAATGGTGTTATTTGAATGAAGTTGGCAGAAGTGTTCTGTTAACGAATAAGTGCAATGATAAGTGTTGATCGCCTCTAATCGCTTATAAGTCCTTTACCCAGGAATCACTGTAACCTGAGGGGATTATTTACAATGTCTTTACCCAGAAATCACAGTGATGAGACAATGGATTGTGATTTGCATGATCTGGAAGGATGATATGTTCTGATGTCATTTAAATGACTGTGTGCCAGTACTTGTGCAGTCTAGTGCCAGAGTAAATGCAACTCTTTGTGCATCATGAGTATTCAAATTTGAAACACGATAGTGACATCTTTGATATCACACTGATACTGCTTTGATGAAATCACATTCATGTTTGGTTTGTTTTATTGTCATTGTCCTTGCATCCATGCTTTTTGCATTCAGGTTTTCATTTTGTTATATTCCATTTTTACTTGTATCAGCACAGAAATTCAAAACACCACTAACAAAAACAGTTGTTTGAGATATGGCTTATGGAACCTTTGAGGCTGAATCATTCTCCAGTCCAGAAAGTTATGCAATGGTTACATCAAGTTTTTGCCTTGGTTGTGATTTATTGATGGCCATTTATTGGATGTGAACTGCTCAAAGGCAATTAAAAGCTTGGAGGAGTCTCATCATGCAAACTTGCATTACAAGCTTTTCAGTGCCACATAGTAGTAGTGTTTTGGTATGTTGGTTTATGTTTCCATGTGCTGATATCATATATACTTAAATTGCCAACTGGTGAAGGAGTGATTTATGTTGTTAATCACGGTACATTGTTGTTATTGATGGTTTGGTTTTTGTCAAGTTCTTTTGTTCCATTGGCCAGTAGTAGCACATATGTGTTTTTGTCCAGTCTTTTCTTTCCTAATATTTTCTGTTTGTTTCAGATGAAACAGCAAATTTAAAGTCATGACCAAAAAAACTAGAAGTTCCTTTTGCATTTGTTGCATGATAGCCTCCCCAAAAGATCATGGAGATCCATCCATGTAAATTACTTTCAGTTAGCAGTAGGCCTTCAAATTCATATGCTGACATCCACAAAAGAGGCACTCAAGTCACCCATGGACCATCCAGAAACATAACCTGCACAAGCTTGACCTGTGATCAAGATGATGTCAGCATGGGGAAAAGTAACTCTGCTCATGGGAGCACTGATCTCCCAGCAGAAGGATGTCTGGGAGTGCAAGGGCGAGCTGTGGGTGCGGCAAGACGCACTCTGGGTCCCGCAGGGCGACGCCTGGACCAGGAGGAACGGCCTCTGGATGAGGGAGCACGGCATCTGGGTGCGGAAGGGCCAGTGCTGGCGCAGGCAGGAGGACGGCCACTGGGCCAGGGACATGGAGACGTGGAAGAAGGTCGAAGAGGCCGAACTGTAGCGCGGTGGGCGGCGCGGCCGGCTGGCCGTCTGGCGCCGTCGCCGGCTGGCCCGCGGCTCTGGCGGTCCGAGTCGGACTTGGCCTCCTCAGAGGAGGCGGCTGCGCCGCGCCGTCAGGCCGCCGCTCGCGGCGACGACGTCTCCCCGGCTAGTCGGGCGGCCGCCGCCGACTCCAGCGGCTCCAGTGAGGCCGGCTCGGACGACGGCCGCCAGCCGTGGCGCAGCGAAAGCCACCTGCCGGCGGCGCGCGGCTCGCTCTCGCAACGGCACCGCAGCCAGCCGTGCCTGCTGGCCGCGCGGCCCGACTACAGCGCCGTCTCGAGCCGCGTGGCCGCCTACATCGAGCGGCGCCGGCGCGAGGACCGCGCGGCGCGCGCCCGCCGCCGCACCTCCCGCTCGCCGGAGCCGGCCGACGCCGGCGACGGCGGCCGCGGCCCGGACGGCCGCGACAGTGGCGCCGCCGACGGCGACGACTGCCGGGCCCTGGCAGCGCGGCTGGAGCAGGAGCGGGCCGAGCGCCGCGAGCGCGAGCGCCAGCTGGAGCAGCTCCAGACCGAGTACGAGCAGCTGGTCACCAAGTACGCCGAGGCGGAGACGTTCATCGACCGGATGCGGTTCCGCCGGCCGGAGGAGGGCGCGAGCAGCGTGGCGCTGCACGGTGGTCGCTCCAGCGACAGCCTGGACGTCGGAGACCGCAGCGGGTTGGGCGATTCGCCGCTGGAGGCGCAGACTAGTCAGAGCTCCCTGTTTTCGAAGCTCGGTGGTGTGAAGAGTGCCATTTGGAGGAGACATAGCGACGGGGAGGCCAGTTTTCGCCAGGGTGTTCAGTCAGAGAGGAATATACTTCAAGATGATGCCAACCATGTGGATGCGGATGTTGACTTTCGTAAAAATGTAGACGTAGAAGATATGAAGAATGTTATTCCATTGGATGACAAAGTAATTAAGGTATGTTTACTCTGATGGTTTTGGAGATGAGAACTTTGAATGTTTGAGATATAAAATCTAAATTTTGGTTTAATAATTTGTGTAGCATGCAAGTTTTCAGTCAGGCTCGGTTCATTAAATCTTAATTTGGCAAAGCTGATTCGTGCTGTTGTCTGGTTAATTGCTGAGCATAGCGAATGTTGTCGTTTTTACTCGAATGCCACTGTTGTCGGTATCGTTATCATAGTTACTCAGATGTTACTGTTTTTCGCTTATGATTTGTTGTGTTACAAAGAAATCGAGTTGGCTATGTTCATAACACATAAGATTAATGTACTTCCACCGTATTATTATTGCACGGTTGTCCTTGATGTTGTTTCTTACACTGACTTGTGTATTTCAGATATGATTGTTTTCCTTGTGCTGATTTTGGCGTTATCACGCGACCTCGACCGTTGCAGATCGACGAGGCCGAACCTGTACCTGAAACCGTTGGCAACGGTGAGCCGTGGCCGTCGGCCCGGTCGGACTGCAGCGTTGACGCCGGCGGGCTGCGGTCGACGCGGCCGCCCTGGGACGGCGACGACCGCCCGCCCACCTCATGCTCCGACCACTCAGAGCAGGAGGTGCCAGAAGAGGGCGAGCAGGAGGTGGAAGAAGAGGGCGTGCAGGAGGTGGAAGAGGAGAGCGAGGAGGAGGTGGAAGAAGAGGAGGGTGAGGAGGAGGTAGAAGAGGAGTTGGAGGAAGTTGAGGAGTCGGCGGAAGACCCTGTTGTCTTCCGGCAGGAGGACAGCAGTCCATCAGAGTGCTCGCAGCCGACTTCGACCTCCATGTGGCACCGGTCCGTGTCACGTGGTCTGACGCCGGCGGTCCCGGCGGATTCACATGAACCTGTTCGGGGGCGCTGGCTCGGGTCACGTGAACGGCGGCCGAAAAACGGGCCTGCGGCACGCGCCCCGCCACAGGGGGCTCGGTTGAATCCAGCCGACCAGGTGTCGGAGCGGAGGCCGCGGTCACGTGACCCGTCTGAGGAGCGGGAGCCGAGGTCACATGACCGGCCTGCGAAGGCCGTGCGGCGGTCTGGCCGCTCGTCCTCTGGCGCCGGCTCTGACGGCAGCCGGCGTGGCGCGGCCACGGCGGATCGGGCCGGACAAGACGGGCCGGCCTCGCGGGAGCGGCTGCAGGGTGTACTCAACGTGCTCGCCTCCCAGGTGGAAATGATCCAGGCAATGGTGGGCCGGCGCGGCCGGCGGCGCCAGACCTCGGCCGACGCCCCGCCGCCGCCAACGGCCGCCGAGCGCGCCGCCGCCGGACGCCGCTGTCGTAGTCTTTCAAGGAGGATCTCGCGCAACCGGGTGGCGGACGCGCCCAGTGCCGCCGCGTGCCAGGCTGGGCTTCCGGCGGACGGCGAGCCGGCGCCGGCCGGACGGCGCGCTCCGGCCCGCCGTCTGTCCCAGTCGTCCGCGCCGTCCGTGTCCGAAGTCTCCGGGAACTGGTCCGCGGCGGAGCGGGCCGCCGCTGTGGGCCCGAGCCGACGCGACGCGGACGATGAGGGGTGCGCGTCGCGCGGCGCGAACCGCCCGGCCTTGCCGCAGGCCAGAGTCCCTGTTAGACGGAGCCGCCCGGAGAGTCCGGAACGCGACAGTAACGCCTGCCGTCCGTTTGAGGGCTTCCCAGAGTCGTATTCACCGCCGTCGGGCCGAGGCCGGCGGCTGAGCCAGCGCTGCGGCCCGGCCGGCTTCCAGACGGAGGCTGTGACGCGCCGGCCGGCGGCGCACGGCTGGCGCGACCTGCAGAGGCGCACGCGCAGCTGCTCGCCGCGGCCGGCTGGAGCCGAGGAAGTGCCGCCTGGCGGCGAGACGCGGCAGCGCAGCGCCGGCTGCCGGCCGGGTCCGCCGGAGGCCCGGCAGCGGGACAGGCGGCGACTGAAGGCGCGGCCAGCGGCACCGCTGTCCCTCTCCGAGCTGGACTCGCGGCCGGGAGACGCCGGCCTGTCGCTCTCCAGTCTCGTGTCGAACCGCAGCGTCAGCCCGACCAAGAAGGTGGGCGCGGGAGACCGCTGCGCAGACCACGATCGGATTGTCCTTGTCATTCTTGTCAGCTTTGATTATTCGCGGTAGAGTTGTCAAGCTTGGGCCTGATTATATGGAAAAGGTGACCATAATGGGTAAATTCCGTGGTTTGGTGTACTGTGCATGGGGTCGCTTTTCGTGATAAAATCACACCTTGTTTTCTGGGATATCCGAGCGTTTACCAAAAGCATGCCTTCATCGTTTTTCCCGGCTTGGTCCGTTGCAGGTGGAGCTGTGGCAGGCCCAGATGGAAGGCGTGTCCCCGGACCTGGAGCCGGAACCGGAGCCGGAGCCGGCGGGGCGGGCTGCGCCGGAGCTGCGCCGCCTGGCCGGCGCCGTGCGCGGGCCTGCAGCACCAGATGAGCGGCGTCTGCCGGCTGGTGGACGAGCTGCGCGCGCCCGGCTCGGCCGGCTCCTCGGAGTCGGCTGGTCGGCCGGCGCCGCGTCGCCGCTACCTGCGCGAGCGGCGCGGCCTGCAGCTGCCGCTGCTGCCCGACAAGCCGGCGCCACCGGCCGGCCGCGGCCGCCGCTGGGACATCGCCCGGCCGCGGTCGCGCCGCTCCGCCAGCTGTGAGCGCGGCGTGCAGACGGACGACGCCGCCCAGCCGCCGGCGCCGCCGGCCGAGACAAGGTCAGTACGGCCGGGGCTGACGGGGAGCTGGGCCTGGAGAGGCGACTGTAAGCTGTCAGTGAGGAGATGACATTGAGTCGTGACAGAAAGGCGAGGGAGGGGCTCGTAGTTGAGGCTTGTTGACCACATGTCTGGAGGGAATGGCTGCTCACTGAAATGTATGGAAGAGGGACAACAGTTGCTGTCATCGGGGCACATGGGGAATAGCGGTATTGACTGAGGACGTGGCTATCCTCTGGCGGGCAGTCATGTCACATGTAGGCTGAGATCACTGGCTGCTCTACACTGGACGTAGTTAGCTAGTACTACGCATACTGAATACAAAAGGTTAAACGCATATTTGGAAGTTGATGACGTAGGACGTTTCAAAGAACTTTTATTGATTTTTTTTTAATTGGCATACAGCACGAATTTCTGTGCGGAATGCTAGCATGTAATCCGAACTGTAGTAAGAAACGTCGCGATTTTGCTATGAAATTTGTGCTAAAGAAATGTCTAGATTATTTAGAAAGATCTGATTTAGTCATTAAATATTTTCTTTCATGAGACAAGTTCTGCTAATTTTTTTTTCGTTTTAATGTTTAGGGCATATACTGAACTCCGCATGCTACGAATTCTTTCAGGCTTGCATATCACAACCAGGTATACTTTATTCCGGTGAACAAATGAACAACCTCGGTTGTTTACATTTCGTTTCCGGGGGAAAATGTTGTCGTGGATACAGAAGAAATTGCGGCGATCCTCTCCTGCAGTGTTTCAATCGTGGTGGTTGTTTGACATCGACATTGAGGCCAATATATTTGCCATGTAAAGGGGGCTCTGTTAGTTCATATTCCAGCAGAAAGGAAAGCCCTCTTTTCAGATGTTACCCGAAAGTAGACGGGAAACCACTCTGTGGTTTTGATTCGTCTTTTCAGATGTCGGTACCGTCGTCGAAATCTCGTTGGACAAAATGGCAAATTACCCAAAATTTGACCGTTCGATGTGCAGTTTAACTGCGGAATTAAGAAGAGAGAACTGGGTTCCTTGTAGTGAAGCCCCGTAAAATCGCTTAAAAATTTCAAGCGGCTTTAAAAACTGTGAAACGGACCTTTGCACTATTCACCTGGCGTGCAGCAGTTTCCAAAACATGCCCTGATTGAATCATAGTTCTGCGGCGCAGTATCATTATTGGCGACCCCAGCGTAGTGCCTCGGAACGGCTCGCTAAAGACTGGACAGGATGACTGAGTTTGGGACTCATGGTTCGGCGACTCGATCCGGAAGCAGCGTTTCACGTGTACGCAGTGCCTGTTGATGGCTTTTCATTCCGCGTAGGAACTTTGCTCTTGGGGGGAGGGGCATCATCGCTCAGTACGCTGTGTCATGCCCCATCTGCATGGTAAACGGTAGTTCAGTGCACTGCCCTAGGCGATAGGTTTTAAACTTGGGTAGTTCAAACGCTCTTGGTTCTCGTAGCAACAAACTTTGAAAGGAGTCTTCCGCAGCATTCCATTTCAGCAACATGGTAGGCAAAATCGCGTGACATATCCGTGGTGTGGTTTGGTTTCTTACGTCGACACTGAAAAGAGCGTGCGTTGGATTCCCACCCCGGGGGTTGGCTGGCCCCTGGGCCCTGTCGTGCGTGGTCGGCTGGCGCTGCTTCGTACGACCGGCCGCGCTGTCGTGCAGCTGATACGACGGACGTGCTGGCAGGTCGGCCGGGGCGCTCAGCGACGGCGCGCGGACGCCGCCCCTCCCCGGCTATCAGGTACGGCTCGAATGGCTCCGGGCCGGGCCGGATGTCATGCCGGATGTCCGTCGCCGTCACGTGATGCGGCCTGTTGGCCCGTTAAACACGGGGCCTGGTCCTGGGTGACGATTGACTTTGACATCTTGATTATCCTTGTCTGGATCTCATCTAGGTTAGGAATGTTTGCAACGCATCGCCTGGAGCCTCTGAAGCTCTGAGGCTGAATACGTCATGCGTAAACCGTCGACGAGTAATGTGCTGTTATTTTAAACTTGCAGAATGTTCCGGTCCTGTGCTGTTTCGAGTTGCCGTGCGTCCGCTGTACCGGGGCGCCACTAGAGCGAGCGCCGCCCTGCCCGCGCTAACTCTGCTGTCCTAACGCTGTTGTCCTCAGCCGCGGCCGGACGCCGCAGCCGGCGCCCAGTGGGACAGGGCCAACATGCTGGCGCGGCAGGTCAACCTGAGGTCACGCTGCATTCTGGAGGGCGTGATGCGCACCACCGCCTGCTGACCGGGCGTGGGGAGCTCACGGCCACAGGGCTGGCGGCGCTGTACCGGCCCGCCCCCGGCCGGCGGCTGGTCGGCTTTCATGACAGTATTCTAGTCCAATTCTGATCTCAAATAGTTGCAATGTTCAGGGTTGAGGATATCACGCTTAGCTGACAGTATTGGTGCAATGTTCGCAGAGTATTATTTATTTTATTTTTGTTGTGCGAAGGTGCAGAAAATAAACGGTACTCCTTGACCATTGTTTCGTCTGGGTTCGGCTGTGTCAAGAAGTTATGATCAGCAGCAGTCGTGTTCGGCGATGCTTGCGTTGTCCCGCGCTGTTTGTCTAGATTATTATCTCGACTAGACTGTCTAGACTATCCAGTTATCTATATCTAGACTAGGTCTAGACTGTTATCTCGGAGGGATCACACTCGAGTCCGGGTTTCGGCTCGTGCACAGCTGCACGGGATTGCATAGTTGTTGCACCAGGTGTCGCGGCGTCGTGTGGCTGACTAGTGTTGCGGTACTGCAGCATTGCGTCCCCCACACCGCACAGGTGTGGCCGAGCGGGGCGGCCCGGTAACGGACAACGAAAAGCGAGCGGACCGGCTTCCGTTGTCAAGCAATGGCCTTGACTTACTTTGATGACCTGGTCTGGTATGGTGCGGTCCGTGTGGCTATTGCAACGAAACCTTAAAAACAGTAACAAAATCCACCGTTTATACCATGGTTTATTGAGGCGAATAAATCTTCTGGCACAAAATCCAGCTACGTCGCTACGTCGCACACAGCCTTGGTATTATCAGGTTTTGCTGAAAAGCAAACATGTTTCTTGCCGGCGCGTCAGCCGTCGTTGTGCCAGCTTCTACAGCGGCGGCGGCCCAGCCGCCAGGCTGTCTGCAGTCTGCCAGACTGCAGACACAGAAATACCCAGAACACAGAAATACCCAGCACCCTATCGAGCGTCGGCCACCCCGGCACGCAGCACCCCTGGCCGGCAACCGGTCAATTCTCAGTCACCGCAACACTCGCCTGCGCGCAGGACTGCCCATCGCCGACAGGGCTGCACACGATCGCCGTCGATCGTTTGAAGCGGGATGCCGGAACCGTGCCGCAAAGCTGGTGCTCGGGTTTCGGGCCCGCGTCAAGTCCGGCCGGGCCGCGTGCCGGGCGTCCCGACGCTGTCCGCTCCGGGCACACCGCCGACGGCCCGCGCCGCCCCGGCTCAGTTCAGCCTGACGACGCAGTCGGTGCCCGGGTACTCGGGCAGGTTGAGGCCGAACTTCTCCTGCAGCGGCGGCGGTACGAACCGGCCGCCCAGGTAGTGGGCGCCGCTGAAGAACCTGGCGCACAGCTTGGGCGCCGTCAGCGAGACGAGCACGTCCGGCCGGAGCGCGGCAGGGTCGTCGCCGGGCCCGTCCTCCACGTGCCAGCCGGAGGGCACGTCCACGCTGCAGACGGGCACGCCGGCGCCGGCCAGCAGCCGCAGCGCCGGCTCCAGCTGCGGCCGCACCGGCGGCCGGAAGCTGAACCCGAACAGGGCGTCCACCATCAGCTCGAACCGGGCCGCGTCCGGCGCCTCCTGCAGCACGGGCACGCCCATCTGGCGGCACTGGTGCGCCAGCCGGCTGTAAAGCGCCACCTCCTTCTGCACCGGGTAGTAGACGGTCGGCGCGAACCCGAACAGGCGCAGGTGGCGCGCGCAGACGAGCCCGTCGCCGCCGTTGTTGCCCGGCCCGCAGACGACGAGCACGGCGGGCGCGGCGCCGGCCGGCGGGCGGTGGCGCGCCACGGCCACGGCGCAGCTCAGGCCGGCCAGCTCCATCAGCTGGTCCACCGAGAACTGGTGCTCGTCGAACAGCGCCCGGTCCACGTCGATGGCCTCCTGCTGGGTGAGCAGGCGGACGGCCGGCGGCGGCATGGTGGCCAGGCGGCGGGCAGTCTGCGGCAGAGCGGCGGGCCGCGCCGTCAGCGGCCGCAGACGCAGCGCCAGGCCGAGCAGGGTGCGCATGGCGGTCTGCAGAGCACACACACGGCGCCGGTCACCGGCGGCGGCAGACCGGCCAGCGCCGACCCGACCCCGGGAACTTCGCCAGACGGTCGGAAACGAAAGTAGGAAGACGGCAATCGCACCAGAAAGAGCGACGAATTTTCGTTACCTCGTGTAACATTACTCATTTCCGTGGCCTCATTTTGTACAAGGACAAAAACACATTCTCAACCTTCTGCATGCGGGCATTTAGTAGTGGGCCCACGGGTCTAATAGTAAATTTCGCGAAAGATCTTAAACCTGTACTGGTTTATTTTTTTCAAATATTTTCTCTTGCCGTACCGTTTCTAAAATGGAATACTGAGCTAAGACTCGTCGCAAAGATCAGCTCGGAGTAGGAAGAACGCTCCTCACCCTTAACAAACCTCGTGAAGAACACTGGACATAGACGCGTACCTTTAGGGACTTCGGTCAACACAAATCCATCAAAAACGGAGACACCACTCGTCTTTGCGACCTGTTCCACTGCCATCATTCACGCGCAACGCAGGTTAAGTGTTGCTAATAGAAATCAACCTTCCCATAACCATAGCATTTGGCAGGGGAAGAAATGTCAGGCGTTTGCCAGTGGAAGCGGGCCGTTTTGTCCCATGAGGACCGTCAATAATACAGCAGAAACCACACCTGATCTCATTAACACAGACATGTCGCCACCAATGAGGGTCAGGTTCCGTAACAAATCGTCGCGTGACATGAAATTACCCCAGGTTGCCCCCAGCCGCCTCCAGATACTTGGAAAAAGGCATCAGACAATCTCAGATGAAACTGATGTTTGTCAGTTACCCAACGTTGAGGGACAGTTAGGTGGTGTTTCTTGTCATGTAACGACCACGGGAGCAACTCAGCCCTCCTGTCCTCCGGAGGTGTCACGCGTCTGACGCGGTCCTCCATCCGTTATCCGCTGTCCTAAAACTCCACCCGAGGGTTCTGTTTACCCATGAGTTTTTCACAGTGACAGGCCGACCGAGCGAGTCTTCTGATGCCGAGTCGTTTTCACGGCAGTGTTCGATTTGTGGCGGCATTCCGCACGCGCCGAAATCTTCATGTGCCGGTTCCGGTGAGCGCCATGCCAGCCGGGCGGCGTCTGACAGCCGCTTTGGGTCACGCCCACCAAACCGCCCAGTCTGCGCGTAACTGAGATTCTGTCGCACGTGTGGGCACCAATGTACCGTGCGATTATCCATGCATGGGTGAAACGCCCGTTGTAAATTGAAAATATTTTATTACCAGGCACTTCAGTCGAAGACTTGACAACAGGGCAAGGGATTAACAAGGAGTGTATCTTGTTCATGGTACAACCCCTTCCACAATTAATCGTCTTCAAAAGACACAACACATCGACATAGAAAATTCTGTTTCTAAAAAGTTCCAAACAACGGGGTGTAAAGTGACTAACAAAATCCGTATCACATCGCGGTTGTGTACCTTCGAAATTACGTCACACGTTTACGACACAATACCATTTGTTTCAAAGAAAGTAAATCACCGACTTTGGCACAAAACGTGCACAAATGTCTGGGGAACACAACCCTGTAAAATCACACCTTTCGTCTAGCTGCGTGAAAATCTATAAACTCTACGTAGCAAAAGCAAAGTGGAATGTAAATGGAATGTGCAGAAGCAAAATCACAGCACACCGCGTAGTCCATAACCAAGTGCTAGACGTCTAAGTCGGGGCCGGGACACAAAACTACTCCATCTCGGTTGGTCCGAAGTGGAAGGGGCAGTGGCCTGCGCGCCTACAGCTTGGCGACCCTCTCGCGCAGCTTCTCGATCTCGTCGACGATCTGGTCGGGCAGGTCCTCGCCGACCTGTTCGTCGAGGTACTGGGCGACGGCCTCCACCTCCTGCTCCCAGTACTGGCGCGGGATGCTGAACAGCTCGGCCAGGTCGACCGACTCCTTCAGGCCGTCCAGGTTAAGGGCGCCCGGCTTGGGCACGAGGCCGACGGCCGACTCCTGGGCGCAGTCCTCGCCGTCCACCCGGCGCAGCACCCAGTCGATGACGCGCGAGTTCTCGCCGAAGCCCGGCCACAGGAAGCCGCCCGAGGACGCCTTGCGGAACCAGTTGACGTGGAAGATCTTGGGCAGCTGGCGGCCGCGCTCGTCCATCGAAAGCCAGTGCGCCAGGTAGTGGCCGAAGTTGTAGCCGAAGAACGGCCGCATCGCGAACGGGTCGTGCATGAGCACCTTGCCCTTGTGCTCGGCAGCGGCCGTCGACTCGGAGCGCATCGAGGCGCCGACGAACACGCCGTGCTGCCAGCTGAACGCCTCGTACACGAGCGGCACGCCCAGCGGCCGGCGGCCGCCAAACAAGATGGCCGAGATCGGCACGCCCTCGGGCGACTCCCACTGCGGGTCGATGATGGGACACTGAGCGGCCGGCGCGCAGAACCGGCTGTTTGGGTGCGCCGACGGCGCGCCGCTGCCCGGCGTCCACGGGTCGCCGTGCCAGTCGACGATGCCCACCGAGGTGTCCACCTCCTTCTCCAGGCCCTCCCAGTAGACGCCGCCGTCGCCCGTCTTGGCCACGTTGGTGAAGAGCGTGTTGGCGAAGATGGTCCGCATTGCGACAGGGTTGGTGGCCGTGGACGTGCCCGGCGCCACGCCGAAGAAGCCGTTCTCCGGGTTGATGGCGCGCAGCACGCCGTTCTCGTCGAACTTCATCCAGGCGATGTCGTCGCCGACGCACTCGAGCTTGTAGCCGGGCAGCGTGGGCGTCATCATGGCCAGGTTCGTCTTGCCGCAGGCCGACGGGAAGGCCGCCGCGATGTAGCGCTTCTTGCCCTGGGGGTTGGTGATGCCCAGGATCAGCATGTGCTCGGCCAGCCAGCCCTCGCGGCGCGCGATCGTCGAGCCGATGCGCAGCGCGAAGCACTTCTTGCCGAGCAGCGAGTTGCCGCCGTAGCCGCTGCCGAACGAGATGATCTCGTTCTTGGCCGGCACGTGCGCGATGATGGTGTTCTCCGGGTTGCAGGGCCAGTTGTTGATGGGCTTCTTGCTGACCGGAACGGGCCGGCCGACCGAGTGCAGGCACTTGACGAACTCGCCGTCGCCGAGCGTCTCCAGCACGTCGGCGCCCATGCGCGTCATGATCCGCATCGAGGCCACCACGTACGGCGAGTCGGTCAGCTCGATACCAATCTTGCTGAGCGGCGAGCCGACCGGGCCCATCGAGAACGGGATCACGTAGAGCGTGCGGCCGCGCATGCAGCCCGGGAACCGCTCGGCTACGGCCGTCTCCAGCGCCTTGGGCGACATCCAGTTGCCCAGCAGGCCCTTGCGGCCTTTGCGCGGGATCGGCACCGTCTCGCGCTTCTCGTCGGTGACGACGAACGTCTTGGACTCGACGCGGGCGACGTCGGCCGGGTCGGTGCGCGCCAGCCAGCAGTTGTCGTACTTGGGCAGCGGCTCGAGCACGCCGCCCTCGGCCATCCGGCGCAGCAGCGAGTCGTTCTCGGCCGCCGAGCCGTCGCACACGTGCACGTCGGCCGGCTGGCACATGCGCACCGTGCGCTCCACGAACTCGCGCACCTTGGGCGAGAGGGCCGCGACACGGGCGCGCGCCTCCTGGCTGATGGGCCGGCGGGCGGCCAGCAGCACGGCCGACGGCCGACAGCGCAGCGCCCGAGCGCCGGCCAGTCTCAGCAGGTACACCATGGTGCCGGCCGGCCCTGCGCGAAAGGGGCGGCTCTGTTGGCGTGCTTTCCACCACGGTCAGAGGAAAGGCGTTAGGCGTGTGCCAGACGTGCCTGTTTTGTCTTGCAGGATATACTGGATACATTGAATATATATTGCAGAACTGATAGTCCAGGAGGGGTCAAATGCGGTCAAAGGAGACTGTTCCAGCCAAGGGTCCCTCTTCGCGGCTTAGGAGGCCCTGCTTTCTATTTGGGGCCTTTTTTAGGCTCAAGACCTAAAAACGGCCTTATTTTGATTCCTTGGGGGCGAATGACGTACCCTGTATTTCTTGCATGGGATGGGGAAGGGGCATATTGGGGCGAGGCCATTCCAGCCCAGGTGGTCCCTCATCACGGCTTAGGGGGGCACAGTGTTGGATTTCAGGTGGCCCTTTTGAAGCTCAAGGTCCTATGTCGGTGTCTCGGAGGCCCCTTTTTGACGTTTCGGCGCCCTACGGGCACTTTAACCCTCGCCTGCTGGGGGAGGGGGCGGTATGCCTCATAGGCCTTGTGCTCATGTAGACACGCATCAGTGCGTCTGTCCACAAATGACAACAGACACCCGAACATCATATATCAGCAGTGAACCGGTTACGAGCCTGCTGCATTTGACAAATCTGAACAGACGCTTAAATCAAACATCTCATGTTGTTCAAGTGCAGTTACTGGCTGCCGGCGAGGTAATACAACACTCTGTGTCCTCTTCGGTTCCCATTTTCCCTGGGAGATTCCTTCAGACATTTGTAACGTCACTTACGTAATAACTAACTAGTCTGCCTGCCTGATCCGCACGTACTGTGCCTGAGCTGTAGCCATGGAAACTGCACACGACATAACCAGCTTGTAAATGAACCTGTTGCACCATTTCTGTCAACTTTGACCACGCAATAGAAAAGAATATTCTGCGCGTCCGACAAAGCTTCCACGTGACGTCACGTGGATTCTTCGTCGTCCGGGTCGCTGCAAACACTAAAATGCACAAAATCTTTGGAATATGACGTCATGGATGACGTCGACGGCACAGATTCTACGTTATCAGGGTCGCTGCGAATACACCCCAAAAAGGCAACCCTCTCCCTGGCCGAGGAGAACCGGTGTGCCGAGTCTGACACGCTTGTCGTCACTCATTTGACCTGTGATTCGGGCACGTGGCCAAGAGGGGAGCCATGAAGCCATGGCCGCCCCCCGCGCCAAGCAGTCTACACTATATACTTAGCGATTTCGTAGGAGTACGAAATCGTGATCATATATATGTTGCAAAAGAAAACATTGTATGTTTTTCCTATCCATTAAATATGAAGTCCATTGGATAACAATGCTGCTTTTCTTATAAAAATCGTCATATGCAAGTGGCATATGACATAATCTGACATCTACCCCCCCCCCTGGAAAATCCTGGCTATGTGCCTGCTGTGACCCTACAAAAATGTGGCAGAACTACCATGCCTCCCACTGCAAATTTCAGCTATGATGACATCTGCACAGCCTTGGAGGTCACCTATTCATCAAAACCCAAAACCCCATGCATTTTCTGATAGCTAAGATGACAACCAGTGCTTATGGAATCGATTTATTTTCAGAAGTTTGGGAACTACATTGCAAAAAGAACTTATATATACTTATACTCTCCTACATCTCACCAACTCACCAACTCACCTACACCCTACTGTGGTGGCTGGGAACATGGAACACAAGGATGGGCATTCATTAGGCAAGGATGGGATTCAATGTCAGACCCTTCCAAAGAAAAATCCAAGACATTGCATGCTGAGCCATCTAGCATGTTTGTGCAGTGTATTTATCTTTGCAGGCCAGTATGCACAGTGTGCTTGATGCAGGTGAGTGTTTGCATAACTTGGCACCTACCTTTGTGTCACTTTCCTCCCCTCAACCTGCCACTGGCCTGCAATTTTACCATGGGAAGTCTCCCAAAGTTGCACAGAGAATGCACATGCTAATGCTATTAGTACAAAGACACATTAGAGTATTCATTTTTCTTCTATGCAGCTTCCCATGTCAGTAATTTTGGTTTATGTAAACAGCACAATTCTTCATTATACAAAGCTCCTGCAAACATAACATTAGTGCAAAAATTATTTTTCATTATACCAAAGCTGTAGCCCAAATGGCATGGTGCTGGGACTTCATGTTGTGAGTCAGAAATAAGCTGGAGATAGCTATAACCTGCTTATTATGCACTACTGAGCACATGTGTGCTTATACACATGCTTGCACACCCCATAATGACTCACATGCAGGTACTTAGGGTTTGCACATGCACACACACACACACATAAATAATATTCCAAAAATTTTCATTTTTTAAGCCATTCTGGCAAACTATCCTTTTTTGGTAATGGGGGCCCAACACTACCAGAGGAGGCCTATGTTGATGAGAGGCCCCTATGCTCCTGAAAAATTGTTTGCTTCCTGCTCAATAATATGATTCCCACACCACTGATCATAAGAAATCTTTCTTATCCTGCATGCCTTTTAATATTTATTTTGAAGTGGTATGTGCCCCACATTAACCAGAATTTCCATGTACCCTATGTGACACTGCCACATGTGATACAGACTCTGCCACAGGTGATACATGGTCCTATGTGTGACAATGTAGGAACACAAGGCCAGAGGATCACAAGATTCCGTCTCCATTCTTGCAATTTCAACACAGCTCAACAATGTCAGTTCCCAGTTCCAAATACATGCATGCACACATAAACATACACAAGCACATAAACTACTGCTGAATTTCCAGATTTGCAGCTTAAAAAAGGAATAAAAACCATGATAAAATAGAACACACATGAAATCTTCTCATTAGGTTAACAATCATTTTTGATTTAATTATTCTTCACAGAACAACACAGAATGTAATGCATCAAGCAACACAAAATAACCAGTTTTCAACCAAATACCAATGACATAGTTTGCTATAAATGGTATGTGCTCAACCTGGGACCAAGCAATTGCAGAAAATGCACACAATTGAATGACAGAGGAACCATTCCAGCACTGGTGCAGTACACCCCCATTAACCATGGGCATCGGAATAGGGGTGGGGGCCATTTCCCCACTTTTGGGGACTTAACACTAGTCATACTGGATATATATCGTCAGTACTGGTTATATAGCCTTAGTCCTCTCCCCCCCCACATACAATATTTTATGTTTCTATGCCCTTGCTGTGATCATTAGCATCTACCACTAACCGTGGCAGTGACTGCACAAGATGACTTCAGAATAACTTGAGTTCTCTAAAACCCGGCCGTTCTGCCACCAATGATACGGAACAGGGGAATGTCCGTCAGGGCCATCCCTGATCATCATGAGATGACGAATGGGTGCTTAAAATCCACGCTACGCTCTGGGAACCTCGTCGGCGGTTAACGCCACCTTCATCCTGTTTTAATGCATAAAGTAAAACTGTTAAGTGCCACACAAACCGGCGTACCTTTCTACAGATGAATGAAGTGTCGAGGTGGCCGGAGTGCCCTCCGATGAGCGTGGATCACGCTAGCGACGTAGGCGCACAACGTGTAGGGCTTCTTACTTGAGGTGCGCCGCAATGCGCCATTAATGTACAGAATATCACAAGGCAGCCTATTTTGTTTTTATGTATTTTTGTATTATGTTTCAAAATTCGCTATGATCTTTCCTGTTTCAAAGTTTATTATAAACTTTGTGTGTTTTGTTTCCCATTCCTGCTTCTGTAATCTCATAGACGCATACTCATCTTTTCGCGTTTTGGGAGTCACGTTATCGCCACCACTTTTCCCTTCGGAACGAGGGGCATAAAGCTGTCGCAATGGACTCGTTGCAGTGTCCAAAAACCAACTTCCCTGCTTGGGTTGCAACTAAATAAATATTAATGAACTCGCCATAGGCGATCACGATCCTATGACTTCAGAACACGCACTTGGTCCTGGAACAGTATTATGGGGCTCACCTGCACAGTCAAGGGAGGGGGGCGGGGGGCCCGCCCCCCCCCTTTGGCTTGCCTATTTTGTGAAGATTATTGCACATTGTCTTCCCAGCAGGCGCTTTTCTTATGATCTGAGTTCACACATAGTTCTGGGCTCCCCTTGAGAAAATCCTGCCTGCGCCCCTGATGGGACTACATGCATTGGCTGAAAACCAACGCTTGGTGATCCGACCGAAATGCAACGAACATAAATCGACTCGTCACAGGCCAGTTTATAACAGGCACGTAGCCAGGATTTTCCTCAGGGTGGTCAGATGTCAAATTTTGTCATATTGTAGGGACACAGGACGAAATTTAACGGAAAAGACATCATTTTTGTGCAATTTCCCTCACGTTTAACGAACAGGAAAACATATGTTTGCTTTTACGGGACATGGATGTTCACTATTACGTATTCCTGCTAAATTGCTATATATCTAGTGTAGACCGCTTGGCTCAGGAGGCTATTCCCTCCCCCCTTGGCTACGTCCCTGGTTTATACTTGACCACTAACGCTGCGTTCAGGGTCAAGGGGTGCGGGTGGGGGTGGGAGGGTCGCGTTCGTCTGGTCCGATTGCAATGAAGCCACCAGTCGACTCGCCATGTAGTTTATATTCAGTCCGTGGCGCATCCAGAAATGGGGGGAGGGGGGCAAAGACGTTTTTCGCCATAGGGCTAGTGTTATATTTCCCAAAACGTGGGGGATATGGCTCCCGTGCCCCCATTCTTACCCCCATGCATTTGGCAATACCAGCAATGTGTTTAGGGTCGTATTCGGGGTGGCGGGGGGGTCGATGGGGCCATCACTAACTAGGGACGTAGCCAGAAGGCGAAAGGTAAAGTGACTTGCAAAAAGGCGAAAGGCAAAATGACGGCTGCGTTTCTTTTGCCGACGTGTCAAATTCACGAATAAAAAGTTAGCAATCGATTCGAGACATTCGACACATTGGACACATTTGCTAAATTTGTAAAGTTGGCGCCCGATTCGAGACACTCGGCATTTTCGCGTACATAGCTGGCAGTCGATTCGAGACATTCGACACATTTGCGTGTATAGCTGGCTGTCGATTCGAGACATTCGACATATTCGCGCTTATAGCTGGCAGTCGATTCGAGACCACATTCCACACATTTGCCAAAATTGCAAAGTTGGCAGCCGATTCGAAATTTTCGTCACATTCGATTCATTCGCTTGTGTAGTTGGCATTCGATTCGAGACATTCGACACATTCGATACAATCGCCTTCACGGCGATTGTATCGAATGTATCAAATCGGCTGCCAACACATTGTTGGCAGCCGATTTGGGACATTTAACACATTCGATACATTCACCATGTATAATCTGCCGATTCGAGACATTCGACACGTTCGAAACATTCGATACGCTGCAAACTATGCGCATCGAATGTATCGAATGTATCGAATGTGTCAGATGTCTCCAATCGGCAGCAAACTATACACCGTGAATGTATGGAGTGTGCCGAATGTCTCAAATCGACTATAGACTATACACGGTGAATGCATGTAATGTGTAAAATGTCTTAAAGCTGCTGCCAACTATGCACAATGAATGTATCGAATGAGCGGAATTTTTTAACCGGCTGCAGTATGTTGTACACGCTGAATGTATCAAATGTCTCGAAACAGCTCCACACTATACATGGTGAAGGTGTCAAATGTGTCGAATGTCTCAAATCGGCTGCAGACAATACAAGGCGAATCTATAAAATACCAAATGTCTCGAATCGACTGCCAGCTTTACACGCTAAGGCATTCTAATGTTTCGAATCGGCTGCCAAATTCACAATTTTGGTGAATGTATGAATCTGTGTCGGATGTATCGAATCGACCGCCAGCTACACACCTGAATGTGTCAAATGTCTCTAATCGGCTGCCAACTTTACATTTTTGGCGAATGTGTCAAATGCGTCGAATATCTTGAATCGACTGCTAACTTTTTACTCGTATTAAATTCCCGAAGGCCATTTTAACCGAACATCGTAAAAATCGAATGTGGAATGGCCGAATGTAAATTTACCAAAAGTTATTTCCTCGAATGTCACTTTGACGAATGCCAATTAGCCGAATGTCAGTTTAACGAATGTCAGTTGGTTGAATGTCAATTCCACGAACGTTAATTCGTCAAATGAGAATTAGTTTAATACCAATTTGATGAATGCCGGTTTGTGCAATGTAAATACGACGAATGGCGATAAATCGAATGGGAATCTGACGAATGTCAGTTAGTCGATTGTCATCTTCATGAATGCCAGTTAGTCGAATGTTAATTCAGCGACATGTCAGTTGATCGAAACGCGAACTGCTCGGAGCGTGATAAGACGAATGTCTATTTGCCGAATGTCAGTTCATCGAAATTTGAATTGATCGAAAGGTGGTACCGTGATCGGTAATCCAGTACATTAACCCGCGCACGACCGTCGGTCCGTTTCGAACATGGGCGACTGGGGGGGGGGGGCAGGGTTCATGCTGTTGGTACTTGCAGGCCAGCGGATGCCCCTTCAGCGGGCCATGCTCCCCTGTATTGTTGCAGGATAATATACATCCGTCACAGGCGGACAGCTACAAGAATTCTTTTGCAGTCGTGCAGGACCCTCTTCACGGACCAGCTTGACGGCCTCGTTACGGGACCACCTTTACAGGTCCGAAGGGCAAACATGTGCCGGAATTCCGATAAAATGCAAGTTATTCTCAATTTGCGTCGAATTCTAAGCTGACCAGGGTAAGTGCTGCGCCACCTGGGCACCGCTTTGCTCCCGGGGGACAAGACCTTTAAGACATGACGCAATGACCCGCCCAGGTCAACGAAGGGTTGCCTACAACACGAGGATAACCTGCATTCCGTCGGGATCCAGGCACGTCTGCCGGAGAAGCCTCGTCACGTACCGGCAGAGGGTCCTTTACAGACCATCAGAGGGCCCTTGTTCGGGCCAGCATGTTGCCTTCCTACAATCCAACGAGGGGCATCCTGTTAGCCTGCAGGGCTGACCACAGGAGGCCCTTTTAGAAGTCAGCAGGTGGCCATCTAAAGGACTAAAGATGGGCCCTCTACATGCTATCAAGGCCCGCAGTGATCCTTTACAGGTCGGCAGGTGGCCAATCTACAGTTCCGTAAGCGAGCTTCTTACAGGCAAGCAATACACCGCTCCATATGCCAACAGGAAACCCTTTACATGCCACCATGGGACCCGTTATAAAGTTCCTGTACGTACCTGCCCACAGGTGAACATCTGCAGGTTGACACAAAGGGGCCCAAAAGGGGCCCTTCTCAGACTCAAAAGGGGTCTGAATGGGCCCCGTATGGGTTTCACGAGGTCTCTGTGAAAACGTGACGGGTTCTTGATGCAGTCAGGGGGCCTGCAGGAGGGTTAGATGACCCCTGAGGCGCAAAGAAGGACCCCATAGCTCCAAAAGGGTCCCTGAGACCACAACAGGATCTCAACACGGCAGATTGCCCCTGAGGCCGCCAGAGGGGTCACAGGATCCCTGAGACGGCCAAGATGAGGACTGATTCCATTGGGCGACATAGGGGCCTCTGGAATGTCATAGTAGCCCCGAATGAGTTTCACGGATCTGTGTGAAAAGCTGGAAGTTCCTGATGCAGTCAGCGGGCCTCCGGAAGGGTTAATGAGACCCTGGGACGGCAAGATGGCCCCTAAAACAGACAACAGGATTTATGAAACTCTCCAAGGGTCCCTGGGACCGAAAGAAGGGCCCTAAGATGGCAAAGGGTCCATCAGACCGCTAAAAGTGCCAAAGAGGCCCTCGAGACTGCGAAAACCTAAGAGGGTGTCTAGCACGACATAAGGGGACCATGACCAGCCAGAGGGATCCCCTGAGCAGGGATTCATCAGTGACTTCAACCTCGAGAGCGTGTCCCAAATGGGCTACACTGGTATTTTTAAAAGTCTGAGAGGTCCTTGATGCAGTCAGGGGGCCACGGAAAGGCCAGGTGGGCCCTGAGCCGGCAAGATGGCCCCTACACGGCAGACGGTCCCTGAGACCGCCAAAAAGGTCGGAGGGCCCCATGGGGGCCCTGGACGACCACAGGGCCCCTGAGTGTGCTAGGCGGGCTTCTAGCACGGAAAAGGCCCCCTGAGATAGCCAGCGAGGCCCCTGAAGTGATATCAAGGCCCCTGATGCGGTTTGAGGGACCCTATGACTGCCGGATATACCCCACGTAATAGAGGAATATCCCTGATACAGCCATGGAGACCAACGGAGACGTTCGGAGGACCAATAACACTACATGGGGGCCCGGAAGTTGCCAAAAGGTCTTTTGTAACTGCCAGAGAGCCCCTGGGACGGCAAAAATGTTCCCCAGAGACGACAAGAGGAGCACCTAGGACAACAGGGAGTCCACCAGGACTACTAGAGGGGACCTTTGAGACTGCTAACCAGAGGTCTATAGTAATAAGGGCCCCTGAGACGACCATAAAACCGCTTAACCTGGACACGACCATACAGCCACTGAAACGGCCAAAGGACCTACAGCATCGCTAGAGCCGCCTCTGTGAAGGCAAAGAGAGACTTATAGAGGATCCTTGTTATTGTCTGAGGGGCTCCTTAGTCGGCAAAAATTCACTAGGGACGACAGGAGAAAACCCAAGATGGTTTAAGTGTCCCTGAAACTGTCAGGTTCGGTTCATGAAACTGCCCAAGGTGCCCCTGAAACAGCCAAAGGAGCCCCTGAGACGTCCCGCGGGACACATCAAACTGTAAAAGGAACCTGAAACCACAAAAGAACCCTGACACTGCTGGCGTCAAAAGTGCCTCTGTAAGTGCAAGAGGGGACCTGACCTAAGCTAGCAAAAAAGCTTCCAGGAACTACGCCGGGCAGAGGGTCCCCTGGACCAGATACAGACACGACGTTCAAATAATGGTGGGGATGCAGCTGCCTAAAATCCCGTCTTTGTTGTCATATTTCACCCACTTTGTAGGGTGACACGCTTGAATTTTCTCTATTAATTTATGTGTTAAAAAATGCAAAATTACATCAGACATTTCCTCCTGATCAACGTTTTTCCACATCTGAAGAGCAAAAACATGGGGGGAGGGGCCCTGCGCTGCCCATTGCCCCCTCCCCCTGGCAAAATCCTGGATCGCCCCTGGCTCGGAACGCGGTCGCTACACACTTAACAGGTAACGGAGTTCATAGAATGAAGCAAAGGACTGGTTGAGCCCGTATGCATAGGCATGCTTATGCATAGGCAACTTAATTCTTCCGGTGTTCCTAGCTTCCGAAGAAACACAGCAGGTCGAGCGCTGTGCCACACTCTGCAACGTAATGACATGTACCATTGACTTAACTAGACCGGGTTGCATCCCTCCGAGTTTTACGGGAGCTTACTTACTGGCTATAACATTTCAAGAAAAAAGACGTGATAAAAGAGTTCGATGATGTCGTGCATGGTTACTGGGGCCGGTTTATTTATCATACGAAATGATGTTATGCTGCGATATACCTTGCTTTATGTACCATGCGGTTAATATGTGCAATGTATAGCAGCACCTTGTCATCCAATCCATGCATGTCTTCCGAACTGTGCATTTACCCTCGCCGGGACGGCCTATGGGTTTACCTTCGCCGGGCTGGGGGGGGGAGAGAATCATGAAATTCATGAGTTCAAGCCCCAAGACCTTGAGAACTATAAGATTTACAGAAAAAGTAAAAATGCCGTTAGAAAGCCCTTGTCGAAACTAGAAGAAAGCACATAGATGTTTTCAAATAAGGGCAGTATTACAATCACCGGAGATCAAGGCCTGTTTTAACAAGTTCACTGGGGAGAATCCCCAACAGTGACGGTCAACCCCCCCCCCCAGTACACAGCGAAATTCCCGCCCCCCCCCTCGCAGTGGAAACGTTGTTTTGCCAGCAGCTCACACCCCAACAAGTATTTGACACGCTTGAAGCAGAGACTGTGAATGGCATATATCTGTGTTGAGGCAGCTCTTCGTAAATAAAAAAAAGAATAAAACGGAAAATGGATGAACAGATGTTCTTTGAGAGAAAAACGTCAGGCATGTTTCAAGTTCCGTCAGTTGGAATTCGATTGGCGTAGAGGAGTACCAAGAAAGGATATCAGCAAAAGGGAGGGATTGAAGGGCAGGAATATCAGCAATAGTGCTTTTCATGCTTATGACGATTCTGCTGAATTCTGCTCTAACTAGTTCAGTTTCATGAACTGCTGCGACCGCAAGAGAGGTAAAACAAATCGCACGAAAATACGGCGAATCCGGCTGGCGGACCCACAGATGTAGACGCGGCAGCCCACGGCCCTTTGGCCGCCTTGTCCCCGCCCATCCATGTAACCCCAAAACGCGACCCCGTACGTCCCCATGTAGGCCACAAGGTACATGCGTTTCTCGGACACGACGGCCGCTTTTCTTGGCTATTTTCCACGCCGCGCATTTAAAGCTCTTTGCGCGTACGCATTTTGCATTCGAATCAAGTTTCGGCCGAAAAGGTGATCGAACTAGATACGTGGACATACGGCCAGACCGTTTGGTCTAGCGGTATGTCCACGCTTCACTTCGCACTTCGCGCTCGGACTCACACTCACTTTGAGCACGGTGTATCACGCTGTCTATCTCAAATGTCATGTAAAAGAGCGCAGTGCGCTTCAATTTCAGTGCAGTTTTTTTCCATAGCTGTTATCAACCAATTTCCCATCGTGCAGCGTCCAGGGATATGAAGCAGCCATTGCCACATCCCTGCTCTGTTTTTGCTTTCCCAGGTTGGAGAGGAACAAAATGTTATTTTTTCTTCTCCATGCTCGTCAGTTTTCACAGCTTCAGTCTCCGTGAAGATCGCTCGCACCCTGCCTGTCTCCGTCTGTGTCAGAAAGTCTTCCTCGGCGCCCCTGGATCTCCATCCATTTCGGATGGTCCCCGTCGATCTACCTCGATCTCCATTAGTCTCTGTTCGTCTGCTTTAGTCTCCATCAACCTATCAATCATTCGGTCTCTAAATTTCTTTCGATGTCCATCGGTCTCTGTCGGTCTCAAACGATCTCCGTCGGTTTCTTATGGTCTCTACCGGTCTCCACTGCTCTCAACTGGTCGCCGTCGATCTCCGTCGGTCTGTCGGTCTCTGTCAATCTCTGCCGGTCTCCTTGGTGTCCCTCAATTTCTCCACATTCACTCACTTTTTCTTGGTTCCCAGCAGTCACTCTGGTGTCTGTTTCTTTCCCTTTTTTCTGTCTTCGTTTTATTCCCTGTATCTGTCTCTACCAATATCTGTCCGTCTGTGTAACCCTGTTTGTGTTTGCCTATCTGCATCTGTATCTGACCGAACCCATATGCCTTTTATAGCAACATATCTTTAAAGTCCTGTAACGTATTTGAAATTCTGAAATTGGAGGTCGCGTTAAGATCAGACCGAACTGGATGGAATCTTACGATTTTTAGTTAAAAGCAAGAGACTGTGGCAGAGCCTTGCAAAAAAAATGATTTGCGAGGCCCAAGTGCTAATTCTGACTAATTCTGATATATATATATATATATATATATATATATATTTTACCATTGGTACACATATCTGAAATTTTGAGAAAATTCATGGGCGTTCACAGGGTTTCAAAAATAGCAAGATTAGTTTTCTAACAAATAAATGAACAAAAAAGGCAAAAACACTTTTTTGGCTTCTGCTAGTCATGTTATGCTAAAGAATTACAAATCACATTACAGTGCTTGTATAATGATAGCATAGGCGGTGCCAGGGACATAAAAAGGGGAAACTGTCATGGTCACACGTTCTTCAGATCAACTTGTGACCTTTGACCTTAAATGACCTCCAGTGACCTTGGGGTCACTTGGAATGATCTCGTGTGTAATTAATATTATCTGTAAACGTTTTCAATCATTTGAATTCACTCTATTTCAAAAATTTCATTTCATGGCTATTGCGATATAGGGTACGCACACTGACATTTTAGGTCATAGCTCAGCGACCTGACCAAGCTGAAACTTTATACACAAGTAGAGGGCACCCTTTGACGTCATATATGTTCTGGGTTTGGCATTTGAAAAAGTAGTGCCGAAATTATTGCAATAAAACAAATTTTGACTTTTGACCTTCACCTGACCTCGTGAAGTGACTTCAGATGAAGGAAATTATATCTGCACATTGCCCAACTATTTAGCTATGCATCCATATAAAGTTTTAAGCTCTATCATAAAAACGCTGTTTTGGGCAGGCCTGAACATGGCCAAAAATGGCCTGAGGTGTCTCCCAAAAACGTTGCCTGACTCCACCCCTGACCAAAATAGAATTTTGAAATTTTGCGACGGCACGTAGAAAGAATAGCTAGGAAAAGTAACCAAGTTTAGCGAAGCTGCCTTAAAAAAAAGCCCGGAATAAGCAAGCAAAAAAACTTGAGTGGGGGCGGATTCAACCCCCCCCCCTGCCGGGAAAGGGTTAACAGATGCGTCATAGCAGTAAAGGTTAGGTGAATTAAGATTATTTTGTTGTTGCGTCAAAAGGACAAAAATCCGTTCGTTGCATTGGTGTTAATTTTGTCAATAATCTCCAACTCCACGTCATCGCAATTACAGTGTAAACACAAAAAAAAACGCCAAAACCGAAAACACCCAACTTTGAGCGCTAGGTGCGGCGACCCCGTTTGGCGGACGAGGTCGACCCTTTAGAGTGATATGAAGTTGGTACCTTGTGACGTCGGGAAACATGGCCGCCGAACCATTATAGCTGGAGAACGAATTTAGTCGTACCCTGTTCTGTAGAGCTTGCAAAACGACCTTTTTAATTTTTCTCATGGCTAGCATGCGTCACTCGCTGGTCCCCGTGCGAGGCGTCGTACATGATTTCCTCTAGTCGATTGTCTGTCGAACGAACCAGGTTTCGTCTCGGTGCGAACCACAGTTGACGAGATTAGGCGCCGGGATGGACGCTGTGTCGGTAGTGGGCAAATGTCTCGAGCTCACTTGAAAATGGGCGAAGTCGCTTCCCGCATCGGCTCACGTGGTGTCGCATGGCCAGAGCAGTCGCGGCACACCTGCCTGGTGTTGGACATCATCGGAACGGCAAAGTTGTATTTTTTATAATCAATATATTTTAAGCTGTATTATTTAAACAAAATTTCCGTTGATTCCAATTTCGTGTCAGACATTGATGCCTTTGCATTCGAAATCTCAGTGTAAACCACTTTGAGCGCTCGCCGCGGTTACCCCGTCCGGCGGATGAGGTCGACTCCGCTACATGGTTTCTTGCCGATACCTTGTGGTGGTTGGTCTCGTGCCCTTGGATCCGTATCTTGAACGGTTTCCGAGATCATGATCTCGTTTTGAAACTTTGCAAAACGGGCATTTTTTTCGTTTTCTCGCGGCCAGCACGCGCACATGCCGGTCCCGGCTCCACCTCTTCCAAGTGATGGAATGCTCCAATCTGTTTTTGTCCAACGTACACGGTTTTGTGTCGGTGCAATCAGTTGTTTCTGAGATCGCGCGCCCGGAAGCGGCGCACGTCGCAGTTTTTCGAAAGTGTGTTGGTTTTCGCCAGATACATGGGGGACTTGAGCGAGTGCCACGCACAGCCCCACCGTCCCCGAAACCCGGAAATCTAACATAATGCATTATGTCACCGAACCGCCGAGATGGCCAAGTTTCAGTCACGTGCGACCGCTAGTCTCGCCACACCAGCCTGTCAAAACCGAGCTCTGACGGGGCCGGACAAAAAAGGGTCTGCGAAACACCCATATTTTGTTTTTATGTTACCTATAATTTGACCAGTAGAAATCCCCCCAGTGATTTGCTCTTAAAATATGCCCTGTCAGAGGTTATGTTGGGTGAAATTACGCTGTTCACATCTTGGGCAGACAACGTTGAAACCAATGTTTCTACGTGGCTCAGAAAGGGTTAAACAGCAAAACGCAGGTCTGAGTTATCTATGCGGAGCGAAAGGGCATTTGGGACTCCATTTAATGGTTTTAAGGATGGCGGAAAAAGTGCAAAAAATTGTACTTTTGTAAGGGCAGAAGCCGCAATTTTTTTCTGGATGTACCACTACGTGTGTTGGTTGGAATACACTGCAAATGTGTCTGGCATGCATATGACGTCAGCAACTAACATATTAAAGTCAAAGAAGAACAACCTAGGTCAATAATGACTCTCAAACGTCAGATGTTTCGGGTGCCTGTCGTATCATCTGCCGTATTAGCAGTGGTAAAACTCGGTACAGAATATAATTTTACAACACCGAATCATGTAACATCCTTTCTACAGCATGAAGCCCGTGTCTCAAAGTATCTTTCGCGTAAGTCACTCACACGCAGGGCGGCGGACATGGTCGTAACTAGAGCTAACAATTCGGATAGGTTTGGGGATTCGAATCTTCGGAATGCAAGTACTTAGCCAAGAGGGGCCATAGCCCCTAGGTATGGCCCCTTTTGGCCCTATGGCCCCTCATGCCCCCTCCCCCCGGAGCCGAGCGGTCTATACTACATATTTAGCGTTTCTCCTGTGTGCTAAACATGAGATTACCTACGTAAAACTGTTGCTTTTGCTATACATGTTCTATACGCCAGTGCCACATGACAAAATTTGACAATTGCCCCTCCCCCAAGGCAAATCCTGGCTACGTGCCTGTTCGGATGGGTACATTCAAATGTTTCTCTCGAATGTTCGAATTTTTTAAAGTTTGCGCCATATCATCCCAAAAAGGCACAACTGGAACAATATGCAGAGATGAAACTGATCCATATTTGCACGAACGTGTTACAAAACTCCAAAGCTGCGTCCGGCGCTAAGCACCGGACGGACGGCGGCCTGGCGCTACCGAGGCGGGGAGGGGCATGACGTCAGCAGCAGAAGGCGCTCTGATTGGCAGTCATGCTGCTGTGTAACCAGAGATGCAAACCGTCAGGCCCGTACGATACGGCGCTCTGGAATGATTAGTTTGAAAAGAGAAGAACGTGGGAAATAATTCACCCGAGCCTTGAAACTGGGTTAAATCTCTCCTCTTGCTCTTTACCATCGTGCTCATAGATAATATTAAAACTACGACGAGGCTCTGCCTGGTTGGGATGTCGCTCATACCTGGGTATTTCCAGTATCGGCAGCAAAACACGATTTTTTCTGAACGGTCGACGCACACTGTGTTCTTCTGTTCAAAGACATTAACTAAACGTGGTTAAGGTCGTACTAAACACAACGTGTTTAAAATAACCACATCTCTGTAACGAAAATTTCTAATTTTAATCGCCGGGACAGTCTGTGAGGGGTTCCAGATGCCAAGTTCTTGCTTCGATTTCGGAGTAGTACATGCCCGTGACAATGCATAATCAGTTTATGAGCAAAAGCTTATTGCATGCACAATGCTAATTAATGCGTTGAGAGACTGGCTATTTCCCTGTATTCGTCTCGATACACGAAAATAAAAGAGACGATATACACAGGTCCACGTGTACTTAAAGCCAGCGTCCAGCCTTACTCACCGATTGATACCGAGTCAGCGTCTCTGCCCGTCGTTGCCAGACACAAATGTCAGATCATTCTCGAAGCTACTCATCTCCCCACGAAATACGATGGATAGGTCGGTGTCAAACTGGGGAGAGGGCGGAACATGTTTTAGTAGTGTCATTGCTCTCCTCCATAATGATGTACAGGAGCCAAAACAACGAGATAAAATGCGTCTATTAACATTTCTCTTAGTTATGTCAGAGGCAAACCAGCGCCTTTCACGACTGGTTTGGGTCAAAATCGAAAATTTCTAGTGGAAGAAATCTGCATAACAACGGCGCACTACGAGTTATCGAAATTTAGCGCGACCAGCAGGGTTCGCAACCGCACTGTCGAATTCACGGACAAGCGCCCTAGCCATTCGGCCACGGCTGCTCACCTGGCAACCAGCGTACGCCGCCACGCTGAATGCATTGCCAGGCCTGAATGACAGGGGATACACCTCAGCACTTGCGTCCCGCATACACCAGGCTGAAGGTAGTGGCATGCAAAACAGCCACATGTATCGATTTTCACGTATCATGTGCTTCTGCCCGGCAATTTTCAGCACCCCAGCGGTTGTAGGTCTGCGGCACTGAAGGAAGTCTGTTAGTCGCTAGGTACCCCGCGCGTCAAGTGTAACTTGTCCCCCGTTTCGGTCTAAGTCCATCGACACTGATCGTCTTGCTAACTCCGCCTTTCCAAATTATCAATTCACCCAACAACTCCTGCGTCTCGGCAACTGGCCTATAAGAAACACAGGAATGTAAAAGGGGCGCACGCGCACTGCACGTGATCCATTGCATCCTGCCCATTATATGGGATATCGCTGGATAGCCCTAGTGCTGGACTATGCACCACCAAGTTTCAGCAGTTTAGGTCACTGCGGACGGCACTCGGAGGTCACCGAGTCCAAATCTAAAAGAGTGCCAGTGAATCGCCACGTGGACCGCACGTGGGTGCCGACCACAGAAGTACGCACCCTCAATGGGGGCCCATGTTGCCACCAAAGCTGGAGTCAACAAAGCACCCGACGTTTGACCTGTGCCCGTGATTAGCTGAATTCTGGGAGGTCCGACTCGCGCCATGTTGCTCGTGCCACACGCCATGAATCGCTTCCAAACCTACTTCATAATCTGTCCACCGAGTCGGCGCACACGACGAAGCTGGACGCTCAGAAATCTGAACACACAAGCATCTCGATCTGAGCTTTTCCCAGTGACCGCCATGTATTGCTAAAAGCGTGCACTTCTTTCGATTCTGGGAGATTTCTCTCGCATATTCCTTCAAGTTCTGCATCTAAATGCAAAAAACTATTCAAATACTCGGTTTGCATTCGAATATTCGGCGAATGTCCGGATGAAAAGGTGGGCAGCCGAATATTCGCCGTATATTCGAATCTGAAATCAAGATTCGAACATTCACAAAGCCGAATTTTCGGCTGAATTTTCGAATCATCCGAATCTTTGTCCTCAGCTCTAGTCACAATGCAAAAGCCTCATATTTGGCAGGAAGTGATTCCGCATTGTCAAGGGATATTACATAGGCGACTAAAAGCAGGAGTAAAGCGACAGTGCAAATTGTAAAGAAGGAAGGCATGGTGCAGTTTTTATCTTTTCTGGCCATGCAAAAGTGTTCCCACTGAAAAACAATGCTTTGGCTGTTTCCCTTGTGTATTTGCTTGCGGTATGCCTGTGATTCTTCCTCCCATAACTGACATGCCTGTTTTCATCTCATATTGACGTAGGTGCGTGATAGCCATGTATATATGTGAATGCACCTGATTTGCTTAATATAATACAATACAACATCATACAACTGTAACCAACTGTGATATTTCAAAAGGTCAAATCAGGTCAGCCCGGGTCAGACACGTAGAATATTACTCGGGAGAGGAGGGGGGCAAATAGCAACTTCTGTCATATGCCATTGGCACCTCACAAAATTTATAGGAAAAAGAGAGAATTATCTGCAAATGACCTCATAATTGACGCTCAGGAGAAACATATGTTTACTTTTATAACATATGGATGTGCGCTATTCCGTATGCCTGAGAAATCGCTGAATATCTAATGTAGAGAGCTTGGCTCAGGGGGCATGGCCCCATGCCCCCCTCCCTCTTGGCTACGACTCTGACCTGGGTCAAATGCGAGTGTTTCTCAAGCATATATGACTACCCATAAACATTCCAAGACTGTAAACCAAAGCACTGTACTCACTGTACTCACTGTACTCAGGGTCTGAAGTTCGGTACGAAACGTGACGTGGCCCCAGATCACGGGCCAAAGAGTACAAGTACGTGTGTAAATGACGTGAGAAGGACCAGAGTGCAGACTTGTGCTTAATTCCGAGTTATCCCCTTCGTCACGTCACCCATCGCTTAACCTTTTTACAGGTCAGCCCATCTAACAAGGGCGGAATATAGAAAGGAAAGGTTAGATGACGAGAGTCCTCCCATGTGCTGCTCAAGCGGCCCTTCTGCGAAGTGTAAACGGTCAATAACATATTTGCTAAATGCTGTTAACCTGCGCACGACCGTCGCTCCGTCTCGAACATCGGCGACTGGGGAGGGGCAGTTGGCCGCCCCCCTCTAACTCACGAACGGTTGGTCACAGGGTAAAAATAAGCACACCGTTGGAAAGCTTGTGACGAGAAGAGCTCGAAACTGGTCTCATTTTTGGTTTTAGATAATAGGTAAGCAATTTTACGCCCTATATATGTTTTCTCATAGCCGACTGCATGAGACCGAGAAATGGCCTGAATCTCAAGGGTTGTGACTAAAAACGCATAGGTAAAGGCACCAGCGCACAAGTAAAGGTCCGCGGATGCTGATACACGTCTAATTTCCCAGTTTTGTTCAATATATACGCCGAAACGTTGAGTTAAAGACACGGCAATTCTCCCGCCAGCTGTCGGTGTGCGCCGTTACCGTATGCGGTAACAAATTAACGGGAAATAATTTTAGTGTTCCTTTATTTTCGCGAAAAAACCTGTCTATGTTAATTTTATTGATCTTCGTGATCCTTGTGATGGTTTTTCATGCTTAAATTTCGGAAAAATTATTAATTACCAATCTACACAATTGGCGGAGCTTTATTCGCGAGAGCCTTTTTATTTCCAAAATATGCAGCTCTTCAAACTTTTTGAGGTTCGTAGTATTACTTACGTCTGTGCAAGCTAGTTCTGTCATTTTCTACCCATTCTGAGTAATTCATCGTCGATTTTGACTGTGGTACATTTTCGCTTACTACAGTTATTCCTGACCTGATCTCAGGTCAATGGCTGGAAGTCACTGATACTTTGCCCAATGACGGTAACTATATGTCTGCTTCACTCCACACTAAAAATGCTATGGAATATTCCGTCATTTTCCGAAAAAACGACGACATGTCCGAAAAATGGGCTTGACCTTAGGTCAATGACCCGGAAAATTCCGAAAAATCTGAGATAGCAGGTTTGTTGTATCTATCACGTTTACTAATCCCTGAAAGTGTTACCGAGATATCTTGTTTTGCGAAAAAGTTACAGGGCGCTAAACTTGTTTTGAGATAGATCTTTTTGACCTGACCTAGGTCATGCACCTGAGCTGACCTGAGGTCAGAATGTTGACATGAGATGTAAAATTGACGGAGCAATAGGTACACAAAGTTTCGTGACTCTGTGTTTGTTCGTTCTCTCGCAATCCTAGAAAAACCTCAGGGGGGACAGTCAACTGCCCCCCCATCGGGGACGGGTTAAGAATGCCAACGAAAATGACTGCTTAAAGTGCACTACATGAGAGAACTCGCAAAACATTAACTTCCCTTCCTGTATCCACCCACGCTGAAGGGGCTGGCCTGCCAGAGGGCCGGATGACAAGTAGCATGGTGAAGGGGGATAACTCGGAATCAGAGCACATGTCTGCCAGGGTTCATATCCAAGCTTTGAAACCGCCCAACCAGTCCCACAACATCAATAGTAAACGTCAAAAAGTCGAAACCTTTCCGAAAAGTCGAGATTTCTCATGTTCAACAAATATGCCAAGCTTTGTAGCCTTCGATGCATATCGCAACATATTTTGCCAGTTTTATTTGCTTTGAGAATAATCTTACTTGACTTGTCCTTGGTCAATGACCTCAGGTGGCCTTGAATTCCAAAAGCGACACAAGGTGTAAAAATGATGTACGAAAGATAATCCAAAATTAGAATCTCTGCCCCTTTTCGCGTATTTTTTGGGGGAGGGGGCTAGCCTCAGAAAACCGGAGACAGAGTTCTGACGAGCCTCTCGGCCTGGAGAAGATTAACGACGTGCTTCTGGCTACATATGTGCTACAGCACATATGTCCTAAAAATCATATTTTAAGGTCTCGGATTTTATCTGGGGCAAAATGCAATGCCATTTTTGAACTAGCAAGGCGCAAAACATTACACTGATGTGGTTAAAGCGAGGTTAAGGGTCGTGGGAAGGTAAACAATCGGGAAAAACAATGATTTTCAAGGCGAAAACGCATGGCTTGAAAAAGGTCAATTCTGTGGATCGAAATGCTCGAAACAAATGCTAAAATTTTCCTTGTTCCTAGGGAAGTGCTTCATTAAGATATGTTCTACTAGTGATTTCATTTTCACTCCACCCTAGCTGAAGATTAAAAATGTTCGCTAATGCAGTTTCAGATTGGAAGACTTGGACCCGAAGTCAAAATTTTTTAGACGAGGCTCTTCTTACCAGAACGGGGAGACCAACACACAACCAGTTGAGCTACCGATTACATCAGCATGCGGTAGCTTTGTCCTCAATTGACCGCCATTACCACCGTTCGACGAATCCATATTTCGATTAAAGGAAATTCGATAAATTAGCGCTCCATTTAACATGGTCCGACCAATTTACATTCCGATCAGCTGAGATTCGACAATTTAACATTGGACGTACCGGCGTTCGATTCATTCACATTTCGGTTGAGTGAAGTTCGAGTAACTGACTTCCGGCTAGTTGACATTTGATTAAGCGACATTCGTCAGATTGGCACTCGCCTAAACAATATTCAACTAATTGACGTTCGTGAAATTCGCAATCGAATCAATGGCAGACATTCGACTAAATGACATTCGTCAAGTTCACATTTGACTTGTTTACATTCTTCAAATTGATATTAGACTGTCATTAGTCAGATTGATATTTCACTAATTGGCATTCGTCAGAATGACATTCAGGTACTTGACACTCGTCAAATCGACATTCGTCAAATTTACATTCGACCAACTGACATCTGGGAAATCGACATTCGATTCACTGACATTCGGCAAATTGACATGTCGGCAAAAAACGTGCCGTCAATTTAGCGTTCGACTTCTCGCCTGTTCTTCTTTTTCACATGTCAGCAAAATAGCATGTCGGCAAAAAATCATTCGAGCAACAGCATTACACTAAACGCCATTCGACTATCTGTCCTGTAACCCAGCAGGGCAATTTCCGGATGTAACTTGTGGCGCACGATATTTCTGAATAATTCCTTTATATTCGACGCATTAGGGCTCATTGAAGTTTTCAGGGGAGTGGCGCGGCGCCACACCGTCTTTATTTGGAAATGGAGAAATGCAGTGAGCGTCCTCAACCCTCGCCTGACTGTCGGTCGGCGCCATGCACGAGCTGCTGGGGGAGGGGGCGGTTGACCGTTCCCTCTTTACTCACGAACGGTTGATCGCACGATAAAAATAAGCACATTATTGGAAAGCTCGTGGCTCGTACGGCTCGCAACTGACATCATTTTTAGTTTCAGATAATATGTAAGTCATTCACGTCCCATATATGTTTTCTCATAGCCGCCTGCATGAGACCGAGGAACGACCTAGATCTCAAGGACTGTGACTAATCAAGTCTAGATAAAGACTTCAGCAGACAGGTAAAAGCCCGCAGGTGCCGTTGCACGTCTTATTTATCTGATTTGTTTAATAATACGCGGAAATTCTGAGTGAAATATACGGCGATTTTCGCAACGCTGCACGGCGGGCCCCGCAGACGAATGCAGTATGAAATTAACGGGAACTAATTGTAACGTTATTTTATTTTTCGCAAAATATGCTTTTCCAAGTGATGTTTCTTGATCCTAACTTGATCCTAACATGATCCTTGTGATGGTTTCTCGTGCTTAAATGTTTAAAAATATCAATAGTTGTAAATCCACACAAATGGTGTCTCTTTATTCCCGAGAGTCCGCTCATTTCAAAATTTGCAATTCTTGAATTTTTTTTAACTTCTTGATATTATTTGCAACTGTGCGAGCCAGTTCTAACATATTCTACCCGACCTGAGCTACTCATCGCCGATTATGATGGCAGTGCATTTTGACACGTAACAGTTGTTTGTGACCTGACCTCAGATCAGTGGTCGGAGGTGATTGAAACTTTACCCATTGACGGTCAATGGATGTCTGAATCTCCCAACACCCAAATTATTACAAATATCTGCCAATTTTCGAAAAAAACGGCGACATGTGATGAAAACGTGCTTGACTTTGGGTCAATGGGCCGGACATTCCCGAAACACCCAAGATGGGGGATTTGTTGCATTTATCAAAATCTCGAACTCTTGAAAGCTTTATTGTGATACCATGTTTTACAAAAAGTTACAGGGTGCTTAACTTTTTTAGACATAGGTCCACTTGGCCCGACCTAGGTCAGACACCTTACTTGACCTGAGATCAAAAATTGGCACAGGGTGTAAAAGTGATCAAACAAAAGGTAAACGGAGTTTCGTGGCACCGCGTTTCTCCCTTCCCTCACAATCTCGAAAAACCCTCAGGTCAGTCAACCGACCTCTCCCCCCAGTCGGGGCGGGCTAAATTTTTCCTCAAATTTAAATATTTCCGGGAAAATTATAAAAGGCATTCTTTGGAAGATCTTGCGCCTTCAAACGCTTCCCGAGCTGTGTCCATATTGTGCTTCCATTCAGGGCGTGATCAGGACTAACACACACTGCACGATGACAAGCGCAAAAGGCTGGAGCCGGGCTGGCCGTCTGGACGCGCCGGAAACAAACCAGACGCCATGGCCGCGGAGCCAACGATCTGCCGGCCTTGAAGCGTCCTGGGAACGGCAGAGCGAATGGCTGGTCCGCGGAGCCTCGGGTGCCCTTCGCCTTAGCAACTGTGGCTCGGCCGTGCCTGGGCGGCGCGAGGCCGCCCAGCGCGGCCGAGCCGCGGTGGGCGGAGGAGCGGCGGCGTGGCGCAGTTCACCGCCGGCCGCCGCCGACATGACTCGTCTGGCCGCGCTGTTCGCCCTGCTCGGCACCGCCGTCGCGGCGGCCGAGCCCTCCCTGCTGGTGGCGTCCACCAAGGGCCTCATGCACGTGCAGGCGGATGGCACGCTGCTCTCGTGGCGGCCGGAGCCGTTCCAGTGGTGGCAGGCGGACCACGTGGCGGCCAACCCGCGCAACGGCACCGCGTGCTGGGTCAGCGCCGACGAGAACCAGTCGGTGGACGCGGTGGTGCGCTGCGCGCGGGTGGACAGCCTGAACGAGACCTGGGATCTGCCGCAGCCGCGACACATGCGCGTCAACAAGGCGGACGCCATCGAGCTCGACTGGGTCACCAACAACTGGCACCTGACCGAGTCGCGCGTCAACTACGTCTGCAGCTACCTCTTCGACCAGTGCGTCCAGGTCGGCAAGTCCTCCGGGAACGTGCGCTTCTACGCCGCCTACGACCTGCCGGGCCGGCTCATGTTCCTGGTGACGACGATCGGCTTCGAGATGCCGTACCGGCTGGAGGTGGCCCGCCTGGACGGCTCCGAGCGCCGCATCCTGCCCGCCGAGCTCGACTACCCGCTCGGACTGGCTGTCGACGCCGCCGACGGCCGCGTCTACTGGCTGGACCGTATCGACGGCTGGGACATGGGCGTCTACCGCGTCGACTACGCGGGCAACGGCAAGGAGCTACTCGCCAAGCTCGACCACAGCATCGTTCAGAGCCACGACGTGTCCATCGACATCGTCGGCGACAGCGTGTTCGTCATGTGGGACGATCAGAAGCGCGTGAGCAGCATCTCCAAGAGCACCGGGGAGCGGACGGACCTGGACCTGGGCAAGGCGGCGGACGCTTCCCAGCTGGAGTTCCGCGACTTCGGCAAGCTGCTGACGGTCCGGGTGTACGCCGCCGAGACGCAGCCGCCGGCGGAGAACCTCTGCCGGGAGGCGAACGGAGGCTGCGCCGAGCTGTGCGTGCCGACGGTCGTCAACGGCAGCGCTTCTCGCACGTGCTTCTGTCCGCCCGGCGAGCAGATCCACGACACCGTCTGCCAGAAGACGTACCCGGCGCACGCGCTGATTGTGCGGAGCGACTCCGTACAGGCGGTCGACCTGGCCTCGGAGGAGGTGACCACCATCCTCTCCGGCCTAACCAACGCCTCCAAAGTCGATTTCTTCTGGGCGGGCGGCGCCGAGTACGAGCTGTTCTGGCTGGACGACGGCGGCCTGTACCGGGGCCGCTGGAGCTCGGCTGGCCCCGTGACGGCCGCGGAGACGCTGATGGAGCCGGCGGCCGATCCGAGCGTCGTCGAGCTGGCCGTCATCGCGCCGCTGCGCCTCCTGCTCTGGATCGAGAGGCACGAGCCGGAGAGCCGGTACTCGTCGCCGGGGATGGAGATCAAAATCGCCAATCTGGACGGCTCCTCGCGCAAAACGATCGTGTCCGACAGATTCCGCACTCCGAAGTCGCTGGTCGTCTTAGACGAGGGCAGAAACTTCGCCTTTTCCGAGGTTCGTTACGGAGACCTCGAGGTATCCATGTACAGCCTAGTTGGCAAGAGCGTCTACTTCGGCTTTGGCTCTCAAGTCAAGCCCATGCTGGCGAATCAGCCGAACGACTTCGCCGCCAGTCCCTCCACCATCGGCGTGAGCTCCTACAACCGCTTCTTCTGGATCGACTCGAAGGCTGGCTCCATCGAGTACATGCACTTCGACTCCGGTTTTAGCGCGCACCACGATCGGCTGCTGACGGACCCGAGCCTGGCCACCGCCGGCGGCCTGGACGTGCTGGGCGCGCGCATCTTCTGGACGGACGCCGCCACCGGCCGCCTGCTGACCGCAGACAGCGAGACGGGCGGCGGCGTGCGCGCCGTGAACGGCACCGCCGGCGCCGACGCGCGCGCTGTCCGCCTGCTGCACCCCTGGAAACAGCCGGCGGCGACCAGGGACACCTGTGACGAGCAGCGCAGCGGCTGCTCAGACCTCTGTCTGGTGGTGCTGAAGAACTGGAGGCCCACTATCAAGTGCGCCTGCGCCGACGGCAGAGAGCTCGGAGAGGACGGGAAGACCTGCCAGTAGCGTGACGGCGCAGGTGGCCTTTGTTCGTACCCGCGTATAATCAATGCCTGCGAGATAGCGCTGATGATACAATACAAGCAATGCAAACGACATCTTGCTCTGTTTCGTCAGGGAATATAGCCGACGAGTACTTTAGTGGCTCTTTTGGAGGCAGACCCACGAAATCGTCCCTCATTTCGCCTGATTCAGGGCACCTACCCAATGTCTTGACCGGGAATTTTATCAAAATCGAGGATCGAATATGCGGTCAAAACGTCTGGTCCGTCTATTTGCGCTTGTTTGGCACTCCTTTACGGTGATTTGAAGAAGCTGAACATCATCCTCGACTCAGTTTTTGATGCTAAACGGCGGGGGAAATCGTGGGATTTACGCGATGACGTAGGTCCAAAGAACAATCAATTCAAACTCCTGCCTGAGAAAAAATGGTAGTCTTCTGGCGGCTACAGTGTGGTAACGACCCAAATAAAGGCTGCTGTGAGCATGGTAGAACAACGGCAGCCGTACCAGCACAGGCTGGTGTCAATTGCCGGGTAACCAATGGTCGGTACGCATCACTGTGCTCGTTTAATGGCACGGGCAGCGTTGCCAAGCGAGCAGGAAACCGAGGCCAGGGGTTTCCTGCTTGAGCGAGAAGTGTGTTTATGAAGCTTACGCCAAAAGCGACGGGAGCCCCGGCTGGATGGCTGGTGGATGTAAACGTTGCCCTTCTGCCGTGTATGTGTATATATACACTTCCTCCATATTGTTCGTGTTTTATCTGAAGACGCCATTCAGCAGAGGATGGTCTAAGCTATTTATTTATTTATCGTATTTATTTAATTACAGGAAAACCAATATCTTGCACCGCTGGAACTGGAACTTTGGCACGTAGATCTGTGCATCCTCTTAGTACTTTTATGTAAATATACGTAGATATCGCAATCATCCATGTGTATATATATACATATATACATATATATATATATATATATATATATATATATATATATATATATATATATATATATATGCATAGATATATATATGACCGGTTATATATCTTATATTTTGTATGGTGTCATACAGCTACATCGACCAAACGGAGGATCCTAAATCCAGCTAGTTGCACGCTAACATGGGTGGCATCCTGCCATTGATGACGTAAACTTTGAGTGTCCTGGATGGCGTTTGTGAATTTGCAGACCACAACAAAATTTGTCGCCTCCAGCATCAACAATGCCCAAGCCAAACGCCTGAATGACAAAGGGGTGCACCTCAGCATCTGCGTCCCGCACACATTAGGCCGAGGCCGTTGTCGCCCAAAACATCCACATATATCGAATGACACTTATCACGTGCTCCTGCCCTCCAATTTTCAGCATCCCAGCGGTTGAAGGCTTGCAGAAGTGAAACAGGGCTGTTAATCGCTTAGACACCTCGCGCTTCACGTGCAAATTGTACCCCTGTTTCGGCCCAAATCCCTCCGAGTTGACTGTCCATCTGCCCGCCCGCCTTTCCAAGCCACCATGGCACCAAAATGCACCGTTTGCGTACCGGCAATTGGGTCATAAGAAACACAGGAGAGTAAAAGATGCACACGAGCGCCGCATGTGATCCGTTGCACCTTACCCATTGTATGAGGTACTGCTGGATAGCCCTCGTGCTGGCCTATCTAACCAACAAAGTTCAGCCACCTGGCCTCTGTTTCTGATACTCGGAGGTCCCCGAGTCCAGATCGAAACACGTGCTTGTGAATCACCACGTGGATCGCACGTGGGTGCTAACCACGAAAGCGGGTACCCGCAAATAGGGCCCATGTTGTCACCAAGTCTTGAGTCAACAGCACCCGCCATTTGATCTCCACCCGTGATTTACTGAATTATGCAGAGGTCCGGTGCGTATTACGTGGCAAGTGCCACACGCCACGAATTACTTCAAAATCCATACCATAATCTGTCCGCCGAGTAGACGCATCTCATGATTCCACTTGTGCCGCAATCGGGCGTTAGAGGTTCCGAAACCTGTACAGACGTGCGAACACTTCGATCTGAACTTTTCCAAGCGGCCGCCATGTAAGAAATCTCACTCGTTACATACAGCTAAAATTCCAGATCCCTCAATTTTAAACATCAGCGAAGTTCGAATGTCAGGAAGGACATCTCCGATCTGGAACTGCCATGACCACTCGCGTAAACAGAACCTCGTGTGAGCTGATACTCGTGTAAACAGGGAGCCATACCCCCCAAACATACATACACACTATCTGGGAGATTTAACATTAGCTCGAGGGCAAAACGTCTCTGCCCCCTCATCCCACTCCATCCCACATTTTGGATTCTCCTATGCCCCTGCACTGATCACGGTGAAGCAGACACTCTCCTCGTATGCGTGTTCAGGTGTAGCTTTCGTTACGAAATTCGCACTAGAACTGCGTTTAGATTTGAGGAATATTTCAGTAATCAGATTATTTTTTCGCCCGTCTATGTCGCACATGATTCGATCTTCTCCGCCTTTTCTGTCCCTGCTTCTTCGTGTCTGTAACTCAATATATAGAACGACTGTCCAACCGCGCGTTATCTATTGCACCGTTTCGAGCGTCATTCAGTTTGTTTTCGCTCGTCTTTTCACAGAACACGCAGTGCTCACGCCGGCTGTTGCGGGGGACGGCGTAACGTTGCTGTCGACCGGACTCGGATCGGGCACCTGCCGGTCACAACGAGCATGGTAACCAGTTAACCACTACACTACGCCGCCCTCACTAACGTGGTATATCGGTTTACAAGCTCATACGAAAGTTATTGACTTCTCCTCTACTGGCGCAACGGCAATGACACTGTCTCGACGTCTGAATGTGTGTATATCGACATGGCTGAGCGCCTGCTCAACATATACGCGGAAACATAACGAAATAACTGCAAGATAGCAGCCAACAGACAATACAACCATAAACATGTGACGGCCCACCATGTGACGACCCACGACGGCTACCAGTTTTTGAACATGCATATGTGAGACCTTTTGCTGGCTTTGGACTTACCTTGCTTAGGTAAGTCTCATGTAACTGGAAACCTACCATGAGACTTACCTTGCTTAGGTAAGTCTCATGTAACTGGAATTTCGTGGTCGGGAGAGCTAAATATTGGCATTGAGGATTTATTGCATGTAAGACGTATTTATGTAATATATGTATATACGCACATAAGAATGCGAGAAGTTATGTTAGTGTTTATACTAGAAAACTTATCTGAACGTCTGTCACACTTCGACAGGATGAAAAACCTGCACTTTTTGTGGCCTTCAAATGTTTTACAATGCCCAGCTGTGTCAGCAGCTTTCCTACCAGTGACACAATTGGGCACCAGTGTTTGTTTATATGCGCGATAAAGGATTCATTTCAGCCACTAAAAACACGCAGGAGAGCATATGTCCGGTGCACACCGAGCCCCTCGCCCCTTTTACGACCGTAAAACAAGTCCCTCTTAACCCGCGCCCGACAAGCACCCTGACGTGGGCGGTGGGAGCCTGGTGGGGGGGGAAGCGTTTCGGAGCCCCCCCCCCCAAATGCCGTGGACGGAACGTCGGAGAAAATGAAACTTATGTCAATAGGAAACTCGCTATGAGTACGCTATAAGGCACCCAATTTTGGGGGAAATTTTTGAAAGATAACGCAACTTATTAGTCCATATTTGCAAAAATAGTGCTTTCTAAGAAGAGTTCTAGGTCCATCCCTAATAAAGCTAGAGCAATTCCGATTATCTCAATGGAAAGCTAACAGAATGTAAATTACGGTTATATATGATTTACAACATGCATACAATTACATACCATCTGATTCATACAAATCATGATGCACAATTACACATCAGGTGATCTGATACAATGCCACTTTTCACTGCGCGATATCTGAGGTCGTATTTTTCTTCCCACATTTTTTAACGTCGCTGGCGAGTTGTTGTTCATTTCGCTATATTTGGGGTCGTATTTTTCTTAGATATAGAAGGCTTTAGGACCGTAAAACAAGTCCTTCTTAACCCGCGCCCGATCAGCACCCTGACGTCGGCGGCGGGAGCCGGGTGGTGGGGCTACCTTGGAAACCCGAGCACCTGAACTTAAAAAGTGGGATAATTGCCCCTAGGCTGGTAACCACTGCCCTCCTTCATCTAATGGCAAACCATGGGGCTAGTAACTTCCTTCCCGCATTCTATTACCATGGTATTTTTCGTCCTACATTTTTCAACATCGCTGGTTAGTTGTTGTTCATAAATGCCTCCAAAACTGTAGAAATGATTTGTACGGACATATTTTAAATGCTGGAAGACTAGAACGTCCATGGCCTGGCGTGACCTGACCTGGCTTACATTCAGTCGTTTGCCTTATTTCGTGATCTAACGAGGATCAGTGGCAATGCAAACAAAAGGGCAAAAAAATGCCCTTGGATTGAACCCCTTGGGTACCACAACCGTGATCAACAGGGTGCTGTACAAGGTCGGCCATATGAACATAATGTAGGATCATGGCCTGTTATGAAGCACGCATGGGTTTCATCACCTAGGTCTACCATTAACTCGTGAAATAAGCTAGAGATATAAAGCTTGACATCTGGATATCAGCTTAGCTTCTGCCACGGTGACTTGCATGACCTCAGGCCATTTTAGGTCTTTCATGGCTTGGAAGTGTCTTGGTGTTATTTTGGACTGCAAAATCTACTTCAGTGCCTATTTTTACTCCAGGAATTGTCAAAATTGGGTGTTAGAGCCCTTTTTGCAGGTTCACCGCCAAATGTGAATTCATTTGACGTCACGAACCTTCGTGTGGGTTGCCATGGTTGGTAACTTCCTTGGCCCAGGAATGCATTTCAGGCACCAGGAATGCATTTCATCGTCGATCACGGTGGCCTCGCGTGATATGAGGTGGCCTAAGGTCATTTCATAGCTTAGAAGCGTCTTGGTGCAATTCTTTGATCAAGTTGCATCTAGAGTTGCGGGCTGCCTGGCGCTCTCGGTCGGTCGTGTTGCAGCTTGCTCGGTGGCGGTTGGGCCACTCCACACCTATGGGCTATTCATTAGTTGTTTGCATAGTTATTGCGGTGGGACGCAAACCATGTCGTCCCCCTGATCTAGCCGTGCTGTGAACAAACCTGGACCATCAAACCAGAAAGCTATGGATCAGCAAAAGATTCAAAGAATGTTGAACAAGCTGGGAAATGATTCCAGTGATGGAGAACATGCCTCAGATTCCGGCTCCGAATCGGAGCAGATTGCTGACTTCCGCAAAGTGATGAGGAAGAGCATGTGGAAAATGCGGCCACGCAGGAAGCTGAAGCCAATGCGGGTAAAGTTGTTGAATATCAGCGAGCTGAAGGCGCCGAACCGGGCAATCCCAACAACGAAAAAAACGGCCAATGATCCGAACTGATCAGGAAAAAAATGAAAATGACTTCAAAGTCTGGTCGCAAGTGGACAACAAATGCGCCAACCAAAAACGTACGAGTCCCCGACCGAAGCAAAACGAAGGCCCGGCCCGGCCCTAAGGGAGCAGCAAAAAAGGTGTCGACTAGCAAGGAGGGCTTTGACCTGTTCATGACGGGCAAAACACTAGACAGGACTGTGCAGTGGTCAAATGCTGAAGCTCGCAAGCTGATGGAGCAAGCTGAAGACGATGCCGATTCACGGGCGAAATCAGCGTCGTTTATGTTCATCAGTCGGCAAGAGCTGGACGCCCATCTGGGTCTGCTCATTATCCGAGGCTACGAACAAGATCAGAAGTGTGACGTCGACGACACGTTCTATGGACCATTTTCAAGGCCGGTCTATCGCACCGCCATAACCCGGGACAAGTTCAAGTTCATCAGGCGCGTTTTCCAGTTCGACGACAAGGTTAGCAAGGCGGAAAGAAAGCGAAGCGACAAGCTGGCTCCGATCCGAGAGCTGTTCGAGAGCTTCAATAAGCAGCTGCCGAAATACTGCAGGCCATCTGACTGCGTCACCGTGGACGAGACGCTGCGCGATTACAGAGGAAGATGCAGCTTCATCGTCTGCATGCCGCAGAAGTCTTGCAAATGCGGCCTGCTGATCCGCAACATGTACGACTCTAGATCAAGATGCATGATCAAGAACTACGTCTACGCCAGTAAGCCTGAGGACACGTCTAACCCAAAATACCGTTTCCAGGGGCCGCTGATGACTGTCACGCATGTGACGGAGCCGGTCCACGGCGCCGGTCGAAATGTGACGGCTGACCGTTACTACTCATCTATCGAACTGGCCGACGAGCTGCTGACCAAGAAGCTTACCTACGTCGGCACGCTGCAAAAAAAAAAAAACCGACGTCACATCCCTGCGCTGCTCAAGCCAACCGAAGGATGGCAGAAATCCGAAACAATATTCGCCTGGTCTGCCGAGATTATGTCATCACACGTCAAGCAAAATAAACCGATTCTGATGATTTCCACGCAGCACGAGGAGCCCCTGGCGCAAGTGGACGGAAAAACGAAACCAGAAGTAATGTCCGTTATGACATTACTTCTGGTTTACTAATGAAAACGAAAACGAAATCAGCAACGATAACATCTTCCAATGAAAACACTTTTCAAGGCCATATAGCATCCAGGGATTACGAATCCGAGGTCCGTTTTCACATAAGGTCAAAGGGTCAAAGGTCAAAGTTAAATGAGGCATCCTAAAAGTATGTACTTAGGTAAAACCTACGTGCCTTTTTACGAGTAAGTGGCGCCACCTATCACTAAGTGATGTGCACCAATAGAAAGAGCATGTGAAAGTCTAGGTGGACCATCCGCCGAAACTGACCGCAAGGTCAAAGGTCATGATCAAAACGCACGTTGAAAAATTACGTATCGTTTTACCAGAAGGGGGTGCCACCTATCACCACGTGATGGGCACCAATAGATACAACGCACAAAAATCTGGATGGGTCGACCGCCAAAATTGACCTCAAGCCTAAAGGTCAAGGCCAAAACGAGTGTTGAAGATTTACGCATCTTTTCACGAGTACGTTGCGCCACCTGTCACTAAGTGGTGCGCAATAAAAGATAGAGCACATCGAAGTCATCCGCCTAAATTGACTTCAAGGTCAAAGGTCAAGGTCAAAACAAGTGTTAGAAGTTATGTACCTTTTAACGAGTAGGTGGAGCCACCTATCACTAAGTGATGCGCACCAACAAATAGAGCACATAAAAGTTTAGGTGGGTCATCCGCTAAAATTGACTTTAAGGTCGAAGGTCGAGGTCAAAACGAGCGTTGAAAATTGATGTGCGTTTTTCGGGAAGGTGGCGCCACCCATCGCTATGTGATGCGAACCAATAGATAAAGCTCATAAAAGTCTAGGTGGGTCATTCGCCGAAATTGACCTCAAGATCAAAGGTGAAGGTCAAAATGAACGTTGAAAATTGACACACCTTTCTACGAATAGATGGCGCCACTTATCACTAAGTCATGCGACCCAATAGAAAAAGCACATGAAAATCTATGTGGGTCATCCGCCGAAAATGACCACAAGGTCACAGGTCAAGGCCAGAACGAGTTTTGAAATTTTTTGTACCTTTTTGCGAGTAGGTGGCTCCGCCTACCACCACGTGATGGACACCAATAGATACAGCGCATAAAAATCTAGACAGGTCATCCGCCGAAATTAACCATTGGGTCAAAAGTCAAGGTGAAAATGAGCGTTTAAAAACTACCTACCTTTTCACGAGTATGTCAGGCTACGGGCAATTATGTCAGGGTAAAAACGGATAAACTTTATTCATACTTTCACGAGTTGGTGGTACCACCTACCACTAAGTGATGGACGCCAAAGGTCAAATGTCAAATATTTGATTTGATTTAATTAACCTTGACCTTTGGCCCTTTGACCTTATGTGAAAACGGACCTCCAATTTGAAATCCCTGGATACTACATGACTTTGAAATGTGTTTTCGTCGAAAGATGTTATCGTTGCTGATTTGGTTTTCGTTTTCGTTGCTAACTTCACGGACATCCAGAAGTCAAGGTCAACGCCAACAAGGGTGGCATTGACATCATGGATGAGATGCTGGGAATGAGCACATGTTAATGTGTAATCTCATGTTGACTTTCGTTTTTCAGTAACATGGTTCCAGCGAAGTATTGACGCCAAGCATGTGAGCAACAGTTTGTGTCATGTGCTAGTTATCAGCAAATTTGTATCGTCTTGCCTGCCTTTTTCATTGTGATTCAGAGACTTGGTGGTTAGATAATCGTACCAAATGTGGAACTTTGATCCCACCTCAGTCACCCGTGGAATTTGCCTGTTAACCTCTTGAGACATACACGGACTCTTTCTCATTGCAGGTGTACTCAACCAGGGTGGGCACGCGGAGATGGCCGATGGCCATCTCTTGTACATGTTGGACGATAGGTGTAGGTGGTACGCACGTGATCTCGCGATGGTCCTGATCACATCCCACGTGAGTGCAAGCCCCCTGGATGGGGTCAGCGTCCAAACGGTACAGGCCATCCAAACCGTTATCAAAAAGCCAGTGGTGCAGCAGTCCGAGGAGAGGCCCAGAATGAGCCCGTGCGTGCGTCCGTCCGGGAGCACTGCCGCTCATGTATGGTGTACGGGCAGAGCGTCGGCTATAAAGAATCACGGAAAAATGCGAAAAAGAGTCAGGCCGTGTGTGTCATTCAGGTCAGTCTGTCGCCAACACGTCGCGAGCACGGCTGGGATCGTGTGCGACCTCTGTGTAGAGTCTACGCCGTCTGTGCTGTAAGACGCGCGAAGGGGGCGCGATGTGTACGACATGCAGAACAGTTGTCGGTGATGATATATGTAACCATCGTGTTGATCGTATACGGCTGAGTTCTCGCGTGTGTACCCAACAGGTAAATGCAGCTGCTCAATGTACCTAACTTAGTTTGCCAGTCTGAGTGTGTTTTTTCACATTTGTTCTCGAGCTTCAAATTCGTTCAAACTTTTTTGTGATAATTTCGTGTATTATTTAGACGCAGCCATCCTGTATATACCTAGCAAGTGCGAGATATATACAGGATGGTAGTTTATATACAAATGGCATAGCTCATTTGTATCTAAACATGAATACATGGAAGGGATGCCGATTTTTGTAAATGGTTGGGGGGGAGCGAGCCGAGAGCCCGACAGCCTAACCTTCCTCCATATGTGGGTTTATCAACGGATTAGCCCACTTTACGTTGATCAACGGAAATGTTTAAGTTTTTTTGTTATGATCTATCAAAACCAAAACTGCATTTATCCCCACGTATACAGGTTTATATGTAAATAGAACACAAAGATAAATAGATCTATCGCTTGAGACTTTATTGTTTATTTTCTGCCCATCTCTTATCTATTCCAGCCATTCTTTTCGTTATTATTACTCATTTGCCTTTAAAACCGGCAGAAGATACTGGATGGGCACAAACCAACACTGGGTGGACCCAAATCAACATCGGATAGGCCAGGGCCCTCTCAAGAGAATACAAATCGACACCCCTGATACATAGCAGTTAGTTTTAGATACAAATAGCAAACGACTCAGGTCGTTGGGTGAGGCGTTGACCGTCCAAAACACACACGACATGGTTTTCAACTATGGTTATTTCGTTTAATGATACCGGGAGACAGATGTTTTACATGTGCGAGTAATTACTCTGGAAAAAGTAAACAAATTGCGAAAGTATCAGCGTCCCGTAATATCGCAATGGTAGACCTGCACCACTGTGTGACAATTCCATAATAACCAGTGACAAGCCAGCACATTTTGAAGCTTGATCTGATTCTGAAATCGGGATCTGACTATCAACTACAACAAATGGGAGAGTTGTATGTTCGGATAACTATTGTAATCGTGTATTGTATTCGTGTCTATTGTATTCGTGTACTACTGTATTCGTGCCCGACTACCTGCACAGTAAATTTAGTGGCTCTAGTTCGTAAGGTTCTCAACTCAAGACATTTCCCATACAAATACATGTGCGCCCCTAGCGGTAACTTTGAGAATCTATAGCGGCTGCCACAGGACATGATAAGACAGACAGTGTGCTCGCCTAGCGATACACCAAATTTGGTGGCTCTAGCTCGGATGGTTTTCGACAAGGAGCGATTTCCGTAAAACGACATGGGCGCCCCTGACGGTAATCTTGGGAACTAAGGTAGCCGCGACCTCAAATAGGCGACCCCTTCCCAGTCCTACGAAAACCGGTGTACCAAGTTTGGCACGCGTGTCGTCACTCGTTTGACCTGTGATCTGGCAAAGGTGTGGTGGGATCATCATGCCTACCCATTGCAAATGACAGTTTTGATGACATTTCCGTGACCTGAGGGGTCACTTATTGACAAAGACCCAAAAACTCATACATTTCTCAATAGCTGAGACAACGACCAACACGCTGGTCCTTACGGAATTGATTTATATTCATAAGTTTAGAAACTATATCGTTGAGAAAGCTTCAAGGTATTTTGACATAGTCACTTTGAGGTCATTACCGTAATCGGAAAAGTCACCTGTTGGACTGATACCAAAAAATCGGATATCGTCGAGAGCCTTTCGTGACGAGCAATACATTGGTTTCTACCGCGTTGCTCTACCTCTCTTTGTTCAAAAGTTAGTGGGAGGGGGTCGTTTTAGGACCCCCTCCCCACCGAGCAAGGGCGTAAAAATGGCCCCGCCTGGCATGGGTTAAATGAGTGGCTGGTATGTATCATCTTTTTTGTCGCAACGGTCTGCCGGAGATGTCTCCGACGATGGCGAACCAGGTTTCGTGCCGTCCTGTTTGATGCAGCACCACGCGTCGTTATTGCTGCAGGACATCACCCAAGGAGTGCCAAAACGCCCACTCTGATCCGATCGACCTGCGGATTACTACTGACTCGTATATCGCTGCGACGGACATCCAGCAGGCCGGCCGCCCGGAGGGGCAGCGACTCCGGTGGGCCGGCCGCTCCGGGCCGCGATGTGAACCCTATAGTGGCGTTCATCTCCCATGCAAAATATTACGTTTTGGGCGGTCCTGTTCATTTGCTTCTTAATGTTGTGTTTTGCCCATACCCTCAGTCTGTTGCCTGATTCATTATTTTTTTTTAGTTTAGCCAGCAATAATTGTCATTTGTTTGTTGTATCGCGGAGGGGTGTCACGATTTATGAACTGTGAACAAGGTATCTTCCTTTTCCTTCAACATGGGGATATTTCTACTTCGTCTTTCAGGTTGTATAATGCAGCACATACCCAACAGAAGCCTTTGCCCAACGGTGGAGTTTGCAGCCCAGTTATTTTTCTACCAGGCAGACGGGATTTATCATTGATTTGACTTTGGCATCCCGGTGGGAGTAAGCAAAATGCATTATCATGCGTCGCATCGTATCCGAAAAGGCTCATCGTTCCGTCAACAAATGTCGCTTGTCTGCCTATGTTATGTCAAGTGACCATGGGTGCGTCCAAGGGAATATTATGTGCAGGGATGCATCCAGTTTTGTATTCTGAGCCCATTGTCACAGTACAATGTCCCATTTTTTCGTTACAATAAAGGGCATCGCCAGTGGGAGGCAGGGACCAGGGGACCACGACCCATGTGTGGACCCTTTCGCCCTTCCCCCCTGCCCCTGGCGGCAGTCGGCGGCTGGCGACGTCAAGAAACCCACGTTGGGGAGAGGGGTTAGGCCGTCGGACCCTCGGTTCATCCCCCCCCCCCCTATTATTTACGCAAAACGACTCCCCTGGCCCCAGTAACGTCATTGCATCTACCGTTATGCTAGAAATGGAGTGGAAAGACGCGGGCATATTTGGACACATCATGAGAGCCATTACGCTAGGCAAAGCTGGCCGTTTCAGTAAATATACCATCAGATGAAGCTAAAATGTGGCTGTCTCTATGCATTTGCGAAGGCACGAAGTAGCTAAGAAGGGATTTGTGTGCGTCCCTCTTTTGTTGGTCACCCACGCACGTATTTGTTTCGGAAAAAACCGCGCCAAAGTGCGTTAATCAAACAGCGCGCCAGCTTTAGTAAAACACCTCGCCAGTGCCGTACAGGTTCACAACGGCTCTCCGTGGTGCCGGAGAAGGGAACGCAGAGAGAGACGGCTGGGCGGGCCGGCCGACGACTCCACGCTGTTTACGGAGGTCGTGCCGCACGTGATGAACTGTTTCCGGTGGGACACGTCGTCGTCCACGAGCTCAGCGATCAGGGCTGTGCAACGCTCCAGGTCATCCTCTCTGTTATCTAGAAATCGGTCGTGGAGGGCTCGCGAAGATATAGACGATTTTTTTATTTATGACACGATATCATATTTGTGCACTTTTAATTGGAATGCAGGATAATACGTTAGGTGCCAAGTCGTTTAATTTCCCATTAATGGGTAGGAAATAATACAAAAATATAAATAAATGAGCTGGCACCTCGAGGTACTGCAATCAATATGCGTGTGTGTTGAAACGCGCATCTTGTATTGCATAAGTATCTAAGGCTTTTCCCAAAGCGGTCGACTAGACCACCCACGGAAGACCTGAACAGGCAGAAACTCGGGCTGGATGTTGGTCACCTCCCGGCCCTCTTTCTCCCGAAGTCCCGGGGCCGCCGCAGGGTTCAACAGCTCAGTCACCCATACTACAGTCCTGCCCGCCACTGGGGGTCTGGCACGTCTCGCTCAGCCGGTGCCGGGACCACGGTCAAATAAATGGTAATTGGGCCGGAGCCAGCCATGGGAGTGCGGCCGCTATGGGAACCGGTGGCGGCGGGGCGGAGCGGGGAGAGGGGAGACAGCAGCGGGACGGTGAACGTCTCGGTGTCGGCTCGGGGCAGAAGTGGCTCACGGTTGATCCGTTAAGAGTCCTGCCGCGGCTTAAAAGCTGTGAACACCTTCGTTGACGACGGTGCATTCGAGAATTTCTAATTTGCACTAGAGTCATGGTTCCATCATTTCATCAATTTGACCTCAGGCGTTCTTTTGTTGCACTACGTGCGATAGCGTGGCGTTCTTTCTACTGATTATACCTTTGGGGCCACGTGCAAGACATGTCAGAGTTTGCTGCCAAGACTGAATATGAAGACGTCGTCTGCACGTGATATGAAGACGCCGTCGGCTTTCTTCAAGACGTTCTGACAACGTGCCCACGACGTAAGACACAACCCAACGAAAATACGTTCCAAGGCCGTCGTCACGACGTCAGGCAGTGCGAAATGTTTCCCTGAAACAGGATTTTCACAGATCGTCTCATCTGTGATACAAATGCATTTTTTACACCCACAAATCGTCTCATCTGTGATACAAATGCATTCTTTACATCCGTCACAAACAACCGTTGCGGAGATTTCGAATTTTGGGTGTCCCGTTTTACGTCCGTTTGCCGGCCGTACAACGGGCAATGACCGCAGTGTGCACCTTGACATATTCTGAAAATGAGCAGTAAAAGTATGTTCGGAACGTTTACTGGTGATGCACTACCTTTTTTAGTGCCCTTGACAGTTCTTTAAGCATGAGTTGGGCAGTTTAAAAGATGCGTGAAAACACATGTGCTGCAGTGAATTCCAACAAGTGTGTAAAACACATTGCTATTTAATTTTTGTTTTACTTTTTATTCATTGCTTTAATTTCGCGCATTGTAAATCCTGATATAGATCGATGAAGATCTTAAACTGAGGAATGCAACAAAGCCAAAACAAATGTGTCCAGCGTCATTATGAAGATTCTCAACATTGGTAAAGGAATCCTTTCTTTTAAAGGTAAAGTTCTAGTGCTGCCATACATGTGAAATTGAACACAGTGGAGTTCACGTAGTTCCAAACAAGGTATTATTTATTTGAATCAGGATTACTGTACACTTTCGAATGTGGTCAGCACCACATAATCTTGTTATACCAATAATCAAAGTTGGCTGTAATAGGCGTTTTATCGCTGTGGTCTTTGTGCTTTACCGTGATAGTATGACTTCAAAAGTATGGAAAGCGTGAACAGTGCTGATTAGTGTTAACAGCAGTCTATTCCAGGGACCAGTTGTAGGAGACCAGTGGCTACAGGATGCCTCGACAACATGAAATTGATTTTGACAAGATTTTGGCCGAGATAGGCGATTTTGGTCGCTACCAGCTGAGGTTCTATGCATTATTGTGCATCGGAATAACTATTGCCACCATACCTGGAGTTGTGGCTATGGTCTTTCAAACATATGTACCACATTATAGGTAAGGTGCATGTAAGATCTAGATTCTGAAGCTAATAAGTAGTCCTGACAAGACCCAGAAATGAACATATATTGCATAATTTTACCTTTGGGCCTCTTGTATGCAATGCCATCCATGAACTCTTTGTAAGTTGTTGATCCTTTGTGTGTTGTAAATCAGGGACAGCAGATAAGGGTGAGGGCAGGATAGGCAGCTGACCCCCATCTGAAAAGTTGGGAGCAAGCATGATTTTGCCCCCCAAGAAATCCTGCACAGAACCCTGGGCTTGCACAGGGGCCCCCAAAATGCAATAAAATAAATATGTTAGCATACATATTGTATGAATGCAGATGTAAAAGCTGTGGTCAAAAGGTACATGCCTCCCTCCCAGAAACCATGTACATACATACCTTGAGGATCTCTGGACCTTACCACAAGACCAAGAACCCCTTCAAAGTCACAGGCCCCAACATGGTTTCATAGAAGTCACAGGGCCCCCTGACTCGCAGTAGACCTTGAACACCTTAGGCCTCTGGGCCTGGCTGGAAGCCCTGGCTTTCATAGGCCCCCCAAATGTGCTGAGGGCCTCTGGTCAAGACCTAAGTCCCTCCAGAAATGTAGAGGACATTCCAAAGAGGGCAGCCAGAGGCCCTCATGTCCGGGGCCCTTTGAAATTCAGGGAACCCAATGGGCCCTGAGCAGCCACAGGAGCCTTGACTTCTGATGCTTTCTCCCCAAATGCACAGAGGGCCTGTGGTCAATTGTGAAGATCTAGATGTGTAGAGGGAGTTCTGGGGAGGGCTACAGGGGCCTTCAGTATAACTTCAGACCCTTCAAAAATCAGAGGCCCCAATGGACCCTTAGTAGCCACAGGGACCCCACCCTTTCAGTGGGTAGCCAAATACACAAGGGCCCCTGATTTACTCCAGAACATCCTATACATAACTAGAGTCTCTGGACCTGATGAGAGCTGGTGGCCATTAGTGTGATCATGGTCATTTGAAAGTCAGTGGCCCCAGTGCATTCCTCATGAGGAGGAGAGCTGAAATGCAGAAGCCACAGGGGACTTGCTGGGTTTCAGTAATGATCCAATTACATAGGGCTCCTATGCCTGGTCAGGGCCCCTGACCACCTTCAGATGCCCTAAATACACCTAGAGCTCTTGGTCAAGTCCAAAGGCTTTCCAGAGATGCATACAGTATTTGAGAAGGCCAGGGGTCCTTGGTGTATCCAGGGACCATTTGAAAGCCAGGGGCTCCAGGGACCTTTAATACCAATCACAGGGGCCCCTGACTTTCCATTGACCCTGGATACCTTAGGGCCCCTGCAGTGGCATACCCAGGAATTTGTCCAGGAGGGGTCAGATGAAGTCATGGGGCCTCTCCATCCAAGAGTCCCTCAGCATGGCTTATGGGGCCCTGCCTTTTTATTTTGGGGCCCTTTTTGGGCTTAAGACCCTATTTTGATGTCTTAGGGGGCCAGTGGCATACTGAGGATTTTATCCAGGAGAGAGTTAGATTGGGTCAAAGGGGCGATTCCAGCAAAGGTGGCCCCTCTTCATGGCATAAGGGCTCTATTTTTGGATTTTGGGCCCTTTTTAGGTTTGGTCCTATTTTATCTCAGAGGTCCCTTTTTGGCATCTGGTGCCTTATAGATGCTTTAAACTATTAAAAAGTAGTGGGGCTTTTCAAGTTCAGAGACGATCCACGTAAGTAAATGGGCTTCTAGAGAGGGTCAGAAATCATTGTATTTACGACCCAGTTGAAAGTCAGAAGCCCTGATGGATGAAGTATCCTGCACTTACCTACAGTCTCTGGACCTGACCAGGACAGGGGTGTTTGGTGTTTTTGAGGACCCATTTAAAGCCAGGGGCTCGGGACCCCTGCTCTGGAAGTCACGTATTGTAGACCAGGATAGACCGTGATCAAATTTACATAAAGGCAATCCAATCCATGAAGCCTTTGTTGGTTGTAGGCCAGCTTAACACTAATGGTTTACGGCGAGGGTGATGCCTCGCTAAGGAACGACACAAACAAATCGTAGGCTGAGGGCATAACCTTCACGACGCCCTCGAAGGTTGAAAGTTGTGACGTAGCTGGAGAACCCTGCAGGCAGGTCGCAGTGTACGCTCGCCCTTGCGCACTCGACAGTCAAGTCATTTAACGTGGCAGTGATGCCACACCTCCTCTCCTGCCCTCCCCCTGCCTTCCCATCTGGCCATTCACTGACGGTAAAAAAACATCCCTGGCGCCCGCCCAGGCGATTTTTTGGGGCTCACCAAGTTTTTCTGAGCCTCACAGGGCAATTACACGGGCGTTGTGGTCTTCAGAAAAAAAAATCAAGCTTTAATGAAAATAATTCTTTGCAGACCACTTATCGTGGTTATTGGGAGCAGCTGGCTTCCCATTGGTTCCACTGGCGCAAAGACTGGATATAATAGCTAGCTGTAATATAACTAGATGTAATACAAGACTACATACATATGTAGCTCAGATGGGGTTGCCAACATCTCATTGTGGTGGCAGGGAAGATGGAACACTTAGGCAAGGATGAGATGCAGAATCAGAGCAAAATCTGAGGCACTGCCAACTGAGCGATCTGGCGTGTTTGTGCTGTGTATTTCTTTGTGCGGGTCGGTGTGCACGGTGCGTGTGATGTGGCTGAGTAACCTTTTGCGTGCCTTGGCACCTGTATGTGATTTCCCTCCCATCCGCCTGCCGATGGCCCACACCGATCCTGGGACCGACTAGCAGCCTGTTTTTACAAAGCGCCTTCTCTGAACTGTGCGTTACGTTTTTGTCTGCAGCGCAGACCACCACCAGTCCTGACAGACCTGCGCGCCTTGTCCCAGGTGCCTGGTACCGGGCTGCGACAACAGCACGTCACCAGAGTACCTGGAGCCGTTTGTCAACTTCTCAATCCCGGCGGACGGCGGCGGCCGGTCGCAGTGTCGCCGCTTCTGGCGCTACAACCTGACCAGCGACACCTGCCGCGACGCCGACTTCGACGACAACATCACCGTTAGCTGCACCCAGTTCGTCTACGACAGGTCCCTCTTCGAGACGTCGTTTGCGACGCAGGTACGGGCGCCGCGCGGGCGCACTGGTGGGCTTAGGAGTTTTGGAACATGGCCATTGGTGCTTGGCATTTGGCCATGTTTGGAGATCGGGGGAGGGAGATTGGGAGGATGTGGACCCCCAGTATTTGGAAACATTGGCATTGGCCTATAGAAATGACTGGAAAGAAACAGTCTGAATTTCTATGTAGACCTTTCACTGATTTCCAGAAATCCCCAGCCATGGGTGTATTTTGTTGGTCCGTTGGGGATGCTACACGTGGCTAAAAATGAGTTGATATATTGATGCCACTTCCAGCTTGCTTTTCGTCATTTTTGTGTCTGAGTGAATGGCAGTTTGTTTGGTATATGTGTTAAATTGTTGCCTGAAGCATTGTGAGGTAGCCATACCTGCTGTTTCATTAAATTTGATTTGCGCAAGCTGAATACACCAAAAAGCATTCACGTGCCTCCCACTGCCGTCACTGCGATTGAGGCGTCCTTCCGTACCATTAGAGGGTGATTCCCACTCTCGTTGAAACCCTCTGAGCTGCAGTGGCACGCCCTTTATTTCGGGCAGAGCCCGTCAGGCTCCTGTTCCCACTGTCAAACTCCGGACCCCTCCGCTCGCAGTGGAGTTCGACGCACCCCTCCATCCGAGGTGGAACCGGACGTTCCCCTTCCGGCAGTGGAACCTGACCTGTTCGTACCAGCCGCTGGTGGAGCTGCCCAACACGCTGTACTTCTCAGGCGTGCTGTTGGGCGCCGTCGTGTTCGGCGTCATCAGCGACAGGTGGGCGGCGGAGCAGAGGGCGCGGCCCGCCGCCGGAGCTGGATACCGTCCTCCCGGGCTCGGAGCGCGCGAGCCGCTGCTGGCTGATCCTCATTGGACTCCGGCGTTTTGACCATGCAGGGTTTTGAATGATACTGGGCGCGCCAGGTCCTGTCAAATCGCCATACGTATCCGGATAACTTTGTTTTCCATCATAGAAAAACAGACCGACCGAGCTGGTCTGACCGGATGAGGTGGATCTTGCACCGGAATTCGCTGATGATTTGTCGCCTGGCTTATTCTCGGGGGCGAGGTTGGTCATCGTCAATCGCATGTCAGCATCTGAACCAGCTGCATAGTCCTTCATTCACTCTCAGTGGCAGGATACACCTTGGCCGCCTTACCTCCCGCGTTACGCGAATACAGTGGCTCGCGACTTCACCGTTACCTGCCACCCGCCGTGTGCAGGTTCGGCCGCAAGACTGCGCTGATGCTGGCCGTGGTGTTGCTGAACGTGGTGAACTACCTGGTGGTGGTGCTGCGGAACAGCTTTATCGGCGTGTGCGCGCTGCGAGTCGTCCTGGGCCTGGCCAGCTGCGGCATGTTCCAGACGGCGTTCGTGCTCGGTACGCCCCGCCGGGCGGCCGGCCTCCAGCCATGCTCACACGAGGAGGCGCGGCGGTTTAGCTGTTTGCCGTGCGGGCTGCTGGCTCAGGCGGAAGTCGATTTTTGTGGAGCTGCTTTGATTATGTCAGCATAGGTTCTTGCGAAAACGCTTTTCAACTGAGATCCATAAAAGGACCTTCGACATTTATTGTTTCTTCAGACGCCTGACCTGCCAATTACAGGGATACTTTGTCAGCTGTTTTCGGGGCAAGCGTCACACTTCCCACTCTCCGGGTTATTTCTCATGTCACAGGTGACGTCAAAAGGAATATTTGACCGATTTGGGACGCCATTTTCTCCTCTGTTCTCGCCAGCTCGGCCGGGGCGGTAGCCTCTGCCGGCGCCGGCGTACCGCGCTGACAGGCCCGTGCCGTTACAGCCGTGGAGCTGGTGGGGAAGCGATGGCGCGTGCCGTGCGGCACCGTCATCAACTACTTCACGACGCTGGGAGCCCTGATCGCCGGCGGACTGGGCTACGCCATTCGCGGCTGGGTGGACCTGCAGCTGGTCTGCACGGTGCCGCTGGCCGTGCTGCTGGCCGGCTTCTGGTCAGTCAGAGTCAGTGTGGTCACGCCTGTTCGTCGGGAGTTGGCCGGGTACGCTGTTTCCCGCCGGGTCCCGCCCAGCACGTGTCCGCCTGTTTCGCGGACCTTATCCGGAGCCTTGTTTGGCCCCCTTGTGTCCAGGATTGTCACGCTCCACACGCCGTCGTCTGTAAGGCCGACTGTGTGGATTGCGTCCGGTCGTGCTGCACATTTTACACGCAACGTGTCTTCCATATCATTGCGCTTAACTGCGTGTCCTTCAAGGCTGTGGCCGGCGTCCGTCCCGTCACGCGGTGTCCGGAGGCGGTGTGAATGACGCGCCGCCGCGTGTCCGCCAGGCTGTGTCCGGAGTCTGTCCGCTGGCTGCTGACGCAGGGCCGGGCCCGACAGGCCGAGGAGGCCATACGGCTGATCGCCCAGCGGAACGGCACCACCGTCTCGCCCCACCTGCTGGCCGAGTGCGACGCCTCGGAGCAGGACGGCGACGAGCTGGTCCAACACCCGCCGGTGGGCCGCCGCGCTCGGCCGCGATTGGTCGGGCCTGATCTCTAGCCTGGGATGACGTGTAAACGTGTCGGTCGAGACTGGATTCCCATTCCGTGGGTGACCGGGAACGTACTTGTTGCATCTGGTATGCATTGCTCAGTAGGGATTTATCACGTTTTGTTTGTGGTTTATTGATCATGTTTTGTTTGTGTTTGAGATGCACTTTATGCCTAAGTAAACTTGTCGTTCTTCGCCTGTGATGGAGCTCAATCTGCATTTGCTCTATGATGTACCTACAGTCGTGCATGCGACTTAATATGTCTTCCAAGACCGTTCCAACGCCTCAGTGTGAATGACTGCCGGGACATCGTGTGGGTCTTCTCTGTTAACGTCCCCACCCGCTGGTTGCGCCGTCCTCTGAGACCGTCGCTGACGGTTGTGACCGTCAGGAGCAGGACGGGGAGCTGGACCAGGTGGCGATCGCGGCGGCGGCGCCCGCCGAGACGTTCCTCGACTGCATGCGCAGCGGCACGATGCGGGTCCGGCTGGTGCTGGCGCTCCTCGGATGGTCAGTGGGGTGCGGGCTGTGGTGCTGTGCTGGCAGCCGGGCCCGGTCCGGGCGGTGGGTGCCGCGGAGGATCGTGCGCGATGTCCTGCCCAGATGGAAAGCGTCGCGTATCCTCGTGCCGTGGTGTGAAGTCGCAGTTGATTAGGTCTGGCTCAGACCAGGGGTTCTGTGTAGTGGTTTGATAACGTTGGGATCGTGGAGCATGTTTCTGAACCTCGTGGATTATGGAAGTGCTAAGTAATAATATGGTAATATGGGAATAGGTAATAACGTAATAATATGGTGGTGCTAAGAGTATGTTGAATGGATGTCGTGGGCATTGTTCATTACCTTCTTTGAACGTCAAATTGCGTTTTAGAGAGCGATAATCCTCTCCTGGCCTTTTTTAGGTTCGCCGTCAACTTTGCCTTCTACGGAATGCTGATTGACCTGCCCAACTTGCCTGGGGACTTTTTCACCAATTTCTTCGTCACCACCGTCGCAGAAGTGCCTGGTTCGTCGCATGCTCAACTCATTAGACAAGGCATCTTTCAATAAGATAGTCTGGTGGCATTGTACACAGGCCTCCCAAATCAGGGACCGAAGGCTCATACTGCTACCTGTTACCGTAATCACTTACTCGAGGGGATTCCCACTACAGCCTTTTGGTTCAAACCGCCTTGTGCTGTTCCCCCCCCCCCCCCTGTTGTCTGCTCTGGCTGAACTTTGGACTATACTTGCCCGTCTCAGCTGTGCCAGAGTGTACGCTCTGCTGGCCGGATATAGACGGGCTGGGCGGTGCCTGGTATTGACTGTCGCTGTATGTGACAGGGTACACGTTCTGCTGGCTGGGTATGGACCGTCTGGGCCGCCGCGCCACCTTCGTCTCAGCTGCGGTGATGGGCGGAGTAGCGATCATCACCGCCGGCCTGATTCCCAACTGTGAGTCGCAGGGACGATGGCGGGACACCCATTATCGCTGCGGGCATATGCCGGCCAGCCGACGCATATGCCGACGTGGACATGGACCTCCGGCGGATCCCCGTGCCATCATAATGCACCGTTTCCAGCACTGCCTGCGTTGTGTGGTTTAGTCTGGCTCGTTGTTGTCTTGATTCCTGGTTTTGTTTGGCGTTAGCGCATCTGCCATTTTGAGTATTCGTCAAAACGAAATATGCACTTAAGAATTATGCATTAAGTGCGTAACCATGACCAACAGATCTTGTCTGTTGAAGTTTTCGCTATCTGTCTTGGTTATGTATATATGGCGGAAATCTTCACCGATTTAGCAAATGTTAAACCGTCAACGTTTTCACACAATCCACGATGTCTTCCATCGGCTCTCCGATAGCCAACCAGTTTGCTCCCTCGTTTCTCTGGTAACAAACCGACTCGCTGCGGTTGCCATTCATTTTCCCGTTCAGCCTGTTGCCCGTCGGCAGTGGTGCAGGCCATTGCCGGCGGTGCTGGACTGTTCAACATCCTCCGGACCGTCTCATTTCACCTATAGACCGGGACAGCGCGGTCGCGGCGCGTCATCCTCGGCAGACAGCGCTGTGGACCGCGTGGGAATCGAACCCGGGCCCCTCAGGTCGCGGTCCGGCCGGCGCCGGTGCTGACGCCCCGCTCCCGGCCGGCCTCCAGCGCTGCCGATCCCGAACGCCGTGATGCTGATGTTGGGCAAGGTGGGCGCCGCCGGCTCGTTCGCTGTCATCTACATCTACACGTCGGAACTGTTCCCGACGTCTGCCCGCAACACGGCCGTTGGCATCTGCTCCATGTCGGGCCGCGTCGCCGCCATGTTGGCGCCCCAGCTGGCCGTGCTGGTAAGCTAGCGGAGCGGCCGGCTGTGTCGCGTTGGCTGGCTGCGTGGGCATGTGTGGCGAACGTGCGTTTTTTCTTGTGGTCGCACGTTCGTCATCACGGCCGACCGTGCGGGTCCCCGGCCATGTGTCTGTTGTGTTGTTTGTTGAATGTATGGTGTGCTGTTTGCAGAATTGTGTTCTGATTCCGAGTTATCCCCCTTCACCACGTCACTTGTCATCCGACCCTCCGGCAGGCCAGCCTCTTCAGCGTGGGTGGATACAGGAAGGGAAGTTAATGTTACGCAAGTTCTCTCATGTACTGCACTTTAAGCAGTCGTTTTCGTTGGGATTCTTGACAGCATTTAGCAGACATTTTATTGACCATTTAGACTTTTTGCAGAACGGCCACTTGAGCAGCACATGGGGAGAACTCTGGTCGTATAACCTTTCCTTTCTATATCCGCCCTTGTTAAATGGTCTGGCCTGTGAAAAGGTCAAACGACGGGTGACGTGACGAAGGGGGACAACTCGGAATCAGAGCAAAAGTCTGGCTGTTTGTGGACAAATTTGTATCTGCCTGTGTATCTGCCTGTGTTTGAATTTGATTATCATGGAGGCGACATACAGTGCCTTAGAACTGAAATGTTCGTCAGAATTAAAGGGTGAAGGAGAGCAGAACGGACTGCGTTGTGTCTGCCATCTGTATAGCCTGATCCCAGAGTCTGTGTTTCGCCAGTGGCAGAACCGACGTTTCAGCGCCCATGACCTGACGTGGCCCCGGCCCTTACCCTGTCCCATACCCGGCCGCCTGACACGAGCCCAGCACCGGCCCGCGTCGTGACCCGCCGTGACCGCGTCCGCCGCCACCCGGCAGGCCGTCTACGGCGAGAGCATCCCGCTGCTGGTGATCGGCGCCGTGGTGATCATATCCGGCCTGTTCACGCTCTGCCTGCCGGAGACGCTGGGCCTGCCGCTGCCGGAGACGCTGCAGGACGCCCTGGCTGCCGCACGGTACGGCCCGCACGGAGCGCGGCGGCCGGGTCATAGGCCCCTCTCAGGGTAGATACAGCCGGGCAGTGTTGGTAATCTCAGGAGGTCATTCTCTTCCAGCAACGCGACCGGTTCAGATTAGCCCCAGCTTAGTGGGTCACGATATTTCGATTAAATTTGTATATTTTTTTGCAAAGCAGTTACCATTAAGCTGGTGTTTAGATCAGGTGACGCGGCATTGTTCCTGTCCGCCCCTTCAACAACACCTGCGTTTTCCTGAAGTTCTCCGGACAGACCTGTTGACGCCGCCGGTTTTTCCAGCCCGGGCGATCTCAGCCCGCTGACAGCCGCGGCCGACGTCGACGCGGAGGATCACTAGACACACACGAGATCACTACGCACGTCGACCCGCCGCAGCGGAGACGGTCTCACCGCCGCCGAGCGGCGTCCGGTCGGCAGAGGGGCCGTGTTCCGGGGACCGTCCGGTCCACAGCGGGGCCGTGTTCCGGGGACCGTCCGGTCTACAGCGGGGCCGTGTTCCGGAGACCGTCCTCTGCCCTACCCTGCCGCCGGCACGACACATTGGTCGGCAGCCCCATACGTCGCAAAGCGGGCCGCCGCTCCCGCCCTTTGTGCTGTGCCGGGCCGTGCCGTGCCGTGCTCGCTGCTGAGCGGCTTTGGCGGGAAATCAGATGACGATTTTGCGGAAGACACCTCTGGGCGTCCAGTGATCACCTGTTGGGTGCTTTCTGCCTTCATTCCCGTGGATATCAGGTGCCTTCACACGTTCTCCACTAGTGTCCTCGCTGGCACACGGTGATAAAACAAATGGCACTAGGCCGGAAATGCCGCATGCCTACTCTCGCTTTGTCCTACGTGTAGATGTCCTGCGTGTCGGTGCCGGCATTTCAGCACTCATGGTATGAATAATAGTATTGAAATGCCTTGAAGCATTCAGGTTAAAGGTGGATCGACGAGCTCTACCTCATCGTGTTCACATCACAGGCGGGACTGAATAGTTATGTGCCAGGGCTCATATCTTAGGCGGAACATGATTTTAATATGTTCTCCGACATGATGGCTAGTAATTTTTGACATTGCGTTGCGTTACAACATGTGAACGTGTGGGCATTTGAAGATATCATACACTTGTCTCATGCGCGTAGAAGTTTAAAAGCCTTGTTCTCATGAGTCTTGTTCATACAGTCTCATTACATTATGTTCGATTTGATGTACTCGTGCTTAAGTCCACTGCAGTCTGCAAAGGCCCTGCATGATATTCTTTGAAAACGTTTAAAGAGCACGAGGTTCTGTAGAGCCATGTGCTTGACAAAATCGTTCCTATATCCCATAATATCAAGCTTTACCTTTCAGCTGCTTCCGTAAATTGTATATCGCATAAATATGGTCATTTAGATGTCACGAGGGATTTAAACGTGGCACGCTATAGTCACCGTTACTCGTATCACGGTCAGCGATACTTTATCCTTGTCGGCTTGGCTTTCGCGTTGGGATGTTTGCGTCTCGTTTATTGCTTCCATATACTCAAGCATGGATAAACTGCGTGTGGATTTGTGTTGGTCCAAGCTATCTGCGATATGCATATTGTATCTCTGGTATTGTTCCCGGATGTCAGTTAAGGATAGCCTGATCATCAAGCTAGTTATCTCAACTAGGATGGCGGTGTGTGAGGGTGGGCCATGCCATTGGCGTATTTTGATGCACAGAGTACTTGACGAAAAGACATTACTATTTTTTTTAGATGTACTCCTGTTTTGATTCCTGGAGCTTTTTACCTGTTTAACTTATGGTTCATAATATATGCATACATTACGCTTGGTTGTTTTTCCATGCCATTGCTGCGACGTTCAGCGTTGCCGACATTGTTGGAAATCATTGCGAACACGTATTTTTATTTCTTCTGGCGGATGCGATGCCAAATAATGCTGGTTTTGCCGAAATCTACACAGATGGACTTAATGAGAGGAATACGAAGTCACCCTGAGTACCAGCACACGGCGAAAAGCGTGGGCAAATGAATACGCCGTCATCCGCCGACACAATCTCCCCTCCACCCTTCAGCAACGCAGTCTGACCGTTCCCGATCATAGTTCTGTCCAAGTTCGTAGCAGCGGCTTTCGTTGACATACAGAAGTCTGCTGGGTAATACAAAAGCTAACGAAAAGGTAGCATTAAGGTGTTTCCAGATCATTCAGAGGCCTATGAAACTAACTTGTGACAGCGCAACAGATACTTGTTATTGTCGCAACTGAGCTCAATTTGTGTTCCAAGCTCACTATTGCCAAATGCTCTGTTATGTCTAATGGCCATTGGGCGAACTGGTACTGCATCTCGAAGTGCGAACCAAGAAGTGTGCAGTGGTATTGTCATTGAAATGCTGACGAAATTTGTCAATTTTACGTCTGCACACCCATGACAGACCGCAGACCTTTGTCATGCCTGTGCATGTTTCGTGTTAGTTCGTGGATTTTTATGTTCTGGCAAAACTCCCCAGTTACACCGCGCTGACCTGTTACGTGCCTCTGCTTAGTTTTTATCTCGTGCAGTGCAGCACGAGCCGACCGTTGGTTTTAGTCGCCCCGCCTGCGGGGACACTGAGTCGGCAATTAAGATCGGTCCTTAATTTGAGCCTGCTGACTAATGATGTGTGCTCCGTGTGTGTGAAGTGATGAACAATGGTCTTTGTTTCTCCGTGAAAATATGCATGTGGCCTCGTCATCAGGAACTGAGTGCCCAAGGATAGATCCTGCTCCGAAGAATGCGCGACGTTTGAGATTGCTCCCCGTGCGGTGTGCATTGAACGGGAAACAGCCTTGTTGCTTGAACAGACCGAAGCCCTTGCACAAGGCATCATACAAGGGCGACGGAACGTCATGCCTCCGTGATGACTTCAGCCGATCTATAACAAGCGCAATCGATGGTATCACTTTCGCCAGAACACGGGGACGCGGTAGATACATACACTCCCATGCAAGGTCTCGAGGCCACAGGCTTCCCGACTGCAAACGAAGGGTGAACGCGTGACACCCGAGTCCTATCCGACATTAAATGAGGCGAACCAAGATTCCCTTCACTAGCCAATTTCCTCCTCGTCTCAATGGCGCCTGCCAAACAATACCTGCTGCCTATTCAGATGTTATCGCCGCTCTCTACCTCTCTTTCTGAAGGCATTCAGCTTGGTGGGGCCATAGTGGGGACTGTTTATACCAACGTTCTTCCGGCTTGGCGCATCCCGGGGCAAGGACGAAACATGAAGGGCGAGCGAAAGAAATTCCAGCCCCATTTCCAGGAAGGGAGTCGAGTTCAGAGAAATAACGCAGCACTGGTGGAAAGCAAGTGTTTGATGGCTTATAGTCCTGGCCTTGACAGTTAACAGTAAATCCATTTTGAGGTTTGTGGGATTACTTATAATCGCACGCCGTTTTGATTTATTGGTTGCTTTTTATTCTCATTTATGTAATTATGTCTCTACTTATTTGTTATAATTCGGTTGTTTTATTTGGTTAATTTTAGGTAATGGGTCGTGTTACCGTTGATCACGACTTGCTTTAACTTGACCATGCTAGGACTCAGTAAAAAGGTAGCAGAAATGGACATATTTGATGTCGCCGAAACACGACTGTTAAACACGACACTACATCTGACGTCATGTAATACGCCATGTCAGATGACGTCGCCGGAACACGTTGTGTATGTGTCACTGGAATGGAAGTTGCTTGCATGACAGGCATCTCATATGCCTGTATCTCACATGCCTGTATGCCTGCATGACACGCATACACATGCATAAAAACAGTCAGTTACTTGATGACGGACGATGTGTTGCACCTGAAGTTTTTGTGGGGACGGCTGTGGTGTATATCTCGACTGGAGGGCCCTGATTGCCATTTCACGGGCCCCACCACCCAGGAGCGGGTGCCGTGCTGCTCTGCAGCAGACGGTCGGGGGCTCAGACAGAGGGCAGATGTCTCCGCTGGCGATGACCATTTTCTCTAAAGCACTAGACGGCATTGCACAAGGTTTCTCATTGTACCGTGCCTGACAAGTCAAATATCATGAGGTTAAAATATGGTATCCAGCAATGGATAAACGAACTTCTGGCCTGGTTTTGGACTAACGCATTCCAAATCAACCAGATCAGACATACCTGGATTTATTATTTTTGGGACTGTTCGAATCCAAGGCCGAAACTTTTATTTTCACAAGAGCAAACATGTCACCACCCCCTAAGTTAACAACAGTCTAGATTCATTTCCAGCCACTATCCGTGGGACGAGCATGACTCTAAGCGGTCAAAAATGTATCGGAATTAATTGCCCACTGCGCCGTTCTCGGTACAGCTTTACGAGAGATTTATCACATCTCGCCACAGCTTACTACATGTAGGTATACCGTACTACGCGAGATCCGCTTGTCCTCGGCCGCTTGTCTCCGCCTATTAAGTTTCAGGCTGATGGCCTCGCAGAGTTTTCTGGTACTGGGCGGCGGCGACGTGGGATCGTCTTCCCTCAATAACCCCACTATTTACCTGAATCCTGCCCATTTTGAAACTTTGCATTAGACTATGATTTGTTTACTGTGGATGTGCTTTTCATTTGGTCTCGTTTACTCGTCATCGCAACTTTTGCCATTTTGTTTCAGCCGGCGATGCCGAGTGTGATTTTGTGGCTTTTGGCACATTTTTTACATTGAGAGTAACTAAAGTCACATTAGCGAGAAACACAAGCTTGTAACACTGACGATCATCCTGAAACAGTTGCAGTGCGGTGCGGGTCGATTTCAGAACACACCTTCTAGAGGTATCTAACACGCGGCGAGATTGTTCATACGGGCTTTCGTTATTATTGTTTGTTCGAGTTTGTCCTGAACGTTTTCGACCCCGAGGGGTCCATTGTCAAGAAGCAATTCTAACCAAATAATGTCACGAAGAGAAATGTTAATAAGTTAATGGCGGGAGCCGATGTGGTCAATGTCTTGTGAAAGGAAACATGAAAACGTACTTCCTGCCCCTGGTGACCAGTCAGTCTTTTATCCAACCGATTATGTGAAGCACGCCAACACTTCACGCGTGACGTCCGTTGGAATTACTCAACTTCTTTGTTTTCTTAGAGGGCCGCTGAGCTGCTAATCCGAACACCATAAATGTTGGTATCACCACTGTGTGAAAGACTTTATTGGCAGACTCGTCTTTTTTGTAGAGATACAGCTCCGCGGATGTCACCACGCTATCGAGTTTTACGCATTGCGATCCGTAGTTTTTCTCATTATTTGTCCAGCATACCTCGGCATCAATGCAGTCATACCTAGTCAGTCCAGCTTTGGAAGGCTTTGGAGTAGGCGCTCAAAGCTTCTCTGAATTAAATTCCGATTTAATGAGAGACCAGTTGGTGACCGGTAATGAAAGCTTAAATGAATATCACGCAACGTCTCGAATGTCTGCAGCGTCTGACTAATGATTTAACTTATGCACTCCCGGGGGTCCGAATCGTCCCTCGCTTATCCGGGGATGGGGGTCCTCGAGAACCACCATGATCTCAAGAACTAAAAAGCTGCGGAGATGAGAGCGATACTTATCGAAAGGTCATCAGATTTTATGAAGAATGAACACATATTTACTGAATCTGAGTTGGCAGCTTACGTAAAAGAGTTAAAAGAAGTCAAACAGGGTCATGTCATGATGTCCAAAACCTGTGAGCAATGAAAGCAAATATGACGGTCCTATGAATTGACACTGAGTACTGACAGTCCAAGAAGGGCAAGAAACGTGTTTTTAATTGTCAAAAAGCAATTTGCTACATCTCATGTCATGTCACGTTAGGTAAACAGCTATGCGAAAAGACGCCGCTTTATGTCGAAACTGGCACACATTTAAAGTTACTTCAAGCATACCTTTTAAAATGACCATTGCGAATATTTCGTCAAAAGTGGCGAATTTTATCAGAAAAAAGATTAATATAAGTCAATTAAGGCCACATCGGATCAACCAAGGTCAGATTATACCAGCGTATCTCGTGACAGCGTAATGGTACGAATGTCAAACAAACGGCATTTTACCGCTGGAGCCATGCTAATATGTTCCTGAATGGTTGGAAGCCAAGGGCGGGTCAGGTTAGGCCAGGTTAATACGTCTGCACGCAACGTAAAGGTTATGAACATATATACAAAGATATATATGCATGTATATGATGTGTATATGTATGTATATGATATATATGTGTGTATGTATATGTGCATATCAATGTGCGAAACGTTTTTTTTAGGGTCTTTAAATGCATATGTCATAGAAATCGACATGTTGCAAAACAAATCTGAACCAGGTCACAAGATAGTTGACCTTGGTCTTGATGACATGATAATGAAGGGGGACACATTGTGCCCTCCTTCCACCTGTTCTTCCTGAAAATCTCGAAAAGGGTCAGAGCTGGTCGCCGCTACTTTGTGACATTTATGGTAACTGAATAACTTGTCGACTGACGCAAAAAAATCGGAAATCGGCCGGAAATTTTTGAAGTTTAAAGCATTTGAAGTCAAACAAACACAACGAAAATAACAGCTGTTGCTGGCAAATGGAAACTTCGCGAAAGGACTAACGTTCTACGTAAGATTACAGTTTGAACATGACATTTTATCCGACATCATTCGGGCATAAGTGATGGATGTACCAAGACCAAAGCCAAGGTCACCAAAGTTCAAGGTCAACCAGCTTGTGAGCTGATCCAGATTGGTTTTGCAACATGTCGGTTTGTATGAAAAATGCATTCAAAGATCCTAATGAAAACGCGTGCGCGCACACTGATACGCCTACATATACCAGGGTCAGTGAAGATCAACGTGATCAAGACCAAGGTCAACTATCTTGTGACCTGGTTCAGATTTGTTTTGCAACATGTCGATTTGTACTACATATGCATTCAAAGACCCTAGAAAAACACGTTTGGCACATTGATATGCACATATACATGTATACATACATATATATCTATGTATATATGTTCATAACTTTTACGTTTTATAGCAACCAAATCGTAGAGTTGGGTTCATAATGACTTAAGCGCAAACAGTTGACATAAAACTTACTTTGGATCATAAACTTCATCCAAGGTCCATGAATTCACTTCACTTCTTTTGACCTTGCGCAGGTTAGTAAACGCCAAAAGTGGTCAGATGTATCGATGTTGACTATCTTCATTCAACGTACGCCAAAAGGTGCGTTTAGCGCCATTACTTACACTCAAACTACACCAGCATTCCGTGTTGCTCGAAATCTGATCTGCAAAAAAAACGAACAATGACGCCATTGGTCAATGACCTGACATGACTTCAACCCGAAATCGCCAGTCAAGACGCCAAAATGCATGGATATTGTCGTATTCCACGTTTTAACGCTCAAACACACACCCTTTTTACATTTCGTTCGAAAAAACGTACGGCATTGTCTGTACGGACCGAGAAAGTGTACAAAGCTGACCTTTTTGACCCAGTTGACCTCGAAGATATTACCCTAGGGTGATGAAAAATGGCGCGCTATGTAAACCTTTAAGATCTTGCCTTACCCATAGCATTTCATGTCTCTAGCTCTTTCCGTTTCCGAGTTCGCAGCGGGGCACTTTTGTGCCCTTTCCAATGCGCGTTAGTGCGGAACCTCGTTCCACTGCGCGTGTAAAAGACGACAGAATGTGCCCGACGCAAAATGAGCCCGTCTGCCTTCGGAAAATCACGTTGCGGCAGAAAAAGGAAGCGCTAAAACACGTTGAGATCATGAAAACAGCCCAAAGCCACTGGAACAAGAGCCCTTGCCGTCAGGATAATCATGCAGGACTGTCTAGGCCAAGTAAATAATCGTTTGTATCTTAGAAACGACTAAAAGTAGACATGTAAAGCCAACTTTCCTGGTTGTTATGAAATTGATATGTCTTAAATATATATGACATCAAATATACTCATGCGTATATATGTTCATATATATGTATATATGTATATATATATTCCAGAATTTCGGGAGCAGGTTTGCTTGAATGCAAATATCGTTAAACGAGATAGTGTCTTCGGATCGCATATTTTTTGTAGACAGTTTCAAGTTTCCTTACTACTTTTTGCTGTTCAGCCGAGACAGTATCAAGCAAACTGCCAAAATCATGTATAACATGTAATATACATCATATGTTTCAAAACATCTAAGACCTCCTCTCGTTACGTGTAGCAATGGATTCAAACTTACGACACTTCAACAGAACCATATAGTATACCGTTTCAGATGTATTGCCGGGGACTGAGCAACCTGTAACATTTACTACATCGCTTACACCATTACCACTCTCAGCATCCGTCTGATAATGCACCTGCAGAAAGGTGGCCCTAAGAATCATCTCTGAGAGTACCACGGACAGTGTCTGACCAGGGCTTTGGTGAAGAACAACAGTTCTATCCTCTACAGTATTAGGACAAACGCCGGCCGGCGGTGCTGAGACATCACACATCAGTTATCAACGTGCGGAACAAGACGCATACACGCCGCGCTCTGTACGACAGAACTTTAACTGTGTATGTGTGTCTTTATGTATGTGTGTCCCTTGGTATAAAATGTCTGAATAATCATGGTGCAAGATGCCTTGATATTTTATTCTAACTGCTTGTCTGTCTGTTTGTCTGTTTATCTGCATGTCTGTCTCCCCCTCTCTCTCTCTCTCTCTCTCTCTCTCTCTCTCTCTCTCTCTCTCTCTCTTTCTCTCTTGTAACTGTACAAATTCGCTATAATTCGATTCCTGAAGATGACCCATGGGGCTCGTGACGATGGCATGCAAGAAATAGATATCAAGTAGCAAACGGCTTTTTACTATACCTTCTATTATTTCTTGTCTTCATGGTAAATTCTTTTAGCAATTGGCTTGATAATGTCTCGGATGATCAGCGAAAAGTCGTAAGAAAACTTGAAAATGTCTCCAAAAAAATACAGTCCGAAGACGCTGTCGTGTTCAAGGATATTTGAATATATATATATATATATATATAAATGTATATATATATATATATATATATATATATATATATATATATATATATATCAATACGAGTACGACTAACCTGAGGTCAGATAAAACGATTTTCCGACAAAACGCGTTTCTCTTCGTCAATATATATTTTTACAATCACTGGTATACGACTAAACTTTTTTAAATGCATTGCTCGAAGGTCATGTAGATTGGTGACCTAACATGACTTGATTTTGGAAATTTCGTCACAAGATATAAAAAGGGTTTGCTAGCAGCAACTGAAAATCTAACGTTTCTGGTTCTCTTCATTTTGTGCCATGCTTAAAAACCTAAGGAGAGTCCCCGAGCAAGCCCCGGTGAGCGAAGGTTAATAATCCTGAACGACAGCGGCGACGAAGTTAGCAGCAAAAAGTTGGCCGCCTCATCCTTAAGTCACGGGAAAATTCACATTGCGCGAAAGGTTGTTTGTTTTATTTTCCGCCCTTCCTGCCTCTACAGTATATACACCACCACTGAACTCCAAGCTGACGACGCGATTATAGTGCCTGGGACCGGGTAAGTTCCGAAGATGAATGTGCGCGTTAGCTTGTGTCGCGGGCTTAAAAACCGCGGTAAAAGCAAGCGCAGATGATGAGGGGCTGAACACCGTTTTATAAAAACAGCCCTAGGAGTATGCGGGGAAGCAAGGTGCAGTAGCAGTGAGACACGAATACGGGACCAAACATTGTGGACCGCGTGCCGTATCAGCCTTGACTGAAAACTCTGCGCCTCTACGAATAGAAAGTCATTTCGGCCCAGTTATCTTAAAGCAAGACATGCCTTTGTCCGTTCTGAGCCGAGGCAAGCAGATGGCGTCATGTCCCTCGAGTGACGGATGCGTGGTGAGCTACGGCAGGATTCGTGGTGAGCTACGTTTCTCATACAGCGACTGTGAACACTGAGATGCCAGTCCAGTTCGGGTGCACCGTCCAGAGGACGCAAGTCAACAAAGGTGAGACGAGGAGAAAGCTCCAACGCACGTGAAACGAAGCTGATTTTGTGAGCAATTTGGGTTCTTTCGAAAGTCAGAATACAAATTTTGAGTACTAAAAACAAAAACGCGCAATCGAGAGGTTGTGGCCGAGCAACAGAGAGGGAGGTGAGTTCATTTCAGCAAGCAAAACGATTATCCATTTTGGCGCCCAAATGCCGTTACGTGCAGTTCAACTACAGTCTCTGTTCGTGCAGGCGTTGACCTTCTTGCAGGACCCTGATCCCGTCCCACAGATGTCCCCAAGCACTGGAAGCATTCTGCCCCGGCCGCCGAACCAGGCAGTGATGGATGGTCTTTCCTGTGTCATGTGACTTTTCAACACGGCCGCCCCGTGATCGGCTGACCATTTCGGCCTCCTGCCAAACACATGTCCTTTCTGGAGCTTCAACCCAATGCCTGCTACGCACTGGTCTGTGTTGTCGGGCTGTTTATCCACTAGGCCACGGCGACAGCTCATCACATTGCTTTAGGTATTCATTTCCTGAACCCTTCGAATGACAATTTTTCAATCTATTCTTCGGTAGTTATATTCGGCTGTTGTGCAGTTCCTACAAAGCAATGCAAAAATGACGTAGTCTGTTATTTACACCACCCAGCCCCATATACATCATTTATGTAGGTGTGATGTATTACACCATGTACATCATACGGTGGATCTGTATGTATATATATATATATAGAATTTTCCTCTATATATATATATGTGTATATATATATACATATAGACATATATATATATATATATATATATATATATATATATATATATATATATTGAGGAAAATTCTAACTAAGCACTATGCGAAACTTGCCGTACATTCCTAAATCACATTATTTTTCGTAACACCTTGGTTTCTCGTAAGACTCACTTCAGACATAGCGGAAATATGTTTCGTCCACTTTACATTGACCTCAACTGTTATCCGCTTCCTGTTCCTGTTTTCGTTTCAACGCCTGCTTTTGTGTCATCCATCTTACTACTATCATGTTCTCAAGAGCTAAAAGCACTGCCAACCGCTCTAGCTCTCCTCACTGGACATGCTATCATAACACGGCTCTCTCTACTGCTGTATCAGACGGGTTCTGGACAAGACGGCCTAGCCCCAGGCGACGCTGACAGCTTCCGCATGGCATATCGTGGGACGCCGCGGTACGCCAGCACTTTCCATTCTTCAGACTCTTCCGTTCTCTTGCTGTCTTTCTCTTCCTTTAGTTCTTTCTTTCTTTCTTTCCCTCACTTCCCCTGTCTTCCTCCCCCTCCCTCACTCTCCTCTTCTTTCTCTTTCTTTTTTTCTCTCACACAAATGCACACACATACATACACCCAATCTCTTTCTCTCTGTCTCTTGCCTTCTCGGCATGAACGGGTCCGTCGGTAAACTTAAAAGCAGCTAATATCTTAAAATCAGCTTATAATCAGCTAAAATAAACTTAAAGTCAGCCAATAAGGGAGCGAAACGTCTCAAAGAGGCGACGGATGATTCTCATTACAACGGACGGAGGTTTTGCAGTCCGGGTGGCTTCGTGCCGTCGTTGTTGTTGCCTGCATTCCTCGACGCAAGAGACGTCGAAGGTCGTTAACACTGATACCTATCACGCGGCGCTACGCCGCGGCAGGGCCGGGAAAAACGAGTCACAGGTGTTGAAGTAAATAATGAGTGGAACTGGGGTCCGTAGGATGACGAGTATAGAGACAAAACGTACTGACGCACCACCACAAAAGCCATCCCTTTTGGGCCATGGCAACGCTCGTAGGATTCCTCGTGCTGTGGAGATCAATGACTCGCGCAAAAAAAAAGAAAAGAAAACGTCGAACAAATCATACTCGGTCAGTGTATTTTACGAATCGTACCTGGTAATGGATTCATGTTTGATCCGCGTTAGATACACGGGTAAAACGAACACACAAAAACACCGAGTCCGGTTAAAGACGGGCCGAGCAGGTAAAACAAAAGCAAAAAATGCCGCGCTTGCAGCAAACTACCATTTAGACATGGAATGAAATCACGCCTGGAGGAGGACGCGGCCGTGGCCGACGGCAGGTGGTTCCAGGATGGGGTATACCACCGCAAAACCGTCCGCTAATGACTCTGGGTGTTCTTTCTTTCTGGTCGGACTTCGCTTCTGCTGCGTGTCCGGGTGGCCGGTACATTCTGCCCGCACTCCGTCACGTCAACACGGCTGTGCGTTGACTAAATTTATCGCCGCTGTCAACACCGGCTGCCGTACGGTCCGGGGGGCCCCGGTGCCGGCCGGACCACGCCACCTCTCGGGGCCGAGCCTTGCTCCCAAGGTGAGCCGGCCACAGCAGGCATGTCGTGCCTGGGCCCGAGGCCTGCGGAGCTCTGGCGCGCACCCAGGGAGGCTGTCCAGGGCTGTACCCCGCTCTCCCGCAAATTGGAAGGGACGGACGTCTGTTTGTCTATTATGTCAACCGATCTGTGACGGTAGAAATCAGTTCATACCAAAACCACAGGTTTTTACAGGAAAATTAGTGAGAGCTGAACACGATAGAGACGTTTATCATTACAGCCATGCGAAGCAGCGACAATCTCGACGACTGAGCATTTCAGCCCAGCCCTCTTTTCTTTACGGTTTACCGCATTTTACTGCGTTTTGATGCATTTCGGGACGCATTCTCGGCGAATACCCAGGCTGACAGGCTCTCAGGCAGGGCCCGGCAGACAGCGGACAGGACGGGGAAACATGCCGCTCGGAGCAGACCAGTGACAGTGCCGCCAACGTACGACACCGATAGTGTCGCCACTCCTCACCGTAGATACCGTTGTACTGAGAGTGCCTGTTGATAATGTACATGACGCATATCCTCGTTTGCCTTGAAATTTGACAAGCATTCAACTCGTTCGCTGAGTTTGCCTAGCATTGACCATATGTCAGGCTCTGCGAGCTTGCTACTATTTCAGATGAAATCTTTCACGGATTAACCAGATTTACCCATCTTAGGCATGGTGGGTTTCCAAGTGTTCATCACAAAGAATGAAGAGTTTATCCTTTCCGTGACAGACGACCTAATGCATTTGCCTCCATTGCTCAGTCTGTAACAAGCAATTCATCAAACGCAATGTCAATCGAATAGATGCCCTCTGGTCGGCTTTAACCATGCCTCAAAGTGGCTTTAGTCCTGAGACATGGTATTTACTCGTTACATTCCGACAGTTAATGATGCATTTCTTGATGACCTCGAGTCAACCACCTTCACTACTGGTATTGTCTGGTTAAGGTTTCGAAACAAGAATATGGAGAGATCCGGCAGAAATTCCCTCCTGGCGCTCTCATGGACGATAACGTAACGAATACGTAAATCGGGTATCAACAACGTATCAGAAAGATTAAGCTAAATGAGCAAGTACAACTGTTTGAATGTTGAGAAATCCGGAATGCTTGGAGCACGTAGCATTCTATTTACGATGTCTCGGCATGAGATATCATGAGTTTTCGTTCAGAAATAATTGCATGGCTCCAGTCATCCGTATATAATTGTTGCCATAAAATACCACAAGCTACTGTCGACCGCTTTCTTAACAGCTTTGCAGGCAGTTATCGTGAACAAGCCATATATTAAATTCCAAATGAAGCGCGGATTGCAGTGCACATCGGTAGGTAGTATCTCACCTTAAGCACGTTTAACTGTCGTCCGCCTCTAGCGTTGCCCGATACCACATTATGAGGGTGACCGTGCCAAAATCCAGTTGAAAGAATCGACACTGCTGTCAACATAATGTTATGGAGTATAATATTTCAGCAAATACGAATGTCCTGTGGTCAGACAAAAATCACGAGACGGAACCACAGTCTCTGTTGGAGCAGCCGACAAGGAGTCATCAAGCCGATTAATTAACAGATATACAGAGACAGTTGAATGTGCTGCACGTGACATTTCATTTGCAGTGCTAGTCGTCATTTAAAAGTATTCAGTTCAAAAGTAGCAAGACAGGAATGTGACACCAGAATAGCAAGAAGGTATTTATGAGCGACAGCACAAAAACTGAAAGTCAAGACTCATCAAGGATAACTAAAAATCCACAAAATGGTAACTAATTGACATGATTTATTTGCACTATTGACTAATTGCACTTACTTAAGTCGCTTGAAATGTGACCTTTAGTTGATTGTAATATCAGTTGATATGTAATATATAATATAATGTATATTTGTTCAACTTACTTAAGTCGCTTGAAATGTGACCTTTAGTTGATTGTAATATCAGTTGATATGTAATATATAATATAATGTATATTTGTTCAACGAAACAAATAAATGTTCCTCGATCCCGGACTACATTAGGCTGTTGGATTCTCCTCTAAATAATGTAATGCCAGCATTTCATGTTACAGTATAAATATGTTACATGTATATGTTATAGAAAAAGATGAGCAACATAGGTACTCTTGTTTGTCGCTTCGGATACAACTGACAACATTTCAACAAAGTTTTGAAGCAACGGCAAGATTAGGAGGCCAATCAAAGCTTTATATGTGATTCCATTGATTGCATGTTTGATGTGCCACGCTGCGGTGATTTGCCACGTTATGAAAACATCATCATTCGTGTAACTTACCTACAGCTCTGCATATTTACCCTACCGACATTTCGGCAGATCGGAAACCGCTCCGAGGAGATGGAGCAGCAAACAGTGAGAAGTAACATTATTGTAGCAATGGTGAAAGGCGAAAGCACACTTTCGCGTGGTGTCGCAAGGAATCAACTGTACCTTACCACGGCTGAAACGTTGGCCGTTCGCTAACAGCTGTTCCTTAATTTTGTACAGGTTTTTTATTTCTACCTTTGCTTCCTCCTATCTGGCCTGGATTCAAGAGTACCGTGGTCATTCGCTGTTACTCACGTTCTTTTCTTACCCACAATCGCCCAATATCATGAGAACGGACCATCGGGCTGAACTGTAAAGTAACTGGGTTGACCTGCGGCACTCCACACACTTCCCACGGCTTTCGCTTGTACGGTCTAGTGAGCAATACACGTCGTCGATGTCGTCCGGCAATCTGGGCTTTATCTTTCGGCACAGTAGATCCGAATGCTCCTATACTTTCCCCGGTGGTCATTGCCTGGCACCGCACAGCGCAAACCTGAAGCTCCGTTCTGGAGGTGAAGCCTACCGACTGTGCGTGGGTCGCAACGCATGATCTGAGAACCCTGGTATCAAATTTCATACCGTGGTAATGATTCGGTCACTTCATTTCCCGAGGATTAACCAGCTATTTACTGCTGAAGTGCTTTGTCAGTCTGAGACTGGTAATTTTGCAAGAGACTGCAGCAGTAATTTGCAGTGGTACAGGGAAATAATCGGACAGCAAACGCGGAAACAATTTTCAGCCGTGAGACCATTCAAGCTCCTGAGAGGGACGTTTCCTTGTCCGCGATGTGTTCCTCATTGCCTTCCAGCCATGACAAACAATCGTGTGTACCCACGTCATCGGAGAAGCGCACGACAAGATTTCGTGCGAATTTCTCACAGCGTCCATTAAATTACGTGCTATTGTACTTGTCTTAATGCAAAATGCGGGGTGCTCCTCCACGTTTTAAACCGGTTCATGACATACCACCTCACCTCACCTCACCATCTCACCACGGACGAAGCATAGCGGCCTTGCAGGAACCCTCACGGGATAGCGGTCCCCGCCGTAACGGCGTCTTTTGCAGGGTCAGCACTGTTCTCCCCTCTTCTCCAGCACGCCGCGGCACGCTCGGCCAGTTCCCCGGAGTCGGTCCGTCTGACCGTCCTCCGTCTGCGCCCGACGGCCGTTGCTCTATCAAAATCCCCCAGTCAAACGACCCGCGCCGGCCACACGAAACGGCGGCCGGTACAAAACGCTGGACCGAGGACAGCGGCGGCGGCGGCGGCGGCGGCGGTCGCGCCTCCGCCGCCGGCGGCCGCCCAGCCGCACGGCCGCGCATTAGCCGACCGGGCCGTTCTCAGACATACCGGCCACGCATTCTGGAGCGGCGTGTATTCAAGGAATGGACACCTCAGCGCGGCTGAGCTCGCGCACGAAATCGCCCGACGGGCGGCGGCCACGGGTGGAGGTTGACGAGCAGCCATGGCAGACCTCATGAGTACTGGCTTTGGCGCGGTTTACGCTAGTGCACGGGAGAGATTTCTGAGCGTAGCCAGCAAGCCACTTTTTCACCGCAATTTCTCAGGTTTCGTCTTTTGATGTCATGAGCCATTCAAGTTCCTCTGCCGAAAACAAGAAAAGCCGATGCATTTGTGGTGATTATGTAATAGTTCGCACCATCAGATCAAGCCACTATCCGATTCCAGACAACTCTGCATCACTCGCCAAATCGTCTTCGCAACACACAGTTCCTGGCATATACGCACAAATCACATGAGCTCCACACCGTCCGACGCGAGGGGTAACCGAGAAGGCATGCGTCCGTCACTTGGTATTACCGCTGTACGGTGCATCTATACAGATGCAATTTCTGTTTCGAACCTCTGTTGTTATTGTTGTTGTTCCTGAGAACAAATGCGCCAACAGTGCTCTATCTTTGAACTGTTTCCTCACCCCTCTGGCTTTGGATACTGGTCTTTTTCATTCATTGTCCACTTGTCACCGTCAAGACTACATGTGCTAGCTAAGTGTTCTAATGCAGTGCTACATACTACAGGCTCCAGACATCTTAATTAAGTGGTAACTCATCTACTTGTCTAGGACAGAATGCCTCCTGAAAAGGTCTCGAAAAGTGCATAACCGAAAATGCTATGGTGTAATGGAAATGTTCAGTTGAACGAAAAGCAGTAAAGTGAAATGTGGCATGTCCCTGGGCGGGCCAGTGACGGAAGTAGAAGTAGGAGCCATTCTGAGGAGACAAAATGAATGTTGGTCGTTATTCCCTTATTCACGTAATGTATGGTGGCAAATGTCCCTTATTATAGTCCTGTGCGTAAAAGTGACGAAGATTAGCGTCTGAGATGGTAACTCTGCTTAGAAAGCGTCTTTCTTTACGTGGAGATACTGGCATCTACTTAGATGAACGTCTTGTGTCGGTATTTCAGCATGTACTCTTGAACATGTGCTTCTGGGATTGGCACATTTGTCATGATAGTGGCCGCGACCAGTGTGAGCAGAAATGTCCACTAACCTTTTCATTTCATCACATTCCAGGCCTTAAAAACGTGCCAAATTCCAATAGAGTGCGAAAATGTGAATTTGTCTCTTACATAAAATTCATTTACCCGAATGAAAATATGTGTCTGAATTATTGCCTGCTGAACTTGGGACAAGAGCTCGGCTGTTACATCGAATCACGCTTCGATCACGAAGTAAACAGCAGATAATGTAGTCTGTAGTCTGTAGGGTCTGACCACCATGGCTGTGGCGTACCCTATGCTTTTATACCGCGGGTCTGATTACCTATTCATTTCCATGTTTAATCCAGCCATCTTAACTGGTTGGAATATCTCGAGACGGCATGATTTTGAGTTGTCCTCAAGCAATATAAATAGCTGCATCAGCCCCACGTCGTGCGTTAAATTTTTCGAATATACGATTTCCGTTTTACAACTGAAACACGTGACGAATTTGGTAGCGTGGTTCGAGCGCGATGGCCGCGTCCACAGCACTGGGCCGGCGACCCGGGCACGGGCCGGCTAAAGCCGCGCCCCTGGCAAGTTCTGGCCGGGGAGCGGCGCTGCCCAGCTGGGCCCGCTCCGCGCCGGCCGCTCTGATCACACTGTCGGCGGCGGCGGCCGCCCGTCTACGCGCTGCTGGCTGCCTCCACGATCACCTCCTCCGGACCGACCAGCGGCGGCGCCCGGCCGGCCAGCCCCTCCCGCAGGCTCTGCAGCCGGAAGACGCGCAGCGCCGACGACTCCTTGCTGTTGACGAACGCGGCCGGCGCGGCGGCGGCGGCGGCGGCCGGGTCGGCGGCCGCCTCGACGACGACGGCGTCTCCGGGGTCGCGCAGCTGGAGCTCCTGCTGGCCGAGGAGGCCGTCCGCCTCCTTCTCCAGCCGGAAGGCGACCAGCGCCGGCGACACCTTGCTGTTGGTGAAGACGGGCAGCGCCTCGACCAGCACCGCCTCCGTCTTGGTGATGACGGGTGGCGCGCGCGAGTCCAGCCGCTGCTCCAGCATCTCGATCAGGAACGTGCTGACCTTGGAGTTCTCGAACGGAGCGGCGCGCTAGAAAATGGACCATTTATCACAGGCGTTAGAGATCGTATCTCACAGCATGCACCTGATTCTTCTGCCCCTACTGTTTACCACGAGCGCTCTCAGATAACTGAGCGAGCGGCGATTTTCTGTAACGGAACGGGAAGGCGGGCCTACATCGGGACAAATGAACCCCTGTTGTTCGTCAACAGTCTGCGATATAGAGCCACAATTAACCTCGGTCACAGCTGCCAATAAATCTCCCCAGAGAGCCGGCAGGGACTCGTGACTGGCCAGACGATCTGAAGGCCGGCCGAGAGTGCCTCATGGCGCATCAAGGTCCACCCGGCCCGTCACCCCGCCACGCCACGCCTGACCGGCGGCCCTCGCGACAGACGGCCGTATGGGCCGCTAGGCCTGTCCGCGGGCGTGCGGGTATGTCAGTGTGCGTGAGGGGTGACAGGAGCACTCACCCTGAGCGAGACCGGCGTGTCTGTGTGTGCGAGTGAAGGGGTGACGGGACCACTCACCCTCAGCGAGACCAGCGTGTGTGCGCACAAGTAACGCGGTGACGGGACCACTCACCCTCAGCGAGACCAGCGTGTGTGCACACAAGTGACGCGGTGACGGGACCACTCACCCTCAGCGAGACCAGCGTGTGTGCACACAAGTGACGCGGTGACGGGACCACTCACCCTCAGCGAGACCAGCGTGTGTGCGAGTGACGGGGTGACGGGACCACTCACCCTCAGCGAGACCAGCGTGCCGACGGGGCCGAGCGGGCCGGCCGTCGTGGTCCGGAACACGGGCAGACGGCGCGGGAACGAGTATCTCTGCGTGAGGAGGCCGCCGCCCGGGTACCGTACGCTGTACGAGCCGCGCACGTTGCCCAGGGCGTCGCGCTCCTCCTGTCTGGTTTGCTCGGCCGTCTCGAAGCTGTAGCTGTAGGCCAGCGCGGGGCCGAGCCGGAACTGCACCGGCTGCGGCTGCGGCAGCGCCCAGCCCGCCGCCGCCAGGCAGATCGCCAACAGTAAGGTCTGTGGCAGACGGCTCAGTAAGAGCAGAGTCTGCGGGGGACGGTTCAGTAACAACAGTCTGCGGCAGACAGCTCAGTAACAGCAGAACCTGGGACATACAACTCGGTGACAACAGTTTGGAGTTAACGGCTGCCAGCAGTCTGCTCCAAACTGCGCCGAATTCCCGTTGACAAATGACCTTCCACAGTACACCAATAAATCACGCAGCCTCTCATCCTTATGTGTAATGAATTTGGCTGCATCTAGTCTTCCCTCCATTGTCGCTGTTGTCGCTCGTGTTCGAACCATTGCTCCAACCCCTCATCACAAAGACCAAACGTGACGCGGCCATGTACCGGGACTCTGTTAACGTTCGGCTGCCTGCAGTCACCTCACGTGCGGTGCTCTATAAATGATGGCCGCTGGGTTCATCACGCCGCTGCAAGTCACTGGCCAGGGCGTGCCTCACTGCGGCAGCTGCATATTCAGAATCTGCGGACGCGCTCGGGCAATGGATGATGAAAGTGGGTGTTCCGCCCGTCACGGGCGGTGGACAAGCTTGCAGAACAGCACCATCGTCTTGTAGGAGAGCAGGCCGCCGACTGGTCGGAGCACCCAGCCCTCCGTAATCTGCGCCCAAATGAGGTAGGTATCGCGGTTTAGTTATGTATCTGCCATACCTCGATCCACGGAGCGAGTCATGAATTACCCACCGAAAGTCTTTCAATTAAAGCAGGCCCACGCTGTTCGTTGGGGATTCTCTAGAATAAACGTGGGTAGTAAAAATGACGAAATATATGACTTCAAATAAGGAACAATTCTTTTACGACAAAAAGTAACTAGTTGGGCAAACACAGACGCAAGGGAATCCAGAGATCCACAATCCATGCCACGATAGTTCTTCCTCGGCCAACAGCGTCTGTCTTGCAGCACCTGCCATGCTATTAGGTTTAATCCCTGCCAGTATGGCCATTTAGCCCCTTTCGACAACAAATGCACGACTGCCCATTCATTTCCCAATCGGGGGTGAAAGAGGAATGAAATAAAAACAAGCGTGTAGTTTAATCTTTTTGGCTTGACAAAGATGCCGTGGTCGACCATTTGAAGTCAAGTCGTGACTTTACAGACTACCTCAAAGGAGGTCGTGTCACTGGATTCTGTTTTCCATTGGATGTTATGTGACGTAACCTCAAGGACACTACGGAGAGGTCCAGGACGACTTCTGATCATAAGTAGGAAATTAAAACACTTAACCTTACAAATCAATGCTACGAACTACTTAAAACTCATATGATGCAGCAAAACAATAAAAAGGGAGCACTAGGCTCAGTTCAAGACCTTGGACTAAGACGACATTGGCTCAAGAAAGGATCTAGCGCTGAAGTCATTAACACCGTAAGTGGCACCATGTATGACGTTGAGTAAGAGTATAACATTTTTAAACATTCCTCGCACAACACTATCACCGCACTATAGTTTCCTCTATGACATAATCTGGAGAAAAACATCACAGGTGATTAGCCAGCGGAGATAACGATCTCAGTTCTTTTCGGCAAATACGACAAAACGTTTTAAACGCAGCTGTGCATTATTTCAGCATAATCGGAGAAGTAGGTGCATGACTGTTTGCGACAAACAGCATGTGGCGAACTATCGTGTATTTGCGAGGGTATGGCAAATCGAGTGCATGGCCATGAACATAAAAAACTGTGATGAAATTGGGCCCGAATATGATGCAGGTAATGGAATCTTTTCCATGTATCCACGTGCATTGGTAGTGCACCCATGTTATTGATTAACACGCAGGAGCAGTCCAGTACTTCTTGATCTTCCCCTTTTTATCTTGTTTTGTAAGGACTCATTAAAGACATTTTCCGTAGGTACTTGGCATTTTTGCGATAAAACGGACTCTCACGTTTTTTCATAAGGATTCTGGCATTAAATTTCGTTATCTGAATTGCAAAAAGTGGGCGCACTTGCGTGCTTCAGTGCGTGCTTCCGAGGAACCGACTTGAGGATAAGCATCGTGCTAATACATTTGTAAATTTTGCTGATAAGTTCGTACAAATGTTATGCCAAATAAGCTCTCCTCAGCTATCGTGCTCTACGACATAAACATCTACTCGTCTTTCCCTCCATTTTCTCTGGGTTCCCATAACCCGTGCCGCCCTGTGCCGCCTGATCGTGACGCCGTTCTGCCAGGCCGCCCACGAGCCCCTCAGTCCGTGATCCCGTGACCCGCCGGCCGCCTTATACGGCCCCCAGTCTCAGACGGATGGACCTTTCCGCCGCCGGCGCCTGGGGCGGGTCCTACCCCCGGCAGCAGAGTTTTCAGCGCAGCGCCCTGGTCATGGGGCCGGGTCGGCCTGCGGCCTTGGTCTGGTCGTCTGAAGAGCGCCGGACCATGACCGTATCGGGCGCCGTGTTGGCGGGCACGTAGGAGGAGACGTGGACGGCACAAGGGCGCGTCGGCTCGGCCAAACTGCATAGGCCGAACGGAGATGGGCACACGTGAACTGGGGCTACAGAGGGTCGTAAGAGTGGGACATAGATGTTAATCGAAATACCCAGTACGTCCACACCGAATGTAGATGGTCTGTTACAATTGTGTTTCGGCTTTTCAGAGCCTACATGTTCATCTTTGCTAGCAAACTTAACACAATTTTGTGTTCCCGTTTCATTTCAGACGTGTTTATATTTTAAGGGAGTTTCCCTTCCGCAAATCAGACCTTGACCAAAACGATCCCGTGCACCATCGCGCCTCGCGCCTCGTCTCCACGCCAAAATAAACACTACGCAAACAGGTACAATGGATTAACGTCTGAATATAGGCGGAAAACCTTTTTATGCCTAATTTACATGCGCAGTCACGGGAATAAGGCGGTCTCCTGAGGCCACGACATATCTTTGGAGATTTCAGGAAACTCACAGAAACTGACAAAAAATTCAGAACAACGTGACCTGTTTACAAAATTTCTCAATGGCTAAGAAGAGTGTAAAATCCTGGTAAAGGCTTGGCCATGTCCACCGATGTGATTTAGGTCGATCGAGGTCACATACGCTGCCTGCCGCATGCCTATAAAGCTGAGCGGAGAGGAGGGGGCTTTGTCTTGCCTGAGAGGCGCGCGTGGGGTGGCGTCCAATAGGCTGCGCCTCGGATGCCAGCCGGAGACCAAGGTGAACTAGTGTACCTGGGAGCGTGCCACGGAAATGCCGCCCGAGCCACGCAGGCCTCTCCACGGACACACCGACGGACCGAGAACTGGAGCGGCGCACTCCCGAGCCACGGACAGACGGACCGAGGGCTGGTCCAGACTCAGGAGCCACGGACAGACGGACAGACAACTGCTCCGGATTCAGGACCCACGTACAGACGGACAGAGAACTGCTCCAGACTCAGGAGCCACGGACAGACGGGCAGAGAACTGCTCCAGACTCAGGAGCCACGGACAGACGGGCAGAGAACTGCTCCAGACTCAGGAGCCACGGATGGACGGACAGAGAACTGCTCCAGACTCGAGAGCCACGGATGGACGGCCCGAGGGCTGGTCCAGACTCAGGAGCCACGGACAGACGGACAGAGAACTGCTCCAGACTCAGGAGCCACGGACAGACGGACAGAGAACTGCTCCAGGCTCAGGAGCCACGGATGGACGGACAGAGAACTGCTCCAGATTCAGGAGCAAACGGTCAGATCGGGAACTGAAGTGGCGGACTCAGGGGACTTTGACACATGGGAGAGAGATTGATGAAGCACTGAAACTGGATATGAATATGTGTCGGAGCACGGGGAAAAGATGCGAATACGGTCAAGTCAGGTGCGTGCAGGCGGACGGGACAGGAAGATAACACATGGAAAACAGACGAGAAGCAAAAGAAAGGGCAAACGGAGGGGCACACACAAGGCTGTAAAGAAAACTTCATGATGAAAGGACAATGCGAAAACTCTTAAAGGACGTGCGGAAGAACAGGCAAATGTAAATCATGCCTGAAATGCAGATCAGCAAATAAATGAACAAACTTTAAATAACGCTCAATTGCTTTTCAGTGTTTTTTATCTTTCTCACAAAGTTGTCTTTTGTAAATGCAATGAAACTGGGAAACAGATAATTTGACATAGGCTCATTAAGCACCGCCTCATATCTTAGTGAAGATCACGTTTAAGCCCCATTGTTTATCTATTCAGTTAGCTTGATTCGAAGTTAGTTCAGTGCTGTTATCTTCGTACGCATTTCAGCACCACTGTCTGCAGTGCACTGCCAAACACACCAGATCCAATCAACCGATTCGGAGCGAACTACATCCAATCATCATCAACGCGATGCACTTTCTGTGTTGTGGCCTCAAGAAGATGTTATCTGCTTCGGCCAACGGAGAGCCGAACGCCCTGCACATTAGCACAGACGCGTCTCGCGGAAAATTGGAATTAATCCACCTGTCGGATTACCCGTTACGGCTTCCCTCCTTCCCGACGACCGTCCGTCCGCTGATCTACACGATATACTGATAAAGCTGTCTGATAAGCACGTGCACGTCTGACAAATCCGACGGTATTAGCGGATTCCATTCGTGCGTATGTTTGTGCTGGGGACTCTCTCACTGCTTCAATTCTGGAAGACCGTTGCGAGTGCAAAAGTGGCTCATCTAAGAAGCAGTAAGTACTCCTCATTTCCTGTTTGCTGACAACTCAGTGTGATATGTCGAGCAGACCAGGAAGTGATTACAGGCTCATCACGCCGTAACAGTAGAGTGCCGTACTTTGCAACGCAAGTGGGAGCGAAGCACGGTTTTCTGCAAACGGCGTCATATTCTAAACCGAGATCCAGCGAACAAAATAGTCATTTCTCTTTGTCGTAAAAAACACTGCGTGACAACTTGAATCAAATAATATAGTCACAGTTATTGTACGCGATCAAGATGCTAAAGATACATAAAAAATCGCATAGTGTTTGGCTACTCAAGCACAACGGATAATGAAATAATTTGACATTGCTGGAAGGATAGCAACGGGTCTCTCCGAACCCCTTGTCTATGTTGCTGACAGATATTTCCAAAGACCAAAAGCTCAAAATCTGTCTTGGTAAAGGAAACAAAAGAAGGAAAAGAAATCTTTTAACGAAAGACGTATTTTCAACATCTAAAAATGCCACTGGTTCTGAGCACTTCCTTCCCATCAATCTTTTATCTGCTCGTTCAGTTTCAAAGACACGAATCTGCCTAATTCGTGATTCCAGCGAGTTTCGAAACTGTCAGCTCAGTGCAGGAAGCAACGACCCTTTTGAACCGCCTTAATGCGTCAGACTAGTGGAGGCGCCAGCAAAAGTCACGAAACGGAATTAAGCGTAGAAAATAATTGTAAACATCGGGTCCTGAAGTTATTGCGCCAATGACTGCAGGCTGACGTTGAAAAGAGTCGGACTTGGCTCATCTCGGGTTAACATATTTTTGATCGAATACACTTTTAATCGGTCTTCTCTTAAAGTGGACGGTTTTGCTGGTCGAAACATAAAGTAAAATCCAGTTAGCCTGACGAGAATAAAATTTCGACCTTTTCACCCGCTAAAATTTCCCGTATGCAATAAAAGTATCGGCTGACATCGTTCAACTTCACTGCCAGTGATAAGCTCCGACACCACCATCATCCGACTGTGATACGTGCAGCAAAATCAAGCCCGCAGTTTTAAGGGACTTAACACAAACAACGAAGACGTAGCACAACCATTTATCTTCAGAAAATAACGTGTTGCGGCTTATTCCATGTTAACATATAATGGGTTTTTAGTTATTAAGACTGAGAAAACGAGGAGCAGCCGGAATAAATGCAATGTTCCGTTTATGTGGAAACGGGCAAAAACGATGTGTTGGGGAGTATAGCCGATCAATCAAGTCCACGGAGCTGTGGAAGGAGAACAGGCTCATTATCAAGGCAGTTACCTGCCAGGTCTCGGTGATGATAAACGAAATCGATATTACACTCGTCTAAATCATGCGTCGTGTCCATTGATCACCTATAGGCACTAGCTTAAACATAAATGAAGCAGTGTGCTGCATTAAATAACCTAGAAATGACGTAAACAGTTATATAAGCTGCAGTAGTTTTTCTTTCGTACCGGTTTTTGGTCGGAAGTGATAGAGGCGATGGTACTCATTCACTGGAACCCATTTTGTGGAAGAGGGAGAATTACAGAACTTCGAAAACTGCGAAAATTGCTCACAAGATGGCTGAGCTCGTTTTTCCCGGCTTGTTCGTCTAGCGCATAAGCGTCAGTAAGACACTGCACGTAAACGGCATGGAAACACAGACTAACGCAGGTGTCCGTGAAATGATTCGTCAATCGTCCGAACTTGGAACGGTGCGTCGACCGACCGTCATTCACCACGAGATCTGCACTCAGGCGTGAAGCAGCGCGTGGAGCGCGCTCGACCAATGCCAGCTCCGTGGACCCCTCTTCAGTCGTCAGCATGGGCCCGACCCGCCCCCGGATTTACGGCGTCGCTGGTGACGGAATTTCAGCATAGAATTGCTTCCCTCCACTGGCAGCGCCAGCCAAACAGCTGTCGAACACGTCACTGATAATCATCGAATAACGAAACTGTTTACAGCGGCAATCAATCCGGCCTTCTTTAGCAAGAGGCGTTGGATTTCAGAATGCCACACGCGTCGAATCGGCGACCAAAACATTCCTTTCCGATCAACGAGGAGCTTGGTCAGCATACCAAAGAGATTTACGGTGGGAAATGGCGGCGGTGGAAAGGAGATGCAGAATGCGTTAAGCCGAAGCTTTTCCAAATTGGTGCAATTCACTGCCAGATTACTACATCTTGTAACTGTTGAGAACCATCTGGCATATCTAAGATGCTGGAGATCGTAAAATATTAAAATTAAGTTTAAAGTCTGCATTGTTATCGGAGGTAAGTCGTTCACTTGACGGGAATCCAACTCAGATATTTAAATTGTCTCAGCGCAAATCGTTTCAGTTCTTCGTCGGTCGTTTCCGGAAAGGATTCAGCCTTCCATTGCACGGCCTCAAAAATGAGAACACATTATTCATGGCGTGCTATGTTGCCACTAAACTCTTGGCTTTACTACTCTTCTTAACAGATGATTCGTGTGGGGATGCGAAATGCACGTGATTTGTCTACGGCTCCGAGAAAATACTTCCGCTCATCATGTTCAAAATCTATACGTAGTAACAGATTAACCGCACAAGCAGCCGTTTACTTCGTTACCACTAGCCTGAAACTGCCTGCCATGCGGTTGCGAAGGGACATGCTTAAAATAGCTTCATAACGAGCTCCCTCGTTATCAAATACTTGAGGGCTTTGATTGACACCAGGTGTTTTAGTGGCCTTTAATGCCGTTATTAGTGCGGTTGAGACGTGAGGCGACGCGTAGAGTCCATGATCATGATCCCTGACACGCCCCGCGGGATTCCGGAGAACACGGGTCCATTCAGAACCTAGGGGACCTCCAACTCGAACATGAAGGACCCTCTTAGAAAAGCCTCCCCCCGTTACTTTGGGAGTAAAGATCTCAAGATAGCCTCTCCACCACTGGCAGAATAATTATTTTTTTGTCGGATCCCTAGCTGCTTATTATCTTCTCATCTGGAGGTCCCACTTCTGGTGTCATAAAATCTGCGGGAACTCGTTACATTAAACTGCGTTTCCCTCTCCGGAAAGCTACGGTTGCTTTGGGAGAGAAGCTTTCTCAAGGGACGCGGGAGCTCCTCCAAAGTTGGGGTGGGGACAGAGGCATTTTGGGTCAATTCTTTTCAGACAACGTTCATAGGATCAATGTTAAACCTAAAAAAAGTTGGGGGGAGGGGGACAGCGGCCTCCCTGCCCCCGTTCCCTGCGTCCTTGAATTCCTTTGACTCTGTCTAAGGGCCCCTTTCTGCCGAAAGGACTTTTCTTAAATCGTTGTACCCGCCCCAAAATTAGCCCTGACTTTGCCACTGAACCGGAGAGAGCTCACTGTCAGTTTCTCTTTGGCAAACCTCATCTTTTTGCCCGTTCACTTTGCTTCTAACATACCATAAGGTTGCTTTATTACCATACGAACTCTCCACCGTGCAATTTCGAGAACTCATCGAGCTTTCACCAGGTGCGTTCTACGTCTGGCAGCGGTGTATCGCTTGCACAGCTGCATACACCCCATCGCCTCCTCCACGATTCTGCAGCGCCGAGGAAGCCACGTTGAGGCGAGCTCGGCAATGCGTGGCCGGGGCAAGAGGCCGCTGGGCGCCGGCGACAGCGGTCGGCTCGTCCCTCCTCCTCCGCCGCCGCCGCTCCACTTCCGCCAGCGTGCCCCCCTGCAGAGGCCGGTCGTTGCCCAGGAGGCGCCGTCCCCGGACGGCCTTGTGCGCCGCCGCCACTGCCGCCGCCGCCGCCCCCGCGGGCAGGGTGGGCTCCCGCCGGCCGCCGCCGGCCGCCGCCGGATCCGTCTGGTGCTGCCGCCTGACCTCGCCGGCCGGCAGATGCCCCGCCGCCGTCTGCGCCCCCCCCCCCCGGACCCGGATCACGTGCGTCCGCCCATGATCTGATATCGGACCGGCGAACGGGTTCCAGCCGCGCCCAGACCAGGCAGTCCGGGAGGACGGAGCTAGCGGAATCCGCATAGTCTCTGGCGCAAGGAGCGCCTCCTGTGAGTGGAATGGTTCTTTCTGGCTGCTTTGCTAATCTCTTGCGCAGGGGAAATTGCGCGATGAGTGCCACCCTGCCTAGTTACGCCACAACCCCCCACCCCCATTATCTCCTAACAGAGACAGCTGATAGCCGTCTGAGAGGGACGGCACGACTGCAAATTTGATATTTTCCTCTACCTCTCCAGCGGCGGTACAGAGGTATGGTGGGCAGGTGAAATTTCACTGCTAGTTTGAAATAATTTTCTGGCTTGTGTTACCCGGATACACCTGTGCTATCAATGCCGTGAAGGCAAAATTGATCCTCTACATTGTCTCCGTTGTGGAATTGCGCTTGCTAGAATGAAGGTGACACGTGCGCGCGTTTTTTAGCCACGGCTAATTTTGTTATGCTGGAACCATTGCCTTTTTTGCGCCACCATTTGCCGGGTCTCATTGCGCCAGTAGCACAATCGGGGCAGGATTAGATGGCTGTTCCAGTGTGCCGTATGTGTCTGGAATACATTTAAAGGAAGAATTATGGGGAAGGGGACTCCTTCTGCGGAGGGGCACATTGGGAATGAAGCAGAAGCATCTCCAGCGCCTCCTCGGGAATGCTGCAGCCTTCAGCCCCTCTCCTCACGAAGCCTCTCAGCTCCGACGTCCATGCGGGCCGCGGAAATAAATGAAAAACATCATTTCTCCTATTCACCATGTAATCAACTCCAAGTCTCACAGGCAGTCCCCAGGCCGAGGATCTTGGCACCACCAGGAACGAGAACGAGGACCTCTTATCAGTCTCATGGGCAAATATTGTTTGGATTTTTGCCAATTCATTAGAGGGTTGGGGGGGGCTCCCTGCTGACCTCACTCACTGTGCCCTTCCGGGCTGTGATCTCGCTGTGCTCTTCCCCATTGGTAGATTTAACCGCCACAGAAAGAATCTGCTCCCTAACTGACATGCTAAAATAGATCCTTGTGGGGGGTAGAGCACTTCGCGGATTGAATTTTCAGGTTCCGGTCCAATCCGGTTCGCAAAGCCCAGGGTCCTATCCAACCGCAATCCGACTTTTCCAGGATTTCTGAATCCGGTCCGGTTCAGTCCTTAATAGCAAAAATATGCCTATAAAAATCCGCTTTAACCTGTCATCAAATTTCTGTTCCGGCCACCATCAATATGCAAATCCGGCATATCTAATCATATTCAATTGTTCTCTTTTAACAAATGCTATAAGTCTACTGACTGTCTCTAAAAAAAAAAAAATCACTTCCATTTAGCGTTCTCTCGGAATTTAGTGAAATTTCCATCCGTAAAATCCTTGGCATACGGCGAATTCTGGAATCAGATCCGGTCCTAATCCATATCTGGCTTGCGTTTTCTGGTCCGGTCCAATCCACCCCGAGGGTCAATCCGCAATCCGCCGATTCACGTAATTCGTGAAGTGCTCTAGTGGGGGGAGAGCGTGCACCCTTCTCACACCCCGAAACCCTTATCATGACGTTTAGGAAATGGCGGACTGTTATGTTTTCGGGCTTAAAAGCCGAGTATTTTTGGATCATAAGAGGCGTATGGACCCCAAACCCATCGGATGCACCTATGTGGTCACTTCCATCTGGTCTGCCCAGCCTCCTGTCGGGGTCCGAACACCTCTTCCCACCTGTTGGGAGGTATCGGCAGAAAGTATAATAATTGGAACTGTTCATAATATACCAGGTTGTCCCCTTTGCCGCTGGCAAAGCGCCTGGAATTCGGTATCATTTCCATGGTGGCGCAATTAAGCATATTAAGTGGCGCAAAAATGACATGGTTGGCCGAATTTTGCATTTTGCAATGTCTCGCTACAAATGAAATGAAAAACAATAGGCAAAGATTTAAGCATTAAAACGCGAGATATTCTGGTCGTCAAAGCAGATATATGAGAAGGAAATACTTCTTTGCCGTGTCCTAGTCACATTGCTGCTTTTTCGCAGAGGTGGAACAAATTGGGCAGCTTCCCCTATTTGTCGTGAGGCGAGGCGCTCTGAAGAATCGAACCTGGCCGCAGAAGAGCACGGGAGATCTGTCCATGGGATCGTGGAAGCAAAACCGAAAACTTGAAAGACATAGACCTTAAACTTTCTGACGATGCAATTTTCGTTTCTATTTTCGAATTTTCGTTTTCGTCTCTGACAGCCAAACGGCTAACAGCCAAACTCACAGCCACGCGGCAAATCAAACCGTGCGGACTGAAAAACTTATTCAGACCAAAAGAAAACGCTGTATTCAGACTAGCTGTTGCGCAGTCACCTTTTTTGAATGTTCCCCTTTAACAAAACAAAGACAATGACTTTCTTGTTACCTGGCCTCTGTTCAAAACCCGTAACTTCTTACTTATGGAAGTAGTTCATTTTAGTTCATAAAGAGTGGTGACCTCAAACAACCTTCCAAAACTTTCCATGTTACTTTGTTGGCCCTAAGCCTAGTATTGGGTCTCTTGTGTCAGCTCAGCAACTCAAAAAGTGATGTCTCGCTACAAATTTGGATAAGCCTTTCGATTCCTGTCACGGGGGGACGAAAGGGGAACGAATAAATAGCTGCCAGCAAGAATTCAAGGATAAGGAACAAAAACCAGTTTTATTCTGAATCTCTTACCACAAAAACGAAGTTATCGCCTTCATGTCTGGCCTTACACTTCCATGCACGGATGGTCACCTTACCCACAGGTGAACCTACCTGGAGAACTCACATCGCATCGGCGTCGAGCTAAAGCTGCCACATTTCCCTAAACTCAACGCTGTCAGAATAAGTACCTCCACTTCGCCACACCAAAATGAACCGCAAACGTTAAGAAATTTCTGTTTATTTTGAGAATCAGCCCATTTCCAAAAGCTGTTACAATAAATGCCTTACTTAATTCTTGAGGAATACGTGCATATAATGATATACATATAACGATACAAAGTACCTCTGCCATCCTCATAAACTGATATACGAAGACTTCTCTTTTAATGTATTGGACTTAATCTTTGAAATTCCACGGGTTTATATTGTTTACCCCGCCCAAACCGGCTGGCTAGATCCGCCTCTGCGCGGCTGATGTCATTTGAGGTTGCTGGATGGTCGACCGCTAGTGCCCGAATGGCGTTTATGTACACTTTTGTACATTATAGCTTAAGACGATGTAGCAGAATGTGCCTTCACAAAACTGATTCTCAATCTCTGCTATGGGAATATTCATGAACGTGCTTTAAGACTATTTTGGCATCTAGTTGTTTTTATTTTATTTTACGTACTTTTAATACCTAATTGGCCGGTGTACATCGAGAAAAGATGTCGGACCAGGGCCATTGAGACGGGATGTTAGAAAAGAGATGAATATGACATCACTCAGCAATATCATTGAGACTCTGCTTTCAATCAAATAACAATTAATACAGATTTCAAATACGGAAAATTGTGAAGGTTGTGATGTCTTATATTTCATTTGACTAATGCGTGATCAGTTGTTTGGTCGATGTTAATGTTCTAACCTATTAATGTTCACGGTAGAACGTTATTTTTGGGGATTTTTACACCAGCAGCGAGAACTTCGAGACTTGAAAGATGGAGTTCGTGTTCGAAACCCCAGTGGTACAAACTTGCTACTTTAGTGCATTGTTATCTAAGAGCTGTGCCAGATTCAGCAGTTCCAAATTTTTGCCACAGCGGCATTACTCTTACGTATTTTGGACCATTCACGGCTCTGAATCGTGTTAATGGGACCCACTTTTTGCCGTTAGTTAATTAGGAGCAACACGGATATTTTGTTACCTTGGTCAGTTTCATTCGAATAACCAGAACACCACATTAAACGTATTTCATCCTCAATCTGACGATGAATTTGGAATGCGCATATCACCAGTTCATCGGACGCAAATATTCACTAATCCAGCATGAAATTTGTCCGTTCGGTGTCATGATTCAAGAAGACTTACAAAGCCAGTATTTCACACTTGATTTGTTCATGTCGTTAAAGTCCACATTAATGCCCCGCTCCCCATATTGAGGTGCATTCAATCTCAATTTGCGGGCAACGAATGGCCCTATCGTAATTCAGTCTACTTAACCGTGTCCGTGATTTGTTCCTGCTGACGATGAAATGGCTGTCTGACGTGACCAACATAATCGTCTGCAGGATCAACGCTCACCGACTGGCTCACAGTTATTAATCAACATTTACATGCAACATTTACATTTACATCAACACTTACATACAGTGATGCGCATGAACTGATGAGATCTATGTCACGATGGTTTTAAGCCCCGACTTGATTTAAAAACACATTTGCGCCTATACGGCAGCATTACATGATGGAACGGTACGTTTTCTGTTGCAACGTGGATTCTTTTCATAATTGATAACCAAAAATTGGTGATACTGAAAGCACAGAACAAAAAAAAATGCCATTTGAACTCTTGCGACTGACGTGACCTCCCAGGATTCTGCTCTCGTGACTACATTTACAGGAGGAAGTAGCGGCAATTTTTACGAGCTAAAACGGGAGACTTTGACCTGGCACTTTTAAATCCCTCCCAGGATTGTGGTGCATGCCTTTGCACCATCATGTCTTTAAATCGCATGCGTATGTGGGCTTATACACCGGAAGAATGCTAAGAACACAACAATCCTGTTACTGAACTTTTGGAATTTCGCCTTTAAGCGATTCGAGGATAAAAATATTCCGAATTAATTTAACGCATTCCAATGCTCTTTTAAAGCTGCCCGCATCCAGGGCAAGTCTCCGTTTAATTCCACTGGCGGCGCTCGGTTAATTGGTCCCACTCCGGAAAGGTTGAATATCATGGCATTCTTTGTCGGCCTGTCAGCGCGACGATGGATATCCTTTCGCCTCAGCTCCACCGTTTCACACGGTGCGGTGGTCACGCTGATCCCGCCCGGCTGAGGGCCCGGCCGGCTCTGTGGCGGGCGGCGGCGGCTGCCCGGCCGCGGGTACTCACCCTCATTCCTACCACGTCTCGCCGGTGGACCGCTACGCTCGGCCGCAGCGACTACGAGGCACTGAATGGTGGGAGACGACCTTGCCGGCGCCTTATAGTCTGTCGGACAGCGCCACCCTCAGGGACGTGCGGGCCTGGCCGGTCCACCGTCGGGGAGCTGCGAAGCTGCGACCCTTTGTCGGGGGCTCACCGGTCTGCGGTTCACTGTCGGAGAGGCGCGAGGCTGTGGTACACTGTCGGTGTCGGAAACACACGGGACTGCGGTTCTCTGTCGGGGAGGTGCGAGGCTGTGGTACACTGTCGGTATCGGGGATACATAGTCCTGCGGTTCGCTGTCGGGGAGGCGCACGAGGAGTATGTCTGACAACTTTCGGAACACACTGCTCCGTTGGTCTGCGGTGGAGGGAGCAGACATGGGTCCGCTGGGCCGCTGCCATGGTCAAGTTCGACCGCTACCGCCGCTGCCTGAGTCCGAATCACCCACTCTATGATCGGGCCGATAATTCCGCGGTGAACTCGGCAATGATGTTAGTTTAGTCCTGTTACAAGTCTCTGCCTGGCAGTCGCAACTGATTCGTTTGGAATCCACGTATCATAGACGAGGGAACGGGAGGAAAGGGAGAGGGGTCGATACTCCTTTTTGGAAATTTAGCATCAAACGTACCAAAGAAACGACTTTGTCCATCCCCCACCCCTAATTTTTTTATGTTTCTGCGTGCCTGCGACGTATGCATGAGGACCATTTTGTAGGTGATTAAAATCGTTCCCTTTGTGGTGACCAACCAAATTGGAGAAGAAAATATGGCAATACAGTTTAAAACTCGGTTTAAAACAAACTGCTCCATCCACATTTAGAAAGTTTAAACAGATCCGTTTCACTTCTGACAGTCATGAAAAACATAACATTTCACATCCATTTACAACACAGGTGGTGAATCTTTAGGAGTCAGCAGTCGGCATGTAAGAGTTATGGTCGGTGGCCAAGCTCCCGGGTCCATCAGCTGAAGCGCCGCGGGGACGGTCGGACGCCGTCCGAATGCCCTTTTCACCAATGTACCGGCGGCTGCCGGGCGGTCGGGCACGCCTGGGTCCCGGCCGGCGCCCGGAGCTCACTGCGGACTGTCCCGGCCGAGAGCGGCACGTCCGGTACCGGGCTTTGGCTGCCGGTCGGCGGGCTTTGTGACCAGGCCGGCCGGAGCGGCCGAGAGCGGCGGCCTATTGTCGCCGCGTAATGGGCTGCCGAGTCCTCAGGGACGCTGCTGCCCACCCGCGGCTCCGGTGCCCGCCCGGCGACGGAGGTAACCGTCACACCGTACAGCCGAGCACAGGTGCCCACCCCGCAGCTCTGACAGAGGTGACGACCTCATCGTACAGGCGAGCACAGGTGCCCACCCCGCAGCTCTGACAGAGGTGACCGTCACACCGTACAGGCGAGCACAGTTACCCACCCTGCAGCTCTGACAGAGGTGACCGTCACATCGTACAGCCGAGCACAGGTGCCCACCCCGCAGCTCTGACAGAGGTGACGACCTCACCGTACAGCCGAGCACAGGTGCCCACCCCGCAGCTCTGACAGAGATGACCGCCTCACCGTACAGCCGAGCACAGGTACCCGACTTGTTGGGTAAAAGCATGCAAAACGGCCCACACAACCAGACATCCTTTGACAGACGGCAGAACGACTGACAGGCGGCTTTACAAAGGCGTCCACGTCAGCCTGAGCTTGTCGCGCAGGTCGTGACCCCACCGACCAAGTACTTTCAAGTATCATTACTTCGGTCTCTCGTGGCCGGCCGAATGGTTCCCGGGGACCTTCCGCGTGCCGTCACGGATACGGTGTGGTCGCCCCGTGGCCTGGACGGCCCTGCCGTTTCCGGCCAGCGTTCGGAGAGTTAAACCTCAGCGCTGGCCAGACACCGCTTTATGGCCGAAACATTCCGCCGTAACGCCCCAGGGCGACGAGACGAGGAGAAACGGAGCTAGATTTAGCCGCTGGAATTAGACTGGTTAATCTGAAATTACACCGACAATAAATTAAGGGTCGCAGGCGATGCAGTTCCGTGACTTGTTAAATTTCTCTTTTTTTTTGTTTTCTCACTCTCAGTTGCAAAAACGCGTTGTCCTTACCGACAAAACATGGTTGTCGACGATGAAAAGGAATTGGTAATGAGTTGGTTGCTCACTTCCGTTCGCCAATGACATATCGTAATCCTGATAAAATGCATTCGATCTATCACATGTCATGCTGGTTGCCTGCATTGGAGCCGGGCTCATCTGCATTAGCTGAAAATGAGATTTAAATGAGAACTCTGTATCGGACAGTGCACGATCCCGTGCAGCTGATCTTGAACATTCACAGTGATACGGAACTTTGCGAATATATCCCACTTTTATCTCTGACAGAATAGAAAAAAGGTGAAACTGATGGGTGTCAGTCACCACGCCAGAGGTGTCGATTTGTTCCCTTTTGAGAGGACCCTGCCCCCTATGCTGATCTGGGCCAATATTTTCTGACGGTTTTAAAGGGAAAGCATGGCCACGATAGGTAAAAGATTCGCAGAAAGTGCAGAATATAGCATAAAGTGAAGTATCTGTCTATCTTTCTGTCCTTTCTCTCTCACTCTCTCTCTTCCTCTCTCTCCCTCTCTCTCTCTCTAGGGCCGGGCCCTCGGCTCGGTCCCCCTCCCCATTTACAGAAATCGACGCCCCTGCATCACTCGATGGGTCCAGCAGCGTTCAGAGGAACAAGAGCGCGTTACTCCTAAATCCCGCAATCTAAGTACAAAGAAACCAGGATCATACGAACAGCGTATTCATGCAGAGACGTAATATTATCCAGATGTCAACATCGGTTTGAGTATGCACTGCAGAAGTTAGGGCCCAATATTATCGCGTTATTTTGCTACTAGTGGGACGCCACAGACAAAACGAATATGCCTGAAATGCTGGAGCACACAACCATTCCTGCGAGGAAGAAAAACATTTCGGCAGACTGGTTTAACAAAATGCACCGAGCACGTTGGCGTTTCACTTCAGTAATCCACTTTATTCGCACGTGAACAAATCGCATCTTCTGGTAGCTGTGCAGGGTCATCTCAGATAGCCTGTGCTTTTCGGAAGGGACGTGACGTTGCAGCGAACCATTGCGCACACATAATATTTTTCTCTAATCCATTGGTTCGTTCATAGACCAGATTCACTGAGTAAAATCAGGAAGACGACCGATCTTTTTTTTAGCAACTTCTCAATATTCAAGGTTCGTTTTTTACAGGAGGTAAAAAGCTGGGCAGGCGGCCTGTACCGGAGGAATGCGGAAACCTTTCATCAGACCGGTAGATACGATTTGTCTTATCTCATAACCTCAGAAAAGATATCCTACGCCAGCCTAAACGTCCCCAGCCCCAAAGGCCTTCCCATGCTGTTCGGCAGGATTCAAGAAGATATCTTGGGATAGATATCACCTGTGGTAGTATAGTGGGCGCCCGTTCGCTGTCCAGATGTTCGTGCACTATTCCGTTATTACCGGTTTCCTTTATCGATGATAGGTCATCCTAAACAGGGTACGCCACGTGATGCCGCAGCGTACCTACACAAGTGCCATAAAGCTAGACAGTCAAAGTCAGGGGCGCGGGATCTCTTCCACAATTGGGGGGGGGGGCAAAAAAGCTTAAATTTCGAAAAAGTTAGGGGCGCCCCCTGCTCTCCCCCTGGGTCCCGGAAAGAGGGCAGGACAGGGAGGCCCTTGATCAAAGTGGGTCAATACATTAACTCAACGTTTGTTGTCTCCGCTAATCTCAGCGAGTGCTGTCGAGACAACAAACGTTACTCTGCTGTCCGGAATGTGTCTGGGTTCAGAGCAGGTCAGCAAGATTTGGACGGATTTGCGTCAAAGTAAAGGGTCCTTCGCACTCACGAGAGGTAATCCTACCAACAGCTTATCCCGAGAGCGAACAAGAGCAAGCCGATTTCTGGAGAATGTCATGTCATCTGCGCTAACGGTTTGTAATCCATACCTGATGATGGAAGCAATTACTTGAAGTTTCACATGATGGCAGGTGGAAATGGGTAATTTCTAAACCAACCGAGGTATCGGAACTGTTGTGGCAACGCTACCAGAACGTTCTGTTGTTAGGTATTTTTTTGCAGGAGGAAGATGGATCACGAATCGGACCCGCAGCAGTGTCTGAGGCCGATGTCCGTTCCGAACCTCGTGAGTTTTTGCGCAACTCGTGTTGTTCACAGGGTTTTATTGCTACAGCAATCCCATATCATTTACGGAGTTCTTTATCTTAAATTCTGACGTCTGTCGTTGGACATTTGACGTCTGCCTGCGATCAACCAGACAAAAAGAGAACTTTTCCAAAAAGGCAATCATTTACCACTTGTTCATCTGTACCGAGGCGTGATAGCGTCGCCACCTTCACAGCGCAGCCGCACCCTTAAACACAACACGAGTAGTCAGATCCTCCCTTCCACGAGATAAACTCGCCTGATTTTTGGAGTGTGACGTGGATAACTCTGGCTTTCGATAACTGATTGCTTCCATTTTTCAACCGTTACCTCCTCACTCGTTTGTCTTTAGTCACCGTAGTTGCGTTGTGACATGATTTTCGCTGCTATATTAGTGTAATGTGGGTTTTGATGTGTATGTGGGTAATTTAATGTATAGTGTGGGTAATAAGAAGATTCACTCTCTTCAAAATGAATCGGAACAACCGCAGCGGGCGAGACAGGTTTACGAGTCTCGTATAACGGTACGATGATTTTTTTTCGAAGTGGGCGGAAAAATATGACGTCACTCGACTGGGATGACGCTTGAACGCAACCGGCTTTCGGAAGATCGCCGCACTTGACCACAATCTGGGAAGTCCTCTGTTGCACCGTTGTGTCGGCTGCTGAAATCATCGCATGCCGTTGCCAAGTTTTGTCGAAAACATTCCTGTCTAGCGTTCAACCTTCGTGCACCAGGGAGCTTATCAGCGAACTCAAGCCCATGCCAGCATAACAACAAGAGCAAAGGATTTCACATTTTTTCTAAGATCTCGATGTCAACTAAGGACAACACATGTTAGCCCCAAACATAGTATGAGAACGGATTATACATGCTCTACGCCCGATAGCCAGTTACCAGTAGACGGGAAACCACAGATACCCATATCTGAGTGGCACGCATGCCTCCGACAGCCTGTTGATGTCCGTTGGAATCTGAGTAGCTATCACCTGATGAACGGCAGACGACATTTATAGCCATTAGAGGTATCAATATGTGTGAATTATTGCCCAAGCAAAAAAAGGGTTCAGAACAAACAAGCGTCACCTCAAAACTGTATGGAAGGTCCTGAAAAAATTGTCATATGACACACCATAAACGATTGTGGATCACCGAGCCCATGCCGGATCAAAAATGCCAGGAATTTCCCTACCGTACTAAATGCGATGCACCATCGGTGCACGACCAGTCTTTTCTCTTCACTCTCAATGTAACATAGCATTTGACAGCCAGGAGATGGCTTCAATTCCTCGCATGATATTCGACAAGAACACAAGCAAAGCTGTTTGTTTTTCATACGACAGCACAGCGAAGACAGCTTTACAATTATTCCGCTAAGGCAACACCGAAAAAAGCATCAGCTATGCATGATCACCGCATTTGACAAACGGGAGCCAGCAAATCAAGGCCACGCGGCCACCACAGAAATCACCCGGCGTTTCTGTGAAGTCTCAAGGGGCCACATCATGTTTGAAACACTTCAGGAGACCGTTCGCCGCCCCATCAGAGCAGCGTTGCTGCGCGTACTAGCAGTCCGCGCGGAGTCGCGACATCTCAGGGGTCCACTCAGCGCGCCACATCACATCTCACCGGTCCACGGCACCGCGTCACATCACCGGTCCACGCCATCAAACCACAGAGTGTCGGAGGCGCTACGTAAGGGCCGCCACCGTCCGGCGCACCACGCTGGTGGAGATGAAGATCCAGGAGGCGGCGCTGACGCCGCCGGCCGGGCAGCCCGGCAGCGCCAGGAACCAGCCGAGCGGGTAGAGCGCGGCCGGCGGCAGCTGCACCACCGGCTCCGAGCCGTGACTGTAGAGCACGTACAGCATGGCCGCGCCCTGCGCCGGCCGGCCGCCGGTCAGGGCATGCCGTCAGGTCAGAGCACGGTTACAGTGCAGGGTGTGACTGGTCAGGAGCGGAGCCCCAACAGAGCCCGAGCAGAGTAACGTCCGAGTGCAGAGCAAAGCAAGGCCAGCGGCTCCGGCACAGGAGAATCAAAGTCAGGTTCCATGTTGGGGCAGTTGGGGCATTTCCCGAAGGGCGGCGCCATCAAATTAAATACGCAGACGTGATAGCCAGTGAGGTCCCACGCACGATGCAAATACCATACAGGACACAACAGGCTGTGATGCCGCAAAAATGATATCGGATCACCGCAAAGCCGCCGATGTGTTGCAGTTCAAGCATAACAAACAACGAGTCACTGGCTGACCACGGCCACACGAACGACGCCGGCTTACCGTTAAGCAGTGGCTGATCGAAGTGACCGCCAGCCTCGTCTTCAGCTCATTGCCTCTGTTTTGAGATGCTGCAAGGTTGCACCATTTGTTTACGTACCAATTACTGATCACTATCACTGGTCTGGCACGCAACACGCATGTCCTACTTAAGTGGCAGCAGGAGATAACACGGCATCATCAGCGACCCAATTAATTTCAGCTGCCACTGTGTATGCCGGAACCAAAGCAAGTACAATGTTAAGGTCTTAATTGAAGAGCAGATGTTTCCTAAATATTTCTTGCCATTACCAGAATGTACAAAAGTTTCGCGGGAACAACGACACTTACCTTTAATGCCAGAAATCGCCAAAATAGCGTCACTTACCTAAAGCATTGTACTCTGCCTGAAGTTTGTTCAGCTGACGTTCCACACGGGCATAGCTGGCGAACTCGTCAACCATGCTCATGCCTGCCAGCCGGGCCTTCTGCTGCCGAATCTGGTGCTTGAGGCTGATCTGGGCAGGCGATTCTCTCGGACGTAACAGCTTCATTATCTGAGAACACGGCATACTAGGATTCTACGAATGACTGCCATTGGAGTTTTAATGCCATTTTTTGGGCATGGTTAGCTTCAATAAAGTGAAAGTTGTCAGAACTTTTTGCGAAAACAGGCAAAAAGGCAAATATTTCAAACCCAGGTGCAGAGGGGGCAATCTCTTCTGACGATTTCCTTTAACATTAGCTGGTTTGTCGCATGATAGGTCAGAGATCTGCAGCTCTGATAAAAGCAGTTAATAAGCCAACACACAAGGGTAGTGCAGGAGTTGCTTCGATAGGGGCAGCCTGCTTCGAAACCCCAGCAGACGCTCTTTTTCTCTTTTTTTTTACTTCATATGCACCTTTATCCTGTTAAATTGTACTTTCAGATGCAGAGGAGGCCCAGCCAATTCCCCAGCGGAGCAGCAAAGGCTCCTTTGCCCTTCTGACTACATCCACAAACATCCAACCCTGGTCGCAACTCCCTTTCCTGACATCCTGGATGGGCACTCAATTTATCACGGACCCTCAGCTGCTCATGGCCCTAGGGCCCTTCATGATGTGAATCACTTGAAGCCTCGATGCTCCCAGGGAGCCTCAGTCGCACTGCCCAAATATCCCAGCAATGGCGGATCCAATGGGGGCCATTCCAGCCATGCCGCCTTTGGTTCGGGAGGGGTGCTAACGTATCTTTTGTCCCCCCCCCCCCACCGTTTAAAACTAGAACGTCCGGCTTTTTGGCCCGTTGTGGCATCGATTCATGAATAACTTCCGCAACACAAAAATTTACCTGGCAAAAAATGCTGCCATAATCATGGGACCAAAAGTAAGCACCAATATCCGCAGTTCTGATCGTTCTGTCGGCCTCGCCCAAAAACCCGCGGTGCTGACGTCACGTTATCCTGCTTGCTCTGATCGCTGTTCCTGCGCGATGTTCTGGCGAATTTGAGATTATTTGTTGTCTTCAAACAGCCAATGATTAGCCCATTAATCGCAAGCAGAAGAAATCAGCAACTGGCAGCAGGAAGCGAACAAAACTAGTATAGCCGGTGTGTGGCGCTAAACGCAAGGCCCTGCAACAGCTAAACTGAAACAAGACATTTGTTAAAGGTAAGGTTTTTCAATAGGTTCGAGGTCCTGTTAGGAACAATATAGGGCATCATGCAGAGGCAATCGGCCCTTGGAGACTTCCTTCAACGAAAGGAGTGAGAAGTGGTAGGTATCCTAGGTGCTGCATTTCGTGGGTTTAATACTGTTCCCACACTGTGAAAATAAACCAGGGAACTTGAACATTGTTTTCACAGCAACTGGGGCACATTTAAGAAATTATATAAAACTGGGGATATGTAGAGGAGACTGGGTAGAGCCCATCCCCTAGGCCTTTTCGGAGTTTTCTCGAAAACTGCGCAACACAATGTTGATAAATCGGTGCAGACTTCGGGTCTTTTGGATTAGTTTCTTAAGAAAAGAAACGAAACGGTCTGGTTCAAATACAGTTCAGTTATATCAGTTTTTGCAGAACACTAATTTTGTCAAGGCAGGTTCGTCCACTGGGTAATATCGGCCATGCGTTTACCGTGATTGTTTTTTTCCGCATTTGAAGACAAACGACCTTGCCCGTAAGACTCACCTGATACCAACGAAGGCCTGAGTGGCTCTTTTTCAAAATTACAAGTAGTCTTAGGCCAAAAGACGGCATATTTAGTGGAATGCGGCACTCAGTGGCTCTTGAAATTCGTATGGGTACCCATCAACCTTTTACAGGAAGTGCGCGAAAATCTCTGTGTTTCGCTCCTACTTTAAGGCTACAATGGAATAATGGTATTAGGCTAATCCATTCGGTAGTTCTAAGCCATGTGGTATATCATATATGACATACACAACATTTAAACGACAGTTGACTGACGTCCTAGCCGAAAACTACTGACTGGGAGAAGGCAAATATTGCACCCAGGCTGCCTCCCGAACCAATCATCCGACTTCCGCGCGCTGTGCACCAATCGAAGGGTCTCTACCACACGGCTTTAAAACAGTCGTCTAAACTGGATTTTGAGGTCAAAGGTCAGGACAAGAACAGGTCAAGGGTCAAAATCGAGCTTTTTTACATCAGATCCCATAGAAACCACATAAACAAAAGCTCCATAGCCAGGCAAAGGTATTGAGAGTGATAAGCTGATGCTACGGCAAAATAAAGGTCAAGGTCAGGTAATTTACGTCACCATATGCCGTCATTCAGTTTAATCATGTGACGCATGTTTCCTAGCTACTTTCGTTAAGGTAACTCTTAGTGTCAAATCAGGCAATTTCCAGGTCAAGCTGATCAGATCAACGTCATGTTAAAAAACGTCGAAATGTAACATACATGAATTTAGCTATGCAACACATACTGCCATCATGTCATCATGGCGGTGCTGAAGAAGCTCCGCCAACACAGTATCACGGAGCTCAACGCAATGACGAAGGAGGTGACGGCGTCTGCCGATAAGCTGGGAATGGAGTTTCGCACTCCGCGCCTGATGGGCAGGTCCGTCCACCGACCGCACGCTGGCCAGGATCCGGAGCTCTCCGCCGAGAGCCAACCGCGTCAGTGCGCTCATCCCCGCTGTGGGCGCTGTGGTGCAGGGTGTCACCTTGCGATTCGGCACACATCAGAGGCAGATCTTCTCATTGGGCCAGTTCCTATCACAATGGGCTGCCAAGGTGGATGTGGCGGAGGGCTGGAGACCATACAGAGAGCTGATCGGGAACTTCACAGAGACTCAGATGAACACTGAGTTTGACGTGTGGTCAGCTGTGTGGACCAGGCGCGACAGCAGTGTGCCAGTAACGCTCATCTGTATCCTCAACGAGTGCCCACCCAACATCTTCCCGGGAAGTCACCGGCTGCTGCGGGTGCTGGCGGTTCCACTGGTCTCAACTGCAGAGGTGAAGTGTGTCTTCTCGAATGTAACCTGCACCCTCGCTGTTCTGCGGACGACGATGACGCAGGACCGTCCGGGACCTTGCTCCTCCTGCAGGCGCACCGTGATATGCTGCCACCTACCGGCGAGGTGGTCGACCATTCCGCAGCGTCTGGTGTCCGCCGCCTCGAGCGCCGAGTGTCCCTTTACGGACTCTCGGGTAAATACCGTGTCAACGATGGCCTTAGAACCAGCAGGAGACCCATTATGAGATGACTGCTTTAGCTGTTCTTCTCGGCCTGGTGGGGACGGAGGTCTGCTCCTCGCTTCTGAAGAATCGCCCATTGGCTAGGAGGAGGGTGAGGGTCTGTGGTTCTGAAACGGCCCGAAAACGGGACTCTGACAACTTGTGCTGCACATGAACTGCATGGGTCGTGCATAGACTGGGTGCCAGAGTCAGAGGGGACTGGGAGTCTGACCCTTTCTGCCACAGCGATGAATGAACAGGAAACCGGGAAACTGGCAAATGACTGTCTGTGTTTAACAACATCATGAACTCTGATCTGTGGCCTCAGTGCTGGAAGAATGGTATTGAAGCTCTTGCACTCAGTGTAGTGAAAAGCCTCACTGGTTTAGCTGATTACTGTATTACACTGCATGTGAATTTGGTATCCAAGAAGTGTAGAGGACCACAGTATCTGAAATCTGCTGATTTGAGTTGATTTGTGTGATGACACCTGCACCTGATAATGTCATGTCCCATTGTCTCTATGTGTTGTAAATGCAAGATTCATTACACTTCCAAAATACAGCTGAAGCCAGTGTGGAGTGTGTTTGCTTGAAATCAAATGTTAAAGCCTCAAAAAAAATATTGTTTTTCTACAAAAGAAAACATTTATTTAGTGTAGCAATCAAAAACAAACCCTAGCTTTTGAATATGATTTTGGAAAAACCAACAAATTTACCACTGTGTGCCTCATGCCCAGAATAAAAAGAAGAATCCAAAGTGGTTATTATAGCAACCCATATCTGAGAACTTTTGCTAGGAGTGGAAGGGGGTTTGCCAGTATCATTTGGCCCCCATTTGTGGGCTGGCTGGATCTGCCAGTAAATTCCAGGGCTGTTAATTGGTGTTTCAGCAACATTTGCTCAACAGAGGTCTTCCTCATGCACTGCATCTTCCCTTGGGAATGGTTCAGATGTGCCAATTGCCCCCTAACTTGAGAAAATCTGACATCATCCTTCTGATCATGCAGTGAAAGAAAGGACTCCAAATCAACATTTTCACTGCTGTCCTAAACATGTGATGTGACCAGTGCTAGTAGTCACTTGTAACCTGTAGCTTAAACCATAAACACACTGCCACACACACTTGTTGAGCAAACTAAGCTAAACATACAAGCATGGAAGCATTTGGAGCCATGCCATAAATTAACCTGAAATAGCCTGAATATTTTTTAGCTAGATCAACATACCTAAAAATGCTGGGAATGTGCATTACAAGCAAAACTTTCAGAAAAGGCAAAGCTCCCACAAGGTAGTAAGATAATCAGTAAAAGCAGTCAGACATATGCATAATTTGGTGCAAATATACTTACCACCCAATACTTTGTCTGATGTGACAATGTCAGCCTGTGTAAACCTGGAGATACTACCTCATTTTGGAACAGTCCTAATTCATGTACCAAAACCAATCTAGCACCCAATTTTTGGCCATTACAGAACACAGCAACCACATTCGAGTACGTAGCTACTTACCAGTGCCACAATTTTTGGTGATATTGCGCTCAAAAAAACGATTAAAGGTATAATGTAGATAAGCATTTTCTTCTTCCCTGGGTCGAAACAAAGACGACAGATCGGCCTTTTTCAGTGGCAAGTTCGAAGTTCCCGAGCACGAAAATGTAACGAGCCGGCCAGAAACTGCTGCTTGCAGAGGACAGTGCCCTTCTTTCTTGCAGTGTTCTTCACTTTTTCCTTCTTTGAGTGCGTTCTTGAGCCGGTTATCTCTAAGGTTATTACAATATATTGAGCTTTGTGGGTTACCCGGTTTGCGAATCTAGTCAATTACTGCGCAGCGCAGACAAAATTACTCATCTATCGACTTCGCGCCGTTATTGTCAATAATACACTGACATTCTGGTCCATTCTGGCGTTCCGATCGTGTCGGACGTGTTGGTGGTGTTCCGGTAAATTGTTCCAGTAATATTTACGAGGGTTTACTCGCCATTCGGAAAAATTCTCCGGTAAGTATTCCTTAAAGCAGAGTATTAAATCCAAGGACTGTAGACACCCTGTCGGACCATGGCGCTTTTGTTCGCGACAGTGACACAGTGGTTAATTTACCACTTACAGCATACATGCCAGCACCAGTGGACGAAATTTGGGCTGATTTGTTTCCTGTCATGCCAGTTATCTTAAGATATATTGTATACAGTGCAGTAACCAGCAAATCACAGGTTATACTCTTCTGTTCAAGTTCAACGTGGAAACCATTCTTGTTAGCAAATGCAGCATGTGTAATTTTGATGAGAATAATTGCATGTGAACAGTGAATACAGTGAAACAATAGAAACTGCATATGTAATTGTGGATAGTGATTTTGTGAGTGTGATTGTAAAAGTGATTAAGTGAATGGTGGATTATAATATACCTTGGTAACAATTTTTGCCTGTCCTCTGATGATTGGAATGTGCATCCAAATATGCAGAGCTGTGATTGTCGATTAGAATGACTCAAGATTTAAAAAAGTTTTCTGCATGTGTATTTCTGGTTGTAAAAAGAGTGTGTTTGTGGACCTTTAAACTAGACTGATGTGGTGTTAAAGATAAGAGTATGCATCCTCTTTATCCTTTACAGTAGTATGTGCAGTACAAAAGTAATCCTTTACAATGGCTGATGAGTTGAAACAGAAATAATCATGGCCAAGTATCTCAAAGCATTGCTCCTCTGCCTAGCATAATGCAGGTGATACTTGAAAAGGCTGTGACATCTTGGATATTTTCTCAAAGCATCAAAAACTGTTTGATGCAGGAGAGCATCAGTTGATGTTTGTGGAGGCTCTTATTTGGACTTGGATGTTATTAGTCACATTTAAGACTTTGAACTTGCTCTTTTGAGACCAGTGACCACAGGCAGCAGATCAGGAATTTCATGAGGAGAATCATGGGGTGGTGCATCAGTCCTCTGGATCCTTTTGAGGATAAATGGCCTTGTCTCCTGCTCCTATTTTACAATCTTAAGATGTTTTGTATTATTTAACTGCATTTTTGAAGTATTACACTCTCTTTGCCTCCCCCTCAGCTCCCTCCCCCTTTGGACTTGAACCTGGGAACCTCCTAGTAACTAGCCAGGTACTGTTCTGGACATCCTTGAGTCATGATGTGTTTATTAAGATGACCACTTCAATTGTATGGGTCAGTAAATAATTTAGCTGTTTATGTATTGAATCTGCCTTCAGTTGCCTTCATGTAGCAATTTGAGTGTCACCTTGCAATCAAAGTGAATCTGTTAATGAAGAAATGTTAGATGATGAGATAAGTAATAAAAAGACAATGAACTGGCTAGTGTTTCAGGCAAGGAGCCAAGTTTCTAGAGTATGTTTATTTGCACCTTGTGGATTTGCCTGGTCATTTGTTCATGGCACTGTTCATATTCATGCCATGTGTTATTCATATTGCTTATGTTTGCATGGGCAGTTGTATGTCTTTCCAGGTGCAGCTAGCAGCATGGCTGCTGACATGGATGAACATGAAACTAAGGTGGTCAGTGAGTTTTGCCACCAGCTGGAAAAGTCTAAGCAACTTTTTAATGGTCTCAGGTAAGAAACAATGATAAGCCTGATTAGTGCAATGATTTAATGTGATTTAATGAATAAGAATGTATGTAATATACTTATTTAATGAATAATAACTTATTTAATGAATAAGTATGTACACAAGATAGTACAGAAGTGCTTGCAGGTTCAGAAGATGAATGGAAAATATCAAAAATATGCATCTGCATTTGATCAGGAGTCCATAAGATATAATGTATATTATGCATTGTGCATTATTACAGAATGGCCTGTTCTGCAGGAATGAAGGATGTCAGTGTGACCAGCCCATCAATGTAGGCAAAAATGTTCTGTGATTTTGTGTCTGCAGAACCTCTAACACCAGCTACTTTGATTTGCAGATGCAGTTGTTTCTAGGATGTGTTGGGGAGAGGACATGTGAAGTATTTGTGTGCTTCTTATTTCCATTGTCTACTAATATTTCATCCACAGCAAATTGTGGAAACTGGAACATCATGTCACTGATATGTTTTTTCAGGGATCTTCCTCAGTATGGCCATAGGCAGTGGCAGTCCTACTTTGGGAAGACTTTTGATGTTTATACAAAGCTGTGGAAGTTCCAACAACAGCACAGGTAAGTTTTGATACTAGTATGTGCATATAAAGCTGTAAGCCATAGAGCTTCCTAATTAGTATTGGCCTTGTCTTTCTGTCAGTGAGGTATAGGTGACTTTGAGAAGATTAAGTACATTTCACCCCAGCTTCTGACATGTGTGGTTCATGTTTCAGATTTTTGATGTATGTATATTTGTGGAACTTTTCATTTTAATCATTCATGCTGCAATTAAGTTCACATTACTGATCCTAGGTCATTATCATCATTATGACTGCCAGGTATCTTGTGTGTGTTACTGGGACTGTCACTGGCACAGGGACACTGAATTTTTTTCATCAGTACTTATGTGCTTCCAAATTCCTTTCTTATGACAGGATCACTGTCACTTGAAGTGACAGTGACTTAGGCTGCCACTTGAAGTCACTGGCTTTAGGTGGTGAAGAGATGACACACCAGATGGTAACACGCATAATATGACATGTTACAGGCTGATACTGGACCACAAATATGGACTGAAACGGTGGCAAATTGGTGAGATCGCCTCGAAAATAGGACAGCTTTACTACCACTACTAGTAAGTGCGTACTTTTTGAACGAAGATGCGACAGATACATGAATATATTTGCATGTTTTTTTGGGGGAAAGGGTTTTTTGGTAAGAGTTTTGTGAGTTCTGCATTAATGGAAGTAACAGAGTTTGAAATCAAGACCTATTTAGTTGTACTGTTTTTTGTAGCAGGAATAATATCCTGTTAGCATTTACGTTAAATCTAGTTTTGAAGAAGGCTTCATTAGGTGTTGACCCGACCTAGCCAGCTTTCGTTTCACTACTGGAATGTTGTTTGACATGAGCATGTCAATTTGCAGCCTGAGGACCAGTGAGACCAACTACCTGAACGAGGCGTACTCGTTCTACTCGGCCATCCGGGGCCGGGCGTACTACAGCAGAACCAGCAAGGATGACAAGTGAGACTGGCCTTCACAGACAGCTGGCTTTCTCCAGCCGTGGGGGATTCTGTTTGGCTCCCTAGGGCCATGAACATTTGCCCTTGCAGCGCAACTTCGCATGGTGTGCCGAAAGTTTGACCCGTTGATTGCGTTGTTTCGTGATTCTGCCGTCCACCAGTCAGTGGGCTATACAGTGACGTGTGTGCCTCCCACCAGTCGACCGGACATGATCGTGAAGAAGCTGCGCTATTACGCCCGCTTCATCGTCGTCTGCCTGCTGCTGAAGAAAATGAAGCTGGTGAAGGACCTGGTCAGGGTGAGTGCCTGGCGTCCGGCCGTCCGGTGTTGGGATCTAAATGGGGTGTTGATGTTCTGTGATGGGGCCGGTGCTATGTGTCATGATGGTGTGCGGGATACCATCGATCGGTAGCTTCCGACGCATGAGTAGTGGGATTGCTGGCCGTTTTTTATGAGTTTTCGATAGTGTTTTTGGGGACAGCTGATCACTTCTCTGCTCGAGTTCGAGATCCATTTTAGTGGATGCTTTCGCCGGCAGTCAGGAGGCTTGCGCGTTGACGTTTTCCCAGCCGCAGCGAGGCCTCGGCGTGTGGCGTTTTTTTCGGTGTTCCATGACGATATTCTCTCGACGGGATGGTGAATCATGTCTGCAAACTGCCTCCAGGAGCTGGGGAAACACGTGGAGGAGTACACGAGCACGTACAAGCCGGAGGACCAGCTGGAGTGGTCGATGGTGCTGAACGAGATCCACTCCTTCATCGAGGCCGACAATGTAGTGAACGTGCTGGACATGGACTCCAACCAGATCGTCCTGTCGCACAGGTGCTGCTGACCTCGGCAGTCGTGTAGTGTGTGAATACGTGACCACGTCACGTATTCACCGTTAATGGCCGTCGTGCTGTCACCGTGGGATGTACCGTTTCCTCATCGGAGAGCTCCGCTACGAAGTCAACCATTGCTGTTTTATGCCGAGACCTCCAGTGAGAGTCTTGAGTCTCGTCCGACGGCATGTGCTCTCACGCTGCTTTCTCCCTCCTGTTGATTTTGTTCTGACGGATGCTGTATTCTGGTAAGACGAAAATGGCCGTGCCGAGTACTGTTTGGTGGCAGACGGATGGCCTATTTGGTCGTGTCTCTGACTACGGTTGCGGCGCCACGGCCGGCCCCGGGCGGTACCTGTCGCCGCCGCCGGCCGCCGTGACGCCACACCCGAGCTGCGCGTCGCTGTCCGCAGACCCGCTGGCCATGGCGACCCCTGTGGCGCTGCACCTGACCCCTGCCTCTCTCGCTGTTCTCAGACTGAACCCGCTGACGGTGCCGGCGGTCGATCGGTCGCCGTCCATGTGTCTCTCGCTGCAGGAGATCCTGGTGGTGGGCAACTGCAGCGATCAGGTGGGTCCGACGAGACGCCCGGCCTCGGCTGGTGGCTGCGCGCCCGTCGCGTGCCGTCACGGTCCGGGTGCAGACGTGTAACCCTGGGTGGGGACCCCCAGCTGTGGCTTTGACACTGCGTTGTCATTCATTAGCCACTAGGTGGCACCAGATACCACGGATAACTTGTTTGTCACGCAGGTAGAACCATTGTTTACGAAGAAGTATTTTCTTATGTGCTTACTGAACGCGTGCAAGATGCGTCGTGTGTAGTCTTTCATTTTTTTTTTTTTTTGTTCTGAACTGCGCTGTGTTTCATCAACAAAAAGCGGACTTCGGTAGACTTCTGGGTGCAGTGTTCTGAGAGCCGCTGTCTGGGCTGCGGCTGCCCGGTCTGTGCCGACGAGCCGACGCCTGACTCGGCGGTGTCTGTCGGCAGGCCAAGTTCAGCGAGCTGACGATCGACATGTTCAGGATGCTGCAGACGCTGGAGCGCGAGCCGCAGGAGGAGGGCCTCCACAACAGCTGCGACACCTCACCAAACTCCAGCCGCACACCATACGTCAGTGCACTTTGGCACCGTGTGCATCGCACTCTGGTCGGAACATTGGGGAGCCAGTGGTGGTGAAGTCTCAGTCATTTGCTCGCGCATAAGCACGGACTACACGGAGCCCGGCTGACCGCAGGAGTAAAGCTTTCGGTCTTCAGGGTCGTAAAAGTTGCGCAGTTCGACAGCATGTAGTTTAGCGGCGGAGTGATCTTGCCGTGCTTTCCGATTTTGTCTTGCAAGGTTTCTCCGGCTGGATGCAGTACCAGTCAGATTGCGATTCATGCGAATTTCGTCACGTCACGGTCGACATCACACGGATTTGCGGCATACGAAGTCGTGACCCTTGACCTTGTCGCCACTGATAATGCACACGGTGCGCCCTCTGAGCCGCGGGCTGCCGTGTCGGCCTCCTCCGGCCTCTGCGCGACTGCGTGCCGCCCGGCGTCCAGTGCCCAGCAGCAGCGTGAGCGGGGCGCGTTACCCCAGGCCCCGTCCGTCTTCGCAGGAGAACGGCGAGTCGAACGGCCGGCCGGTCGGCAGGCGGGAGAACCCGCACAAGTACCTGCTGTACAAGCCCACCTTCAGCCAGCTGATGGCCTTCCTGGCTTCGGGTGGGTGATGGCTGGTTGCGGGCCACGCCGTCTCTGATGTCGATTTGCTGCGTGATAATGGTGTGCAGTGATTGCCTCAGCGCCAGTTCGTCTTTGTAGCGGGGAAAGATTTGTATCGGGAACGTTTTGTGCGTGCGCGTGCGCGTGCGTGCGTGCGTGTGTGTTGGGGGGGGGGGGACGCGCGCGCGGCAAGTACAAGATAACGGTCGCGGCTCGATTTAACTTACGAAATGGTGTAGCATGGTTTGTCATGAGGACACGTGTCTTGCAGCGTTATTGTTAATTTTCGGTGTATGTGGAGGTATTTATTGGGGTTTTGACCGAACGGCGTCATGCGGACGGCCATCCCGCAGGCTTCAAGGAGCTGCCGGCCAACGGCGCCATGCTGCTCTACCTGTCCGCCGACGGCTGCTTCTCCACGCCCAAACACAGCGACGATCCCGGCTACGACTTCGGCGGTGTGGTCACCAACAGCAAGAAGGAGCTGGACACGCAGGGCCGGTGGCAGGTCAGACTGGCGGGCGGCACAGTTTTGTGGGGATGGAAGGGGCGACAGGTTAGCCCGGTGACCCGCACTGTTGTCGCTGCCGACTTGTGAGGCGTTTGTTGGTAGATGCTGGTAATAGAGCAGTCAGGTTTATGTCTTGGGGTGGATGTAGTCTCATGTCAAGACAGAAGAGGAGCATGTAGGCTGAGTGTAACTTTGGAGATTTTCGACAGCCATTTTTGTGAATTTTTGTTTGTGCCTTACGGGAAATGAACGGGCTAGCTCACTATTTAGTCTCATGTCATTTTGTGAGCTGATGCCACGCTTACTTCACCTCTCTCCATCGGCCGGCAGGTGATGATCAAGGACCTGCACTGCTTCTACCCGGGCGACCTGCAGCCGTTCACCAGGAAGCCGCTTTTCGTCATAGCCGACTCGGACAACTCGGTGGTGTTCCAGAACGTGCCCAACTACTTCGGCCAGACGCTGGTGATCCTGATGTCGCCTCAGTACGTGCCCGGTCCCTTCCAGGGTGAGTACTGCGGGTGGTAGGGTCCTGAGCGTTGAGCCGCGGACACACTGTATATTGATTGTGTGCGGTACTTTCCATGTGGTGCCGACTATGCTTGTGACGCCGAACTGTGTGTCTAACGTATGTCTGACAGCGTCTATTGATGCGATGCTGACATTCCATGTGATCTTGTCTACCCATGCGCCACTGACGGATTATACGTTGTCGGCGGTGTTTTCGAGTAGGTAGATTGATTATTTGAACAGTGCTAGTGCTGAATCTCAAAGACTGCCAGTGGAGTTAACGCATTGATGTCACCGAGCGTCAGGGTGACGTATTCGTGTGGCGAGTGTCCGGGAAATGTCCAGCGTTTCTCCCAGGAGTCGGCCGACGGCAGCTGCCACCGACCACCGACTTCGACAGCCCCGGTTGGAGTGTGTTCGTGCTGGCCTGATGGGGCCGTGTGTCACCGCCGCTGGTCTGACGGGACCGTATGTCGCCGCCGCTGGTCCTGATGGGGCCGTGTGTCGCCGCCGCTGGTCTGACGGGACCGTGTGTCGCCGCCGCTGGTCTGATGGGGTCGCCGTGTGTCGCCGCCGCTGGTCTGACGGGACCGTATGTCGCCGCCGCTGGTCTGATGGGGCCGTGTGTCGCCGCCGCTGGCCTGACGGGGCTGTGTGTCGCCGCCGACAGAGGAACAGTCCAAGGGCAGCCTGTTTACCCTGTTCCTGCACTCGCCTCTGATGGCGCTCTGCTTCGTCTTCAACCTGGCCAACCTGAGCGTGCACGTCTGGGACAAGTGTCAGGCGTACGTGGACCGGTTCTTGGCCGAGGCGGCCAAGGTGCTGACCTCTGCCCGCGGCGTCGGTGAGTGAGCTACCCCGCGCTCTTCCCGCACGGGCAGGGCGGGCACACCCTCAGGGTCCTGGTGCAGAGGAGGGAGCGATTTGGGACCTGTCTGGGGTACTGGCCGACAATGTTTCTACTCCACCGTCGCCGGGGACTGAAATCTGGCTCAGATAGGCTTTAGAAAGGCTGCACGCCACGTGATTTTTTATTACTGGAAAGCTTATTTGCCTTATACGTATTACTGGAGAGCTTGTTTAATTGGTACGCGTGATGCTCTTGAACCCGACATGTCGCGAGCTTTTATTCCCCTGAGCGTTGACCGAATCTTCCGTTCACCGAACTGCACCCGCCGTTCTGTCGCAGACCCGACGTACATCCAGTTTTTCGGGGACGACTTTCTGCGGCTGCTGCTGCTCCGATACGTGTTCTGCGCGGTCGTGCTGCGAAACCACCGGGCCTTCAAGGTGGGCGAACGGGCGCCGAGGCGAGGGGCGCGGCCGGGGTGGGTCAGATGCCGCCGTTCATCCGTCGCGGAGAGGGCTGGGCGACGCTGGCGGTGCCGGGGAACGGCGGCCGGCCGCAGAGAGATGGAGTCTGTGCAGCTGATTTGTAATGGTGGTGATTGTCGTGGCCGCTGAGATCGACTGTCCGTCGTGGATCCAGGACGCTGAGCGGAGGGGCGTTTTTTTTTATTAGCCTTGACATCCGACGGACCGACGTTGGGATTGCAGATTCCATTCGCGCCGTAGAGGACCCTTTTGGTCGTTATGTATCTCGCGGTTGGCTGCGTACTCATTTTGTAATCGGTGGGTCCGCCGTGTTTGGAATATGCGCTCCGTATTTGTGATACGGTGAGACCGGCGGTCGGGACTGTGACGGTCTTCCGATGGGGTCCGCGTGTTCTGTGCCGCGTCGTGTGTGACCGGCGCGGTGCCGTCTGCCGCAGGGCTGCCAGTTCCAGCCGCGCTCGCAGCCGGCGCTGCCCGACACGGGTCTGTTCGACCACCCGAGCCTGCAGGCCACGCTGCTGGAGCTGGCCACGCTGCTGGACGGCCGACACCTGCTGCTGCCGGCCTGATCCGCTCCCGTCCGGCGGCGGCGGCGGCGGCGGCAGCCCGGTGCGGGGTAGAGTGCGGCCGCCAGTCGCCGGCGGGGGCGGCGCTCGGCTGGACCGGCGGCGGCGTCTGCCCGCCGGCCGGCGCCGCTCCACTGAGCAGCCATGGTCTGGCGGTGGTGCTCCGGCCCGGACTCCGGCGGCGCCAGTTCCGCGGGCCCGGGCGGTGAGCGGCTTCGGTGGACTTTGTTCAGCTCTTCCCTCGCGGGCCCTGTAGGTGGCTGAAGTGTTCGTATAAGAGCGCTTCTGGGAAGGGGTCTGGTTTGTAATGAGTTCGCACTTTGATTTCGTGATCTCATCCTAGGCAGGTATCTCAGTGATGTGATATGAAACGCGAATGAGCTTCACATGATATTTGTTGTGCATGAAACAAGTTTTGTTGACATAGATATCAAAATGGTAGAAGCAAGTAAAGCTTGCCCATTCCTAGTCAGGATTCTGTTTATTTGTTTCTTAAGACGAGTTGCTCAGTTTCTTATGCTTCTGTGGTTTAGACTCAGCTATGTAAGGCCAGGAAGACTGTAGGTTAGCTGACATTGATCCTACTGGAAATAGACCTCTGCCTTTTGTAGCGCAAATCGTTTGCTGCGCTTAACTCACGCTACTTTTTTCGGTCCTGCCCAGATGCTGGGCAGTTTTACTTCGTGGTGGGTAAAATTGTTCTTCCCACAGTTTTGCACATGCTCACCGTCCTTTTCCATCTATTCACTCTTTAAACTGCATATAATTTACCATCCTTTACGAGCCGTGTCGACGTAGCATTTTAGGTACCACCTTATACAAGGGTCCTTGCTGTCCATTGCACCCACGTTTCTGCTGGAGTACGGTTTTTGCTCACCTCCCGAGATTAGAGGGTATGCCCGTCCGCCGGATGGGGACCTCTCCGGTGCGTCAGGGCAGTTAGGAAGCCGGGACCTGGAGCGTCCAGAAACAGCGACTCTACTTCGGCTTTGAATACTCTCGCAGTGAGCATGAAAGCTTAAGTTCTCGGTGGCAGCCGGTGCGTGCGGTTTCCGTTTCGTACGCTGTTTTCCCCGGTGTTATCGAAGGACCAGAGACACGATTGGACGAAGGGATTTCTGGCTTCGCGTTTGCTGGGGAGTTTTGGTGACATTTTGCGCGTCGCAGTGTTGACCGCTGCTTACCTGTCGTCCGGCCGTGGCGGTACCGCTGGTGGCAATGATTCAGCTTCACTGTACCCGACCCGATCAGTACCCCCCCCCCCCTGTGCCGGGTCTCGTCCGCCCGTGCTCCCCCTCGGGGCATGTTACCACGGCTGTCGGCCCGTACGCCGCGTGTCGCGCCAGGCGCCATCTTCTGGAGCGCTGGTCTGCGAGCCAGCCGGCCGGCCTGCGGACTGTCGCTCGACTGTTCTGTGTGTTCGACCACCGCCGTTTGGTTCTCGAGCTGTCCCCAGTGGCATCCACGGAACAGTGTGTCACCCGCCTGTACTCTGTTACCACCGACTGTGTTACATACACGGACTTTACAAAACGGCTGTATTGTGTGAGCGCCGGGTTGCGACACTGCACGTGACACTGGACGCGGACATGGTACGGTACGTGTGCGAGCTGACCACGGCACTCGCTCAGCTCCAGTCACCAGCTGAAAGTAGCCTGCCAGATTACGTCATATCGTCGTATTCTGCAGATGGGGCATAACCTGCATGTGACGCGGCATTTGACACGGCCGGGTCGTGTACGTGAGCAGGTATCCAGTAGGGTCGCAGACGCCACCACTGCCTCCTGGCCGTGACACCCAGCACGTGTTCCTCCGCCATGCGGGACACACGACGCGGGTACGGTGTGGGCTCGGGGCTGGACTTCACATCTCGCCATCGCGGCCTAACTTGAGCTGTTGGTGAGCTATAGCCTCTAGGACTGCCATGTATAAAAGTAGCCCGGCGCAGTCGCCGCATTCGGTAACGAACGGTTAACTCGAAGGAGCGTCTTGAGCTGTTGCCTGTGAAAGTACCTCCCAAAACTACTACAGCTGCCAAAACCAACATCGCCATTACATTCTTCAGACGGCACAGGGCACAGGTTTACTGCCGTCCGGCGTTTTCACGCTCGGAGTTCATCGGTCGTCCGCAGTTCGAGCCTCGGCGATCCTCCGTCTCGGGGGGGAGAGGCGGGGTCCCTCCGTGACGGCGCCCGCGCTGTCCGGGCCGCTACTGGCCGTCCGCCTGCTCCAGCAGATCCCTGATGCCCGCCGGCAGGTCGAAGGCCGGCGTCGGCACCGGCGTCGGCGCCCCAAACATCTTGCTGTAGGACGACTTCAGGAAGAGGATGTAGTTCTCCAACATCTTGGCGGTGCTGGTGCTCTGCTCCAGCTTCCCCTGCAGCTCGATGACCCGCTGTCGGAGCCGGCGCTCGCTCTGCCCACCAAGAAAAACAGAGACGTCACAAACGACGCCAAGAACGTAACCGCAGTTCTCCTTTATAAGGGAAAACGACCAGCGATCGTAAGAGGTCACTTTTACTCAAACCCCAGCACGTGCCATTACTTGTGAAGTCACCAGACGGACACGTACGGGTCAGAAAGCATCAGAGTATTTCGCCTTGTCAGCTCCCGAAATCCGAGACATGGTGTGCTGTCTGTAGGTGTGCTGTCTCTCCTGACCAGAGACAGGTGTCCTGTCTCCCCTAGCCTAAGACAGGTGTCCTGTCTCTCCTGACCTGAGACAGGTGTCCTGGTCTTAACCTGAGACAGTTGTTCCGTCTCTCCTGACCTGAGACAGGTGTCCGGCCTCCTCGCTGGCCTGGCGCAGCTGCCTGTTTTCGGCCTCCTGTTTGGAGGTACGGGCCTCCAGCTCGGCGATGTGCTCTCTCAGTTCTGCGAGTCGCTCCGCCGCCAGACGCGCCTCGTGTACCGCCTCGGATCGGGTGGCGTCCAGCTCCCGATTCAGTGCTGACACCTGGCGACGAGACGGTGAATTAAAATTGCGTCTGCCGGACCACGTCGACTGTTCTGCTTTAGACCATTTTGCGTCGCGATGCAACATAATGCAGCCCTTCTAGTAGTAGCATGCCAGCTTCTTGTGAGAGTAAAGCCTTTTGGTTGCCCGTTGGGAAGAAAACAGCACACAGTCGACCATCAGACGACTAGCATTTTATGAGAAGCGTAGGAGCAATACTTTTGTGGGCGATTCTTCACGCACTGATCCCACATGAAATCACCTGCTCGATCCGGTCATCCAGGTGCTGTGAAGTTTGTGCCAAAAGTTCAGTCTTGCGGTGCAGCTCTTCCCTGACGGAAAGCACAGCAAACATAACGTGACATAACTGCGCTCAAGTGAAGCGCAGTTTAACTTATCCAGGACTGGGAAAGTGATATCCGAGTACCCGCAGCCGCCAGTTTAAGATGCCTTCGGTAAATAACTATCACCATAACTGTCATGAGTTGTGCTGCATCTGAGCTTGCATAGTCAAAGGCGAGTTCATGTGTGCTGCACCCGAGGCTCCGCAATAACGTAACTGGTAATCACTGTCATCCCGAATCGAAAGATTTAAACCACTGCCGTCCTGCGATCTGCCCCGTAGTTTGAGAAGTGACAACCACCGTTGTCCTGCGGTAAGACATACTATGGGGAGTTCCGTGCCGCGTTTAACCGGCAGCCCGTCTCGAGCGGACCTGAGCTCCTGCAGCTGTCGCTGGGTCTCGGCCAGCGAGCCCTCGGCGGCGGCGAGCCGGGTCTGCAGCACTCGCCGCTCCTCCACCGAGCCGGACAGTCTCTCCTTCAGCTTCTCCGTCTGAGCGCTGTGCTGCTCCAGCTGAAAATTCACCGTCAGTTTCACCACCCACTCGGTGAAGCACCCGAGTGTCGTGCGTGAATACGACAGAGTAGTGCTGTCGATCCTATGAAAACTTATCCGTAAAAACGTCGAAGGCAGAAGTCCAATGGCAGTTTTACAAATGTCTGGCTGTTCGCCATAGCACGATGAACCACGATGGTTTAAATAGTTCTGATGGTTGTGCGCAAAACAATGCAAAGAAAAATGAAAACTTGAGGAGAAAACAAGATATCGTGTTATACGCTGCTTGCTTCAATTTCCACACGAATTAACAAATTTCCCTTGCGAAGAGACATTCGAAAAGAATTCCCTGATATGCATGCCGCGACAGTCAAGGCTCACCCTGGAGGTGATTTCATGCAGATTTTTGTGCAGTAGTTTGTTCTTGTGCTGTTCAGTGAGTAGGCTCTGGTAGGCCTGCTGCAGCTTGACTTCCGTCATGCGCAGGATCTGAGGGAACGGCTTGCAGAGGGAGCTGGGGCCGGCACCCAGTGCTCCCAGGTCGGTCATCTCTGGCAGACCAGCGCCCGCCAGCAGAGGAACCTGACGGGAAGAACGGAGCGTCGCTGATACTGTTCTTCAATGGCGGTCTAAGAGATTGTGCCGCTTTTGTAATCCACCTACTGCCTCAGTCGTCGTCCACATCAAGTTAGCACAATGGGAACAACCTCGGCGCTCTTTCCTTTGCTGCCTGTTTTCGTCAGACTGGTATTTTTCGGTCACTGCAGCTCTGATGTAGTTAAATTATTACGACCTCCTTCGTGACGATTAAACTGCATCAAACTGTAATGATTTAACCGCAAAATGTTTACTTAAACTTGATATCTTTATAATGCACACGTATTCGGCTTTCGGGGCCAGGCCCACAGGAGCTCTCTTACTGGATTCCTTGCCCTGGATGCAGCGCATGCCGCGATCACTGACCTCGACGTTGTCACCGCGGTCTCGACTGCACTTCAGCTCGAACAGCTGGGCCTCCAGTTCCCGCACACGGGCCAGACTCTCGTCCACCGTCTCCTTCAGCTCCTGGCAGCGGCCCTCGTACGCTGCAGATGGGGGAGCTGATTCAGGTATTCACGAACTCGCACCTACGGCCGCACCGTAACCGGGATCCAACAATCACGAGAAAAACTTGTATTTCCCGCGAGCGGTATGACAGCGAGTGGTTAACACAGGGCAACCTTTTATTGTGGTTTTACTCAGAAGCTTGTCGAATGGAAAGCGTTTTCCGGGGTTAAAATGATGTTTCGTATTTTGAAACTGAATTACGATGTCTTCTTCGGTGAAGTCGGCAACAGACTATTTCCAAGTAACTGTAAACTAATTGCTGAATAACTGAGTGATTAAAATAAATGTAGCGGGTCGGCCGAGCTCTGACCTGCGGCTCTGGGGCCGACGCCTCCTGCGGCGTACTGGTCCCTGACGAGCGGCGGCAGGCGGCCGGCCAGCGGGCTGGACCGGCTGGCCAATACCTGACTCCTCCAGGCGTCGTCGGCACGCTGCCAACGGGCAGAGAAAGTCGCGGCTCGAGCTACGCAAGTAAGGACTGAAGGGATGAACAGAAATGACCGAGTGGACGGGACTGACCAGGGCGGACAGGACTGACCGGGATGGGCAGGACTGACCGGGATGGACAGAATTGGCCGAGTGGACAGGACTGACCGGGGTGGACGAGACTGACCGGGGCCGACAGGACTGACCGGGATGGACAGGACTGGCCGGGGTGGATAGGACTGACCGAGTGGACAAGAGTGGCCGGAGTGGACAGGATTGACCGGGGTGGACAGGACTGACTGAGTGGATGGGACTGGCCGGGATTGACAGGACTGACCGGGGCGGACAAGACTGATCAGGGTGGACAGGACTGGCCGGGGTGGACAGGGCTGACCGAGTCGACGAGACTGACCGGGGCGGACAGGACTGGCCGAGTGGACAGCACCGACCGGGGTGGACAGGGCTGACCAAGTGGACAGGACTGACCGGGGTGGACAAGACTGGCCGGGGTGGACAGGACTGACCGGGGTGGACAGGACTGACTGAGTGGACGGGACTGACCGAGATGGACAAGACTGATCTTGGGTGGACAAGACTGACCAGGACGGATAAGACTGACCGAGTGGACAGGACTGACCGGGGTGGACAGGACTGACTGAGTGGACGGGACTGACCGAGATGGACAAGACTGATCTTGGGTGGACAGGACTGACTGGGGTGGACAGGACTGACCGAGTGGACAGGACTGACCAGGGTGGACAGGACTGACCGGGGTGGACAGGACTGACCGAGTGGACAGGACTGACCGGGGTGGACAGGACTGACCAGGGTGGACAGGACTGACCGAGTGGACAGGACTGACCAGGGTGGACAAGACTGACCGGGGGCGGGACGGTGAAGCTGTGACGCCGCAGGGGAGTCGGCTCGTGACGCGCTCCATCTGCAGGCTGGGCCCGGTGCAGTTCCGTGGAACGGGTCCGGCCGCCGTCCAGGCGAGTCCGCCAGCCCTCCGACAGGCCCGGCTGCTGGCACAGCGGCGCACACCGTCACAGACCGCGCCCGGGGTCAGCACTGTCCTGTCTGTGGTCTCAGGGACCCACAGCCCGCATCTCCTCCCCCGGCCGATCAGTGCAGCGCCGCCAGATACTCACTTGGAAAGAACTTCATATCCATCTGCCGCAATGCCGGTGACCGGGATGACGATGTCCCATCATCTTACTCATTAGCAGCATTGAAAGAAAGCGACGCGATTTCGCCATTGGAAGTGTTCAGCCCAGTTATTTCATCAAAACGTTCATTCAAGGCATAATCTCCCCGTCTGTAGGTGGCGGTTGAGGCACTGGACACCGCTTTAGGTGGGATTATTCGAAGTTCAGATACTTTGGCCTGAAAGATGACTTAAAGCTCTTTAGTACTTCACCATCACATTTACTGCAGTGCACTGATTGCAGTGAACAGACTAAAGGTCGATGACCACAGTGGACAGACCGCAATGCCCTGCAATCGCCCTGTATCTCCCCAGTACGTCGCGACACCGGTGAAGTCCATTCCATAAAATATATTTCACCCACCAACATTACCTGCATACATTATTAAAAATTTGGTTATTTCGTCCACATTCAAACTAGGCCAGACAGGATGACCTAATCAAATGGAGCCATCATCTTATCTTCGGAGCGAATTTCATCATGAATCTTTGAGAACACCTGGGTGGCGTCACACATTGCAACACATTCGGGTTAAATTTATACAAAAAACAAAATTGTGGATGAACTTGGGGGAGGACCCAAGTGCAAATGTTCGAGGCCGAAACGCGCCCTTTTTCGAATTTCATTACTATTTTCCCAACATTTCCTCAATTTCAGACGCGTTCGTTACATGGGCCCTGCCCCCTTGCCCAAACTTTGAGATCCACACTGGATATTGGTATCAAGCGCGATGTGTTCGTTACCGGTTCAGGCGGCTTAAAGCCGATCGTTGAGGGGACGGGCCTGGGTTTTCCTGTTGAGTGCGACTTCAGGCCTGTGCCAGTTCTGTTTCCCTTTAGGATATGCAGCTCACAGTCCTAGAAAAGGTAGAAGCAACACGGTGTACATACGGGTCGGCATGTTTCCCGAACATAACCCATGCATTTTTTGAAATATTTATCTTCGAGATCATTCAAGTAGGACTTCAACGAGGGTATTTCTTCACCTCTCATTTCATTCCAACCAACGCATAACTGTACGAAAAGAGCATGTAGAGGCCATATGGCTCTTTTTGGCTCTTACCCCGGCACCGCTTGGCGTGATTTTGTACCCGCGACCGCCTGAGGGTGTCAAAAAAGGCACCCCCTGCTATCTCCGGAACTAACCGTCGGATCTGAACCGGTCTTCCACCAATCAATAGCTCTGAGTCTCGCGATTCAGAAAATACAACGTAAGCCCAGTTCACGTGACTGATGACATCACAGGTCACGTAAAACGCAAACACGAAGCCAGAAAAACTGGCATCGGTCTGTACATCATATCATCGGTAATACTGGTCTTAGAGCCTTCAAATGGGTGTCAAACGAAAGGCCACGATCTCCTGCATCAGAAGCATGCCAGAAAGTCAAAAAATATCGGGTCAAGGTCAACTTAGGCCAGGTGAAATATTTCTCGTAATGTATATGCCAAAGATTGATAGTTATTCGCAGTTATTTTGATCCACGTGACAAAAAGGACTGAAATAAAACATTCTGACGGCCAGTTTTGCATCACCTGGTTTTCATTCTGTCAAGATCAGCCTAGGTTGGGTCAGATAAAGCTGCATTACTCTTCCTGACAACGAGCAATAATTACTCACTGGAATTCTTAACTGCGTCAAGTATAAAACTGAAATGATATGTCACGGTAATAAAATCTGCACTTCCTGCTCTTTATCGGGCCAAGGTCAAGCCAGGGAAGGACAATCAGCCGTTATAATTTGCTGGCTAGGAAGAACAATTCCTGTTTGCTGCTACTGAACGATCTTCCTCAGGCAATGCTGCATTTTATTCCGTTTTGACATCTGCCTATGACGTGACCTTTCATGACCTTACGTTGCGTTTGCTGAGCCTTGCTAAGAGGCGCATAAATATTTGCTTGTCTGGCTTGAACGATGGGGAAGGTCGGCGGCAACCACTTCTGTCACCCAGCATGCAAATCAGTCCAACTGTCATCATGCTTTGGCCTAGCATGACCTCTAATGTTATCGTTTCACGGTTGTTCATGCTTTTGGGACCGTGTCCTATGTAAATCCAAATAATTCACGCATTATATTCTCAAATATTATCAAAACCGAGGTAGGTTCGCGCCACCGCTCGAAGAGGCGAAAACATCCATGCAAGGGTTCATTTATGACGTCATATCTCCATGATTTGACCTAGCATAGAAATGCTTTTGGTTAAAACATGTAAAACTGATCGCTGAAGGGGTACTGAAAATTTGATTGGGCTGGCTCTAACGATTTAGAAGTTATTCAAGAAAAACCGAGGGGGTTGCCATATTTGACACCCTTCAGGCGGTGAAGGGTTAATGCTCGGTTGAAGACATTTACGGTTGCCGTAGAATCTGCTGGTGTCCTGCATTTCGGCGCTTCTCCTGCGCCTAGCCTTCATTCTCACCTTTCTTTCCAGAGCGGCGTGAAGTCTCTCCACCTCTGTTCCGTGATCGCCATTGTGTTCCGATAAAATTTCCGTTTTAGTAGACGCAATCGGCTGTTGAAAGAGAAAAGGGTGCGTGCCTACGTGACATACAGTCAGGCAAACTGGGAAAATGTCGAGAGTCGCACGATGGCATAGACAATGCAATGAGTAATTTACTGCCAAAAAACACACCAAGAGAGAGTCAGGTGTGTATACTACTACTAACAGAATCCCCATTATTTGCTGTACTCAGATATTCATTACTGCACACAGTGTGTCATAAACTGCGTCCTTTCGCAGAACATGCCGTAAAACTCAATCTTTGGCGCAATGCAAACCTTCACCCAGGCTCGAACCGTGGTCATCATCAGGACCTCACGACGTTCCGCCCTGTGACGGCTGAACGCGCGACCCCGTCACGTCACGGGAGGTCTCACCCAGGACTGGGCGGAGAGGGTCGGCAGCCCTCCATCCTGTCCGGGCGCCGTCTCCTGTCCGACCCCTCCGACCTCCTGCCGGGCCGGACCGAACTGGACCAGGGCGGCCGCGGCGCTGGCGTCTCCGCCCTTCAGCCGCTGGGTGACCTCCAAAGAGAACGCCTCCTTGGCGTCCTGCAGCTCGTTACTCATGGTGCGGATTGTCTTCTCTTGGCCCTCCACCGCAAGGCTCAGAACCTGGCAGCGGACATTGCTATTTTATACATGTGGGAGACATTGAAGCATTCGAAGCGGCACCAGGTTTGCGTAGGTCCATGTCCATGTCCATGTCATCCCTGTCATCGAGAACGTATCATTAAAAATATCCTAGATGAGAACAATATCGGTGCAGTGATAAAATACTGGTCATCTTCCTTAGCAAAGGACAAGTGCTCCCGATTCGCAAACCATATCCCCGAAAGACTGGCGGCAAAGGCGACACAGAATTCCTGAACTTACGTAATTTTTCTGCTCCATTTGGCGGAGTTTGGCCTGCTGCAGTTGGAACTGTTGTCTTAGCTGGCTGACGTCGTCCACCTGTTCTGGATTGGTCGGCTCCGTCCCACCGTGATGTGCCACAAGACCCGTCTCGCTGACAGAACGCAGGCCAGAGCCCGTCTCCGAGCCCTGGGGGCGCATCACAGTCAACGTTAGCGCCGGCGCGGACATATCCTGTCCTTGGAGGTACCGTTCCAGCCACACCAATAGATCTGCAGCGGGCAGAGAAACTTAATTTGTCTTCGACTCAGACCAAGCAAAGATCCAGCGAGCTTTGCGCCACGAAAGCAAACAATCCGAAATTCAGGGAAATTTTTATTCTCCCCGCGCAAAAGTTGCCATAATACCTCCAGTTAAGTACGGCAGATCACCTCATGGCGAGTTCCGGTAAAAACAGTAGCTTCAAACAAGAAAATTTTCTTGGATTTCCCGTCAGTTTAATCAGCAAGCAGCAACCTCTACCCCCGCCCCCCCCCCTCCAAAAAAGCGGGTGGAAAAGACACTGAAGAAACTGATCAAACAAACGGAACAGCCAAAAAACTTGCGTTACATCTCAAGTGTCTAATCAGCAGAACGCCAACGGCTGAACCCGACCAGTCAACCATAATTCGCCATCAGTGGAATGAGCCCAGTCTCTCCGTCCGGCCGACCGGCACGACCTCACCTCCTGATCGACGTGACTGCCGAGCTGTTTGGAGCTGCCGGCCGCCGCCTGCGACTTGGAGTCCCCCGGCAGCAGGTAGGTGGTGCCGGCCGAGCTGGCGGAGCTGGCCGCCGAGCGGGCCGAGGCCGGCAGCTCGGCCGGCAGCTCGGCCGAGCGCGCCGTGCCGGCCGGCCGCCGCCGCCCCAGTGATGACGTCGTGCCGCCCGGCGGCGGCGGCGGCGGCACAGCCGGCTCCGGCGGCTGCCGCTGGCCCGGCGCCGGCGCCGCGCCGACCTGCCGGGCGGCGTCGGGCGGCGGTCCGGCCGGCGCCGGCCGGCGCTGGGCCAGGGCCGAGCCGGTGCCGAGCAGCGACTGTCGGGAGGCCTCCTGCGGCGGCAGGCTGCCGCTGCCCGACACCGTGTGCCAGCTGGCCTGGCCGCTGTGAGGTCCCCCGCCAGCGCCGGGCAGCTGGCCGGCCGCAGCTGTCGGCCGGCTGCTCGGCTGAGCCTCCGAGGAGGACGAGCCGACCCGCGACGTCGCCATCAGCTGCTGCAGCTGCTGCAGCTGCAGCACTGTCTTCGGCGCCTGCTTGCCGCTGGAGTCCGGCTGAAATGGAGCATTTCGTCAGCTGTTCCACTGAGTCTCCTATGTACCACTTGGACTCACAGGTTTATCATGAGAAAGGTCCATAGTTTCATGATGCTGAATGTATGTAGAAATACACTCATGTGTATTTCTACTGACCGGCTTGGCCCAAAAGTTAATTTGACTCCAAATTCCACGGCTGCATCCATCGCATGTCGCAGTGATTTCTCTCACCGACATGACCGGCCCCGGATTAAGATGCGAGTTGACTCGGCAGTCAATGTTGACTCAATTTTCAGATCTGGTCCCGCTCCGCTGCCTGAACCGATTCGACAGTCTAACCTGAGACAAAAGAGAGGTCTCACCTGGCTCATGCCCTCGATGACGCCCCGCAGGCTGGACATGACGCTGGCAGCGGCGCTGGCCTGCTGCTTGGCCCACACGAAGTTCCTGATGACGTCCTGCAGGTTGTTGGGACTGCCGCCGCCAGGGCACGCCATCATATCGGAGATGTTGGGGATCTGGGGTAGCGACAGCAGCTGCCGGATATGGCTGTTAGTCAGATGAGCCGCAAGAGCAGATTTCGACCACGCCTTTTATTCATTATCAAACGACAACTACTAACAGCGCTCAGTAATGAAAGACCAATATCACTGATGACCATAACTGGTTGCGTTAGAATCGTGCTCACTGAATCTAGCGCTGTTATTAAGGTAATATAATATACGATGTTGCCGCACAGTAGTATTCCCATGCAACACTTGTATCACCTACTGCAACTAACCTTCATGGGGTCGATCCCAGGCTTGTCTGTGGCGTCCTGAAGCTCCGGCTGCAGCAGCGGCTGCTGCAGCTGCTGTTGCTGGGGCTGCTGCTGCACCTGCTGGTACAGCTGCTGTTGCTGCTGGTGCTGCAGCTGTTGCTGCTGCTGGGGCGGCGCTCTCGGTTCCGTATAAGACCCTATGTCGTGCTGCGGGCCCGGCGGCGGCGGTGGCTCCCGCTGCTCGCTGCTGCTGCCGGCGGACGCCTCGCGCTGCGTGCCGCCGCCGGTGCTGTGGCCGGCCTCCTCCGGCGGTGAGACGGTGTCCGAGTGGCGGCCGGCCGCGTGGGAGCCGGCCTCGCGCGGCGAGCGGGAGCGTCCCGGCCGCAGCGGCGGCCGCCGGCCTCGCACGGACGAGTCCGTGTGCGTGTGGCTACTGCGGCGGGATTTCTGGGACGAGACGGACGGCTGCCGCGCCAGAAAATACTGCTTGCAAGACGGGTTCTCCTCATGGGGCACTCTGCATTGGCTTATAGAACATGGTTGAGATCAAGACAGCTAGGTAAGGAAGGTAAAGTGATCCATTGCCACGGAGAAGATGTTTTGGTAAACTGCGTATCCCATGGTTTGGGCAGCTAAGCTGACTGCGTGACGCTAATGTGGGATAGTTTCAGCCTGGCATTATTCGAAAACTAGCATTAAGGTGAGTTCGCACGTTGCTGAGTGACCATGGACGCGTCGGACGGCTCAACATGTGACTCTGCAGCAAGTTATTAGTGGGATAACACTGTCAAGGCTAGGTCAACTTTGATGTCACTGTCTGGTTTGAAAGACGAGTAGACAATAGGTATCGTGAATTTTCGGTCTGCTTTGCCGACTTCACCGTTCAAGTAGGCTATCAAACACCTCCCTATTGTTCTGTGAAGCATGAAATACTCTTTTAAATTGGCCACTTGCTTTGAACCCGCTCTTCATGCTTTGACTGGATGGTAACAGCCGCCTAGTACTAGGCTTTGTCATGAAAGCGTTTTACGTTGTGTCTCGTTACATCACGGGTGTTTATATTCTTTCGGTTCGTGGCGCACAAGACACCACTTCGGAATGCAGTGAAGGTGGTACTGATTAACTGACGAGACCGCACGAAACATCAAAATTTCCCGTACCACGATTCCCATGAGCAAACTAAATGAATGTAACCATAAATGGTAGCTTAATTAAATGCTACGTTCGATGGCAACTCGACAAACACACCGCAGTTTAATTCATGGCGGTCATTAAAAGACCACCGCGTAAAACTCGTATCAGCTTAACAGCTTAAAAGTTTTGAGCAGAAAGCTTGAACAAGCCCACGGCTTCCTGCGGCAACCGTATTTGTCCTAGTACGGCAGCGCTAATTGCTGTAATGAGGACATACCTCACATGTTGACACCTCAGACACATTGTCCTTACTTTGCTCAGTTTTCGGCGGGTCTTGAACGGTTTTTGCTCGTATTCTCGATGTTTCAGAATGGATGCAATGTTGGCCCGGGTATCCGATCCTGTGGCGTCGCTGATGGACAGCTCTGAGTCGGGAAAGAAGGAAGCCAAAGCCTTCATCTCAGCTATGCGGGCTCGGAGCGAAGGCTGAAAACATATAAACGGCAGCTGAATGGCGATTACCAAGTTCCACGTACCGTGTCTCCTGCTTATATCAGCGTTCTGAATTGTCTGAATCGTCTGCATTCAGCAAACACTTATGAATTCAAGTTATCCTGAAAATGCATTTATTCATGTGGTTCGGCGCTTTGCTACGCGCTGAAGGTAGCATTAGATTTCAGTGTTGTATTATAAACGGCAGCGTCCTGCAAAAGCATTCTCCGATAGTGGCGTATGCTACGGCATTGTATTAAGCGTTACAACGGCTTAGGTCTAATTGAAGCCGTAGACGGACATTCAACCAGTATTGCTTGCAGCGGTGCGCACCAGTCTTTCCACCAGGTGATCTCTGGGGGCGGCCCTGGTGGGCGGCGGGCCGCGGCGGCTCGGCCTGACCAGGTAGCTGGTCTCGCGCACCCTCGAGTCCAGCTCGGCTCGCCGCAGACGCGGCTGGTCGGTGGTCAGCGAGCGCTGGCGACCGGCCGCCTGACGCGGCGTCGGAAATGCCGGCAGCGAGCCGGTAGAGCCGGAGCGGGCAGATAGCGCGCCGTGTGCCGGCTTTGCACGAACAGGGAGAGATGGTAGCTTAACACATGGGGTCAGCGGACACAATCAGTGGGCTTTGTGAAACACTGGTCTTCTCCAGAGGTGGCTAAATATGTTATCTTAATTAATCAGAATATGCTACTGGAAGTAGAGGCTCACGAAACACACGGTACTTTAATAACGTCCGTAAAACATTGGAATTATAATGAGACATGTAACAGAACTATCGTGCAAGGGCATCAGGAATATAGCGTTAATTTCAGATTTACCTTTTTCTTTTTTGGTTTTGGCTTCTTCGGACCAGCTCGAGACACCTGCATCGATCTAGGACCAAACATTGTTCAAGGACGATATTTATCACAAACTAACACCAAACGTAACAGGACAGACGGATAAATGTGAATACCGAGCACTCTCAGTACATCAAGAGTTCCTATATTCATGCACACAGTTTTAACAAGATGCCTTATCTGTAAACGAAATAAACTCATTGTGGCATTCACAATGTTTTCCCACATTTTCATTAGTTTCTCGTGAAATCCCTCGCACTAGAACCTCCCGTTCCACTGTCTGCGTCGTCGTCGATGAATTTTTACCGTCGCTGTAACAATTGCCAAATCCACCACACCAAGACAGTTACGAAAGTGCATGATTAATCAACATCATTCAGTTTCTGATCACCAGAAATACAGCTCGTTGCCCAGAAAATCACGTTTAGTCGACAGCGCGGACCGCTCGGTCTTTGACAGTACACTGCGTCCCGATTCCTCGTTTTTTCTGACGACACTTGTGAGTCGTTTTATACAGATTTGTGATGAGTCCATTCAAGCTTTTGTATTGGGCATGACAAAAAGACGATGAAATAAGACAATTAAACAGACGTTAACATGCGCCCACTACAATACCTTCCTAGTTGAGGAAGTCGAAAATTACAGTTTCGCAACGAAATAATGTGTTAAATTCCACCTACAGATGTGAACAGAACTGATCATCGCGGAACTGAAGGCTATTGAGCGGAAACATTACTGCTTAGCAAAATGTCACGGTAGTTTCTAGTTTTGAAAGATGTAAGTTATGAAACGTCTTTAAACACTTCACAAGTCATGAATCGCCCTGAATCCATATCGACTTGCCTAAGAGAAGCAGGACGAACTATCGAAATGCCACGGAATCCTGACCTTCGTGAACGCAATATGAACAGACAGATCACTAGCACCCGACACGACATCTCGGTGCGCAACAAACTGGCGTATTCAGTTTGTTACGTTACTTCGAAAACCGACACGAAGCAGGAGCCTAGCACTGTCCATCACCGGCAACACCAACCATCGTCACCGCAATAAACACGACTTACAAGTCACACGCCGCTTCACTTCACATACTTGTCCATGAACTTTTTATGAAAGTCATTTCGGAGCGCGTCGTTAATGAACCTGGCCTGCTTCCTCTCGGGCTCGGCGCGCGCGCAGTTTTTGAACACCACATCATCGTCCCAGCGACGCTTGACGCGGGCGTCGCCCTTGGCCGCCGCGCCGCTGTAGCTCAGCAGCGGGTTGCCGCTCAGGATGTTCTCCATGCGGATTCGCTCCTCCTCCAGCTTCTTCTCAGCCTCGCGCTTCACGGCCTCGGCGGCTCGCTCCTTCCTGATCCGCTGCAGCTCGGCCATCAGCTCGGCCTCGTCGTCGTCGCTCTCCTCGTCCGACTCGTCCTCGTCCAGCACGTCGTCCACGTCCAAGTTGGCCGGCGCCACCGGCTCGGCGCGCTGTTTGCGGCCCGAGCCGCCAGAGGCGCTGGCGTCGCCGCCGCGCTTGTCGCGCGCCTGGCGCTCGCGGTCCTCGAGCTCGCGGCGGAAGTCGCGGCTGCGCAGCTCGTCGGTGGTGCCCTGGCCGGGCTCGCGCTGCTTCAGCTTGGTGTGCGCCGGCAGGTCGCGCGACGAGTACTGCTTACTGATGGCCGAGAGGTCCTTCTCGCCGCGCGACGAGCCGCCGCGCGCCGGCTCAAACGTGGGCCGCGCCGCTGTCGTCATCGCTGCTCTCTGCTCAGGCTAGTCTGCAAACGACATATAAATGTTTATAGGGAATGAGGGCACAAATGATAATTTGTCATTATCACAGACATGTTTCTGAAGGATGCAGTAGACAATCTAGGAAATTAGTAATGAATATCACAGCAAATGAGAAAAACGTCTGAGAAAACTCCACCAACCAATATAAAAACAATTCGCACAAAAAATCGCGAAAACAATTCATGATCACAAAACATCACAAAGCATGTCTGCTTTACTGCAAATTTTGCAAATACAATGCAAAATGGTGCAAAACCCATTGCAACTGTGACCACATGATGACAGTGAAAGATATGCAATATACTACAGCAGCACTGCCTTTTGCATGGTGGGAATAAGCACAACTGAACAATGGTGAACAAAATAGGTGTAGGAATTATGGTACAGTTACAAACCATATCTTGCATTTTCCACTCCAGTCAGTAAATGGTTCCTGGTCATTTAGAGTCAACTTAGATTTGACAGTCCAGGTAAGCTACAGTTTGATCACACTGAATTTTTCAACAGGCTGCTTATGTACTGCTTTGTATCAATAATTTAATATCATCAGCAAATCAGCTGCCTCAAATCAAGCTGAGGCTTTTGCACCAGACCTGCTGGTTACATTGTCTGAGTGTGGGAATGGCAGCAAGGGAAGTGTAAGCATGGCATGAATACATGTATGAATATGGGAAGTAACAGAAATAAGATGATGTTCCCTTCACTGTACATATCAATGCTGCCCATATTTATGACTCCAGGCACAGGCACCATATGACCAAATGTCAAAGTGCCCTTAAGCATTCATAATAAATCAATCAAGGTCAGGTCTCTATATTCCATTTCATTTGCAAAAGTCTTGTGAAATGTGTTTTGTCAACTCAATTTCTGACTAATACCTATCTCACTGATCCATGAGAAAAATCAGCTTGCTTTGGGATGCCTAAAATCTGTCAGATTACTGATAATGAATAAGTCTTTTTGGTATGTGGTACATAAAAATAAACCATCTTAAGATGTGCAGATGGCTCAAAAATATTAGGCAGTGCTGCCACCATACCCTTGAGCAACAGGTACAACAGTTAATGCTGAACATGTGATGACTTCATTGAGAGGCCTATAATAAGTACTTCACAAAAAGAAAAATAAATACACTTTTAACCATATTCAGCATAGTTTTGTAATTTGCCTTATACATATGGCATACATATGAGTACATTTTCTTTACTGTCATACAACAAAAAGAGTTGTGCCACTACAATGATACTACAGTAAAATTAGCAAGAAAGGATACAACAAATAATGAACTATTTGTTGAACAGGTTAATGTCATTACGCTAAATATGTTGAATATACTGCAGTTATACACCACATGTCAAATGCCTCATTTTATGCATAACTATTATCATTAGTTCTGCTTCTCAAATACCAAACAGCTATAGTATTATCAAAAACATTGAAAATAGTTTAGCCTAAAGTTTAGTTTAGCAATGGCAAAAAATGCCAGAATATGGAATATGACAAAAAAACGTCAGATTGAAAATGCCATTTTATCGCAAGCCTATCATTATGAGCAATGCCAACCAGTTTGTCATCATACATGCCAATGAGTCTTGGTTGCACCGGAACAAAAACAAACTGACCAGCTGGCTTGACCCAGCTGTTATCCTCTTCATATTCTAATGGCTTTGCAGCTACTGGAAACAAGCCTAGTTTTCTAGTTTTTTAGTCATCTAGTTTTTGCCCACCATTCAAATTTTGTAAATCTGACTCTGTAAATAACTGGTTTGCAGTTTCTTATATCTGTATTCTGAACAGTCATTCCTGGAGGAATGATTTGCTGTCAGACATTTTTGTTTGGGTGATTTTGAGTCACTTACTAGAGTTCACTTTTTCAAATGGCCATTTCATTTAAACACCCAAATCACAACTGCTCATGTAGGACAGATTAAAACATATGGAGGGACAATTCACTTTTGCACATGGGAAGTGTAAGTATCGGATGTCTACATGTATTCATGTCAGTAAAAAAGTAGCCATGTCACAGAAACTATATGAATCCACATGACAAAATCATATGGGCACTTAAAGGAAGTGGCCTTTTGAAAAAAATCATTTATAATGACAGCAAACAATATCACAAGAGCACATGACACTGAAACTTGGAATTTCAGTATTCTGGGCACAGACCTCTGACTTCTCATAGCTCCAGAAGTCCATGTAGTTACCAAGCCATATGCATATGAAAAGATGCACAATTTAAAAAAAAGGTCAACTGCAGGCATTTAGTGCCTTGCCACCATCACCACTTCCTTCAAATAATCTCTTGAAGTGATTCAGCCACACACTGTCTAAACAACTAGCACAAGTCTGAAGCACGGAGCATCTCTGGGAGACAGATCAACACCAATTTTTAAGCACTGATCGTTGATAAACATGCTATGAAATATGGCGTCACCGAAAGACCTATCAAAACGTTTCAGTCTCCAAACTCTAAATAAGAATGGGACAGGGAGGTGGACTGGGACCAAACAAGGACAGACATGAATGCCTGGGAGGGAACAGGGATAGACAAGGACATGGAGACAGTACAGAGATACGGAGGACCCGGACAGGGTTAGGAGAGAGATAGGACTAACAGAACAGGCATGGAAGGGTATTAGGACAGAACAGTGAAAAGCAACTGGGCTTAGGAAAAGTCAAGCAATGTCATGGGAATAGGAACGGGGGCATATACGGGGATGAGGCTATCAATTGGTGTTTGAACGAGCGAAACCGTGCCAAATACCCCAGTTTGTGCCGGATTAACGGTCACGTCCAGTTTCCCATCATTGCACCAGTCCCGTTTCAGTCTGTACTATCCCAGTTTTCCTTATCTGGGTCTGCCTGTTCCCTCCCAGGCACTCATGTCTGCCCTTGTTCAGTCGCAGTCCATCTCCCTGTCCCATTCCAGTACTGTCTCGGTTTATTTTGAGTTTCCAGACAGCCACATTTTGATAGCTTGTTCAGTGATGCCTTTTGTGGCATGTTTATCAACCACCAATGCTCAACAGTTGGTGCTGATCTGTCCTGCAGAGATCCTCCATGCTTCAAACCCATACTAGTTGATGAGGTGGTGTGTGGCTTAATCTTTTCACAAATTATTTTGAGGAAGTGGTGATGGTAAAAAGGAACTAAATGCCTGCAACTGGCCCATTTTTCAGATGTGCATATATTAGTACTCATATGGTCTGGTACCTATGTGGATTTCTGGAGTCATATACTGGAATTTCTAGGTGCAAAATACTGAAGAGGGCTGACAAACATCTGTTTGTCAAGCAAAATGCATCAACTGAAACCAAAAAGCAAGTAGTTCTCTAAAACATACTTCAAAATTTAAAGCTGCACACATCAACATATGCTTATCATGCATATTACAGGGCAGGGCTAAAGGTCAGTTTCTGCCCAACGAAATCGCAAACAACCCTTTGTATAACTGCCACCAATGTAAAGAATGTATCATCCTGTTTCTAACCGTACTTTCCACTACTTGATTTTTTAAACACTAACGACAAAATCGTAACGATAACGTACCACACAGTAATACCGTGCTGCAGTCGACTGGCGGAGAACAACATTATTCTGCGGCGGAAAATGTAGTGCCGCCAAGGTTACGGTTATTGACATCAAGGACGTGTAGACCCTGCATGCATCTTCAAGCGATTAATGACGTCATATATAGGAAAATTCTATTCTGTTGCCACAAACTGAACTTGGAGGAACTGCTGAATTATTACGCCATTATATTATTGTATTAGATAATTGTTGGGATGTCTGATATCAGTATTACTACATTATGACATTTAATACTCGTTAGATTAGGTTGCTAGGTTGGGTTGTGCCGGGCTAGGTTAGATCAGATTAGGTTAGGTTAGGTTAGGTTAGGCTAGGTTAGGTTAGGTTAGGTTAGGTTAGGTTACTATGTTAGGCTAGGGTAAATTTTTATTTATTGTTTTATTTCACATCCTAATATTTTCCAGTTTTGTTCCGTGATTTTTTGTGCTGGGCTACGTTAGGTTAGGTTAGGTTTGGTTAGGTTAGGTTAGGTTAGGTTAGGTTAGGTTAGGTTAGGCTAGGTTAGGCCAGGCCAGGCTAGGCTAGGTCAGGTTAGGTTAGGTTAGGTTAGGTTTGGTTACTATGTTAGGCTAGGGTAAATTTTCATTTATTGTTTTATTTCACTTCCTAATATTTTCCAGTTTTGTTCCGTGATTTTTTTTCAGATATTATATTTCACTGCTTTTTGTTTTTTTTGTATTTTTCAAATTGGAACTACACTTTGCCATCTTTGTAATACTTTTACTTTTTTATTATTATTGTTTATTATTATTATTATTATTATTATTATTACTATTATTATTACTATTATTATTTTTACAACGGTTAACTTTTTATTTTAAAGATAATTTATATCGCATTAGTTATTACCCCAAAACTTTTTTATTACTCTTGATTGAACCTTGAGTCCGACCGACGACCAATCAGCGTCGAGATCCCACGTAAACAAACTATTTAACACAGAAACGTCAAAAATCCCTACGCGAGCGTCTGGCGGTTAGCGTACCAGTGATGACGCAATCTGTTTCGGGGGAATAATGTGTGTTTCAGGTTTTTCCGGCTGAAATCGTAAGTAATACTTATCAATATTGCATTTGAAACGCCATGCAACCACTACTACGATTATTTTCCCTGGAAGTAAGCGCTCGGGCTGAATCTTACTGTAGACCCAGGGCAGCTTATTGCTTAGCAGTCAACACCCCTAAGATCATAAACAATGGTTAAAAATATCTGCTTGGAATGCTTGTTCCATCACTGCTTACAGCATACATAAACACGAGAATAAAAGGACTGTGTGGAAAACATGGAATTTCCAGAGGGCATATACAAGATGCAATTTTAGTCAATATTAGAACATTCATGTACATAAAACTGCATCTTCCTTAAAGTGGTCTTATTATTCAATCACCCAACAACTGCTACTTTTCATAAAGCTCCCATACAAAAAGAGCACAGTAAACATACAATGGGTTTTGATGTGTGAACTGCCTCTAGCATACACCTATCGAACAGCCCAACAAGAGTAAAAAAACGAGATAATACCAAATGTTGGCAAACAATATAACAACTTCCTCTAACAGGGCAAAGAAATTTACGGTAATAGGGGATAACCATTGCCAATCTCAAGTTTCATAGCATGACAGCTTGAAGCGTCTTACATTTATCTGTTGAATTCCCAAAACTCAGGTTCAGACTTGAGATTAGTTGCACGACTTTCCAAAACTTAACACAATCTCAACTATGCCAACTAGTAGGTAACTAAGCCAAAACAACGTGCAAAGTGAGTCATATCCAATACTGCGCCGTGAATGTAGAAAATAGTCGCCATGTTAGAAGAGTGGCAATAATTTTCTAGGAAAAACAATATTTGCCTTTAATGTACTTTGTTATAGATTTAGCGCAAAGCTACTGCAAATTAATACAAACATTTTAAATAAAATGTTGTGTTCTGACTGTTTTATTTTTTGGCTGGCCTGGTGTACGTTTTCACTGACCAATCGGAAGCGTTAGTAGCGGGACATTTAAATTCAAAACGCCAACAATCGTGGATGGACTGCCCGTGCGCTGTCCTCGTGAGATTTTAATTTTTGCCAAAAAGAGTGGAACTGAGATTGGAGCCCACTCGTTTTCGACGAGAACGCGACGTTTTCTGGTCTGTGAGAAGTGAACGTTTTGAGACTTAACGACAACTGAAGACGATTTTACCCGAGCAACCGAATATGTCTCACGCTTTGCGATCAACCACGTTAGGAAACAATGTAAGTAACTCATTTAAACGTGCATTATTAATCTAGTTCTTCCTGGTTTGTACATGCGCGGCGCAGGAACTTGGTATAATGTTTGGTATCCCATAATTTTGTTTGTGTTTATGGATGGCATTGGTTAGAGCTGGTGAATGGATAAGAATATCCCTTTTTAATTCTTGTAAAGACATCTGTATGCAGATATAATCATGCGGTTGTTTGCACTTAATTGTCTTAGTTGCAGCAAAAATTTGGTGTGTTTAATTGGTTACTTTGTAGCTGGAACCATGAAATGGAAAACATTTCCCCCAGGGAGTTCAGTCATAATGAAGACATCCATTATTTCTGTGGCAATGGCAAAAGCATCCAGGCATTTGCCTTCCCATTCTGCCATTTTGGCTTAGTTCTGTGTGCACAGCACAATGCTTACAGCTGAATCCATGGCTGATTTTTATGCAGTACATTTGTTCCACAAGGTAGCTTTAGTGTTGTCTACATTCATTGGAATGGTGTGCAAGACTGACTTGTGCTCAATATTACTCTGAGAGGAATAAGTCCCAAATCTGACTTACTGAGTCAGTTCTGGTTCTATCACAATGTGATGTTTCCAAAAATGATCTGATCCTGATTCTGACTCAAAATTAAATGAGTTGATTCTGGAAATGATTCCACTGAGATCCACTGGATTGGATTGAGACATTGGGATCAATGCCAGTTTCATTCCATACAAAGCTGTGTGATTCAACAGTGACTCTGAATCTGGCACTCACCATTAGTCATTCTTGATCATGACTGACCAGAACAGAATTATTTCTGATTATACTGATTCTGACAGAATTGAGCATAAGTATGGTGAAACACAAGGATTTTAAGTTTCATTTGTGATGCACTCATTCTGTCAAAATTCAATGCAAGACAGTAAAAGGTACCAACAGATTTGCCATTGAAAAGTTAAGGAGCAAAAATAAACCACGAGCATTCCCAAAGTTGAGTGATTTTATTTTTGACTACACCGTGAAAAGCTTCAGGTTAGCGGAATTCAGGTATGGAGTATAGTCATTCCATATTTGATGATGCATTCAATTGTTTTGGTCATGAGGAGTGCACAACATTGCATTATACCACAACATTATACCATGACTGATTTCTTTGTTAGGGTTGTCAGTATGGTCTCTGGCAACCATGATCCAAAACATTTTGGTCCTCTTATTTTGGCCTCCAGGTCAGTTGGCAGTCCCAAAAGAGACAATCATGTTAACTACCACATTGTGTTGCTGTTGCCACTAAATCAACTGCTGCTCAAAAATGTAGTCATGTATGATTTACACAGTCTGTGCAGCAAAGTTTGACCAATACAGCCTTGGATTCAAGCACTGCCTTAGCAAAACATGCATGCCAAATGCAGGGTTGAAATGCATTTGGGCTGCTCTGCTTTGCACAGCTGAGGGAGACCACACTGGAAACACTGGAATCCACACCATCCAGATGTGCAGAACACCAGATTCAGCTTCAGATGTGTGATTCAAATCTTATCATTACTTACCTGATGGCCCATATCCACTCAGGATCCACAGTAATGCTGAGGCTGTTTTACAGGCCATCAAGAATGAGAATCAGCTGCTGCCCGGGAAGGGTATTCCCACCAGGAGCGCGTCTGGAACACAGAGAGGCAGTTCTTGGCGAAATTGGCAACCGGGTCAAAGGACTTTCTGTGAGCAATGTCCAGAAGAAAGGCACCATCACAGCAGAGGCCCGAAAGCCGCTGGTTAGGTCGAAGGCCACCAGCTCCATCAGGTTCGTTCCTTCATGTAGATGTTTTCACTATAAAGATCTTGCGCGTCTCGTTGGCAACGTACCGGCGAAACCATGATCTGCTTGCTCAGTCGCGAGCATGTTAAAGTGCGTGAATGGCCAGTGATTGAATGTAAATGACATTCAGATCAGTGACATTTTTAGGTGTGCTCTGTCTTGAAATTTCTTCATCGACGGAAAGGAATGCACTGAATGTGTTCATTTGGAAGTTTTTTTTTCGCCTAGGCAAGCTTCGGAAGCTGCAAGCAAGCCGGAGCCTTCTAAGCCCTTCTCTGCGGCGGAGGAAAACGAAAAGCTGAATGCGTACTCGAGCAAAATGCTGCAGGTCGATGACATCGACGCTGAAGATGCAGATAATCCTCAGCTGGTGTCAGAGTACATTAAGGATATCTATCTTTACATGCGTTTTCTCGAGGTACTGACTGGCAATTATTGCCGTCGTTGCTTATTATTATTATTAGTAGCAGAAGTAGTAATAGTTGTACTGCGGCTGCGGTCGTTGCATTTCCCAGTCTTTCGTTTGAAGTCTATGAATCGCATGCGGTATGTCGCGTCTCGTCGACGTACAGCCCGTGTTACGTTTCAAAGCTGTATCGAGTTGCCATTTTTTCATGACCCATTCGTCCTAGACGGAGTGTTATTTCTCGTTTGCTTTTCGGCATCGTGACAGCTGGAACCCAGTGCCAGCTGAAACGCCCTTATAGTTTGTCTAGTCCAGTTGGCGTGTTTCAGAACGGCACCGTTTGAATGATTTGTCGTCACTGAGCCCTTGTTACTTAGCGTCATTGATCCAAACTGTTTGCAGGATAAGTTTCGTGTCGCAGAAAATCACTTGATGAATAGCCAAATCACGGGAAAGATGCGAGAGATCTTGATAGATTGGCTCGTCCAAGTTCACCTAAAATTCAAGCTCCTACACGAGACGCTTTTCCTCACGGTGGCCATCATCGACAGATTTCTACAGGTATGCGCCGCTAGTGCCGATCTTTTGTGTGTGTGTGTGGAACGGAGGATCGTGGCTTCTCAGCTTTACATTTTCAGTGTTTGCAGAGATGATCGTCGCAACAGCTAGAGCAGATTGGGTGCGAATGAAATAATGTCTCCGGTTTAACCCTATTCCTAGCAGGGGGGCTGAGTCCGCCCCCCCTTGGGTTTTTTGCTTGCCAATTCCAGGTTTTTTAACGCAATTTCACGAAACTTGGTCAGTTTTCCTAGCTATTCTTTCTACGCGCTGTGACAAAATTTCAAAAATCTGTTTTGCTCAGGGGCGAGGCCAGGAAACGTTTTTGGGAGGCACCTCAGGCCATTTTTGGCCATGTTGAGGGTAAAAGGAAAATGTCTGCCAAAAACAGAGTTTTTAAGATAGAACTTAAAACTTTACATAGATATATAGCTAGATAGTTGGGCAATGTGCAGATACAATTTTGTTCATCTGAGGTCACTTTACAAGGTCAGGTCAAGGTCAAAAGTCAAAATTTGTTTTTTTTGCAATAATTTCGGCGCCGTTTTTTCAAATGCCAAACCCGGAATATATGTGTCGTAGAATTATGCCCTCTACTTGTATACCAAGTTTCAGCTTGATATCAGGTCAGGTCACGGAGCTATGACCTGAAATGTTCAGTGCGCGTACCCTATATCGCAATAGCCATAACATGAATTTTTTAAATGAAGTGAATTCAAATCATTGCAAACGTTTACAGATAATATTAAATGCACACGAGATCATTCCAAATGACCCCAAGGTCACTGGAGGTCATTTAAGGTCAAAGGTCACAAGTTGATCTGAGAAACGTGTGACCATGACAGCTCCCCTTTTTCATGTCCCTGGCACCGCCTATGCTAACATTATTTAAACATTGTAATGCGATTTGTACTTCTTTAGTATAACATGACTAGCAGAAGCCAAAAAAGGGTGTTTGCCTCTTTTGTTCATCCAGTTGTTAGAAAACTAATCCTCCTATTTTTGAAACCCTGTGAACGCCCATGAATTTTCTCAAAATTTCAGATTTGTGGATCCATGGTAGAACCCCTATTCATAATCTCTCGATTCATGCCAGTTTCATCGAAATCGGTCGATAAACAACGGAGTTATACGAAGTCCAAAAGTACCCCCATTTTGACATTTTTGCCCCCCTGTATCCACAAATTTCAAAATTTTGAAAATTTCTTATAAAAATGTAGTTCACGTCATGGCAAATCGATTGTTGTTTGTTGCGATGAAATCGGATGTGTAGTTCTCCAGATCTCAGGGGGGGGCCGAATCCGCCCCCCCCCCTCCCCTCCCGGGAATCGACCATACCGTGTAGCCCTCCGGGAATAGGGTTAAGGCGATCGCATTTGTCGCGCGTTGGTCATTTCGCCATTCACTCGGAACGTATTCTGACGTTCGGAAATATGGATCCGCTTCTGACGATTGCGAATTGCGCTTTCGCTGTTATCTCGCATTGTCTAGGAAGTAGTTTGTCGTTTTTTTTCGACCACCGATGCGCGCCTGACCCGTCTTATTCTCAGGTGGACTCGTCCATCACGCCCAACCAGCTGCAGATGGTGGGCGTGACGTGCATGTGGATCGCCAGCAAGTACGAGGAGATTTACGCCCCGGAGGTGAACGACTTCGTGGTGATCGCCGACAAGTCGTTCGACACGGAGCAGATGCGCGCGATGGAGCGCCGGATCCTCACTGCGCTGCGGTTCGACCTGGGCCGGCCGCTGCCGCTGCACTTCCTGCGCCGCAATAGCAAGGCCGGCTGCGTCGACAATCGGCAGCACACGCTGGCCAAGTACCTGATGGAGCTCAGCCTGCAGGAGTACGGTCTGGCCCACTGCCTGGTCTCGCAGCTGGCCGCCGCCGCTCTCTGCCTCTCGCTCAAGTGCGTGCACGGGTCGGTCCAGACGGCGCCGGCGTGTCTGCGCGGCAGTAGGATTTCTCCGGAGTATTGTCTGTTGTACGGTTGGATTCACTCTGTCTTCAAGCTTAATGTGAATTCACTTTCTGCATACATTCTAAATACAGATTCACTTGGTCTGCAAGCTAAGTACAAAACGGAATTCCTGTTCTATTTCCGTCAGCTGGAAACATTGCATGAAAGTTCGGGGAGGGTGGCACTGGTATTCTTTGTCTGACAAGTGGTGCGTCTTGCGGGAGTTGGTGTGCTTTGCCAGTGTGACGAAAACTTGCGCTAGTCATCTTTTATGGCTCCGTATTATATACGTCTGAATGGTTGGGAATTAAGCTGTGACTCTTCTGTTTGATAAAACTGGATGCCTTCTGTCAAATTTGCCGGAAAAAACCAGAGTATCACAGTACCGGTGATTTGGTTGAATATCCTTGGTGTTGTTCGGTATCTTATTCGGGACTCCTTTCACATGGCATTCATGTTGGGCCAAGCCGGAGCTGTTTCCTTCATGGTCACGTGACGCGATTGTGTCGCCTGTTGTGGCCAGGGTGCTACGGGATGACGAGACCGAGGGCTGGACGGACACGCTCACCTACTACTCTTACTACGAGGAGAACCGGCTGAAGCCAATCATGTGCCGCCTGGCCGACCTGGTGCTCAAGGCCAACGACAAGTTGACCGACTCCCGTGCCAAGCGCGTGGTAAGGAGGGCGCTGTGCGGACCCGCGGAGTCCGGCTGTGTGTGATGCCTGTTCAGGTGACCTCCCGCGTGGTGACCTAACCTAACCTAACCTAACCTAACCTAACCAGCCACTTTGCACGTGTCCGTGCAAGGTGGCTGCGGATCGCCGGCATAACGTGTTGTGAGAGCTGGTTTCTTGCGATTTTCGTCTTTCTTTCGGGCTTCTGTCTTTTTAATGTGGCGGTGCGTAGGTCCGATTTGGTAAGTCGTTAAGCCTGAAATGTAATACACTGCGTTTTTGGGCACTGATTGGACTGCCGTGACCGTTACACTAATTGTACACTAGTGCGGCCGGATCATTTGTTTTCCCGTTCGCTTTCACTGACGCTGGTGGCAGGAAATCGCCGTCCATTTCAAGGAGACGGTCCGAAAAGACCCTATTCCGGGCGCTATTGGGCGGGAAGGGTTGTTGACGCCTATTTTCCCCGACCAGTGGCTCGGTCTGAGCATGTGACGTTCGCAGGCCGTGGCGCGGAAGTACGCCACCAAGAAGTTCATGTGCATCAGCGTGCTGCCGGAGCTGTCCGGGCCGGTGATCACCGAGCTGGCGGCCGAGGCGCCGCTCTGAGCCGCCGAGCGGGCCGGGACAGCCGCCGCGCCCAGCTCAGCCGCCGTCAGCGCCGCGGGGCCGCAGCCGTTCGAACGTTGGCGATTGACTAGTTTGGATTTTTTGGCCGTGTTTTGTGTGCAGCAGGGTTCGGAAGCATTGCTACCTTTGAGGACTTTAGGAGATTATCACTACTTTTAGAGATTGTTTGAAATACTCTGCGAGCGGGCGCTGCCGTCCCGATTTTAGATTGTCGATGTCGCCGTCCGTTCTGTCCGGTCTCCGCCCCTTACGTGCTGCTGTCCCCTGTTGTCGCTGTGTGCTGACGCCTCTAATCTTTTGTTCGCCGGGTGATGATGCGCGCGAGTAGTTTGTTTTACGCCGCTGCGGCGGTGTGGCGCCACATGCTCGCCGGTGATGAATAAATGTCCAGTGGATCTCTTGCTCTTTCCTTTTAGCTAGCTAGTGGTCCGGCGTCCGCGGGTCGGCGAGTTGCTCGTGCGCTCCGGCTCCGGGTCGGAGGAACGTGCCGGCGACCGTCCGGGTGATCCAAGAAGCGAAGTGAGGCTCGCTGCTCTTTGTGAACATTTTAGGGAGTTTTGACTGCGGTGATCCGCACCAGTCCGCCGCCGACCTGTAGTTCCCCGCGATCTTCAATCGAACCGCATGGAATCGAAAACGCTGTATTATATGCTCCATGAACGTGTGAATAAACGTTTAATAAACGTGTTGTTTGGGATTGGCCGAAGTGTAGTCGGTTATTGGTTGCAGGCAACGCAGTAAGGAACTGCGTCAGGTATGAGCGATGCGTCTTGCAAGCGAAGACAGCCAGAACTGTTCCGAAAGTGGTAGCTTTTTGGCGGCATTGTAGTAATCAGTAAACCCTGTTTTGACAAGCATTTTTTCTCCGCCATGATGCCCAGACAAGGGCGGGAATTCGCGTTCACAGATCGAATCTAGTGAAGTCGCTGTCCGGAAATTCTGTGACTTGCGCGATGGGCAATATATATATATTGATCAACGGAGACATTACAACTCTTGGTGAAACAACGGTCAGCCCATGACGCCAAGCTAAACAAGTATCCGTACGAGGGCGGGTCCAATCAGTTCCCTAGCCAGTTGGAATCGGCTTAATTTTGAGCTAACGAACTAAAAACTACTCATGAACGATCTATTGTTCTGGACCTTGCCCTACTGGATTCTGGGGGCACTAGCGGCAGTTATATTAACAAGGCAACAACGCGCTCGGCTGAAAGACATTGTAGGTACGGCGTCCGCCGCTCCTGTTCCGACTGTTGTTAGTCCGCTGTTCGGGCAGCCCGACGACGCCGGAGGTCTTGCGGTGAAGTGACGTCAGACTGGCCAGCTGCCTCTACCGGCGGCCGCCGACTGGGTAGTCGGCGTACCAGCCGAACGCGCCCTTACCGCCCGTGTACGCACCGTAGTCGACCTGGGCCGGGCCGTACCCGGACTCCGACTGACGCACGAACCTGCCGACACACGCATAGCACGTCAGTCTGACGCACGGGCCTGCCGACACACGCATAGTACGTCAGTCTGACGCACGGGCCTGCCGACACACGCACAGCTCGTCAGTCTGACGCACGGGCCTGCCGACACACGCACAGCACGTCAGTCTGGCGCACAGACCTGCCGACACACGCACAGCACGTCCATCTGACGCACGGACCTGCCAACACACGCACAGCACGTCAGTCTGACGCACGAATCTGTCGACAGACGCACAGTACCTCGTAAGTCGCTCAAACCTACCATTCCAGCTGAAATCTGACGCGTTGCTGCGGAGAACATTTGGAGAGTTTAAACTGAACAACTGTTTATGGGAAACGGGCGCTATTTGGGCAGCAACGGGGACATACTTTACAAGGCAGACGTTACACTGGAAGGATGCGACTAGCGGGCATCAAAAGCAGCCCAGTCCTCATCTTTTCCATCATCTTTTCCGGCAGCAAGTAGGCATCAGTGACCCCGCGGGCGGGCTCGTCCGGCGGCCGCGGTATGTCCGGATACAGCTCGGGCGGGGAAGTCGGCAACAGACCTGTCGTCGGAGGCGGCGGGAACCGGGACCCCTTCCAGGGCGGGCAGCGGCGCCTGACGAGCCACGCGAACGCGGGGCGGCGCCATCTCCACCTGGTCCAGCGGCACCAGCACGTAGCGCGGGTACGCCGCGGCCACGGCCAGCACGGCGCTCAGAACCATCTGCGGACGGAGCCGGTCACGGTCACAGGGCGCCGGCCGGACACAGGAGCGCGGCCTGATATCGGAGGCACCGCCTCTCGGGGAGGCATCTGACGTCTCCGGATCAGAGGCGTCTTTACGGACTACCTTACAGGCTAAACTTTGCTGCAGACTAGACTTTACCAGCTCCGTTTTTACAGAACGCCCAGACCTCTTGCAGAAACCAATAGCTTCCCCTGGATCGAGGGAAAAGTATTAAGTAATAACTAATAATGATTTAAGCGACTTAAAGGGTTCAAGACAGACTGAAAAGTCTATCTTTGGAAGTCTCCGTAAATTCCGTAGTATTTTTCCCCTGCATATTTGTATCCACCTTCCACCTCCCATTTCATTCATTCATGTAATACGATTTATGTAATATTCCCAACAAGAGTGTTAATTTGCTTGACTACTGAACGCTGGTACCGCGCACCACCAAAACATGTCGCGGGCGCGGTTGAGACACCCGTCTGTGAGTGAAGGCGGAGTTTCTTACTCACCAGTTTCGTGTTCATGTTGTCGTCGCAGCCAAACACACAATGGTGAAAACAACGGGCGGCCCAGCTTTTATAGCGTCTCGGGCGGGCGGGCCTGAGGCCACGAGACAGAACGCCCAGCCCAGAGGACTGACCCCTCTCGAACGAGTGAAACCGGGCGGAAGGCACTTACCGGGAGAGCCCCCATGATGGCGGGGTCGGCCGCTGGCCAAAATGGTGGCACAGTTAATCGACTGTCCAAAAACGGGAGGTACCTTACTATGCTGTAGGAAGACGATTCTGATTTGTTCTCCCTGGAACATGTCTCAAACTTGGGTCAGGATGCATATATAATACCAATTAAATGCATTTTTCATCTTCTTTTGAAACGAAGAATTTCGGTTATGTACCAGTACGGTCGGCGCTCTTCTAAGATATTTGTATCTGCTTGTTATGACGTCTGTTTGGCGAAATTATGCTTACGAACTTGCTGTCATAACCACCGCATGCCAAAGCTCTGCAGAACGAAGGCCGGGTGTGGTAACTGGCCTGACTCCGAAGTCGTTAGCCGGGTACGTGACGGTCGAGCTGTGCAGCTGCACGGCGCGATAAGGACCTTCCAGCGCGACGTACTCGCGGTGACTGCGGCGAAACTACTCCATTGCAGATTCATGACTATCGGGGTGCGCGCGATAGACATGACAAGCATCGTTTCAGAACCGCTGTTACGCAACTTTAGACGCCTGGGTTAATTTAGCAACACTTTGAGTTCTTCTGTGTCGAATTTTTTGACGCTTATATTACATGGAAGAGAAAATTGTTAAGTAGAACACCGGCATAGCAAAATGCGACATGGCGTGTATGTTTCGATGAGTTTCATTTTGCAAGCCAACGAGGTACAGTGTTGCTTCATGGCTGTCTCGGTTCAAGTAGAATGTTTTTCTTTTCAGAAAGATTAAAACTTCATGTCGGATCACCTTGCACAGAGGCAGTTAACCTGTAGCGCGCTTCTGGTACAAAATCTCGCAGGCTCCATGCAAGGTTTAAAATAACCGATCAACCTGATGTACCCATTTTGGACTGGAAGCATAATGAGCTTGGCATTAAGTTCAATTAATTAGTGCAAGACATACAATGAGCGAAACGAACTGACGAACTTCTTCAATGCCAATGTTAACTGAACAAATTAACATTGACGGTAATGTATAGGTGCCTGGTATTCTGTTTATCAGCCCCATTCGAAGGAAACGAGGTGGTAAGGAACAGAAAACACTAAAAACTGTACCCATACATCTTAATCAGGTTATGTCGAACGTCAGTCGAACACGCGACGAATGACGTACCAAACACCCGAAACAGTTGCGTTATTTCGGCTAGGAAAAACTGGGCACGGAATTACATAACTCGGAGGTTGATGCACAGCTAAGCCCAATGGCCTTTGTTATATCCCCTTTGTGCCATGCGTTTTGATTACCTCGTTGGCACAGAGGCACCAATGCTAAAGCGTTTGACTCGATGCGTGCAGTGAGTGCACAAAAAGTGGTCTCGTCTGACGAGCTCCAATGAATCCATTGTAGCAGTTTCTATGTAGATATGCACGATAGTTTCAAGCAAGAAAAACGGATCACACGCTTCAGTCCGTTCAAACGCCGCCTTCTAAGAGACCAGCGCCAGCCGAACTTTCCCATATCTTTCCGAATAAGTCTGGCACTGATTTCCAAGTACACGATTGCCGTACACCAAAGCCAGATATGTATTTGCTTTCCCCGTTCTGATCCTTTGGTCCCAGCTCCGGCCCTCACTGCGCCCCCAGTGTCGGTCTGCGGTTCCCGGCCCAGCAGCGGGCGCCGCGCCTCCGTCCTCCGTGCGGCTCCGACCGCCAGCTGACGGCGCGGCCGACGCAGCCGTCACCCAGCCGGCTGGCGCGCCATTTCACTTTCGTCGGCGGCCGGCGGCGGCGGCGCGCGCTGTGCGTGTGTCCTCTCCCGCGGCGGCTCGGCTGCCGATTTCTCCGCGCGTCGCGCCGCGCCGCCGACGAAAGCGGCGGAAGAGAGCGGCGATAGATCACCGCCGGCCGGCCCGGCAGACGCCGGCTAAAAAACAGCCGCCTTTCCAAAGAGAAGGTGGCGATGGGCGGCGCCCACGCAGCGCATTGTGCGTGGAGGCCGGGTAACGGTCTACGTGCTCCTGGGCTGACGCGTGCCGACTGGCTTTTCAGATCAGAAGACTGATAAAAGAGCCACGCCATTCATTCTTCGCAGGACGAAGAATGCTGTATTCGAACTGTGCGACGATAGCAAAGTTGAATACACGAAGTAAATGACTATTAAACCGTCAGATCACTTGTATCAACAGCAGTAAACAACGAACGCAACACTCGCAATGATGCCTCACAAAATACAATTATCTAGCATATCCCCCAGATACATATACCGATAACACACTGCCAGTTAATATCCCCACTCGCTGATCATTAATACAGCGGGATTCATACAAACAGAATGCAATACCAAACACACGTGGACAGTTGCACTGTCCACACTGCTGGGAAGAAGGAAGCTATTCTTGCATGGCATTTTCGTAGCACAATCGGGAGAGAAGTAGAAATAGTCCCCCGGGCAATTACCGAAGGATACAAATATCAGCAACCTCCACAATCAAGGCTGCACCTCCGCCCATTTTGGAAACATTAACTGGGGTGCATAGGTGGGCCTCACGCGTCCCGATATGTGTTCTGAGCTCCTGGTGCCATTCTCGGAGCCGCTCCGTGCGGCCAGGCATGCAGAGAGGAGACCCCGTCAACAGCGCGACGTTCTATATCCCGTCCAACGCCGACCCAGGCGAGACCACCAGAGACATCTGTCGACCGCCGCCGAAACAGCGCCTGCGGCCGCGCGCTCGGAACGCCACAGCCTGTCGGCCGCGGCGGACACTGCAACCGCGGCAGCGCTCTGCGGCGCGGCGCTGGGATCGGCCGGGCCCGGACCGGCGGCTACCACTGGATCGGTTTGTTCTTGCACTGTTCTATGACGTAGCCGGTGAAGCGCTTGAGGAAGCGCGGGTACTCGCGCTTGTAGACCATGCGCAGGGCCGAGGTAGGCGCCCAGCCGCCGGGGTTTACTGCAACACACGGCGGCAGGTCAGTCAGTTCTCCCTCGGAGTCCGCGTCGCTGAGGCGAGGCGCCCGGCGGCGGCAAGTCGGCGCAGGCGGAAACAAGGATCGCTGTCGATAGCAGAGCAGTAAACGGGCAACCTTACACACCGCCGGCAACGAAGACAGATGACAGGGAAAACGGCCGCTTACACTGTGGCCCCCACCCGTCACGGACGCGCGAAACTCACCGACGGAACAGTAGGTGATTTTGCAGCGCAGCTGGTCCCGGGTGACCTTGGAGAGGTCGGACTTGTCGCCGACTATCTCTGTCTGGCACGCCATGCAGACCGTCAGCAGCACTCGCACGTACTTGTCGCTCGACTCGCGCGCCGCCTACCGGTTCAAACACGCAGTTAGTGGGTAACACTGGCGACAGGCCCCGCGCTGAATTACAGGAGCAGACCCTTTGTCATCTCTTGCGACCATCTGTCTCGCATTCTTGCCTGCCCAGATGAAACAGATCGAGTTCGTGTGCCTTCACTTCCTTACAGAAGACAATGACGTAGAACGTCTATCGGCAGCCCAAAAACAACAAACCTTCACAGCCAAAAGGAACCATGAGTGATCCTACTTATCTATCAACGAAAGGACACGAACTCCCTGACATCAATGCGAGCTCCTCGGTAAAGTTAAAACCGTCATAAAATGTAACAGACCGCATCTGCTGAGCAGACAAGTTTTGACGGACTCAACACCCCGCACATAAAACCCACACAGACGGAGACAGCTCAAACAAATTCCGAATCCCAAACGTCACAAAACGAAAGCCAACGACGACTTCCAACGGACGTCCCATATTCCCTGCAGATCACAACGAGAACGTCCGCAACTGACAGAGCACACACCAGGAAACGGCCAACCGGAACGGCGTCACTGTTACTAACATGACGTTCAGCGTCATTCATCGAAATCCGCAACACCTGACTGCTTGCTTGGTTAACTGTTCACGAACGCTTTCATAGGTCAGGCATGCAGTACTCAGAGCACCATGTCACTGCATTCACAGTAAAGCCGAGGCCTTACCAACCAGTGCAGACCACGACACCGTGGCAGACCAGCCACGAAGGATAAGGCCTCTTGTTGTTAGCCGAAGCGCTTATATCAATAACAAAATGCACGTATTTACCACAGTGCATCGCGATTAATGACAACATATTCTGTACATGGCCAGAGGTCACAATGCGCCTCCGGTCGTGGCATCAGACAGCTCCGCCTGCCGGCGGTCGCCGTTGGCTCCAAAGCACGAGAGCAGGGCGCTCGGAAAAGCAGAGTACCGGCCACCAAAGACCGGCTGGGGAAGGCCGGTGTGCGCGCAAACAAACCACATCTGACAGGGGCAGCGCGCGACAAAAAGACGGACCGACAGCAACAGCCTGCTGACGGGGTCGCGTGTTCCAGTTACAACAGCGACTCCATAAAACAACGTCAAAATGATCCTATTACAGATACCACATATCGTCCAGATCAGTCACTGATATCATCATGCACATACGCAATGGGCACCTGTTCTGTAATTCCGAAACCGGCATTTTTTGAGTATTTTGCCACCTATCACTACCGAAGTTCCACCGTCCGCCTTGAAAACCAATGGGCGGATTCGGGTGATCTGGGCTGCCATCGGCTGCCCATCACCCGACGGAATCATGACTTACCAACCGGGTAAACTTAAAATTAATGACTGTTGCAAACCAAGGCCCAGTACTAAATGGGTGGTAACATAAGGTTTCAGTCCAATTACGAACTTTGGCAACAACCCAAACAATCGCCAAGTGATAGAAACTCGGCCTAGGTTACGCGGCCCATTTAGGTCACAGCCTAACGTTTTACATATAATGTGTTCCTGTTTTACAACTTATGAGAAGTCGAGAAACGAAATTTCACCTCTGCACCCGAAATACTTTGTTCGCGGTATGCACGTTTCATTCATAAAAGCAGAAATATATCCGAGAAAAAACATCCAAAGTCCGTTGACGACCGTACCTAAGACGACGCTTGAAACGCATGACATCATATGACTGATATCCATGGTATTCCCGACGGGCCTGTGACGGTCAGGTCCCGTGAAAAGGATACATACGGTAGCACAAAGCAAACATTATGAAAAGCGAATATTTTATAAGCATTGTCTCGATGACAGACACGACCTTACATGAGTTGGAAAACCACCTTTTTTCAGGATGTACCTGTGATATTTTGGTACGCAAGCTGAAATTTTGAAAGTTTTGGCTACCGCTGTTATCAAGCTCTGGTAGAAAGACCAAAGTGGAGCAAACATATTTTCCGCAGCCTGCTGTTAAAATGTGAGTATACCTGAAAATGGGGTGAAATTCTGGGATGTCGCAATACGAAAAGTTAGGAATCCAAATTTATCACAACTCTTGCTTACTCACAGTTCGATTGGCAAAGCAAAACCACACATACCTGCACTTGCAGTTTGAACGTGGAAATTTACCCCGCGCACGGGTCAAAACGAGGAAGGGGACAAGCCACACAAAAACAACAAACGAAGTCACGACGACCACAATGACCACGCACAAGTGACAAACATTCGTTAGACAAACACAATCACACGCGACAGAATTACCGAGCACACGCACACAGAGAAGCCACGGACCGGGCGATCTCCACTCGCGCAGCGCAGCAGTCGCACAAGCGGGGGCCGAGCGGCGCGCGGACGCCGCGTGACAGGACGCCAAGCATCAGGCGGCATGCAGTGGGCGACCGGCCGGCCGGCGTCGGCGCCGACCCGGCGCGCCGCCGCCGGGGGCCACATGCGGCGGGCACACGACAGCACGCGCCGGCGGACGCCCGTTTACCAGAAAGATCCATCCCTCGGCCGCTCTGGGATCGTCCGTGTGAGGGAAGGGTGGGTGCAGTTTCATTTGCTACCGGAAAACAGAGCCGATAAACGTCGACGTCGCGAGCGGGCGTGCAGAGCTGACGACTCGCTGGCGTCATTGATGCACCGGCTACGAGCACACAGACTGCGAAACTCAGGAGCAACGGCCGCAGCCGGCTAGATAAATTGGGCAATAACACCCATACGAGCCCACGACACCTGGCTCTCAAAACTACACGACGTGAAACATGCAGCACTACATACGCGCAGCCTTCGTGTCTTGTGCACAGAACTTTAAGGCTGCGTGCCCAAGTTAGTCACAGACAAGCGTCTAAGCTAAGTGGCGAACGGAACCGTTCCACATCATCAGAGGAGTTCAGACGAGATGCACGTTAGAGACGGCAGGAAAGGGGCAAACAAGAAAAAATGAGAAAGATTCCCAGGTCGTGAACGGAAAAGGCACACGTAAAAAGGCATTCCTCGCAATGGCTAAACAACTTCGGCCTTCAGCGCCGCAGAATCAGTCATAAAAAACCTCCAACGAAAAAACAGCAGAGTATGATCCAGCAGCACACGGCCGGTCCGGTCTCTACGGCCGGTAAAGGTAGGCCTCTGGGGGTCGACCCATGGGGCGCCGCCCTCTGGGGGATCGGCCTCCAGGGGGTCAACCTCTGTGGATCAGCCTCTGGTGGGGGGTCGTCCTCCAAGGGGCCGGCCTCTGATGGTCAGCCCCTAGGGGATCGGCCTCTAGGGGGTCGGCCTCTGTGGGTGGGTCGGCCCCTGGGAGGGTCAGCCTCTTGGGATCAGCCTCTGGGGACCAGTCCCTGGGGATCGGCCTCTGGGGATCAGCCTCTGGGGGTCGGCCTCTAGGGATCAGCCTCTGAGGGTCGGCCTCTGGGGGTCGGCCGGCGGGCTCGCGGGAGAGGGACCGGGGCGGCCGGCGCGCTCACCTCGCTGGCGTAGTCGGTCGAGTTGTTGACGACGATCCACCACTCCTGGCCGTCGACCACCTGGCGCTCGATGTGCGACCAGAAGAGCGAGTCCCGCTGAGCCGCCGGCCACACGCGCTTGTGCACCTGCAGGTTGATGGCCGTCTGCTCGTCCACCGTCTCCAGAATGGTCACCTGCTCCACGGTGGCTGCGGGCGGCCGGGGTTCGGCAGTCAGGTGCCGCGCCGGGGCCCGGGTGACGCGGCCGGCGGAGAGCGGACGGACGGAGACTGGTCGGGCCTGTTTGTTGTGACGGGCCAGCGCGGAACGGGGCCCGGCGGGGTGCCAGCGAGGACGGAACATCAATTCCGTACACTGTCTGTGCACGGACTGAGAGGTCAGGTAGTCACCGGACATTACCGGAAGGACAATGCTAAGGTCATATGAGGTGCACACATTGAATGAAGAAAAAAAATCGCTCAACATCGCACGAAAACCACTACAGTCCGAACAAACAGAAACGACCCGATGTTGGACAGACCGCAGGGGAGGGGGGGGGGGCAGTTTAATCGGTCCAACCAATGAACCATAGCTCATAGCTCACACATATAACCAAACCTCACAGCCCGCAGACGAGTCAGCAGGCATTATTCACGTAGACCCACAAAACACGTCATCACTGGCCATGGTCTACAACTACAACCGATAACCAACCCACACACCGTCCTCCGAACTGTCAAACCACTGCGTCGATACAGAAGCACGTGTCTCGCAGACACACGGTTCCACGGGACGACCGTTTCACGGACACAAGCGTTACATCTACAACACAGGTAATGTCGCGTGAATAGCTTCAGAAACGTTTTCACCAAATGCTCACACACCGGAGGCATGCGGATGGCCGCTGCTGTTTTTCACTCTGCGTGTCTCGCAAGAAACGGAAACCCTAATCACACGGCCCAGATCTTACTCAGTTTTTCTCTGATATCACACGTCCGCTATCCATAACCGGGTGAGTGGAAGAAATCGTGAGTAGTTACGAGTAATGTCCTATGCCCTTCATGTTACCCCCATAAAATGACACTGGTGAAAAGCAAGGAAGGCCACCGTGCCCAGTCATACATGACAGTGCCGTCAAAATGTCACAACACCCGGGGCCAAGTGTCGGTTAGTCTGACCTGATAACAAGTGTTTGGCTCCAATGCCCCAGTTAGGAACACCTCAGTGGCAAGGTCAGGGCCGTGCTTGTTTTATCGCATTGACCGTGACTCACTAGGCATTGTGTAGAAATCCTGCGTCACACCCGATGAATCTCAGCAATCACAGGAACGCCATCCCCCTCCCCTGCCGCTGACCCAGACAGGGATGCTGGAAACGCTCTCGGCTGAGCTCATCTAACACGGGGATAACGGCAAGAAAACTGCCACGTCCAGCTTTTCCAGAAAGGGTTGACGATTTCGCTTTTTCTGCTTCCGTATTCGCTATCTATTCCTTTAATTCCTTTGTTATTGTAGTTTTTAAGACGCATCGACAACAAATCGCATTAAACGCCTACCGACGACATTGTGGCCGTCCACACACACACACACACAACGATAAACTCACTCTCTCACACTCTCCCACTACAGCAGAGGGCACTGTGGAGGTCAACAGACCCCTGTAAACTCACTCTCCCACTATAGCGGAAGACACTGTGGCAGTCCACAGGCCCCTGTAAACTCACTCTCCCACTACAGCAGAGGGCATTGTGGAGGTCAACAGACCCCTATAAACTTACTTACTCTCCCACTCCAGCAGAGAACACTGTGGCGGTCCACAGACCCTGGTAAACTCACTCTCCTACTACAGCAGAGGGCACTGTGGAGGTCAACAGACCCCTATAAACTTACTTACTCTCCCACTCCAGCAGAGAACACTGGCGGTCCACAGACCCTGGTAAACTCACTCTCCCACTACAGCAGAGGGCACTGTGGAGGTCAACAGACCCCTATAAACTTACTCTCCCACTCCAGCAGAGAACACTGTGGCGGTCCACAGACCCCGGTAAACTCACTCTCCCACTCCAGCCGGACGTCCGGCGACCAGAAGTGCCAGCAGACCTCGTGCGCCGTCACGCCCGAGACCACGTGCACCGCCTTCAGCGGGTCCACCGCCAGGCCGTCCACCTCCTCCTCCCGCTTGTACATCTTCATCTCGCCCTCCTCGGCGAACAGCGTCCACACGCCGTCATCGACGCCGGCCAATGCGTACTTCAGCTGCTGCTGACTGACCCGCTCAATCTGTCCGAATACAGGGCACAGTCACTGACCGATCTGTCCAGGTACAGGGTACGGTCACTGACCGATCTGTCCAGGTACAGGGCACAGTTACTGACCGATCTGTCCAGGTACAGGGCACAGTTACTGACCGATCTGTCCAGGTACAGGGTACGGTCACTGACCGATCTGTCCAGGTACAGGGCACAGTCACTGACCGATCTGTCCAGGTACAGGGCACAGTCACTGACCGATCTGTCCAGGTACAGGGCACAGTTACTGACCGATCTGTCCACGTACAGGGCACAGTCACTGACCGATCTGTCCAGGTACAGGGTAGTCACTGACCGATCTGTCCAGGTACAGGGTACGGTCACTGACCGATCTGTCCAGGTCCAGGGTACGGTCACTGACCGATCTGTCCAGGTACAGGGCACAGTTACTGACCGATCTGTCCAGGTACAGGGTACGGTCACTGACCGATCTGTCCAGGTACAGGGTACGGTCACTGACTGATCTGTCCAGGTACAGGGCACAGTCACTGACCGATCTGTCCAGGTACAGGGTACGGTCACTGACCGATCTGTCCAGGTACAGGGCACAGTCACTGACCGATCTGTCCAGGTACAGGGCACAGTCACTGACCGATCTGTCCAGGTACAGGGTAGTCACTGACCGATCTGTCCAGGTACAGGGTACGGTCACTGACCGATCTGTCCAGGTACAGCTCAGCTGCTGCTGACTGACCCGTTCAATCTGTCCGAGGACAGGGCACAGTCACTGGCCGATCTGTCCAGGTACAGGGTACGGTCACTGACCGATCTGTCCAGGTACAGGGCACAGTCACTGACCGATCTGTCCAGGTACAGGGTACGGTCACTGACCGATCTGTCCAGGTACAGGGCACAGTCACTGACCGATCTGTCCAGGTACAGGGTACGGTCACTGACCGATCTGTCCAGGTACAGGTACGGTCACTGACCGATCTGTCCGGGCGCAGGGTACGGTCACTGACCGATCTGTCCAGGTACAGGATAGTCACGGACCGATCTGTCCAGGCACAGGGTACGGTCACTGAACGATCTATCTGGGTGCAGGGTACAGCCACTGACCGATCTGTCCGGGTAGACGGTAGTCACTGACCGATCTGTCCGGGTACAGCGTAGTTACCAACTGGTCTGTCCTACAGGGTACAGCCATTATTCTGTGATGGGGTGAGGGGGCGACTGCGCGGTACAGTTGCTGTTTGATCCGTGGGGCACAAGGTCCGGCTGCCACTTCATCCGTCCAGGACAGTGAGTAGGAGTGCGAGAACATCCAGCCCAGCGTTCGGGATACAGCGGGGTAACGTTGTCACGTTGGAGTGCGGGCGCCTGCCGCAATGCCCGGGGTACGGGATACAGGATACTGCTACTGCCCGTTCCGTCTCTGCTGACGGATCCCGCGAGGGCCACACACGAGACACGGGACAGAATTCGTCACCCAGTCCGACGTACATAGCACAGTCACCGCTTGACTCATTCAATGCAATGAAGGACCAAAGCCGGCACGACAAACACAGGTTCATCTCGGGGACTTCCTTCAATGGCCGCGGTCGGACAGACAAGGCCCAATCGCTCCACAACGAGAACAGCTGGAGAGCGGACTCGCGGCGCACAACTCGCCAAAACAGTTCAATGGAAACCGACACAGATGACACAATACACAAAGCCAGCGCTAACCTGACAAAACAAGTGATTTCGAGGTCCACAAGCGCGCTGACCCCACTCCCGGGCGTTTGCGTCCCCTGTGTAATCAGTGGTGTTGGTGGGCTAACGTGCTCGTATGAGCTCTCACGGCACTCTCTAAAATCCTTCTACTTGCGGAAAGGAAACCGACGAATAATCAGGCAAACTGCAAATAAAACTGTGCTTTCCAACACACACAAAGACACCATGATTTGTGCGATGACATCTGCACGACGCAAACCACTTCTGACGCTTCTCGACACCGTCCTGGTCGACGCCGCAGCAAACACGTCGACAACGTGCATTTCCTTGTGAGAGGCGTTACGCTACCCCAGATGTCAGGTACGTCCTGTGATAGAGGCATCACGTTACGTGAGATGTATCTCCCTGTGAGCTAGCTGTTACGTTAAGGGTGATGTCCGGTACCTCTTTGTGTAGGGAGTGCTGGCTGCTCTTCGGAGCCTCCAGGGGTTTGATGTGCTGCTTCTTGCGCATTTTGTCACGGAACTCTTGATCCTCAGTGATCCGGTCCAAGGCTGATTCCACAGCGTCGAAGAATTCATCCTCACCAATGGTACTGTGAGGACCCTCCTGCAACACAACAGCCGGAATGTTTAACAGTTCCGTCGAGCCTTCCCCGCCTGGGGTCATTCACACAGTCGGACGTTTCCTTCGCGGGGATATTGAGGGAGGGGGGGCGGGGGGGGGGGCAGGGACCCAGCGACGCATGCTACATGCACCAGCACGGACCCCTTGAGACCCTTGAGAACCTGCACATGAGTCGCCGACATCGAACAAAACCAAACTGGTCTGGCGTTGCGCGGCGCCCCCCAGACATCCACTTAAACAAACTGGCATCACATGACACGACACAGAACGCCAGTGTCCCCCGGCCCTCGCTCGTCAGCGTCGGCCGCCGGGCAACGCCGTGCCAGACGTGGTTTCCCCAATCCCGTCTGAGCCGGCCCAGATACAGGCTGGTGGTTCCTGGCGTCTACGAGGACACTTTTGGCGCGCCGTATCCGCGAGCATACCGCAGATTTCCCGTCCTCAAATTAACAGAGATCTCTGTCAGGAATAGTACACAGACTTCCGTGTCGAAACCACACTGTGCTTTTCTGCTTCGTGCTTTATGGGAAGGAAGGAAAGCGACAGGAGCGGATGCCATATCCTTGAGAAGAGCTCTGTAATATCTGGGCCGCCTTCAGACTGCACGAAAAGTTTCATTACGACTGCGGTATTGCGTAAAAATATGTCTTGAAATCTACGACGCATCATCAATGGTTACGACAAATCATAATCACTGATCATGACGCAAAGCAGCCAACGAACCCACCCCACCCCAAAAAAAATCAACCGATCACCCAATTACAGTGTCACGCTTCAACTGCCAGGGTACTGCAAACACACCGCGAGACCCCAGCCGGGGGGGGGAGGGGGCAGGGTGCTCGCAGCAAACATGTCATGTCCAGCTCCATCCGCAGCAGCTCACCACGCCTGCCGCGTTTTGGCAATTGGGGCCAATGACGCGAAATTGGCGGAGCAGTTTTCCGGCCGTGGGCCAGGAAAGCTACGCTGCCCGCCGGGGGGTTTGGTGACCTTCGTCCAAACTGGGCGCATCCGATCCCGCAGATCACCCGCAGTTTTGCAATTCCCGCGTGACTGCCCCAAAACTTGTCTCTGATTTGTTTGGACCGAATCACGACCGGATAAGGTATCCGAAAGGGACTTGAAACAAACTCCAACAAAACGGGTGTTATTTAAAACCCGTGTACAGACTGATAAACAAGACGGGGTCCACAATCAGACATGACAGACAGACAGACGGATTTCGGATTTAAAATACGAGGATCAGAAAGCAGAGGTGTAACCAAAGCAAATGCAATAAGTACAATAACGCAGCACCAGTCAGGTAATTACTCCTTGGTATCCGTTTATTTATGATTATATCACTCATCATAGCAGTATAAATATATGTGCCTACAAGCGCCTAAAATCTGGGGTTAAAACCACCTCGCAGTTTTAAGGGGCAGCCGAGAATAGCGCTTAACATGATTTCGAAAACCAATGAAGCTTCGTAAGAAAATGACGTCGATCAAAAGCCTTCATAACTCGTGCGACGAACGATTTGAATACTCAATGGAGACTGAACCTGCAATAACCCAAGGTCCCAGGGCACCAACACCAATCTTGGGCTATCCTAAGGTTGGCATGGTGATCTTTCCAAACTGTACACAAATCAAGACACGACTGCTGCGCAGTTACGCTTTTGTCACGACAATCCTTAACGCCCGCCAACTTCGCCTACAAAAATGCGTGAATGAACTACACACGCAAATGTCAGTGACCAGACATGCCTGCTGCTCGTGTTCTCTCAGTTCAGGCGTAACAAGACAAATTCAGGCACAGGGCACAACGCGTCTCAGTAACGTCCCGAGAACGTGAGAAAATCCAGGTGTTCTACAAATTTCCAAAAGGCACAGTACATGAAGGTGACATCGACCAGTGTCCATAAAACCCCGCAGTATCATCAGGGTACTTGGGGCACGTACCGCCCTCACAAATCAATAGCCCCTCTCGCCAACAACTGAGCTTCTAACAGTATTGCAGAGAGCTAACGTATGAGACTTTTTGAATATGTCTTTCGCTTGTGTGCTCCCCTAACATGTTTCTGCCTAGATACGTGCCTGCCGGTGGGTCCAACTCTCGCCAGCTTTCCAGTTGCAAAAGCGTGCATCAGCATTTCAAATAACGCCCAAAGACGATCCTGTGTAATCCTCGGCCGCAAAGACGACCAGACCACAGCCAACGGAATACGACTTTTTGCCTTGGGACCGGGATACGTCTTGTTCGCCTTGGAATCAACTTAAATATGTTTTAAGCGCTGAGCACAAAGCGCTGTAACGGGCGGAACAACATGCTGCTTGAGAGCAATGCACGTAAACAATACCTCCCCATCCGGAACAGAAAGCTCTCCTACTCCAGCAAAGACGTTACGTTTGGAACTGATTCACCAAGCTGCTTAACAAAGAACAAATAGTGCACGGTACAAGCCTTACCGAACACGGGGGAGAAAAGAACGCTGGGAAACAAAGTGCATACAGAAAAACGCACACTGCGCCACGTTGTGCAACCTTTTGTGAAAAACGATATTTGCGGAACGAAATGTTGTGAGAAACAGTAAAATCTGCTTCTTGTGTCACTGCCCTAGAATCAGCCCAATCTTGCACTAACCAGCAGCTACCGGCACTTCGTCAGCTACGGCCCCAGATAACGAGCCTGTCCGCGTGGCGTCTATCCCAGTTGTCCGAAAAGGTCGGCGTTGTCCGCGAGACCACGCTCGGTGCCGCTCGCACGTCCTCCTTGTCCTTCCATCCGAGTGAGCGGGTTAGCGAGGTCTGCGGCGCGCGGCTCCGCACCTCCGCGTGACGGCAGGCGGGGAGTTCTGACCGGGTGTAGGGTTACCGCCGCCGGGCGAGCGGCAGACCGGAGTCACCGTCCACTCCTCGATCGCGACGAGGCCACGTGCGGGGGCCGGGCCGGGCTGACGTCACGGCGACCGACGTGCTCGACACGACCGCTCGCGCAGCCTTTACCGCACACAGGCGGGCGGCTGCAGTCACCATAAAGGAGCGCACCCGGAATTGTTAGAGGCGCACCCACGGGGAGTAGCGACGACCAGGACATTCTTCGTGGCAGAAAATTCATGCACATTCACAGGCTTTTGTTCCGTTTTCTTAACAAAAGCCACTGAAATCAACGACAACGAATCATACCGTGATGAAGGTCAATGAACAAGAGATCTGGGTCTCCTTTCCCCTCCCCTCCTTCCACTGGAAACCTCTGATGAAGCGTTTGGTAGGCTCTGCGCGTCTCCGTACGGCTTGACAACAGGCAGGATCAAATGTACACTTCGGCGCAGCGTCGCGATCAGCACGACCAGCAGCAAAATGCCCCTGTTCAAGTGTCCTTGGACGATAAAAAGCATACCATGGCTCGCATCAATTTCAACGTCTGCAGAGCGCCGCACGCCCCGTACAGAGTCCCGGAGAACTGCGTCGCTGGATATAGCCCGACAAAGACTACCCGGGCGCCGACCTTCCAAAGCAAGCTCTTCGCCGATGCGGATGCCTCCCTTACAGTCCTTGTCAGAACCGCATCCGCACGTGCATAAACGGGGCATTGCGCAAACTCGGATACAGCCGACGACCTCTGCCTCTGCACTACAACGTAGGATGATATCTACCCTGGGTGCTAGTTCTGCTCTGCGTAAGCCAGGTCTAACGTCAAAATGCAACGTGTCGGATCAACTTGCAATTGTCTGGGACCTAGGGCTCTTCCATTCACAAAGACCGACGCAGGCCAGAATCATGACTCCTGACTGTCCACAAATCACATGTCGCAGTCCGAAACGGTCGCGTCATGTGCCGTGGGACCGGTCCTGACGTCTTATCGCCACGTGACGGCTTTCAGACCCAAAACACCTCCTACTACGTGCACGATCGGGGCCAGGAGTCAGGTGTCCTGCTGCCACAGTCCGCGGGCCGCTGGACGGCCGGTATGAGTCACCGGCCGACGGACGGGCGTCTTCCGCGGTCACCGGTGCGCCATCCGCCGCTGCCGGCCGACCCGCATTCCCAGGGATTCCCGCGTTCCTGAGGTTCGGCCGCGGTTCCTTCCACGGAGTGCTCGCCACGCCCTCCGCTGGCTGACGTCAGCCCGCTTAACCGCGGCAGGAGGCGCGACTTCCAGGAGCAGTCCGCCAGCACACCAGCCGCTCGGTCGCCGCAATCACAGTCCCGGTCACGTGTCAACTGTCTAGCCAACACACCGGCAGCCCAGTCACTGCAGTCACAGTCCCGGTCACGTGTCAACTGTCTAGCCAACACACCGGCAGCCCAGTCACTGCAGTCACAGTCCCGGTCCAGGTGTCGACGCGAACGCATCGAACAGACCAAGCGCGGGAACAAAACGCCCTGGACCCACGGAACATGGTGTCGGCAGCAGCCTGGATCCACGGACCACTGCGTGAGCTGCGGCCTGTCTCGGCTGCCGACGCCCAACAGCAGGCAGCAACGGCCGGCCGCGCGGCCGAGATGTCACGAGGTCGCCGGCCCGCGGTCGCCGGCCCGCTCGGCCGCCCATCAGGTGGCTTCCAGCAGAGTTACACAATGCATTGCCACATGGCGGCGGCAGTGATCGGCCGGGGCGGACCGGGCCGGTTACAACACGGCTCCGAACCGGGCCCGGGCCTCCAGACGGCGTTACAACACGGCTCTGGACCGGGCCCGGACCTCCAGACAGCGTTACAGAACGTCTCCAAACCGGGCCCGGACCTCCGGAGAGCGGCTACTGGATTGGCGCCGATCTCGGCAATGCTGCGACAGCACGATGGCTCGCCGCCGCTGACAGTGCCCGCAGGGCGACAGCAACAGCCACTGGGGTGTCTAGGGGACGGAGACTGGGGCGCGGCTGTGGGGGGAAGGTGGTGCGCTCGGAGCGGGCGCAGCCGGGCATACCCAGGCCTACAGTTCGACCGGCCGGTCGTTACCCGCCCCTCCCGCGGCCGGCGGTTACGTCCAGCCAGCGGCCGGCGGCGGCCGCGCGCCCTCCACGGGGGAGAGCGGTCCGCCAAGGCCGCCCGTCCGGCACGCAGCCTACCTCGTGCGCGCTGTAGAAGCGGAGACTGGCGGCGTCCCAGCACGACTCGTACGAGTCGCGGCGCACTCTGCCGCGGCCGACGCTGTCGGCCCGCGCCAGCTGCGTCTGCAGTCCGGACACGGCGCCCTTCAGCGCGGCCAGGTCGGAGCGCAGCTCCCCCAGCTCGGCCGTCAGCTGAGAGACGCGGCCCTCCAGCGGCGCGCACCGCTCGCACGCCGCCGCCGACGGGGTCGCGCCGTTCGCGCAGACGGCCGCCGGCTCGCCGGCCGCCTCGGCGCGCGACGCCTTGTGCTTGCTCTTCCGCTTGTGGAACGGCTTGCGGAACAAGCTCGACAAGCTGCTCTGCTTGTGCAGTCCCATGGCGGCGCGCGGCTCTGTCTCGAGCGAGTCTCGCAGGGACGTTCGCACGGGCGCGTCCGCCCCGGCCACACCTGTTCACGGGAGCTCGCACCAGCGCCGCGCCTCCCCGCATCCGCCGCACGGAGCCGCGGCCACCGCCCGCACTGGCCGGCTCCAACAACGACCAGCCGCCGCGCCGCGGCCGCGGGTAGCCCGCATCCTGCCAGAGACTGTATACGCGCCGCTGGCTGCGGGTTGTTCCGCGCTGTCAGAGACTGTACTGCTGGCGGCGGCCGCCAGCTGACGTGGACGCGTCATCGGACGGGTCGGCGGCGGCAGCGGCGGCGGCGGTGACGCGCCCGCATCCGGCCCCGCCAACGTGACGTCACACGTCGAGACCGACCCGGCTGCGGCGGGACGGCGAGTCAGCCCGGTCCGGCCGGCCCTCTGACGGAGGCTGTACCCGGACAGACAGGGAGCGGGGTCCGGACACTGTACGGAAAACGTCGTCCGCGGACTGGCTATTCACCGTGATAACTGGTACGGCGAGCGAGCCATTATAGGGGAATGGACTCGTGCGGGTCATTCGTTCACGTTATGTGTTGTCCAACGCGGCGACAAGACTTGCTGCGCCCCATGCTGTCAATCGAATTCGTAGATGTCAGAACGGGAGGGGCCGGGCCTTTCACTCCGTTTGCAACATTCACAAAATTAGCATCTACCTGATGTAGCGAAAGTGGAAATCGTTTAGCAAATGCAAATACCTGAGAAAACGCGCACAATTCTCTGTCCGTGAAATCTGAAAACCACCACACAGGTAAACTACGAACACGGACGACGTCCTCGTGTACCACACGTTGAAAAAGGAGCCATTTCGCCAACATCGCACTGCGATCGAAATTAGCCAAGGCCACTGACAAGTGCAAGTAGTAGCACAGACTTCGATTGTTACAAATATTGTTCAGAGCAAAAACAAATACCAGATGTGCTTCCACGTGCATGGAATGGTACATATTTCTGGTCACTTCAGCATCACTATTCCAGCCGACCACGCATGAATGATCCAGCTCTCTTAATCGTAATGACAAGAAACTCGGCCCAATTCTGAAGACTTGGCTGTCCTCGTCGCAGCAACACACATCGTCCGTCAGGATAAACCGAGGACATCTATTTCCCGCAGAGGGCACACATTTCCCGATTCGGAGAACATGTTTCATGACGCCCATGGTATGAATGGCACTCAGCGAGCCAATTACTAATCAACACGAATTTTCTTGACGTTGAATGCGCAAAAATACCCCTCACCCGGCAAGTTCAGACGTCCCAAGGAATCTTGAGTCCATGTTGTGATTCCATGCAAAAAGAGCATGGCGGACTGACGTCATAACGTGCCATATTATTCACAGAGTACGAAACGGACTGAATCAATCCGGCGGATCTTACAGTCCGATCCAATCCGCCGGAATCGATCCGGACTGGATTGACACATCTGTTAAAAACACGGATCCGGATCGGATTTGGATCTGAAGTTTCATGAACTTATGGCACGTAAGTAAAAACTGAAACATACTTGAGCTCCTCCTGATGAAGTCGAAAAACAGTGCAAAACCCTTTTATTAAGTATGTGCTTGATGTTTCGGTCACTGAACATCCTTGGAAACCGCATCAACAGAAGTGTAGGATCAAACGAACGGGGCAAAGGCTGTACCGCGACTTGCACAAAATTTGGCACTAACCTAGTCGTAGTGCGCTGACAGAGGCTTGAACTGTATTTCCCCCCCCCCCCGCAAGCAACTACACTAAAAGGTCACTACACCTTGGAGGCTGGTAATTACGACCTTTACAAATCCGCTTCAAAAAGTGTCCACACCTTCGACGGTCCGAGGGATTAAGAGAACTTCCCTTCAGTTTTCTGAGATCAGCCAAAAAAAGAAAGGGCGTACAGACGCGAAACTTGAGGTACTTTTTCACACATCATTTTCATATCTTTTTTACTTGTGACAATCTCTAAACTCAGGGTGACCACAGGTCACTGACCTAGTGGAGGCCAAGTGGGGCCAAGTTGCAGAAAAAAATGAAACGAGCATAACATTTTGTGAAATATATCGAATGACATCAGACTTAGCGTACTAAAAGAACACGACCAAATGACACCATTTTGTGATCTCAAATTTCTCGAAAATTACCACGTCACTGACCTTCGGTCAGCTGATCTTTCGGCCTGTCTACGTTTGCTACTGAGATTATGACAATGGTCCAGCGGTTGTGAGGCTTGGATATACCCTGGCGCCTCTTACGTCATCTGCACACGTAACTGTAACCTTTGACCCGTGACATGGGGTCCGGTCACGTTTCGTATCGGATTTTCGGACCAGCAACCGTATACAGTTCTTTGATTTACGGCCTTGGAATGTGAAAGGATGCTAATATAGGCTTTTGAAGCACTAATATATAAGAATTTATTTTCCAAGTGACCCAGTCCCATCTGATGCAGGCCGACTCGATTTGACTTTTTAAAAATACTACGTCTGTTTTCAATGCGAACACACTTTGTACGGTCACAAATGATAACTTTATCCAAGCCTTCCTTCCACACAGCTTGTACTGCGCTAATAAAACACCCTTGACGTTGCTAAAAGAAGAACTTCCCGTGAAATATACGAATTTTGCATTGCGGCAGCGCCCGTCACCAGGTGCCTGTATGATTTGCAAGAACAAATGCTGTGGGGCATGCATTTTGCGATGTAGAACGGAAACTGCATGAACCGACGTTTTAGGATTTTATGCTATGTCGTGTCTGATCAATGGAAACGCGGCAGATGACATGACAGATACCAAAAACCCCGCCTTATGTGCCTTATATGTCCCAAAAGCTTGACTTACGTTGACCTTGTTATATCTTGATATGATAACTGCGGACTAGACATGTATCTTAAATACATTTTCGATAAGTGATCTGGCCAAAACATTGTCTTGCGCAGCGAGGAAAAAGGCGACTTAAAAAGATAATAAAAAGACGAAAACATCAAAAGACAAAAAGAATAAAATCCTTCACTTTTAGTCCCGTGTGATATGGCCGCACTTAACCTGGAGTGCTCTTTTACTGTCCAGCTAGGTAAATTTGGCCTTCTTTTTACATCTAACGTCTTTATTTGTTTTCCGCCTAAAAATGCCAACAGGTGATTTGAACTACAATGACCTCTACTGACCACAATATTGGACTGGATTGATTGGATTGATTGACTGAATTAATCCGGATGCTTTTTTCGAGTTTCGACAAGGGCTTTCCATCATGACCCCCCCACCCCCTGGACCGGCGACGGAGGATCCGGAGATTGGCTCCGCGACGGTTAACGGGATCAAGTGCTTGTGTTCTTCCATCAAGTGATGAAAGGTAGGAAGAAATCCAAATATAAGCTGCTGAAAAGTTTAAACAGAGATGACATGTCTTGAAAAAAGTAAACTGTGTAAGCAAATGAATGTGGCAACTCTCATTCATATATACCATTTTTGTAAGATACTTTTTACCATTTTTCGTGCACTTTGTATCATATTTATCACTTTTGTGAGACTTTTTTGTGCTAAAAGTAGACAATATTTAACTATTTTCTAGCACATAAGTCTGCAACAGATTGGACACCGATATTTCCCATACAGGCTTTTCCAGGTATTGGCCTATTATTTGTAGCGGATCGGATCCAGATTCGATCGGTCTCGCAGAAAATCCGGCTTTGGATTGGAAAAATGGATTGGATCCGGCTTCAGCCTAGCAGGAAACGGAATGCATCAGATCGAACTGGATTTATCCGCTCGTACTCTGATTTCTGTGATAACAGATAACAACATGCAAGACAAGGTGTCCTGTATTAGCCGAAAGGCAGCTAAGCTTTTTGCAGGATGGCAAACGGCAACTGATGACTGGATGCATCTGACAACGCAATGCCATGCGTTTATGCGGCACCCATTTAACCGCGTGTCTCGCACCGCATGATACGCAATGCGTAATGCATCAAATGCTAATGTCGTTGCGCCGATGCCAATGAGGCAACTTCCGCCTCAGCAAATTTTCAATCCTCAACTAGTCCCAGAGGCATATCAGTTCCTTACGATGCGATGGAATGCTTCCAACGATGCCTACAGAGTCGTGCCTGGAAAGCTGCGACCTTTCACAGTAAAAACTACCTGTTTTGTGACGCAATATTGCGTGTTTCCTCCGGTAATGGAAAACTCACGATACCGAAATGAAAAAATAAAAATAAAAACTGGATTGTATTCGACTCGACTCCTAGGACGGTCAAATGTCACGCGTTCCATCAGAGCCTAAGCAAACCAGTGGCGGTACGTTTTCGAGTAATGACACACCAAAAAGCAGTGCGATTAACCTATGGTAGGAGAAAGTTGTCGAAAGAGCTAGCGGAATACGACGTAAGGTTTCATGCAGTGGCCCATCCTCCACGGCACGTTGCACAGCATGTTCAGGATTATCAAAAAACAAAATTTGCCAGCCGTTACCCAGCACCTACCTAGCAGCGAGTGTGGCAGTGATTTAAGGCGGCGACGTCACACTTACATGAGCTATATCTAACGGAGAGGCCTGACAAGTACGATAAAAAACGCCCACCAGCTTGAGTGTACTTGAAACCGCAGGGTCCCTGTTAGCTCGGCAGAGAAGCCTCGTCCGAACTCTCCCGACAGCGCCGTCGGCCGCACCAGCGGCCAGCTCCGCCCCGGCCGGCGGCAGCTGACCTGGTAGTCGGGGCCGCCGAACATGACGTGCCGCTTGCCGGCCGGGCTCTCCGGACCGGGCGAGCCGGCGGCGGCCGCCTCCGCCGCCGCCTGGTGCCGGCTCAGCAGCTCCTCCAGCTGGCGGCGCCGCTCCAGCTCGCGCTCCAGCCGGCGCCGCCAGCCGTCCTCGCGCTGGCCCATCAGGTCGGCGCAGTGCTGCAGGGTGCCGAGCACACCGGCCGTGGTCGCCTGGCGGGACGGAGCGGCGGCGAGCGGTCAGCAGGTCTGCCCCACCGGATCGGCTCACAGCCGGCCGGGCACGATGGCAGGCACCGGCAGGCGCCTGCCGTCGTGCCTGCAGGTGAGGAAGGTGAGGCGACACAGACCAAAGGACCGGACAGCCATTCACAGCGCCAGACGGGCTCATGAGACTACTCCATATGGCGCACGACACGCCGGAAACCACTACGAACTGGGCATGGAATTCTTTGTACATCAGATCACAATTCCACGCGATCTCAGACCTTCTCCTGAGCAAGATTAAAATATGGCATTTTTTAGTGGGAGGAGCTGTCATTCGGCCCGAAAATAGCACACAAAAAGCGGAGTCCCTCCCATGTGGAACGCCAACCGTATACCGAGAGCAACCACAGCCGGCAATGCTACATTCCACGACAGCAAATGTCGTGGCGTCTCTAAGACTATAACTTACAAGAGAGAAACAAACCGTTTGGGAACGATAAGATGCACAGACTTCTTGGGCAAAGCCCGATACCTTGCTGAAAGCAAGTGGCACCAGACTTTGGACCAGAGAAGGAGTACAAAGAGTACAGACGGGTGACGAAGCCACTGTTCCATCGGCAGTCACGCCCCAGTGGACCTCACCTTGAACGTGATGGCCTCGCCCTTGAAGTCCAGTGGGTCCACTCCGAATCCTCCGGAACGCCTCCCGAGTCGGCCGGGCCGCGGCCGCCACTGGAAAAGCAATACGTCAGCATTCAGACAAAGCCGACCACAGCGGTAACTGTCAACAGAAACGAAATCCCTATGTTCGAGCACACGGACGGACGTGGGCGAAAGACGACTCACGCGTGAATGTATCAGCTACGATAACCTAACACTCATGAAAAAGTGGAACTGTTCCGTGCAGCCAAATATCAGCCCATGGTCGTGGCACAAAAAAACGTGTCGACACACCGACGCCCTGGACAGGGGGTGTCTAACACGGCGGCAACTTACGGGCCTTTCCGTCCGCCGTGTGCGGCAGCGGCCCGCCCTCGTCCTCGCTGTCGCTCCACGCTGTAACGCGGCGAATCGGGTTAACAGTCGGATCACGCCCTGGCGGTAGGCTGTCCTCCGCACCGCCCGCGGGACCGCCACGGACTGACGCCGGTCACTGAACCGACCCGACCCACCAGCGGCACAAGACTCGGTGATGCGTCAGGACCACGAGCGAAACCTCACCCCACCGTCTTCAATGACAGCCAAGGACAAATCCAATCCGGATACGTTCAGTGCTAATGGCCAGCATGATTTAGCATAATCTGCTGAGGCCAACACAGCATTTACATGCCTGACGGCACGGAAAATCTATAGCCGGCTCGTGTCGCGCCTCCTCCTGAATACAAATGCGTTTAACGGTGAAAAACACCGCAGATCACCGCAACAAAAGTAAAAGTAAGACGTAAAGCTCGTCGAACGTTTACTGTATCATCCGACAGCAGTCTTCGACAGATGATCTGTCGGACTGTGGGGCGTCTCTTCCAGTACCGCAGATAAACTAATGCGTCCAGCAGCGACCGTTTCCGCGGTCTCCGGCCAGACGTCCCTGGCCGTTGCGAAGAGGAGTTAGCCGTTCACCTCTGACGCTCGCCCGATGCTCGACGCTGACGCAGGCGTCGAAGAAGTTCTGCAGCGTGTCCACCTGGCGGGCCAGTATGTCGCGGTACGTCTCCAGCTCGTCGATCTTCTCCTTCAGCCCTGCCGCGTACGAAAGGGGTGTTTGGAGCAGCACGGCCACAGGTGATCGACACATTCACTGTAACGGCTTCCGGATACAACCAACATTCGCTGGCAATTTCGCAAAACTTAACAACCGAAAACACGTGCCGAACGGACTGAGCAGCCGATCCGGACGCGCAAGCGAAAACGACCTCCCACCGCGGCAGCCGGCCGGTACCTTTGCACCATTTGGCGCCGGAGGAGGAGAGCGTGTTGGACGACAGCGAGACGGCCGAGCCGTGCCGCTTCAGACTGTTGGCGCTGCCGTAGGCGGAGTCCGCCTGCGAACGGACGGCCCGGCGAGATGTACCGGGCTCACCCAGCCAACACAACGGAGACGGCGGTATCACTAGGCCTGGCGTAAGCTAGGCACAGAATCGAATTGAACGGTACAGACCGGCCGCTTCAGTCATCGTGTCAGTCGCTTCCGTGTCAATGTGTTCCAGCTGAGGGCGGTAGCCTTGTGGCAGGTGGTGAATAAGACAGAAAGCCAAAACATTGTCATCTCAGGCAATGAAGATTCAGAAAGAGAAAAATTCCACAACAGTGGCTCGTTCACCACGTTGTCCGTTCAATGAAATTCCGAAGCGTGTCCAGCCTGTACAAAACACGCAGAATGAATCTGCGCCACATGTAATACGCACCCGCATGGAAGTGCAAAACTATCCTATATCAACTATATGAACGGCAACATTCTCATCGTAAAGGCACAAATACACATCGCTCGGGCACCAGTGGCCAAACGATGCACGGGGCGCGAGGCCACGCTGCAGGACGCAGGTCGCGGGACACGTACGCTTTTGGCCCGTTCGATGGCGTCCATCCAGCGGTTGCGCTCCTCCAGCGCGTTGGACCTCAGATACCAGACGGAGTCGCCGACGCAGACGTCAAACCGGCACTCGTCAAACTCGTGAGGCTGCAGGCGCAGCATCGCCGCATTAGAACTGAAGGCAGTACAGTCAAAACTGGAAGGTTTAAATTCCACACACTTTCGTACAATGCACAGGTTAAGAATGCATTCAACTTGGTACAATGGCGAAACTAAGGATGGTTGCTCAGTGCAACTTGTAAGTTGAATGACATGGACGAAATGCCGAATATCAGGCAATTCTGTTTTGGTCTAAAATAACGAATCCTGTCCTCCCATCTTCGTAAACTATAGATCGGGTGTTTTCCACATCATGAGAGATAAATGTGGCAGAGACCATTATATATCTATGTTTCTTGGCCCAAACGGAACGGACCTGTGAGAGAACGGACCCACCGCATTCGACTATCATCATCCGGTAACACTTCCGTCCTTCCTTCACGTTATATTTCCATCACCTATACAGACTTGCCATTACCAAGGTAATGGCTACTTCAGCATTACACGAATGGAGGTGAACGGAGACGATGGCCCGTTCCGGCCGTTAAACTGCGACGAGACAGCCCATGTCCGTGAGACGCGGACTTGATCTAACACGGACATCACCTTGATGGTCGCCTTGTAGACACTAATCGCTCCACGACATCCAACGCCCTGTTCATGTTCCGACTTATAATAAGAAAGCGTCCCTGCAAAACCGCAAACAGTATGAAAAACAGCAGCAAAATATCGGCAATGAAGGATCACTGCATCGCAAGATCACTGCACACAACAATGGAATAACAACAGGTAAAAAAGGTCTCTTCTAAGTTGCAAGGGAATTCTATGAATGGGCGACATGTCAAATTCTGCAAGCACAGGCCAATACATTTCCCCATCCTCCCATGGAGGTAAAGAAGGGAACAGAAACATAGCCATTATTAACGATGCAAGCTACTGTAAACAGAATTCAACACACTGTTCTTGGTAACCAGCAGAATATCAGAGACATCAAACGAATTTTTCCAACATTCACTTAAAAAAACAACAATACCTGACTAAGACACCCCACAAGATGTAAAACATGTTAACGACATCTAAGGAATCTTTTCAATGCATACTTAAAAAGAACAATAATGCCTGATGAAAACATATCCAAATATGTGAAAATGACAATAATCAAAATAAAATTACAGACAGCAATAAATAAACAAATCCAGAACACAACAGAAATTTCAAGATTGAAATGCAAATTATCCAGGATTTAAGCCTTCTATAAATATGGCTAAAATATACATGGAAGGTACACCCACTCGCCCATGCACCACAAGGTCATAACTCTGAAGGCTCTGAATGTTATCTATTTTATCACAAAACGTCCATGATAATGTAAGTGTTTACCAAAACACCTAAAAAAGACAAATGATTTCAGTATAAAATTGCTTTCATTAAGCCATACCATTGGAAAGAACCATCCAACGGTTCTGCCAACCATGAATATAATTTGTCCACTTGTTTAAAGACCCTTCATAATTCAGTGATGGGGTCTGCTGATCCATATCCTCCTCCTCATCACTAAATGTGACAGTTGGTTCTTCCATCATGAACCTGGGGAAAAAATACAGCATTTCACTTTCCTCCACATACCGAAAACGGAAATAATAACGGTCATAATAACACTCCATGTAATGAAAATGGTAATAATAATGGTCCTACACACATACTACAGGACAACACATTCACGAGTCCTCCGATCACTTGTATGTCTCAACGACAATAGCGCAACATGATCTTCTATAACACGCACCATGAGATCAACAAGTACACTTTCTAAAGTTTTCAACGATCAAAATGCTAATGCTAAATATCCAGTTTCATACCTCCACGAAAACACTGGAAACCACATCTGCACCTCTGAACACAACTTTCATCTGCACCTCTGAACACAACTTTCAAAGCAATCCCCGAGTGCACACAAACAAAGACACACATAATCGATACCAGCAGAAGTCTGTTTATTTTGGAGTAAAACACCTGTTGCGTTCGCCATTGCACACCTATCTAAGTACCACAACAGCCCCGAGAGAGCCTGACTTTACGAGAACTAGAGTACAAAGGGTTTCAGAGTCTATTCTTCGGTATCTCACGTCCGAGATTATCAGGCTACCTGATGAAGAAGGGACTGGAATTGGCAACGCAGATTCAGATGATACGATATTCGAGCATTTAACCCAACACTTGGATCTGGCAAAAATCCGAATACGAACGTGAAGATTTAGTTGAAGGGAAACATTTGGTTCGAAAAATCTCATCTCCCAGAGTTTGTCAGTACTCAAATGTTAGCTTAACAATGAAATATTTAGCTGCAGCTGTCAGCTCTGGGTTTATGGACCCATGAAAATTAACCATTATACAATTGACCAAAACGTTACTGCAGCATTAAATGTTCCAACGTTTTTTCCAAATAAGTGCCTTGGCACATAACCCAAGACACCGGAGACACAATACCTTCCCAATCTGGCACGAAGTGCTCCTAGCTTTGAGGAATGACGCCAGACTGCAAGAATATGGTAAACCCAATATTCAAGGCTTCGCCACTCGCGCTTCGCGCATTCACGGAATTTTTGGGGAAACCAAAATTAAAAAATCACAGGAGGATATCCCGGCATTGTTTGCAGTGCAAGACGCTTCTAACAGTTCATAGTGCTCCTATTAATGTGTCTCCAGCGAACAAATACTGCTCTATATGGCTATGCTATGCAGTTACGATAGGTCTGTGCTGTGCGGCACAAGAATCATGCATTCTAGGCTAGCGCCCCTCAAAGGGTAGCTCAAACGGTAGCGTCCCGTTGTACACAAATACACGTCTTGTTTCTCCCTTTCCTAATCGCCAGGCAAAGGCCAGAGCCAGTCTAAGGCCTAAGACATTTTTTATGTGCCTGTGACTGGTTGGCAATGGCTAGGGATAGGGACGAATCAAGGCCAGTTCATACGAGCCGTTACCGCATCGGTGAGAACTGTACACCGTTCCCGGTACGACTTGTGTAATACTGTAGTCGTGTGTCTACATCATTTTTTCAGGAATTACTGCTGGATAACTGTGCTTTAAAATGCATTTACTGGTCTCACTGAGAATCTATAAGTAATGGGAATAATTCAAACAGTAAAAATAGAGGCTTTGGGAAGGAAAGGGGGCAGGTCCAGTCTATTCGCGGATTCGCCGTACTCGCGAGGGGGTCAGTGCATATATCTAATACAGAATATTAAATACATGCTTATATATAATCTACATAAAATATATAACATCATACATAATAATATACCCCTGTGAATACTGGGGGTCCACTGTAATCTGATACTCTAATTCAGTACCTAACAGCAAGTGTGGCCAGAGTTCATGATATCTGGGATGAATTTCTTGTCCCTATCTCTGTGTTCCTAAATTCCTACATTGGTACTATCATGTCTGGACAAAAATTTATTTCCAGTACCAAGTCAGCATTTATATCCTCTTTCTAACAATGTCAGGCATGATTTTCTAGTGCCTCTGCAATATTCCTTGCAATATGCTTTACTTCTCCCTATTTTTGTAGCTCCAGAAGGACTGATGTAAGTCTTCTGTTCTTTTATATTTAATCTAAGGCTTAAGTGCAGAGTTTTTTGGTGTGTCTGAGTAGTAAAAAGATTGTGACAGGATGTCTGGCTGATGATATGGCAGCCAACTGTCAGTTTACTTATAGAGCTGGAAACCAGCATTAACCATGACAGGTTCTGCCAGGACCTCATAGATACTGCACCAATCATTGCCATGCACTGGTACACAATTAAGCTTTTTATGCACACACCACAATTTTGGCATGTACCAGTGTACATAAGAGGGGATGCAGAATGAAAAGCAGCATGACTGTTTGGAAAAGTGCCCACAACCACAAAGCACTGGCATCCAATCTTGTGACCCAATCATATCTCAGGCAAACATCTGCCATGATTTGCAGTCTAGCAAATATAACATTGGATCTCTATCTCAGGATCCTAATTAGGGACCTTTCTGGCATCTCTTTGTTGAAATTCTTGTTACATCCTTCAACTAAAGCATGAAGTAAAAATGTTCATTTAAAATTATGCATATTTGTATACTCAAGCATAAAAGAAGATTCATAAATTTACCACTTGTCCACTCTGACCTCAAAACTGGGTGCAACTATGAGATGGGGGGGGGGCATCAGGGTTATGGCCTCATTTTGTCAGCAAACATGCCTATTAGTCCCACTTTTTAGACAAAATTGTTTTTTTTGTTCCTGAATTTTTTCTTTAAGATCAACAATAATTTCCAAAAATGGTAGAATAAAGTGGCCAAAATCTAAAGAGAAATCAACATTTAGGGACAGGTTAGATTGCACGGCTATGGATTTGGCCATCTTGGCACCTTGTCCAGATCTGTTTTATACTTTGATCACTAAAAAATCACCATCCACACAGGATCTCAGGCAGTCCAAGAGATAAGGCTTCCAGCCTGGATGTCTGAGTTGAGGGCTTTAGCCTGACAGCTGCTGGCATATTCTGCAACCTGACATTTGTGGGAGAGGGGCATTGGATGCTCCCACTCAGTAACTCTGCAACCAATGGACCAATCTGGCTGATTCAAATGGTATCAGCCAAATTGCCCCAGAGGATACAACCCTGAATACATCCCTTTTCTGGGCCTTCACACTTCAGCACAGATCACAGAACAAGGCAATGGTCAATACCTGAACACTTTGGGGCATGCTGTTTTCATGTTCACATTGTATATTACAGGTATATGATGGCCAAAATATGTGAAACAGCACACACAGGATGCCAATACACTATCTGCAGCAAACAGGCACAACAATCAACTGCATGTCTCAACTGACAGCCAAAAAACTCCATGAAATGTCTCTACAGAGAGCCATCACATGGTTACACCTAGTTTAGTATCCTGAAGAATAGGTCTTGAATACTCCTGGTTTTTAGACATTGTATACATTCAACTAACAAATGACCTTCAGTATAGCAGGAGACACTGTATTGTTACATAAATCAGCTACCAATCAAAAATATATTGGACTCAATGTTTTGGTCAGGGTCAGAAGATATACAGTATCTCCTGGTATAATGGAGGTTGTTTGTCAACTGAATGTATACAATGATTGCAACTAATTTTATGACACAAACTGACACTATATTTAAAGAATTATAATTAGATAAAGTAAACCTGTGTTGACCAATGCCAGGCCAAGGATACTCTACAATGACCTCTCATGAACAGCATATACTGCACATTAATTGCACCTTACATGACCAGTATAATAAAACAAGACATAACACATACTAAAAACAGGCAAAGTTCTAAAACATCATGCTTATTGTATCATAGTGGCATGAAAATGACTGACCTAAAAAAAAAAATACAACATGTACAACTGGCATACCAGGGGGTACCAAACATACCCAGACACTACAGTTTATGACTGTTTTCTTCTGGAGCTATGCAGCACTGGAGCAAAGAAAAAGGCTTGAGTGTCTGATATCCTGCCAGCCATGTAAGGGTTGATGCCATGTAGGAACTCACATGCCAAAAATAAAAAGCCTGATAACCCCAGCTTTCCCACATCACAGACTATAAAGTGTGACAAGCTTCAATGATACCTTGCTGGCACAGCACTGATCACTAGCCCACACTTTTGTGCTAAACTTGGCTTCTCTGGCACACATCACGGTCTTGAACTAATGCACACCAATGAGGATCAGGATCCACAGCAAAACAAAGACAGATCAGAAAAAGCATACACAACTGCAGAGCACTATCACATGATTGTGATCCAGGTGCACTTCCCATGTAAACTTGATGGGGTTTAGACTTGCCAATTCTGTGCATCTGTTTTGACACAAGCCTTACTGCCTGAACATGAATGGAACCCAAGCCTAGTATCAGCAGTCCAAACATGTCAATACATGGACTGATAATGGCTGCAGCTGCCAGTCGAATGGTTCTTGGAAATCATTCTCAGCTCACATCAACATGTGCTGATAATAATTAGACATGTATGAACTCCATATAAAGATAAATCAAAAACAATTCTGCAAATATCGCGCTTTCAGGGTTGGAAAGAATGCATGGACAATTTCCATCCAACAGGAAAAATTTGAAATTATGCATTTCATTTAAGAAAGTATGCTTTGGTCTGTGAAACGTAAATTCAATTTACGCCCCATCACGCCTTGGACAAACTACACACTAAACGTACTAATAATCTGTAGGACAAACTTACGCTGGTACACCTCGTAAATATATAATGCAAAGCAAGTGTGACCACTCCTGAAACTACTCAAACCACTAATGCACTCAAGGGCCAACTGAACTAACACCGTGCCTGACGACGATGAACACGACAGCCGCGTAGACAGCATTAGGCGTTCCGCGTCCTGCGCGCCATAAATGCATCACGTATCATAAACAATGTGGGTCAGGTTAAAATGCTGCAACAAAAAAAATATTGTTTTTTCAGTAAATTAAGCCGATGTTAGAAACGTAAGACGTCGTTATTGCGTAACAATACAAACTACAGATCCTGTTCTTTTAACATGGTCATTTTTCAGTGATGTCCATATTCCAGGGAAAAACAAACCACGCCACGTGATAAGGCATAAAGCCAACGACCAGTCAACGACAGCCCATTGGCTTTAAGAGGCTCTAATAGAGTAGTGGCCTCCGGAAACTCTTTCCCATTTTTTCGTCTTATGGAGTCAGTTATGACTCCATTATTCCAAATTCATTGCCAGAACTGCAAAAACCGCAAGGGAAATGTTTTTTCAGGTCCCAAAGTGGCGCCCAGCTGAAACGATCTGATTGGTTGTGACGTCATGAAACCCCAGCGACCGACCGGTCCGGCCGGGCTGCAACGTTTAACACGCGGAAAAAGCCAATTACGGTTTTTTGCCTGTTGTTCCTGAACCGTTCGAGACAAAGCCGTGAAACTCGGTCACTGTTCGTAATCCTCTTTCTAGCACGTCGGCATAAATACACGATCCCAGTGCATCAAGTGGAGGCTCTAGAAGAGGGTTTACGGAGGCACCTTGTAAACATGACATGCAGTTTTATAATCTGCGAGCTCAAACGACATATGTCAAGTACTGGCCCAATTGTCACCTCCATGTGAAGGCCAAGTATTCCGTAGACCTTCCAACTACCTCAGAACCAACGCAAAACCATCCCACAGTTAGCTCGGAGCACAAACGCTGCATTAACCTTCACCAGTCCGGGGAGGAGGATTGGTGCGCACCCTCGCCAGTTTTTCCTATTTTTTCCTTTTTCTGGGATAGGTGCTGGACCGGTCAACCGAATGGGCCGAAATTTTGGATAGCTGGATTTTAAGCGTTTTTTTGTACATGCCCTGAAGCATTCAAACTGATGTCATGTCAGGTCATTGACGCTGTAACAGGAATGTCGATTTATATTCTTTTGAGAGGACCCTGGCCCACCCAATGTAGATTTGGGCCCACTCAATGTTGGTTTGGGCCCATCCATCCACCCGTTTTCTGCCGGTTCTGAAGGGAAATGAGTAATACTAGCGAAAAATCGGTCGCAATAGATAAAAGATATAAAGTGAAGAATAAAGTCTAAAGCAATGTATCCATCTATCTTTCTATCTTCTATACATGTATATATACACATAGATACGTACACACATATACACGGGGATAGGCGCAATTTTTTATTTGATAAATAGAAACAAAAACAAACTCATAAATTTCCGCTGGTCAAAATAAAGTGGGCTAAATCCGTTCAGAAACCCACATTTGGGGGAAGGTCAGATTGTTGGGCCTTCGGCTCTCCGCCCCCCCCCCCCATCATTTACAGAGATCGACTCCCCTGTGCTGTGACCTCGTTCTCGAAGACCTGCAGATCACCAAGGTCGAAAATCTGGCCCTTACCATTAAAAAATTGTTTTCGATGTGGATTTCAGATCAGATAGTTGTCTGCTGGTGGTTCTTAAGTTACGTCCGGCTATGAAGTGCTCTTTTATACGAATCGCAACGCCCAGGTCATCTAAGGTCAAGGCCACGTCGGACCACATTCCGTGAAAATTAGTCTATTGGGACAGGGGTGCAAGCAGGATTTTCTTAAGGGGGAGGGGGCGTACTGAGCTCAGTGTGGCCTGAAATCATACGAAAACCGCCGCTGGGAGACGATATGCAATGGTTTTAACAAAAATGCGGATCTAAGGGGAAGCGGCGGCCCTCCTGGACCCTCTTGGCTTCGCCGGTGGTTGCGACTCCCCTTTCAAAGTGTGTTTAGAGGAATTTTATGGTTCTCTGGAAACATGGGTTTTGTCTTTAGTGGGAACGAGGTCATTCAAGGCCATGGTCATATCAGGTTGAGCTCCGGAATTTCCTTTAAGTGATGGAACTTTGTCTTTTACCATGCAATTAAACTGTTGCAGCATAGTGCAAGACTGACTCAAGGTCATTCGAGGTCAAGGTGGAATTAACTTTGCATGACCTCACATAACCTTACCGACCACTTGGACACCATTATGGTCTACTTGAACCTTATGAAACATTGCCTTGTAAATGCCTGAAAGAACCGTACAAATTCTGTAAAACTGGATTTGACCTAGTCTGACCTAACGTGACAGGTCAACGGTTAGAGTCATCTTAGAATGACCCGAGCAAAAACTATAGAGAACAGCCAGGTCTATCTACTGTTTTTTGCCTGGCATGTCAGGTGGGGAAACGCGTGGGGGTTACACCCCCTCCTCCCGGAATGGCGAAGGTGGAGAAAACCAAAAAGCTGGCAAGGCTTAAATCGTTACTTACATGATTAAGCAGTCGCGATACTCACTTCACATGTGATAGGCATCTTACCTCAGTGCCCGGGCTCTTGCACCATTTTGGCTCTTTGTGATCAGAACACGGACTATAGCTTCGCAATACTTTCTGATAGCCCTGGTCATAGCCACGTACCTGCAGCACTGTCTAATAACTCTGGTCATAGCCACGTACCCCGAGCTTTGGAAACGGAGGTTCAGTTCGGTCAAATGATCATATTAAAAACGGCCTCGACGGTAAAATACCCATTAACACTATTTTCGGCAGGACGGGGGGATGAATGCGCCCTCCTCGGGTTTTTTGCTTGTCACTTCTGGGCTTTTTGACGCAGCTTCACGAACCTTGGTCACTTTTCCTAGCCATTCTTTCTACGTACTGTGACAAAATTTCGAAATCCTATATTGCACAGGGCAGGCACGTAGCCAAGCCTGCCCCCCAGGGGGGGTGGCAAATGTCAAATTTTGTCATATGTCGCCGGCATATGGCAAAATTTATAGGGAAAACAGCAGTTATATATAACTGGCCTCATATTTAACCCACAGGAATACATATAAAGTTTATTTTTGCAACATACATATGATCACTATTCCGTATTCGTGCAAAATCGCTATGTATCTAGTGTAGAACGCTTGGCTCAGGGGGCCACGGTCCCCATGTCCCCTTTGGCTAAGTCCCTGGCTCAGGGGCGGAGTCAGGTAACGTTTTTGGGAGGCACCTCAGGCCATTTTTGGCCCTGTTGAAAAGGGTAAAAGGAAAATGACTGCCAAAACTAGCCTTTTTAAGAAAGAATTTAAACCTTACATGGATGTATAGCGAAATAGCTGTGCAACGTGCAAATGCAATTTTGTTCATCTGAGATCACTTTACAAGGTCAGGTCAAGGTCAAAGGTCAAAATTTGGTTTTATAGTAATAATTTCGACGTTACTTTTTGAAATGCCAAACCCGAAATATGCGTGACGTAGAATGGTGCCCTCTATTTGTGTATCAAGTTTCAGCTTGATATCACGGTCACGGAGCTATGACCTAAAATGTTAGTGCGCGTATCCTATATTACAATAGCCGTAAAATGGAATTTTTGAAACAGAGTGAATTCAAATGATTGGAAACGTTTACCGACAATACTAAACGCACACAAGGTCATTCCAAGTGACTCCAAGGTCACTGGAGGTCATTTAAGGTCAAAGGTCAAGAGTTGATCTGAAGAACATGTGACCATGGCAGATCTTCTTTTTTCATGTTCCTGGCACCGCCTTTGCTAACATTATGCACAAATTGTAATACCATTTGTGCTTCGCTAGCATGACATGACTAGCAGAAGCCAAAAAATGTTTTTGCCTTTTTTATTTATTTGGTTTTTGAAAAAAAACTGATCCTCCTATCTTTGAAATCATGTGAACGCCTATTATTTTTTTCAAAATGGCATGGCATGGCATGTCACGGCAAATCGATTGCCGTTTGTTGCGATGAAATCGGACAAGTAGTTCTCGAGATCTCCGGCGGGGAGGGGACCAATTCGCCTCCCTGCCGAAAATCGGCCATACCGTCTAACTCTCCGGGAATAGGGTTAAAGTGTATGATGTGTGAAAAGGTGGCTTCCCAAAATAATTTCTGCCCCCTGTTTCCGAATTAGTTTCCAAAAATAACAATACAACAGACTTGAATAAGACTGTTAAGTACTGCCCGGCAGGAGCGGTGGAACCTCCGTGGAGAGGGGGGGGGGGGTAAACGTGATTTTTACCTCGTTGCTTTCCATGCAACGCCATTAATGTTAGGGTTAATGTTAAATGTTGCCCAAAGCTGTGGGGCAGCTATCCTGCCCCCTCGGTTCCAACATCCCTGCCACCTGGATCAAACGGCCTGTTCTTTTCAGTCTCCCGACGCCTTTGCGGATTGAGCACCGTCGATGCCACGGCAGAACAGCAATTTGCTATGATATGAAAATCAGCTTATTCTGAGAATTCTATGGGAGACGCTGTGCCTCCATGTGTCAGTGCTTACCATGTTCCCCCACTTGTGCCTGCGCGCCGTAAGCGACCGGGGAGCGAGAGACTGCGGAAGACGCCTGCTGTCCAGATGGGCATATGTGGAATGCCTGAGGTCGCCGAAGTGCCCAAAACCGCCGAAAACAATACAACACCGCTGAGTTACCTTTGGACTGGGACCGCGGGAGCAGTCTCAGTGAGTAGACGGCGACAAAACACCGAAACATAACGCGGAAAGGCCGTCCGTCAACGCAGCTCGCCGGCGCCTGGGGGTTTCGTGACGTCACGTAGCCTCGGGCGTGTTCCAAGGCCACGTTACCTTCCGGCACAATATCTCCTGAATTAAGCGTCGTACAACAATTCGAATCATGTATTTGTAATCAGCGTCTACAGTTCTATCGGCTGAGCATGATAACAATGAAATCGGTCACTACTTTATTGGCTGACGGTGTTAAACAACAGGGAACCTATGGTATGAGTGCGTGTTGGGCCAATTTTTTACAGGACGCTTCACATATCGAGCACGTAGGATCGGCTGTCCCACTTAAAATGCCGCTTCCTCAAAGTTACCAGTTAAATGTCTGCTGACTCCAGCACAGCCAAAGCGTGGGCCGGGGGCCCAGACCCCCTCTAAGCTTGCATTTTTTGTGAAAACCATTGCACGTCGTCTTCCCAGCAGGCAGTTTTTGTATGATTTCAATTCACACTGAGTTCCCCCCTTCAGAAAATACTGGCTGCCCCCCTGTCTGCAGACCTGGCTATAACTAGATGTAACTTATTAAATCCCACTATTCATTTCTTGCCCTAAGACAAGAAACCTACAAACCTCGAAGATGCAAACTTTACGAAAACATATAACCTTCTGTTTCCAAAAATATGCATCTTTGTGAACCTGGTCTGGACCATTTATGCTGATCTTCTGATCTTCCATGAAATGCCCAGTGCAAAATGAGCCCAACTCAGAATCAGAGTACAGGTCTGAGAGGAACAGCAGCTAAATAATCTCCCTGCTCCCGCTATCGATCTCATGCGTTGAGAGCCGGATACGATCCGCCCCGACATGAGATGAGCCTCGGAGGTCCACGTAACTTTCACAAAAACTGGGGGGCATGGCCCCTCTGGTCTCCCCCTCGTTCCATGAACTCGCGGGAAGAAACCCCTTAAATAAACGTTTCTGTTGTTAAAAAAGAACGTTTTACTTGTGCACTGTGCACACAGCAGTGATATGCAAATATTCCGACGCCAAGGGTGGACCAATTCATTCTGGGCTCAGCGTACGACATTTTCCGCGCCGGCTGCGGACGGACGGACGACTACGGACATTTAACAAAACGTGTTGCCAGCTTGACCCCAAAGATGTACCGGCGGGGTCAGGAGGGAAGCACGTTTACAACAGCTTAGGCTTTTTTGCGTCACCTCGAGGAAGTTCAGTCAAAGAGGGGAACTTTCGCTGCAGAGCACGGGGCTTATATTTGTGAGGACAGCAGGTGAACTAACCGTTGTTTTTAGATAGGAGCCCAGAGATAAATCACTATAGCACTAATTCATAGGCAGCTTTCTAAGTCCCGTCAAAAAGATCTTCATACTAAGGTCTGAAGCCCCTCTTACAATACCGTACTTTGAAAGTCCAACACATACTGCAGGATGTCCATCCAATTTAGAACTATCAGTGGCACCTGAAAAGGTTTTGACTTCAAGAGAGATGTCAAGAACTATTTGACGTCAGGTTTATCAGCACAGCTCAAACAAACGGTTCAGAGCACCAGAGCGGGAAAACTCAGCAGTCGGAGCATGGAGGACATATAACGCTTTTTGTGGTACTGTGTGACAGCTTGCTACTCGGAACGCAAACAGAACTTCGAAAGACGTGTATGTTATATTCGGCTTCCAAACATGGCCCGATAAACGCGCCGCAAATACTGACATTGATATTGGGACATGTACGGGAATGCCGTTGACGACTGCCAAAGAATAACTACAAAGTGGAGCAATGATCGGATCATTTTGACTCCCAGACAAGATGCCGCAGTTCTTCATCCACATACGGTGTTACTCCTAGTTACATCTAACATATAATCATCGTTATCATCGAACTATATTTTGACTCAGCTTCACCTGAAGAGGGCGTTTATTTTTATTCCGCGCTCAAACGTCTATTAACGGGCAACCACGAAACCAAGCGCAAAAAAGAAAAACAACGACGGCCAAAACAGAACTCATCGTATGGAGTTATTGGGATGCTGATATCTTGCAAAGTCCCGCATTCCGTGACCCATGCCATGATTTTCACACTTTGTGTTATATTACATTACATTGCATTTCCCCGAGTCATACAGCCTTAGAGCGCATGGAAACACCGTATTTGTTTAGTTCGGATCTCGGAAGAGAGCACGACAAAAAGACGTGATTATTGCTCGCATCTGGACAATAGACACGAGGCAAAAACAAGCTACAGCCACACTTAAAGACGACCGCGTCCCATGGTGTGGTCAATGAGTCTGAGTGAATCAAGAGCTCACAATTCATAACAGTGGTGTAGCCTTCTGGGCCAAATGAAAGGCAAAAGGACCGGAAGTGCGCCTGCACGATATCACAGACCGGCCGTCTTGGAGACCTGCAACAGCGCGCCGCGCATCAAGTGGTAACTGCAGATTTTGCCGCCAAGAGAAAACCTAACAGCTGACACGCCTCTGCCGTGCTTCAGCCGCCGTGTTTCCGAGCGAACTGCCGGGGAGCTGCCGAAATCATCCGACAATGACGCGCGGCCTCGCTTTCCAAGGTAAACAGATTTCGACTCTCTAACAGACGCCTCAGTCATAAATATTTACGCTTCCCTCAGCTTAACTATTCTTACACCGGCATCTCGGACACAATCACAGCGTCACACGGTCCCTGTTTGGCACGGAATACCTCGCCGGTCGCCCTGAGCTGAGGTGCCGGTTCCCGTGCGTGCATTGCGGCACACAGTGTACTCGAGCGGCGACCACTCAAGCCGCAGGAAGGCTCGTAACGACATGCCTGCGCTCTGGCCATTGCATGACCAGTTCCAGTGCTCACACACTTCGATGTCCGAACCGAATGGGAGTGCGCCCCACTTTCGACAATGACCGCAGCGCCGACTCCGTCAGCCCCGACTGCCCCCCCCCCCCGTCTCTGCCCACAGCCACGCCGGCCACACGTTCTCTCGACCGTCACCGGAGGGTCGGAGCTCCCAGCTGCCGCCGCCGGCGCCAGATCCGGCCGAACTGAGGCGCGAGAGACCAGCACACGGCGGGCAGACAGCCGGCACGCCGGGCCGGGGAGTACAGCAGGCCTCTGTCGGCGGCGACTGCGGCGGCCCATCTCTCCGGACAGAGTCTGCAGCCGACAGTCCGCTCCTGAAATACCGACCCTCCTCAATCGGGCTCAATCGGAGCTCCTGCGTAAGGGACCACGGTCTTGATTGGTGACGGAAAAGACAGCTCGACTGTCATTACCTAGGAACTCCGTTATGGTTCGAAAGTGCATCCATGAACACTGGGTCTGCTTGGTGCTCGCATGTTCCACAGCGGTTTAGGAACACAAGTTTCTCACGCGGCATGAACACTGCGACGTTCCCAACGTCTGTTGGTCGCTAACCTGTACCGCTGATATTTGAGTCCCGCACCCGGCGACCGGGCCATGAGGAACTGGCCTGGATCCTGGCCCAGGCCATGATGTCCTGGTGATGCTCGGAATCGTGTCCGGATCTCTGTGTCCCACGAACGTCGGCCGCTCGCTGCACGGGCCAGGATGGCGGCTGCAGCCTCTGTGCAGGAATGCTTGGGATCTTCTGTCGAGGACGAGGGGAACTTTTCGTTCCTGCATATTACGTCCAGATGCATCCATAGCCTCTAAGATTGTTGTTGCTTTTCAAAGAGACAAATGCAACTCAGCAGGCATGTCTGGAGGACAAAAAGCAGGCACACCAGGGCTTAAAGAAATCCTGAAAAAGTCTGCGTGAGTGGTGGCGGGGGGAGGGTAAAGACGTTATTCTCCATACGGCTAATGCTGAATCTTCCGAAAAGTGGGGGCATGGCCCCTGCCCCCCTCCTCCTGTTCCGACATGTGCCCTTGCCGGCACATGTCGAATTATCCCGAGACACAAAAAAAAACGTAATATGCTGATGGTTTCCTGAACAGAACCACAGAACCCTGGTCAGACCCTGCCTCGGTCTTTCAACAAGTGAATGATTTGAACTGGGTTGTCAGTTTCACTGCGTCAGGCTTTATGTGAGACCGCAGCTGATAAATCAACATATTAAACACTATTTCCGCTGACCTCGACCGAGCTGCTAGCTATCTGAGCTTACCGTACTTTGTTTCGCTGAAGAGCTTGATCAAAACCGCACTCTTCCGGCGTCACTTACGCCGTTAGCAGCAAAACATCAGTCCGGCGTTTGCAATGCTCAATACTCACCTCGGAAGAATATTTCAAAACCCTGTAGTTCAAAAATACTTCCAAACGCCGGGCTTCGACGGGCCGCATGAATCGATGGTGCCGAGAACGCCACCTCCGTCTCCGTTGTCAGTTGTACATTGGCAGGCCGCTGAGATGACCGCAGTGGTTACGCGGCTCTTGTCCGGTGCGGAATTCCGGGTCAGCCGTCCTTGAAGCTGTGCCGCCGGTCCCTCAGTCCTCGTCAATGCTATCCCCCCAGTCACCCCGTGTTCTCCAATGTACTGATGTTATGTCCGCCGCTCACTACGTCCCCACCAGTGCATTGATGCTGCGCCGTAGACCACTCGGTCTTCACCAGTGTTATGATGCTGTGCCGCCTATCCACCGGTGTATTGCGGCACAGTCTACTTGAACGCCACTCTATGTGACGGTAAGTCCGGCCCTCGCCACCTGTGGCATTTTTCAATAACCAAAACGGACTTCATTCATAGTACATAGTTCTGGTGAGCATGACACTAATGTGCTTTCACATGCAGCCATGCGTCGGCGTACGACAAGGAAAGGGACCGAAGTCCGTATCGTGAAGCAAGCCCAAGCGTAGTCCTCGATGCGCTAAAACAGTAAGAAAAAAATTTAGAACATCGTCAAGGTACACCAATATTTTCACATAAATGTTCTGCAACGAACAAAATGGAGATCTTTGCACGGCGCGGCGTCAACACTGAATAACTACGAGCACGGCAACAGGGCAGAGCTGAGAATAGGGATGTCGATTTCTGTAAATGATTGGAGGGGGGGACGAACCGAGGACCCGACAACCTAACCCCCCCCAATTGTGGGGTTCTCAACGGACTTAGCCCACTATTTATGAAATGAAAAATTGCATTTCTCCCAGTTTATAGAGGTATATATATATATATATATATATATATATATATATATATATATATATATATATATATATATATATATATATATGGATAGATAGAAGATAGAAAGATAGAAAGATACGTTTTAGACTTTGTTCTTTGCTTTCTATCTCTTATATACTGAGGCCGTTCTTTTCGCTATTATTATTCATCTCCCTTCAAAACCGGCAGAAAACACTGGGGGAGCAAACCCAAAATTGGGCGGGCCTAAATCAACATTGGGTGGCCCAGGCTCTCTCAAAAGAATACAAATGGACACCCCCGGCTGAGAGACTGGAAATACTTTAAACAAATGAGAACTGTGTATGCGTATGTTTTGTATGTCCTTCAGCTTCAGGCATCAATAGCAGCAGTGCCAAGTGGTCATAGAGCCGCCCAGCAATACCGGGCACGGTACATAGCTTGACTGCCGAATTTGAGAACTGGCCAGACAAGAAGGGTTGGCTGATCAAGGTGCGACAGTGTTGTGGACTTGCGCCAGCTGATAAACATCCTTCAGCACCGCTTCAGGCAGCGTCTGAATGCAGAATTACGCCAATAGCAAGACATGTTTACAGGAGAGGATCTCTGGAACGGTGGTGGCTTAGCACATGGCTCAGTTTCAGCGCTATCCAATTCAAATTTTTGAGTAAACGAAAAGCACAAAAAGTAGATGGCTGATACACGTCATCGAAAATGCAGAGGGATGTAGAATCTTCTGCCACATTCAGCAAAAGCTGTTATCTGCGCAGGTAAAGAACATGCCAGTGCTAAATAATAATCAATGCAATAGTTGCATTTCCTACTGAAATGCAATAATTGCTAGTAACTGCATAAACGGCAGCGAATGTTCACTTCCACTTGCCGACACACAAACCTATAGTGATCGCTGTCCGGATGGTCTGTGAGAAAAACGAAAGCACTGGAAAATGCAAGAGCACGCTGGAAACCTGACGGCGACATTCTTTGACTTCGTATAAGAGGGCGAATGGCAGATTTGCCACAGCAAAGTTGGCGTCATTTCTGCAACTGACAGAAGGAAAAAGCGACATGTCCAAGACAAACTATGGGCAATATCAATGCAAGGCAATGCAACGTTGACTCACCTGTGAGTTCGCAACATACCTTCCGGGTCAAGCTCCACCGGCCTCACCGGGCTTGGACCGTACGAGTATCTTTCAGAGTACTTGGCTGACGTAAACCCCACACAAACACCCGACAGCCACACCATTCCAGTCACGCCGATCCATACCACAACAATCACACAGGAACAAACTGGTGGTGAGGACGTCCATAAGGAATGGATGAACTGTGGTGCGTTCTGAGACAAATGGTGGCGGCCGTGGGTATCCGTATGCATAGATACAATATATCAATGCACTTCATACACGTCAAGTTAAAAAATTACAATGCAGCATGTCAGTGGTTAATCACAAAGTCTTCAACACCAAACAGTTTTTTTCCCATAAGGTAAACCCCACCCGAGGCATGGCAAGTCAGTGCTATTCCGACTTGGCCAGATGAGATAAATATGATTTACTTAACCGTGTCATCAACAGCCCGTTCTTATTTCTGAAAGCCTGCTGCAGGCGGAGATCGTACCCTTCCGCTCAGCAGGCGCCGTCGTGCTGCGGCGTCGCGCCGGCGTAGCTCTAGTTTCCCACTCACCGCAGATGGGCAGCACCGTCGGTGTCCAGAAGCCGTCCGCGCACGTGGCCACCTGTTCGGTGACGTTGTCCGGACAGATGTAGGTGATGTTGGCTCCCGGGAAGCGGCCTCCGTCCCAGCTGACGTTGCGGGCGTCCGGGCCGTCCCCAGGGTACGGAATCTCCTCCTTGCAGGATTCTTCACGGGGGGCGGGGGGCGGAGGTCGGTTACACAGACATCTTCAGCTTAAACCATGTCCGGAGCTCCACCGGCATTGGTGTGATTTCAAGAGGCGACGCATGTGCGTAACGAGTCTGATTTAACAGAGCACAAGTCGTCACAAAAGAAAGATGATATTTTTCATGACCTCTCGTGGCTCCCGCTCACTGAGACACGTTTTGATAACAGGTGCGGGGCATCTTCGCAAAGCTGTATAGCCCTTACACGCAGTTTACAACAAATGGAAAAATTTCCCCTCAAATTCCTGCAGCTCCAAAGTGTACAGCCACATTTTCTGGGTTACGTGTTTGAGTACATTAAACACGATCCCCGACAGACGTAGGAACCACGACGGCCGCTAGCACTACGCCCCACCAGCCGGGCGACAGAGGAGCGGCCAGCGCGGCCCACTGACCGCACAGCTCCAGCTCCTGACTCCAGCCGGCCGCCGTGCAGTTCAGCCACTGCTCAGTGCCGTTGGAGGCGGTGCTCGTGTTGCCCACGCACTGGTACAGGGCGGTGGCGCCGATCGTCTGCTCTCCCAACCAGGTGCGGTTGGTGGTCCAGTGGGGCGGCACCGGCGGAGGCACACACACTGGGGGAGCCCGGCACCGGCAGGTCAGAGCAGCGGTAGGCTACAGGTCTGTTCGAGAGGAGTCCGTAACACCGCCTGAAGACAAGTCACGCCCAGGGGTCTACACTGGGCCTAATGAGTGGATCTAATCATTGTCATGATCTATATAATGATCTATAATCATTTAGTAAAAAAAACGGACAAAGAGCAAGAAAGGACGTCGCAATCATAAATAACGCATTATCATCCTTTACATGCCAAACACGCTATGTGTGGCGTTCGTTTGAAGCTGCCCACAGTAAACACTCAAAGCGATTTTCGCCAGTTATGAAGAACAGTAGCTGACAAAGAGCCTGTACGCACAATCGCAGGGCTCCGGCGGCTGGCTCCAGGACGCGAACGTGCACTCCTGAGTCTGGTTGGTCCTGTTGCTGGCCGTGATCATGTCGTCCAGGCAGCTGAACTTGGCCACCGACCCGACGGTGGCGTTGCCGGACCAGCTGCGGTTCTGGCCCACCCCCGGCTCGGCGGGCGGGTCGGCACACACTGCGACACAGGGCACAGGTCAGAGGCAGGTCGCAGGACACAGGTCACAGTTCACAGAGAGTACAGCGAAGGGTTCAGAGGCAGCTGGCACTGTTCGGGGACGACTGTGGCGCCTTCCGACAGATCCTCGTCATCAAAACGGGCTTCGCTGTTCCTGTTCCTGTTCTGGTTTTCGGCAGGCATCAGAGGTCCAGACGACTTAAATACATTTTACATACCGTCCAGAATACAGGTATTACGCCGATATTGTGCCCAGCACAGATAGCCTAACGAGGAAAACGGCGTGGAGAGGAGTAGGGAGGGCTGCTATTTCGGTTACGATTAAGTCCATGCATACATTTTCTATATTTCGCCAGCCTGTCATTATGACAGTTGCGCGACGGTTATGAAGGAGAGCTCTCGTATTCCATCTGACCCACCGTCACAGGGTAGCAGGGCAGGGCCCTGCCAGCCGTCAGCGGTGCAGTTCAGCTCCTGAGTGGTGACGTTTCCGGCAGTGGCCATGCCGTCGAAGCACGTGTAGGTAGCCTTGCCGCCCTGGCTGTGGAACACAGACGTCTTGCGGGCGCCTTCTGGAGCCGCAGGCGCCTCGGCGCATTCTGCAGCAGACACGGCCGGGGCGCTGAAGGCATGAGCCATCTATCGACTATCTTCCACTCGGGCCAGACAGCGTCAGCAATGCGCGAGTTGTCGGCAGGACCTCGTGACCGCCCACAATGACTTAGCGACATCAGAGACGGCATAACAGCGCTGTAAAGATTCGCTCACACGGTGGCAAAGTTTTCTCGCCTGGCAGAATTATTTATTTCATTACTGAATGAGCATGCTGCCACGCAATGACTGAACCAGAAAATCATTATCTGCGATCGGAACGTAACAACTTCCGTTTTCAAGCGAATGTCTCTGGCCGCCCTGGAGTTGGAGGAAGGCAGTGCCTCGGGCTCGCCTGACGTCCATTAGCGTCCCCCTCTTCACTCAACGGCTCCCCCCCCAACCCACCCCCACGCCCGGCAGCTCACTGTCGCAGGTGGAGAGACACGACCAGCCGGAGGGCGAACAGGTCATCTCCATCTTCGATCTCATCCAGGGGAACATGAGGCCTTCGCGGCACGTGTAGACAGCGACCGGGTCCCCGGAACTCCAGCTGAGACTGGCCATGGTGCTGTCGGGCTCCGGCGGCGGGTCCCTGCAGACTGCAGGGAGACACACGGACCGGGTCAGCTGAGACATGAGACAGGTCACCAAAGACAGCAGGGATAGACAGGACACGGCAGGGCAGGACAGACGGGTCCCTGCAGGATGCAGCGAGACAGACAGACCGGGTCAGTTGATAGCTGAGGTGTGACAGTACAAACGCAGCACGGCGAGGAACGCTCGTGGCAGCTTGGACAGGCATGGACTGTCCTCCAGAGGTGTCCTCGTCCGTCCGAACGTCGGCAGCGTCACGCAGCCCCACTCGAGCAAACGCGCCGCGATGTCACCACTGTATTCTCGTCAGTCCGACTCTCAGCAACACGTAACATGACGCGATCAACACGCGGCGTGACGTGATCAGCACGTGACGCGGCCTCACTGGAGCAGGAGCGCGCGTCCGAGACGTTCCAGCCGCCGGCGCCGCAGACCAGGGTCTGCACGGTCTGCTGGTCGGGCGTGGCCAGCCCCTCCTCGCAGGTCATCTCCACCAGCGAGCCGAACAGGTTTGAGCCGGTGTAGTTCCAGGTCAGCGTGCCGCCGAACTCGACCAGCGACGGCAGCGGCGCGCAGTCTGACGGCACACCGGTACACGTGCGGCAGCGCTGTCCGGCTCAGGCGCTGCAGCGTACTCACACATCATGTAAATCGGTTTCGATCGGTGCGTTGGGAGTCGGAGGCCCCACGGTCAGTTCGAAGGAAAGCCGAGAACGTACCTCTGTAGTTTGGTTCGACGCAACTTGCGATAAGATTTAGCTTAATCGTCCAAAGGCATTGCAGCAATTATTGCGGAACTGACAGCCAAAACACTAAAGGAACGAATGTAAAAAAACTGCAAGCCTCCGTATTTCACTATAGAAAAAACGGCAGCCAGACGACTGTCAGAACTCGCAGTGGCAGCTCCCGCCAATTTCACAGCGGTCACATGTGCCGGCACAGCCGCCACAGTCCCATGTCTGGCCAGTAGTCTCGGGCTCCTGCTCACATTCGCACGTGATGTTGGCCTCGGTGAGGCTCCAGCCAGTCGGCTGGCAGACGTTCTCGATGACGGTGTCGCCGGCGGCGGTGCCCAGGCCGTCGTGGCAGTAGTGGAGGACGGTGGCGTTCAGGCGGCGGTCCGGGTCGGCCGCCGGCTCGGAGCGGGCGATGCTCGGGTGGCCGCCGGCTGCCGGCTGTTCGGCACACACTGCAGGACAGCGCGCCGGGCAATAAGCGGGAACAGCACGTGATGTTTCTCTCGGCCGCGTCAGGTGTTACGGCGGAAGTGTACTGCAGCTAGTGGTCCGTTTAATAGCTTTACGTCCGACGACAGCGGCTCATGGACATGTAAAAAGGAGGTGATCCGTGAAAAAACAGGCCCTGTTGCGACAGGAACAACCACATCACATGGAGGTCAGTACATGTTGCTAAGCTTAGAACTCTTTTAAGATCACTCCTGTCGTTTTCCACAAGTCTGATGGCTTGTGGATATGTGTATATCCACACACACACACACCAGTAGCAGTGAGCTATGAAATGGCTACCGACAATCATAAACAGCATCTCTCGCGGAGAGCGCCGGTTTCCTGCCCTGGGCGTCTCACCGTCACAGGGCAGAACCGGCGCTGACCAGCCGTTCTCAGTGCAGTTCTGGTGCTGCACGGTGGCGCCATCTGCGGCCGTCAGCGGCGCCGCGCAGTTGAACGTGACGACGGCGCCCAGCGAGCGGTTGCCGGCCCAGTCGCCGGTCATTGTGTCCGGGGCGGTCACGTTCATCGGGTCACCCACGCACTCTGCGGCAGACAGCGGGGGAGCGTCAAACACAGGCACCGGGACAGGGGACCGCAGGTGGGGAGGGCAGGGGAGCATCACATCCAGGCACCGGGACAGGGGACCACGGGCGGGAAGGGCAGGGGAGCGTCACATAGAGGCACCGGCACAGGGGACCACGGGCGGGAAGGGCAGTAGAGCGTCACGTAGAAGCACCGGGACAGAGGACCACGGGCGGGAAGGGCAGTAGAGCGTCACGTAGAAGCACCGGGACAGAGGACCACGGGCGGGAAGGGCAGTAGAGCGTCACGTAGAGACACCGGCACAGGGAACTGCTGACGGGGGGAGAGCCACATAAAGGTAGGGGACCGCAGGTGTGTGGGGGGGGGGACGTGTCACACACGGGCACCGGAAAAGCGAACCGTAGGTGGAGGGAGGGAAGAATCACAAACAGTTACCGAACAGGAGACCGCAGGCGGGGGGAGGGGAGACTGGAAAGCGGGTCTAATAACAGAGACTCTGGCATTGCGACGTGACGCTGGTGTCCCAAGGAGACTGATAATTCGGACTGGTGTCACAGTTTGGTTGGGACGAGTGAGTTAAAATGCTGGAACTACCAATATTTTGGTTTTCTATTTCTTTCCATTGCTGATAAACAGAAGAATCCTTAACTCCTAACAGGTACAGTCTCAGCAATTAGGGGTGCATTTATACCACGCGGCGTGTGTGCACGCTCCCCAAAGTAGGCAGTTCTCTGGACAGGATTATACAGCACATTCTGCATCCGGTTTGATCGTAAACACACCATCCCGTGCCCTCCTAGCATGGAGCTTTAGAACTAAACGACATATTTCCCAGGCCTGTTCAGCTGAACTGCCGTGGTCTGGATCTACTGTTGAAAACTTTCCTCAAAGTTAGGACCTTGCTCAGCGTTCGCTGCTGATCTACCCAGAGCCGAGCCCTATCGTGATCAGCGGAATATGGATCATGGTTTTTAGATTGCCTTGGCGTGGGCTCATCTGGCGAGGGGACGCAAGAGACAGCACTTTATTTTTATGTTCTGACTCTTGGTAATGACACCTAATCCTTCCACACGAGTTTATTGGCCAACGGGGCGACCACTTAAGCTCTGTGCACTCCGTGGAGACGAGCAAGAAGCGTAATCCTCCCGGCTAGTAAAAAGCTTGGTATGTAAGGCTGCGCGTGCGGGAGGCGGAGTCACCACTGACCGTCGCAGGGGAGAACGTCCCCCAGCCAGCCGGTCTCTGTGCAGTTCTGCTGCTGCTCCGTGTCGCCCAGACGGGTGGCGGTGCCGTTCGAGCAGCGGTACGTGATGACGGTGCCCATGGCGGACGACAGCGTCCAGTCGGAGGTGATGGTCGGGCTGCCGGTGGTGTTGTACGGGGCCAGTTCGCAGTCTGCGGGTCCGCAGAGGGCGACTCAGAGGCGCCGGGCACGCCGTGTGGCCAATAGTGCCGGACGGAGACAGAATAAACCGTACCACCCGCCGTACCGGGCAATCGGCCCTGACCATCTGAGTACAGCCTCATGTCGCTGACCAATGGAGGTATCTCTACACAATTCAGGTAACGTTCTGACAGTACCTGCCCGTCCTGACTCTACAAAATTAAACAACAGATTCTGTACCGCAGAGTACAGATTCTGTCCGAGTCTGAGCACAACAACTACTGACGCCAACAAATCACGCAACACGAGCGCCCCAGTTCCAAGACGCTAACGGCCACCAGACCGCAGCCCTGCCCCTCTCCAGCCGGTCTCCCCGACAAAGAGTTCAGCCGGGCAGACCGGCATCAAGCCGACCCGGCACGGGCCGGAATACCGTTGACCCCGCTCACGGTCGCAGGGCAGCACGCCGCCGCTCCAGCCGCTCGCCGTGCAGTTCTGCTCCTGCCTACGGACGCCGACCGCCGTCGTCGTGTTCTCGGCGCACAGGTACGTCACCACGGTGCCGAGCAGGTTCTCGCCGACCCAGTCGTCGGAGATGGTGTTGAAGACGGTGCTGTTCGTGCTGACGTTTGCCGGCGGGCCGGCGCAGTCTGCGGGCCGCGCGGGACTCGCGGGTAACGAGAAGGCGCACCTAGCGAGGCACCCGCATTTCGACCGCCCCTCTCGTCCGTGTCAAGGCTGAGCGACCGGTCCGAGGGGAAAGAAGACGAAACTAACGGAAGTCACAGCGCACATTGGTGAAACGTTCTCCTTGGTATAATCTATTTCAATAGTACTTTTCGTTGACCAGATGCGTGGAGAGGAGTGGATGGCCGGAATGATCAGAACACCGGAAGGCTGGCGTCTGGCCGAAAGCTTGTGTTGAGTGGAAATATGAAAGCTCAGCTTGCTACACATGAGCTAAATCGCATCGAACCGGCAGCCACTTCAAAAGTTCCAAGTACACCGCCTTTACAAAGTCCATTTGATTCTCGAGTCGGTACGTTCAGTACGACCAGGCGACAAACTGTAGAAGACCTGTTAATTGTGTCCCAGCAGAGCGGCTGTTGTGAAGAGAAAATACTCACGCAAGCACTCAAAGTCGGCGTCGCAGGCATCCCAGCCGTCGGGTGTGCAGACCAAGGTGCTGTTGGTGTTACCGGTGGCCGACTCCATGCCGTCAGTGCAGCTTAGATTCACCATCTCGCTGAACTCGGTCCCCACGAACGTCACGTTCATCGAGCCCAGGGTGAAGTTGTCCGACCAGGCGCAGACAACGCACTCCTCGATGTCTGTTGTCTGAGGGGCAGCGAACAGCTACAATAATTGAGAGGCACGAAACAAAACAAAAAACAGGAGAGGAAGAGATAAGGGGAGAATGGTAAAGAGGAAACAAAAGAGAGAGAGAGAGAGGAAAGAGAGGAAGAAGGAGACAGAGAAGGAGAAAGAGAAAGAGAGATCAGGTAAGCAGCTGTATGAATAATTCTCAATACTGCCTTGCGATCGGTTCGTGCTCACCCAGCCCAGCTCAGTGCAGGTGCTCGTCTGTTCCACTGAGCCGTTGGCAGTGGTGAGTCCCGGCCGGCAGGTGTAGTTGACAGAGTGGCCCAGCGAGCGCTGGCTGCCGTCCCAGTCGCTGATGTACGTGCTGTTTTCGTCCGGAACCGGCGGGGCACCCATGCAGGCTGTGACAGAGGATCGCCGTCACTGCAGCGGCAGCAGACGGACAACAGCTCTCACCGTGCCGGCAAATGATTGGCGCGGGTGTGACAAACGACAGGGCTCCTCCGCCTCAGCGAGGCGCGACAGTCGCGGCGCGCCGGCCGCTCGCACGAGGCGGGGGAGGAGGCAGAACTGGCAGCACGGCAACTGGCGATGAGATTTACCGACTCGCTTGACGGGCCGAGCACCGCAGCCGGCGCTCACGCCCGTCGCAGCGGGCAGAGGGAAGCACGGCGCCCGTGCGGCCGCCGGGATTCGCATCCGACCCGAGCATGGCGGAGCAGGGAGCGGCGGCTGCACACGCCCGGCGGCAGCCGCCGACTGCGCGCTCACCGTCGCAGTCGGCCATGTCGGCCGGCAGCATTGTGTGGTTGTTGTGGTGACACAGCTGACTCTGCTCCAACATGCCGGCTGACGTCTGCAGCCAGCGGTGGCACCGGTGCACCATGACCGGGCCGCTCGCAGCCGACTCCGAGTTGGTCGGCCACGTGGCGGTGTCGTTCATGTAGCAGCCTGGCGGAGACGCGGGACGCTGACCGGCCGCTGCGGTGACGGGCGGGGCGAGGTCACGTGACCTGCCGGGCCGCGCTCCAGTCCCCAGTCGCAGGAGGTCCCGCCTCTGGCATCTGCGCACAGCGCCAGCGCGACGCCCTCGCAAGTCGTGTTCCGCGTCACACAGTGCCGCCAACTTCGAGAATACTGCCAACTTCGAGACGTCGCCGGAACGCGGATGATACAATACGTCACGCTTCTTGTCTGCTTGGCAAGCATTATATTGCTAGCGAGCATCCATGATGTGGTGTGACATTCCTATCGAAGCTGTGGGCTCAGAGGAGCCGAACAGCGCGATACTGAGCAAAATAACCGTACCACTTATCGTCGTCTAGTACTAATATCCAAGGCCATCGCCCACAGGAACAGCTTCTCTCTCCCTCCCCTCCCTCTCTCTCTTCCCTCTTTCTTCCCCTCTCTCTCTCTCTCCCTTTCTCTCCTATTTTCTGGCCAGAAACTGTGAGGCGTGCACGCGAGCTGTGTCACGCGTGGTGTTCGGAGTAGTAACGACGGCTGTGAGCGAGAACTCTCTGCGCGACTGGAACCTCAAAGACCAGCGCAGGCGAGGTCGCTAGCCAGGCCACAGATCCTGCGGGACGGGGGGGGGGATGGGAGAGTCCAAAACCCCCACTTTTCTTTACAAAAATTCTAGCATTATGCCAACGCCAATGACTGGACGGAGTCGGTCTGAAATCTAAGTCAGACACACCAAGAATCTTCGGAAATCTCCTGCCAAACAGCGGTGAAGTACATTTATGACAAGAATACATGACCGTTCTTTCTTACCTATCGTGCATGTCGTATTCATCGAAGAAGCGTCTTCTTCAGCGAAGGGTGTCTCGGTTGTCACGATCCAGTCCCTCTCGATGCCCATGCATTTCAGCTGCAGCTGATGTGGACCTCTGACGTCGATGAGGTTGAACCCAAAAGGACAACTAAGTTCGAAAATTTTGCCTTTCGCATCGAAATCTACGTTATCAGGTAAATACTGTAAAAGATTCCCCTCGTGCTGAAAGCTTGTTGAGGGCGTTGGGCATTCTGTAAGAACAAAAACAGAACAAACGACTCAGTCTAAAAACGTATTCAACAAGATAAGGCACAAGGTCCCTCACACTTCTGGATAACGTTGTTAGAGTTTGGCAAGTCGATCAACACCTTTTACTACATCGAGACAGAGGGAATCAACAAAAAGTTTTGAATCATGAATCAACAAGAATACTCCGTTTGTCCTTGATAAATTCAGGTGAAACTTGCAGACAACTAAAATATAAATGCGGACTCCATTACCTATGTAACTCACGTGTGGTCTTCACGATTCGACAGCAACATTATTCAAAGACCTTTACCTACTGTATTTTAATTTTCCTATCTTGCAGCTCTCTGCAGACGTGTAAATGAAACTGTGTGACAATATTTCTCAGAAAACGTTCGTAAAATTTTCCTGAAACTTAAGAAATAACAACGCCGTTTTTTATTTTACTGCGTTCTCATAGCAGCTTAGACAAACCTCCTTTCAGTCATCCAGTTATTTCGGTCTTTTTCCCATTTACTTAAGAAAATAATCTAAAAAGGTGCCCTGCTACGGGCAACAGGCCGACCGGGTCGGGGGAGCCCTGTCTGCTGATTCAGTAGGCCTGGCGGGGGGGAGGGGGTGCCCTGCCTGCGGGCGCCAGACCGGGCTGGACGTGGGTGCCCTGCCGGCGCGTGCCAGACCGGGGTGGTCGGGCATGCCCTGCCGGCGGGGGCAGGCGGGGGTTCACGGGGAGCGGTGTCGTGCCTGCGGGGGGCAGGCCGGGGTGTTGGCAGATGACCGGTCTCGGCGCCGTGTCGTTGCAGGCGATCTGCAGCAGAGCGTCGGAGTCTCGGTCCCAGACGGCACAGGCGGCCGGATCCGACGCGTCCAGCGAGCCGAACATGGCCGCCTCCACCGGCTCCGCCAGCTGGTAGAACGTGTCTCCGCGCCTGCGGTCAGCACCGGCAGACTGTTAGCGTTGGCACATTCGGATGCTCTAGGTTTGTCTTCTCCCACTGAACACGGGTTGATTTCGGCATTTTGAGCACCTTGCAACTAACAACCACGGGATCGAATTTCTGTTTCGTTTAACCTTTCCCCTGTGCAGTGGAAGCTTCCCGGTGATGTAATCCACACAACAAATAACAATGGAAAAATAAAAACTGTACCGTAGCATTAGTTGCTGGATAACACTTTTAGAAGCTATTCATACCTCCATTTACGACAAATTAATGATGAGAAAATGGTTTACCTGAGACGCAGGCTTTTCCGTGTGTTTCCTTATTAAAAAAGAGCGCTGGGTGTTTTTTTTTTGTCTTACATCTTTTTCGATATAGGGACTGGCGGTGTTTTCCGACAGGCAAGATTCTCCCCCAGATAACGTTGTAAATACTTAAAACTTATTTTGCCACTTGAGGTTTTTTTATAAGGCAGTGACACTGATTTAGTACGCGTGGTTGAAGCCAGTCACGTGGTATTCAAGAAGCGATTTAATTTAGCATGACCTGATACGACCTGAGGTGACCCTAATTGGTTGCTCATGCTGGCGAAACGTTACGTCTGACGAAACATCAGTGACAGGAGGCAAAAAACGGCCATGCGGTAGATCTTTGTTGACTTGCAGTTTCGCTCTAAATTAATGTCATTTGCCTACGGCCGCTAGCCTAACCTAATATGACCTCAGGCTTTGGAAATAACCTGTTCTACCATAACATAACATTTATAACCACTTAACAGCATGTGCCAAGCACGAGTCTGTCTTAGAATTTTCCGATTTGCATCCATTTTCCATGGTTTGGAACGTATGTCGCGATCGCTTGATCCCGTGCCTTTTGAATTAGCATATGCTTCACTGCAGGTACGTTAATCCTTCTCAGCATATGACGACATTCCGACCGGTGTTCATTCCTCGAGCTCCATCTGTCAGCGAGATGATAGGGTGTTCCCGAGAACCCATCCCGGAACGACGAAGTCCATTCCATATCACTAGAAAGCCATTCCGTACCCCGGCACTGCTCAGGCAAACGTGTCACGGCTGGGTTTCAGGGGTCACCTACCGTGATAGGGAATCATCATGTCCACAATCCACTGTTTCTTACGTTGAAATGGGCCATGGGGTCCATTACCTGTAAGCTCCGACAAGAATTGGCTCGGTTCCGAAATTATTCAGCCATGTCGTCGCCCGCTCCTTGAAATGACTCTCCAGCAGGAATGGCATGCCGTTGTCTCCAGTTTCTCCGAGGACGTCACCCGTGCAGATTTCATGACGCGCGGTGACGTTTCCTTGGGCGTGATGTGTATAGCAGAAGCCTTTATGGAAGAATGCGTCCTTGGGGCACCCGACTGGAAACATGACAGCGTGTTTTTGCTTGATGACACCCTTGAGACGGCTGAGCAAACCGGGTGTGAAAATAGGATCTGCAAGCAAGTTAACAACAGACGTGGAGCTGGGCAGATTGTTACAAACGGAGCTCGTAAAGCAGTCATTTTATTTCGCCGCCCCGAGCGTCCGGAGCAGTGGCCGTGCCTGCTTCAGAATGACTGTCATCTTGTCAGTCGACAAAGGAGACAACTGGCGAAGGACGGGTTCAAGAAAGCAAACAGGCAAGAAGGGTGGTAAGTCTGAAGTTGAGGCGAGGTCACCGCTATCAAATAACGTTTGCAGAATTGAAAGTGTGTATCATACCATTCATCGCGTTGCGTTGCAGCTGAATGATCTTTCCTCAACGCCATAATTTGGGCGTTTCATATGAGGCACCAGCGAGGCACGAGACAGTGTTAACTATTCGAAGCTTTCGTTAAATGTGGTTCATTCCTTTTTTTTCTTGAGTGAACGCTCTCGAAAAATATCCTGCATTAAAACGCGGAGGCAATACGAACCTGAAAGAATTACGATCTGTTCAGTGAAAATAAACACGTGGTCGAAACTGAAACCTCATCATTATTCCGTGGTTTTCACATAAAAAATACAATACTTAGGAACTTCTACAAAATACTTTTGCGCTAGCACGACATGACCAATCACACTGAGGAAACGCCCTCACCATGAGTCATGCAGACGAAGTGCGACTTGCGAAAGCACGCCTTGAATCTGTAAGCTCCTTGTCGAAAGCCCACGCAGCGGGCACTGTTGAGTCGATCGTGGCCGCTGCCGGGGTATACTGGGTAGAAGGTGCCTCGCGAGTCCCTGACGCGGTGTCGATTGTCTTCGGCATCCCAACTGAAAGACACAAAGCATCGTCGCGGGCAACGGGCATATCCACGCCAATTTTGCGGTCCCACGTCACTACGGCTATCGCCATTACTGCTAAACGACATTACTGCTACGCGACATACTGCTACCGACAGTCTTGCTAAGCGGCATTTCTTCTAACGACAGAACTTCTACGCGTTACCACTTACAACGGCAATACTGCTCTGTGACTCTACTAACGAGAGTACTTCTGCACGACATTGCTGCTGGCGACACCACCGCTAAGCGAAGCTGCTGCTAACGACATTACTGCTAATGGCAGCACTGCTTATGACACCGCTGCTAAAGGGCGCTGCTGCTTACGACAGCATTGCTAACTACACAACTGCTAAACGACACTACTACTAACGACACTGCTGCTAAATGGCAATACTGCTATGCGACGTGATATGACAATACGACACTGTTCCTACCGTCACTATTGCTAACGACACTACTGCTAAACCACAATACTGCTAGTTACTTTACTGCTAACGACATAACTGCTAACGGCATTACTGCTAACGACAAAACCGTTAAGCGACAGTGCTGTTAACGACATAACTGCTAACGACATTACTGCTTACAACAATACCGTTAAGCGACAGGACTGCTAACGACAATACTGCTAAACGACGACACTGTTTACGATACCACTCATAATGACATTACTGTTAAACGGCACCTCAAAAAGTACGTGCTACCGCCGAAACAGCTGACGTCACTGCTGCTAATTGCGCACCCGGACCCTTAACCGGTAACCCTAATAACAATAATATAAACCCAACCTAACCTAACCTAACTAACTTAACCAAACCTGACATGACCCAGGGATGTAGCCAAGAGGTCCATGGGGGCCATGCTCTCCCCGAGCCAAGTGGTCTCCACTAGATTTAGGGCGATTTCGCACAAATACGAAAAAGTGATCATATTTATGCTGCGCAAGGCAAACGTTATATGTTTTCCTGTTCATTAAACATGAGGTAAATTACATCAAGTTGCTACTTTCCCCTTTAAATTTTGCTGTTTTGTTTTGCTGTCGTACGCCAGTGGCATACGACAAAACTTGATATTCCCACTCCTGGGGAAAATCCTGGCTACGTGCCTGACATAATCTAGGTTAACCCGGGTGTTCATTTTTCACATCAGGTATCGTGGGTGTTCATTTAAAATCACTGAAGGTTTCATGTATCTACCGCAATCTGTGCGGGAGATATTGGGGAACAAACCAAAGCCATGGGAACAGGAGCAGTTTTTCGCCTTCAGCGGTTTTGTAATTAACAGTGGCTTCACGTACGATCCGTGAGTAGCAGTGAGACGTACAGCAGTGGTGCCAGTAGCAGTAGTGCAGTGTCAGCATAGCAGTAGTGTCGGTTAGCAGTAGTGTCGTGGAGCAGTTATGTCGTGTAGCAGTGCGGTTGGTAATAGTAGTGTCTGTAACGGTCGTGTCGTACAGCAGTGGTATGGCGTAAAAGCACTGTCTGCAGCAGTAGTTTTGGTTAGCAGTAATATCGGTAGCAGTGGTGTCGTGTAGCGGTGGTGTGTAGAAGTACTGTCGGTAGTAGTAGTGTCATTAGCAGTAGTGTCGTGTAGTACTGTTGTCGTTAGCAGCAGTGTCGTGTATTAGTGTTGACGCTTGCAGTGGTGTAGTGTAACATTACTATCGTTAGCAGTAGCGTCGTATAGAATTACTGCCGTTAGCAGCGGCGTCGTTAGCAGGTATGTCATTGCCAGTGCTGCGGAGCAGTAATGTCGTTAGCAGTATTGGAGTAACAGTAATGTCGTGTTACCCAATTTTGTCGCACATGAACGAAAAGCCGTAAACAGACCATTAGCATCCTTTAATGTTCTTCACCCTATTTCGTGTTTAGGGGGAGGGGCAAATTCTGCCCCGTCTCCACCGGTTTGTCCCTTGCCATTTCTGGGACTTTGGGAGCTGCTTCACGAAACTTAACAATTCCCTCCGTCAGATGCGGTTCAAGGACGCGTTTTTGGGGCATGTTTGAAGAATATCTGGCTTGCTGGAGATCGCGCACTTCGGCGTGGTCATGTGCTATTTTCACGTTCTTTATAATGTCGGGAAGACTTCAAATGATCGAAATATTTGTTGTAAAAGGAGGCGTTAATATTTCCTTATTCCTAATAATTAATGACCTGTATTATAAATAAAACGGTGCTAACATATAATATAGATATATTTATCCTAATTCACGCATACTATTCACCTAAACACACTGCCAGGGACGTCTTCAGACATCAGTATTTGAGTGCATATTTTGTCCAGTAACATGTTCAGTGGGCCTGACGGACATCTGGATCTGTGTGACTGGCTTTGTTAGCTCCACATATACTGCGATCATACGCTATTTTCAGTGAAAATAAAGATCAGAAGCGGCTCTTGGATAACGCAAAGGGAGCGTTTTATTTCTCCTTATTCATGAAAAATTATGACGCGATTTGCAGCACAAGTCTCAGCTATCACCATGTAGTTACTGACCCTTCTTTTTCTTGTACCTGGATTCGCCCATGAGCATTTTTCATGTGCATATAACACGGTACGTGACACACAAGGAAATGTTTTCCAAACACAGATTAGCTCACCAGACTCAAAATATGTTCCTGAATACATTGATATTTTCCAAAATGTGTACACCTTTCCACGTGCCCTAGGTACGCCAATGAATTCTGGAAATCATCCTTTTCCTATCATATGCGATAAACCTATTAATTGTTGCTAGAATGTTGAAGAAGAACTACATCAGTTATAAAATATGGTCAGAAAGCTTATATAAGTAAATCCCTATTCATATCTTGATTTTGACTCCTCTAACCCCTGTTTCCAAAATTTTCCAACATTTCTTTTCATGAAACATAGATCTTGCTACGTGCTTTCGAACGCCGTTTTCCGCAATAAAATCGGATCATGGTTAATGATTTTTTAATTAATATCAATTAGTAATTTTTTAATTAATCTAAATTAATTAATAATTTAGAGACCACGGGGGGGGGGGGGCAGAAACCACCCCGCAGCACAGAATCCTATCTAGCGGGCACGAGCACGGAACAGGGTTAACAGAAGACTGCAGTCTGTCCTGGTAGCCCATGACGCGAGCGATCAGTCTGACCTAGGTATTACTCTGGTACTTAAGAGCCTATTACGCCGGCGAAATAATGCGTCACCTGTCGCGGGGTTTCACCTCGCCGTTGCCACGCAAAAAATCTGATAGTCTCGAAATTCGCAGAACAGATATGAAACGCCTGCGTAAATTCGAATTATTCCATTTCGTCGTTTTTGGAAAGTTTTCCTTTCCTACCGTACACACAAAAGTGCACGAGACCATAATGAGAAATCAATAGCAGCGCTCAAAGTCAGAGCGCCACATAAACATTTGTGTTTGATTTCACGACAGACGGCGCAGTCTCGCGCTGCCAGTGACGTCACTGAGCTACACTGCGCGACTGCGGCGATCTGGTGGTGTGACGCCCGGCCGCGCGTCTCTCGCTCTGCTGTCAGGCGGTCGTCCTCGGCCCGCCTGCGCTGCCGTCGTTTCCGGAACACTGGATCGTCTACCGGACTCAGAAACTTTACTACTTCTCGCGCGGTGGCACTGCAACGCAACATATGCCTTCGAAACGAAGTTCGACTCGAATCCGAATCGGGTCCCATCTTCGCTAGCCACTAAATTTTGTCCGACTTGCATTGTCAGACGACTCTTCATGTCCAAAATGGCGGCGGCGCGGCCCCGGGCAGTGGGCACTTGGTTTGAGTCGGTTCCAGTGTGAGTCGACAATGTCTTCCCAGAACTGGTGGCAACACCTGGAGCATATCTTGCCGCTTGTCCCGAATTTCACCAGGTTTCTGGGCAAGGCATACAGTGGAAAAAGAAGACTTTCCAATGTTCCGCGATGATCCCAGGATGGTGGCGAAGCTGTGTTAGCCGCGTCTCACGACCGAGCAGCGTGCTGCTAGCCTGGACCTCATGCTGAGTCAGACCGGCAGTTTTTTATGGGAACGCTTCGAATGCCATCACTAAGAACTCGTTCTCGATTGCCCGCATCAAGGATATCACGGGCCTAGACTATGGCTTCCAGCCTACCGGTGCCTACATGCTTGGCATAAACGGGTGCCTGGCGCCGCTGGAGACCTGTCTGCTCACGACACTGGAGAACGCCGTAAAACACTCGCTGGCTATCCCTCCTCCGTTCAGACCTTCTCCTGCTCGTCGAACAGCGGCACGGTCCGGAACTGCGGCGCAGAACCCCAGCCTCCCTGAATCCTGAACCAGGCTGTCACTGCACTCTCGCCAGTCGAAGTCTGGTCTGGCCCGTTTCGAACGCGACTTCCGCCGGTCGGCGGCCCGCGAATCCGACAAGCTGCCGCCGCCTGCCTGCTCGGCCGCGCTGCTCTCGCTGGAGACGGCCGCCGCCCGCAGCGCCCGGTCCGTTCCTACCCACTCTGCACGGCGGCTGGCCGCGCCGTCGGCGGCGCCCGCTTCCCCTGCCGCAGCAGTCACCTGCCGCAGCCGGGTCGTGACTTCACAGCTGGCGTCCGTCTGGGCGTCGGCTGCAACGGCGACGGCGACGACGAATATGGTGGATCTGGTACTCCGGTGGGTCTCGATCACCGGGAATGTTCGGGATCCAGTGCGCCGCTACGAGTCCCGGTTTTCTCCTCACTTCCATGCCAGCCTTAACCACCACCTGATTCTGCAGACACTTGACACCGCGCCCAGGTTAACCCCATCGGCGTCCCTCCGGTCTCTAGTACTCAGACCGGAACCAAAAGTCCTGCTCTCGCCTCTGATACTGGCCCCAGCACTAAAACGTCCGCTTGTCAAGCCCGTCGTCTCAGTCCTCTACCCGCCACAGGTGAAGCTATCATGTCCGGGTACGGCGGCGGCCATGTCCTCACTCTCCGGACCTCAGTGGTTGAAAATCTGAGCGTGGACACTGCAGCGAGCACCCTTTTTATAACAACGAACAACTCGTCTGTCCGTCCTACCGGTCGTTCCATGTCCATGGGAGGTGTGTCCATTTTCCCTTACACATACCGATTTGATAGGTACACCCATGACCGGGTGGACTGCAACAGCCGTGGTGAGGTCATGTATCGTCCTGGCGTCTAGGACATCACCACTGGTCTCGGGTATGCAAGACGCACTCGTCTCTGCATGATTCCGACGAGATCTTGAAGGGGCCGTTCTTCTTGCGCTTTACAGTGTTCTAAAGAACGTGGCTTTGTAATTAATGATGTTTGCGCCTAAATCATTTTCAATGCTTCCACAAGCTTTGAGAAGTCAGTTCGGTCTCCCTCAGACAGGTCGGCGAGCAGTGAGCGCTGGGTCTGCGATGCTCGTGCTGTGTGGCTGGCATTGCCTGAGTCTGTCCAGTGGCTAGCAAAAATCGTGGTCTGGGACTGCACCAGACCCACCTTCCAGGCAGCTGTTCTATCTGGGAGTCTTCTATCGGTGTTTGAGGATGTTCTGACGATCTTCTCAGTCGCCGAGCTTCGCCGACCTGGCAGTGAGTGGCCGCGTTCCGACTGGTGTTCGGCGAAGCTGGCGCTCCGGTGCCCGGTGACGTCAGGACGTGCGTCATGTCTCTGCGCAGTTCCGTATGCAAGCAACGTTTGTTTTCGCTCCCCTCGAGGCGTCATTCTGCATTTCGGCGGCTTGGTTCATTACTGATGCGCGCTTATTGAGTTCTCTCGCTTACTGATCGAGCTTCTTAGCTCGCTGATCCAGTCTCTGGTCCGGTTTCGGCTATATAACCCGGCTTGTTGGCATGCAGAGTCTTGCGGCTGGGCCATTCGCTTCTAACCAGTAGGCATTACGAGTCATTTCAGTTCTAGCCATGAACAACCTCCACGCACAGTATGTCTGTGATTCCTCGTCAGACGCATCTGTCTGATAACCGTTCTCTCAAAGGACCAGCAGGCACTTCTTTCGTAGCCTGTAGCGGCGTGCTATCGGACTGGCCGACCATTGTTGCTGCAGGGGGACACGAAAGACCCCGTCTTCCCAGCCCGCGCCCGCTGCACCGGCCGGGCCTCGTGTAAAGACGCGGCTCGCAGAACAATCTGGCATTATCCAGCTGGCTCCGGGCCCCATACGGCCCGGGAGCGACTCGGCGGATGTATACAGACTTCTGACACCAGGCCGGCGCTGCCACGTCGCTGATTGGCTGCTGGATAAGATGACGCGTTTTGCACATACCTGAAGCGATGCAGATTTTTCCGGAAGGACGCCATAAATCGAGCGATGCGCACGGGACGAGGGAAGGGAAAGCTAATTACAGAATACACCAGTAATTTGCTGTCGAGCTACTTTAAGATTCTCATTTTAGGCAAAAATACCTGTGACGACTGGTTCTAACCCTCAACAGTAGTTTCAAATACAGTTTTTACGGGGATCGCAAGTAAAATTAGTTTTTCCCTCACGTCCGGAACGTCATGTTATTAGTGTATTGACTGAAATGTCCTTGGCCCATTAGTTTGTGATGAGGGCCAAGCAGCGGTTTCAGTGGATCCATTGCCCCCTCGAACTAGAGCAGTAGCTGCAATTTCGCTTGATGGCTTTATGCCGCTGCTCTGCGTTCAGACAAGCACAGTTCCATTTTCGCACAATAGGTGCGTTACTTACACATGCAGGGATCCATTTACCCATTGCAGCCGATCGCTAGCTTGCACTGAAACACTGGCGTGGCCATATCGGTGCGCTGGGGATCGCAGACGAGGGCGGCGAAACCAAATGTTCGCAATTTAGAAGGCATCCAGTACCTTGATGTGTGTCAGCAGAACACCAAATTTTACTCGCATGCCCTTCTAAAAGTTTTGGCAGAGAAGGTAATCTGCTGATCGGAATCCGTCAGACCTATCAGATCAAATCAGACCTAAATTTATCAGAAAGATGATTTTTAGACTTCATGTCTACAGTAGATATATTTCGGCTTTTCTACGAAGGCCAAACCTGAAGCATTGGGCCTAGGACCAGGCTGCTTTAACTAGAGACGTTTAAAGATTCGGTTTTTGACAAGGAAATGCTTTTATGAGCAAACTGTGTTTGCAACTCCCAGGCCTCGTAAATACAGCTTTTTCTGAATGCTGATTTGGAATGCAACATATACGACGCTCGATTCAATTCTGTTAACTCAAACTGAGTGTGACAAGCGACGATGATTGACTCAGAGCCACAAACCTGAACATGGACACAGAACACAGAATACTGACTCAGAACACAAACCTTTGTGAACGTGACACGTGCATAAATCACACACAAAGCACAAAGGCTACAATACAGGCGTAACAGTGGCCGTGAACAGGCAGGAATATCCGCGGCGCGGCGGCGGCCGCCGTCGCCGCCGGCCTACCCGAAAAACATGGCCGTGATGAGACCGTTCTCCAGCGGGTTGTCCACGTGGTCGACAGGCGCCGGGAAGTCCAGCAGCTGCTCGCCGCGCTCGCCGCACAGTCTGGCGGCCTCCACGGGGCCGCGTACCTGCTCCTCGCTCACGGGCGAAAGGCAGGTGACGTGCAGCTGCTGCCGGCCGTTCCACTGGCCGGCCACCGTGTAGTTGGGAGGACACGGCTCTGACGGCACGGCAGACAGCGTTGGCCGGTCCCCGCAGCAGGCAGGCCGCCTCGGGCTGGGGCAGCCTGGTTACCGCGAGGAAACGCGTGAGCGCCTGCATGGGGTACTTGGTGCGCCGTGTTTCGTCCCTGTGACTCTTCGTGTCTTTCTCGGAATCCGAAGAAAAACTAGCATTCGAGGACAGGTTAGCATACACGGATGGCGAATGCGCCCCTGTCCGCGCCGGTCTCGGTTTGGATCCACCAGTTCCCGCATAAGTCAGGATCCGTCTGGTTGGGATGGGGAGCCGGCCGGCCGGCCGGGGTTACCTAGTTCCCAGTTACCAGGTTTACCTGGGGGCCGCTGTGGCGGGCGGCCTGCCGTCCGGTGCGCTCCGGCCCTGAGGCAGTCGGGAGGCTGCAGTCAGAAAAATCCCTCCATAACGTTAGTGTGGCCTGACCTATGCCTTGCGCGTGCGAGTGCATTGCCATGACCCCAGTACCTCTCTTGCAGTAGTATCGTACGTTGTTGCTGTGTTGCTGGGTTATGCTTGTGCGCGTGTGTTGTGCAGATGTTGCGTTACGGCCCGGAATGTTAACAAAATACACTAACCCTCAGGTGGGAAAATCTGAAAAAAAGAATCCGTCCTTCCTGGTTCGTAGCTCCAGTCACCATTCGTTGCGGGCGCGAGATAAGCCGGACGTGAACCGGGGAACGCACAGTGCGCCCTGAGACAGCGTACAGTGCATCCTGCCCGCCCGCTTGACACATCTTCCGGACGACAAGGCAGGCAAGAGCCGGCTCGAGGTCTCAGCCGTTTGCGGCGAACAAGCGCGCTGATTACACCAGTGACGTGGCGACTGCTTCTGCGTCGTCGGGCACCGAATGAAAAACAGACATGGAAAGTAACAGAAATAAAACAAAAACGGAACCAACGAAAATACAGACATTAAACCCACTAGTCGGTAGCTGTCTCTTTATATTGAATACCATATTTATCTTACTGCTAGGTATTCACTGAACTGACTTACCAAAGTGTAAACGACGAAGAGGTCAACAATCTACAGCTGCCATTACTGGAGGACTCCTTTTCATCAAAAGCTAGCAGTTCTGCTAAGGACATTTTGATATCAAAAGTTATAGATGTAAGGATCAGACAGGGGATGCCAATGGTAAAGCCAACCCAAATACGCTCATAGCGGCCGCGATATTAAAGCCGTCAGCTGAGCGGGTCAGACAGGCCCGAACGTACCTCAGTCAGCGGAGGAGACAACGACGGACCAGATTAAAAGAATCGGGGACAGGACCAGAGTGGCCAGACCACGAGGGTCAGGCCGGGGTGGGGGTAGGAGGGGTCAGGTTGCGGGTCGACGGGGTCAGGGTGAGGGCCGACATGCCAGGGTGAGAGTCAGTGGGGCCAGGGCGAGCGTCGGTGGGTCAAGGTGAGGTTCGGTGGGTCAAGATAATGGTCGCCAGGGCAGGGTGACGGTGGGTGGGTTACGGTGAGGGTCAGTGGGTCAGGGTAAGGGTCGGCAAGTCAGGATGAGGGTCGGTATGCCAGGGCGAGAGTCGGCGGGGTCAGGGTGAGGGTCAGAGGGTAAAGTTGGGGGGTTGAGGGGTCAAGGTGCAGGCCAGTGGGTCTGGGTCTGAAAGGCAAAGCGGATGGCCGTTGGGGTCAAGGGGACGGTCGGTGGGGAACACGCGAGAGGGGACGGTGAGGTTACACTGAAGGTCGGTGGTGTCAGCACGTGAGGTTTTTTGAGGAAGAGTAATCATCGGTTTATTTGCGTATTTATTTCCTAGTCATGTGACGTCCACTTGAGTCAAATGACTATTACACCACCGAATTAGTTAAAAGATAAAACGCACATTTTTGTCAACGTCGGGGGACGGTAGACGAAGTCTAGAAAATTCACGATCGAGAATTAAGAAGCACAAGAGCTAACGACAAGGTGACAAGGTCAGGAACTTTCTTTCAAACAAGCCACGCTGTTCTGAAACACAATCATGACCACAGATTACATATCAAAACATGGTAATACGGCAGATTCAGTCGGGGGTAGGAGCGGGTGGCTGACTAAATGATGCTTCAGTGTCGCCTTGAACTCCTTAAATTCATCAGTGTCAGACGCGTGGGAAATGTATTCTACTTCTCAGGAACTTTCTCACAAAAACGAAGATTTCGCCATTCTGTATTGAGGCGTGGTCAACAGTAAAGTGAGGTTGGTGTGAGCGGAGGGTCAGTGACAGTCAAGTAAGTGTTCCTTGGGTCAGGGTGAGTGTTGGTGAGCCTGGAGTGAGTCTGTGTCATCACCGTGAGAGCTAGTGGAGTCAGTGTGAGGGTCAGTGGTATTGGAGCAAGGGTCGGTGAATTCAAGATGACTGCCGATGGTGTGCGCGAAGTCCGGGTGACCGCTGGTGGGGTCACAGTAAGGGTCGGCGGGGTCAGCGTGAGGGTCGGTGGTGTCAGGGTCAAGTCGATGGGGTTAACGTGATGATAGGATGATGCGGGGGTCAGGGTGAAAAGTGATGAGACCAGGCTGGCGGTGGTACCAGGATGATGGCAGGTGAAATAACAGAGACGGACAATGGAGTCGAGGTGTGGGTCAATGGAGTCGGGGTGCAGGATAACCAGTCACGGCGAAGTTTAGCAGCAGGTCCGGAACCTTCCAAGGGTAACCAAACCAATTAAACTCCAACAACATGTTGCTTCCTTGGTACAAGAAAAAACTTATCCTTCCCCATGCCCGAAACTTACCCATGCATATTGTGTTAATTAGTGGTAAGTCATCCAGTCTTCCGATGTTTCCATTCTTCACGCAAGTCAGAGTCGCAGACGAAGGAAAGGTGTAGTTTTTTGCCGTATATCCGCCGAACAGAGGCAAAACCTGTTGGAAAAAGTCACGCTGATGAAAGCACCAATGCAGAACCGAAGAAAGCCAGCACCATCAAACAAATTACGAGTAAATTCCATCCAGTAAAACCAACTGTATTTTCCTTTTTCATTTCACTTGAGATCACAAACATCGCCCACTAGTTTATTACTTGAACGCCAGGTGGCGGTTGCTACCACATCAAGGCTCCAGATTATACGTTATACATCATGTGCTCAGAGTACAAAAAATGTCGGACTGGATGCAACTGTGTACCTCGCCACACAAGCGGCGCCACAAGATTCGGCCCACTGTGTCAATGCTCTCTGCAGCACTGGGACGGCACAGAATGGGTGCGTGATATATATTGGTCAATTGGGTTCTATTCAATGCTGCATATTTTGAGGTCCATCGCAGTTTTGGGTCATGTCAGGCCACGGAGAAATGAGGTCATTTCTCATGTTCCATGGTGCCGCATTTTTGTTTATGTTTTTGTAACAAACGCATCACTTCTAAATTAAGACATTAAAGTTTGCACCGCACATGACTTGAGGTAATCTTGAAGATCTTATGACCTCTTGTAGCCTTTCAAAGATCAAGTGAGGTCAATGACTGTTTGACCGTTGTGGGAAGTCCAGACATTTCTGACATCAAATACGCAATATAGGCGACAGACATCGTCTTTGGTCTTTAATATCGAAAAACGTCACATAAGGTCGGGAGATCAGTTCCTACCAAAATATTACGTTTCCTTGGCAATCTGCCACCAGTCTGCCAAGCACTCGAAAATGCATTCAAAACCTGGCTTAAAATACCCATCTGACTAGACCTAGGGTCATCATGAGCTTCAAAATAAATGATAATATGCTCGAAGCAAGATAAGTGTTAAGCTGTATTCTCAAAGCACGGGCAATCCAACGTAGGTAGTCCATTTATCCGAGAAGCGGAGAAACGGCCGATTTATCCACGCTAACCTAGCATGATCCGGTGTTCAGGGTTAACCATAAGAGCGCCATGAGAACACTTTTCACCCCTGTTGTAGATAAAGAAAGAACTATCATTTGGCTTTGATCCGAATATTTTACTATCATTAGTTTGGGAAAGATCAGGAAGGCCTAATCCGCTCCCTCTAAGGCTGCATCAGGGAAAAACTACGTAAGAGGACGTATCGCCACAGGATTCACATCATTGCAAAACGGCAATATTATAAACAAGGTCAAAGCGGCCAAAACTTGATCTCTAGCATATTTTGTTGCATAAGTTTGTAACAGGCTAAAAGGTGTCTTGACTCTTTGTATCTGCAGCATGTTGGTACTATTCTTCGATATTGTGGCCCGTACTTAAGCATTCTCAAGATTTTGGCTTTTAAAGTTTCTTTGCGTGTTCAAGCAAGCGATGTATATTCTTTCGTAAGATCGTAATGTTCTGTGCGGTTACACGACGTGAGTCTTTCTCAGGTCTCAAAGTCTCAAAGCTTGCTGTAAAGAGATAGCACGGACGTAACTTTTTCCAGAATGCGTAGACGTTCTTTGAGCGTCATGCTTCAGAGGTCTAATCGAAGAAAAAAATGTGTGTGTGTCTTTGTGTGTGTGGGAGCGGGGAGGAGAATGGGACGCAATCCAAGCTTCCCGTATAATATAAACAAGGGAGCAGCCAATCTATTCGACTGGAGGTTTCCAGAGACTGCTGTCCCCATTACAACACTGGGTTAAAACACGGACTGGACTGGACTGGAACTGGATAAGAAGGTAGAGCATGAGGTTAAAATTCTAGTTGACGAAAACGATTCCAGGAAAACAGAAAAGCGTTCATCGCGGGGCATCTTTTTGCCGTCGCCAGCGCCTGATGGCTAAGGAATCAGAAAACGCAGTCCGGTGCGTGGCAGGCAATGGGTTCGAGTCCCAGAACGGGCACCTGGATTTGGCCCGAGACCGAAAGGGTCAGTCACGGGCGACCGCGTCGTGGAGTCATGGGTGAATAATTGTGTTGCAAGTTAGTGTGGCAAAGTGCTGCCCTGTAACTCCCACGTACCCAGTTTTGCCCCCCCCCCCCTTCCGATTATTTCTCACCGAATTTCAGCCAGTTCATTCAATTTCGATAAAAATGACCAAGAAAACATTATTTTTCCGCCAGTTACAAACTCACATCGCAACACTGTGCAAACCAGCACTGAAGGATGCACTGAACTAAACGATGCACACCGCACACCGACTGGACAGGAGTGCTCCATGTAAACCCTCGCCCCATAATCCGCACGTTTCTGCCGTGTGATTTATTTTTAGTTTTGTGCTTTATAATTTTGCAAAAAAGGTAACATTTGGAGTGTGGACGGTTCCATACCATTCCATACTACCGTTTTGGAAGTACTCATTGTTAAAAGTGAGTGTAGCATGTCACACCAGCTTTTAAAGTTGGTGTGGCAAGGGCCACACCCGTCCCACCGCATTCTCCAGCCATGCGCGGAGTTGCACGACACGCTAAAGATTCTCCAGCGCCTATATTTGGGGACACTTGGATGGCGGGTTCAGGATCCAGCAATAAGCTCGGCTTAGCGTGGACTATGATTCCAAAACCACCCACTGCAACACGCTGGGGCTAAATTTATAAAACGTCTCTCCTGTCCATGTCCCGTCCAGGTCATTCCAAAGGATTTTGCATGGCTACATCGCTGTTTTATCATGAGATTTCAAAAGACCAGCTACCATCGTACTGACACTGCACATACAGAATGTGACTGCATCTAATGGCCGTCGTTCCGCATCCCCACCTTCCATTTCGAACCCGATGCCGCAAAAGTCAAGTCAAGAGCGTAGGAGCATCCAGAATCAGTGCGTGTGCGTGCGTGCGTGCGTGCGTGTGTGTGGTGGGGGGCAAAGGTGTTTTATCCCAGAGTTCATGTTAAGTTTCCCAAAAGCGGGGGTCATGATCCCCTTTGCTATTTTTTCCTTTTATCTGCAGCTGTAGTAGCTGAGTTTCACATTACTACGCCGTTCCTACGCTCATGAGATTAGTGCATGGAAGAGGTATGTGGATAATACTTTTCTTGTTCCCGGACGGTTTTTTGCCAGATTCCCAGAAAAAAAATCCCAAACAGTACCTGAGGTACACTGCGGATGCATTTGTTACTGACTTTTCCGGTAACCGACGCATGGAGATCAGACAAGCCTTTCTGTCACGTCACAGTGGCCGGCACACACAGACCACTGTGGTCATTGATGTTAGGTCGTAGCCGTCATTACTGTAGCAGAGTTTTCTGCCCGGCGCGGTAATTGACTACTGGCGATCTCACTCGTGCCAATATTTCTCTTTGTTTAATAATAGTCTGTTCAAAAATTCGCCTTGCGACCAAGTTCTTTGATCAGTCGTCAGAGATGCCGAATTTCCAATCGCTACATCTATATTTTTGATGTCTCACATTTACCATTAAAAGCACTACCACTTCACCACGACATGCGTGTCACGGGGTCCACCACATGTTGAGCCGAATCGAGAGCACAGTCCACTGAGAATAAACATGGTTCGCCTTGTATAGTGTCTACGCACGGAAATGATGCGATAAGATGGTGCAATTATGACATTATATCTGACCAATTAAGGGGCGTTTTGCAATCCAAATATTCTAGATAGACCAGGTTTTAACCCATGAAAGGCTATGGGAATGCACTGAATTTTGATAAGGCTGTGAGGCTCATATAAGGCTGGTGCACTTAAGAGCTTATTTTGAACTTATCATGAGCTCAAAAGTTTTGCTGGTGTGTGCTATTTTTAGGTTGGAAAAGGAAAGCATCGGTTCACATGACTGATACAAGACACCGTTTAGAACGGCAGCAAGACTGATATACTTGCGACGCCAATCGGCGTTCAGACATCTTTGTCCGAGTCCCTTCAGCGACGACTCTGAAAACCAGCGACGGCGGAAAAGGGGGGGGGGGCAGGAGGGGCGGTCGGCCCCCCAGCCTCACGGCTGGGGGCCGTTTTTGCCCCCCAGAAATTTCGGTCAATGCACTAAGCAAAATCGTAAAAAATCAACCTTACACTGTTAAAAAAAAATCCTGGGAGCATCGGCGACAGACCACAACTGTTTGCGCAAAATTTAGTACAAATCCGAAGGTTTTTCAGATATGGTAGTCATTAAATTTCATGGCACTCGGCGCCTATTACAAGACGCGACGATTCTGGCGATGATTTCAGGAGTAATCAGCACAAGTGTGCGCGGCAGCCTTTTATACCAAACGTGACGTCAATAGAGAGAAATATAACTGTTTTTGTGGACACTAATACGTGGGCGTAGGAACATGGAGAAGGGGAGACCACGGGGCCATGGTCCCTAGTTTTGGGAAATTTTACATTAGCCCCATGGGGGAAATGATATTATATTTATTTTATGTTAGCCCTATGTGTTTTCAGCATTCCTCAGCTTGATATATGTTGATTCTTTTTTTGTATACCATGCATAGTAGTGTTGGGCATGGTACTGATTGTTAATCCATTGGGCACTCTGGCAAGATGGTTCCGTCCATTATGTCAGAGGTTTGGAGCTGTTATCATTACATTATGTGTGTGGGGGGGCAGCCAAAGCTGCTTTGGCAAGTGCCTGGAATAATGATTGCGTTCTCATGTAACAGTCTGTAAGAGCTTTGTTACTGAGCTTCGAGTTATGATTTGATGTTGTGCCAGGAAACTGTCTTTCAATCTTTTACAAATATAGGTGAAGCTACCCAATGGGCGCCATCCTGCCTAATTGCGTCCCCGCCCCCCCTTACCGGGAGAGACAGCATGACTGCGGATTTGACCCCTTCCTTTTCCTCTCTGTCAGCGGTACAGCCGTGTGGTGGGCTCGTAAAGTTTCAGTGGAAGTATGAAATAATTTTCTGGCTTGTGTTGCCCGCGTATAACTGTGCTCTTAATGCCGTAAAGGAAAGTGCCTCCATATGGAATTACCCTTGCCATTTGACCAGAATAGAGATGATATGTTCGCGCGTTTTTTAGCCGCGGCTAATTTTGTTATGATAGGCCATTGCCCTTTTTGCGCACCGATTTGCCGGACCTTATTACGTCAGTACCACAATCGGAGCAGAACCAGAGGAGCGCCACGATTCCGCCCAGTGGGGAGCCATATCGGATCAAGGGGACCCTCGTAACCAATGGGGGCCCTCGCCAAGGCCGGACCCAGGTGTTCGCCGAGGCGGCAGAGGGGTGGAGGCGAATGGTCAGCGCGGGGCCACCATTTTTTTGCCCCTCAAATATGAAAAACGACAAAATTTTGCCTTTTTACTGCATAAAATAACCGAAAAATTCAAAGGCGTCACCTTATCAGAGAAAATTCCGCGTTTTGTCCCCGAACAAAGTGGCCAAAATATGACAACAACGGCGAGAATTTAGGCGGTTCCGTCCCTCCCTCCATTTCAAATGTCGTGTCCGTATCTGGCCCAGGAGCCCGTCTGTCCCCCCCCCCCAATCCTGTAACTTCCGGGGATATTTTTGTCAGCTAAGTTTAGGTTCCCTCTTGCAGTTAAAGGGGCATTTTTGGTGGTCTTGGGCCGACTGCCGTGCCAGGACCCTCTAGTGGTTTCAGGTTCCTTTTACAGTTTTACGTGTCCCGCGGGACGTCTCAGGCGCTCCTTCGGCAGTTTCAGGGGCACCTCGGACAGTCTCAGGGACCCATTTGGTAGTTTCAGGGACGCTTAAGCCATCTCGGGTTTCCTCCTGTCGTCCCTGGGACGTCTTTGCCGTCTAAGGAGCCCCTCAGGCATTAAAAAGGCCCTCTATAAGTCCCTCTCTGCTGTGACAGAGGAGCCTCTGGCATTCCTCTAGGTCATTTGGTCGTTTCAGGAGCAGTCTGGGCATGTCAAGGTCTAGTAGTTCCAGGGCCCCTCCGGTTGTCTCGGGGGCCCCTATTGCTAGGGACTTCTAGTTAGCAGTCTCAGAGGTCCCTCTCTGGCAGTGTCAGTGGATCCCCTGTGGTCCTGGGTACCCCTCTTATCGTCTCTGGGAAACATTTTCGCCCTTTCAGGGGCCTTCTGACAGTTACAAAAAAAAAACTTTTGGCAATTTCAGGGCCCCTGTGCAGTGGCATAGGCCATTTGAACGTGTCCGGTGGTCCCCATGGCTGTATCAGGGGTCTTCCTGGTACATGAGGTATATCTGGCAGTCTTTTAGGCCTCCTATAGACGTAACAAGGGGGCCTCACTGGCAGTCTCAGGGGGACCTTGCCCGTTCCAGGAGCCCGCTTATTACACTCGGGGATCCTCTGGCCGTCCAGCGCTCCCCATAAAACCCAAACGTTGTCTCAGAGGCGTTCTTATCTTTTTTGCCTCGCAGGGACCCCGCGACCTTTTTGGCGGTCTCAGGGGTCACCTGCAGTGTACGGGTCCATCTTGTCGTCTCAGAAACCACCTGACCTTCCCGGGGGCCCGTTCCTCAGCATCACTGACAGCATCAAGAACCATTCAAGGTTTCAAAAAGGCCAGTGTAACCCATTTGTGGCTCCTCTCGAGACTGAGAAGGTCATCTGAGACTGAGAAGGAGAAGGTCACGAATCCCAGTTCAGGGGGCCCCTCTGGCTGGTCAGGGTCTCCTTTGTCGTGCTAGGCACCCTCTTAAACTCTTTCCGTCTCGGGTGCCTCGCTGGCAATTTTGGCGGTCTCATGGGCCCTTTGCTGTGTTGGGGACCCTTGCGGTCCCAGAGGCCCTTGAAGAGTTTCAAGGGCCCTTCTTTCCATCTTAGGGGCCATTTTACCGTGTCAGCGTCTTATTACCCCGGCCGGAGGCCCTCTGACTACGTCGAGAATCTTAAGATTTTCACTCGCAGGGCCCCTTAGGGACTCCGTCGTCATCTTGGCCGTCTCAGGGGCCCTATGAGCCATCTGGCTGTCTCGGGGACATTCTCCCGTGTTGGGGCTCATTTGTGGTCTCAGGGGCCCTTTGGGAGCTTCAGGGGCCCTCTTTGCGTCTCAGAGATCATCTAACCCTCCCGGAGGCCTCCCGGACTGCATCAGTAGCCCGTCAGGTTCTGATAGAGACCCCGTGAAGTTCATGCAGGGCACCTTCGGGGCTCCTTTTAAGTCTGACAGGGGCTCCTTCTCAGGCCTCAGGGGAGGGGGCGATAGCCCCAATTGCTCCCCCTTTGGATCCGCACCTGGCTCTCGTAATCAATGGGGCCCCATGTGGTTAAAATTACTGTCGGTTTGTAAAGGAGCCCGCTTAAGTGTAAGGGAGGCCAATGTCCGCCTGTAACGACGTTCCTGCCGACCTGGCGGGTGCCTCTTACAGGTCGGCAGGGACATCTTTACAGGAAAGCAGGGGCCTCTGAATGATAGTTTGGGGGCCCCTGTTGGCCAGGGGGGTCACGGCCTATCTGTAGAGGGCTCCCTATCCGCCTGTAAAGGGCCCCTGTCGACCTCTGGAGGCAGGGACAGGGGCCTTCTTCCAGACCGAAAGGAGGTCCCTTCAGAGGCTGGCAGGGGCCCTTTATGGGCCGACAGAGGGCCCTCCCCAGACAAGCAGTGAACTCCCCTACAAGTTAGCAGGGGCCCCTAAACGCTCATTGAGACCTCGGGCCTCTATCCATAACACACAAAGCCTTCTTGTATACTCGGGGTATGTTTTCTTTAGTGCTTAAAATGTTCTTATTTTGCTTTAACTGACTGTTTCGGACAGTGTAAGACGCTCTGCGGGGGCCTCACGCCATCCAAAGAACCAAAGACGCCAGGGGGGCCGATCGGCCGCCAGGGGGTCCCGCTTGGCCTCCAGGGGAGGGGGGGGGGGCATGGCCCCTTTGGCTCTCCCCTCGGCTACGCCACTGGGCAGGACTAGCTAACGGTGTGTTGATGGTTTCTCCATTGTTTATACCTTTCTAGGACCCATTTAAAGCGATAATCACGGGGGGTTGGGCTGCAGAGAGGACACATTGACAGTGAGGCAAAGATGTAGCCAGAGCCTTCCTGGAAGGGCTGCAGCCCTTAGCCCTCCCCCTCGCGGAGCCCGTTCAGCCCGCCGTCCACTGGCCGCGGAAACCTACGGAAAACATCATTTTTTCTCATTCACCATGTAAACAGCGCCCCAAATCTCGCAAGCAGCCCCCAGGCCAATAATCCTGACGACACCCCAGGAATGAGGTCCTTCTATCAATCTTGCGGGTAAATATGTTTCAGAGTTTAGCCAATTCATTTAGAGCGCGTGGCTCTTCGCTGACCGCATTCACTGTGCCCTTGGAAGCCAGATAACCTCGCTGCGCCCTTCTCCATGGGGGATTTACCGGCCACTGCAGGAATTTGCTCCCTAATTGACATGCTAAAATGGCCCCTGAAGGGGGACGCACTCTTCACATATCCCAAAACTCTTTTGATTTCGATTACCTTACGTCGACATTGAGGAAATGCAGGACTGTGGTATTTTCGGGTTTAGGAGGGAAACATTTTCGGGTCACAAGAGGGGTATGGACCCCAAACCCACTGGTTGCGCCTATGTAGCCACCTCCACGGGGCCGCCCAGCATCTTGTCGGGATCTGAACACCTCTCCCGACCTGTTTCCAAGTATTGGCAAAAGGAATAAAAATAAAACTGTTCATAATATACCAGACAGTGGTTTATTATACTTTTGCCGTCGCAAAATACGTGGAACTACGGGTCATTTCTATGGTGACGCAGTTAGGCACATCATATGGTGCAAATATGACAGGGTTGCCCTAACTGCCTCTTTTGCAGTGTCTTGCTAGAAATTAAATAACAAATAGCAGGCAAAGACTAAAACTTTAAAATATGGGATATTATGGTGGTCAAAAGACCAGAAAAGGCATATGAGAAAGAAATAAGACGATGGCTACCATACTATACTCATAGTGCTCGTTTTTGTTGGCGCAAATTGAGCAGCTGCCCCTGCGTTCTAATAATGTTGAATTCGTGTCCTAAACGCAAACAACAGACGGAAATTTGCATCATTCGCCATTATGTAGATGGATGCACAAGGACAACGACATCAAAAATGTCAGTGGGTACAGCCCGGAAAAAAATAATCCACGCATTTCAGAGAACACAAATGCGTGGAAAAACACACATGTACACCGGCGCCAAAACCTGAGAAAAAGTTGGCTTATTTAACGAAAAATTGAGCAAAAAAAACAAATTTCAAACATTCAGTTATTTTTCTTTTGGGGGAGGAAGGTAACCTAAATGAGGTCGGCCGTTGATCCGATAGAGTTTGCCCCCCAGTCGAAAATGTAATCCCCCGTCACTGCTAAGAACTACAGCTAAAGACATTTGGTAGCCCTAAAAGGTCCTCAAATACAAAAGTCCTTAAACAGGCCCTAGCATATGGAGAAATCCGGAAGCTATGGAAATTTTCTGTTTCTAGATACCCCATCATAGACCTGGCTGTCGGTTATGTTTCTGTATGAACAGCAGGTCATTAAGAGAGCATTGCATTTTGGAACCAACATGATATGGATACAAATGCATCAAAAACCTTAGGAAGATATTAGTGTGGTCCAAGGAGAGGATGGACGAAAGCATGAAGAGATAGCAGTTGGCTTGATGATCAGAATACAAAAGTGACAGCATGTATGGGAGATGAAGCCAAATGTTCAGGACAACGGAACAAAAACATCGGTTGCATATAAAAAATAGGATGCGGGTTAGGGCATGCGCAACATGAAGCAGACGTAATTAAAAGCTCTCGGCATACGAAACTGCAGTTTCACTTTTATCCTCAGCATGCACCGGTCATCGAGATTGTCCGGATCTTTTCGTTGATTAAGTTTGCTGCACTGAATATTTCCATACTTTCGGCCAGAAAATTATTGGTGCATCAGCTTCGTTTAAGCTTTCAAAAAAGGCGTTGAAGATCGCAAACATCTCTCTGCGTCATAAACAAGCTATGAATATCGATCCCATTCAAAAACGCAACACGAAATATTCTAACTAAACATAGCTTATATAATAAGGAATGCATTGAATCGAATCTGGTACCAAGTTAGTCCCGCTTCTTCCAACAGTTAATGAGAAATCCTTGAAACCAAAGCAAACACGAATTCGAAAATCCAAAACACCGCCGCCTGTGGAACTGCGTTCAGCCAATCGCTGCTCTCGTTCAAGGTACGTAGCCAGGGGGCCATGGGGGCTATGGCCCCTCCCTCCCTGAGCCAAGCGGTCTGCACTAGGTATATAGTGACTTTGCAGGAATACGTAATGGTGATCATGTGTACGTAGCAAAAACAAACATTTCATGTTTTCCTAGGCATTAAACATGAGGTGAATTGCATTAAACTACTGCTTTTTCTTATGCATGCTGTCATATGTCAGTGGCATATGACAGAACTTGACATTTGCCCCACCCCACGAGAAAATCCTGGCCACGTGCCTCTCTCTCTCTCTCTCTCTCTCTCTCACTCCGTCCGAATAAAACCCCCAAAATGCAAAGGACGCCATAGAGACTGGGTGCAAAGTTGTATGGGATGAGGTTCCAGCTTAAGCTTTCAAAAACGTTTGTAGCACATCACGCAGGAAAAAGTTATCACCATTCAAAGTTCTTAATCATATCAAGGTCAAATTACGCAGACTCTTTCAATTCCAAGGAAACTTGTCACAAGGTGCTAAGTAACATCAAGAAGCTTTACATTCGAAATCTAAAAAGCACACCCAAAACAATGGCAATATTTGACTTCAAAGTTCAAGGCCACGATAACCGGGCTCTTTTCATTTCGTTGGAACTTGGCACACAAACTGCCCGACCAGCTACATTATTCCTCAAAATATTAGAGAGGTACATCTAAAAGCATGCCTTCCACAGTTTGTCAGACTCTGCAAATAACGCATTCGCCATCTCACCCTATCTGCCAGTCGAAAAGCTCTTTGTAAATCCGAAATGCTCTGAAAGCCCCAAAACAACATGAATATGATTTGCACTCATGCGAACATACCATCAAGTGTTTTTTTGACATTCCATTTGCCCTAGAAAGACAGTCAGCGGTTCTCAAATGTAAATATACATATGTATATAAATGCAAATAGAAATATAACAAAACATACGCAAAATGCTCGTTAAATCGTAAAAATGCCAGTACTTTTTTCGCAAGCTAAAAATTCGGTTAGTCAAAACCGATATCATCCATCATGACTTTTGACGCTGTTTCCAACGCCGCCAATTTGGGAGCCTACAAATATTTGTCAACAAAATCCAAAATGACATTCTGTGGCACATAGATCACTTTTGGTTTCACTGAAAACCTGTACTAACAGCTGCTCAACCACCTGCATCATTCCTGAAAACGTCAGTCAGACACATTTAAAACACGCCTTTCGCAGCTCGTCAGATTTTGAAAATGGCACTTGCCGTCTGGGCCCATTTCCACGACGAATAGCGCTTTGCGGATACGAAAACTTTAAAAGCCAGAAAACAACCTTAAACGTGATACCCACTTGTGGCTGAAACGTTTTCAACATTCTGTCTGCCATGAGATGTAAGTCGCTCTCAAAAAAGGGGACTTCCCGTGAATTCGTACAAAGGCAAACAAGTTTTTGAACATCAACATAACCAACAAACATAAACATTGAAACATTGAAAACCAACATAACAAGTTTAAGCAATGAGAAAGTACATCATTCATTGTAAATCTTCTCGTATTTTTCGATGATAACCATTTTGAGGCACGAAATGTCAAATTTGTCAACGAAATTCGAAATGACAAAATTGAAGAAACATAGTGAACTCCTTTGATTCCGCTGAAATTCCGCGCAAACAATCTGTCCGACTAGTTGCATCGTTCCCAAAAGTACAGAGATGCGTATTTAAAAGCACGTCTTCCACGGCTTGTCAAACATTGAAAATGACACATTCACCATCTCGTCCCATGTCCGAAAGTAATCGTTCAATGTGAATATGAAACGTTTTAAAAACCCAAGACACCGCTCAACATGATGTGTCCCTAACGCAACATACATTGAAATGTTTTTGACACCTGAGCTTGTTATTTTGACTTTAACGGAAATCAAAGAAACCCGTTTATGGTGACCTAGAACTTTGGGGTTAAATATCCCCCTTGATTTTTTATTTGTTTTTTAGATTCTGAATGCATACCTTTCTGATATTATGTAGCGCATTGTGACAAGTTTTCGTTGAAGTCGATAAAGGCCGCCTAATCTGACTTTGAAATAATCGTGACCTTTTTTATGGCTGCAACTTTCTCGCATCACCTGGCTTTAACTTAATGGCTAATAAATGAGTCATAATGGCAAATGACTACTAAACGGCTGATAATGCACTTAATGGAAAATAAACAACTTCTATGATAGCCATAACTTTGCTTTAACTGCATGACCTGCCTTTACAGGAAGGGACGCATTTTTGTGTAAATGGTTGGGGGACCGAGGGTCCGACAAGCTAACCTCCCCCAAATGTAGGTTCCTCAACGGATTTAGCCAACTTTATTTTAACCAACGGAAATTCATAAACTTTTTCTTGTTATTTATCAAATAACAAGTTGCAAATTCCAGTGTATACACACATATATAGACCATATGTATGCATATATATATATATATATATATATATATATATATATATATATATTAGGGTGGCACTTATTCGGCCGTAATTTTTTTGGAGAATTTTTACCGGGACGGGCAGCCAAACTGTTCTATCCCCGGCAAAAACAAGGTGTGCATTTTCTGGGGGAAAAAAATTATATTTAGAGGTCGCTCAACGAGGCCAAAGTTTCTATTTTTTTGGAAAAATGATTTTTTTCAGTATTTTGTTTTTAATGTTTCTCATTCTAAATCTGTCATTTGTAGTAATGAACAGCATCACACTTGACGTAAATAACATAGATTCAACACTCTTGGTTCCAGGTAGACCCCCTTTTCTCGAGTATTAGCCCCTCAAAGGGGGTGGGGGGTCTCATGTGTGCCCAGCTCATGCCAGCTACCACTCATTTTCGCCTAGTTTGCAGTCACAGAGGACTTGCGGGCGTTCGGAAATCTGCGCCGGTGCTCCTCGACGACCTGTAGCGGGAACTGCTTCTGGCCCTCGTCCTTGGTGAGGGCCACGTTGAACTCCTGCATCAGCGCGACGCCCCGCTCCGCGAAGTCGTTGACGACGCGGAGTGAGTTGACGCGGCGAGAGGCGGCGTTGTAGGAGGGTTCCTCCTCCCAGTAGGCCGGATCCTTGTCGAGGAAGTCCGTCTCCAGGCCGAGAAGGGTGAAGAAGCTGGCGGAGCCAGTCGTGACGAAGTTTGCCACCGTCTTGTTGGAGACCGACGCCGCGGTGAGCTCGACTTGGGCTTGGCGAGGGGGGTCCTCGGCTCCCTCCTCCTCGCGAAGCGCTATGACCATCTCGCGCTTGGTCGCGAGCGTCACTTCCTCGTCGAAGAAGGCGAGCGCGACCAGTCGCTCGCTCAGATACCAGAGGTGACGGCCGAAGACGGCAGCCGTCGCCTTGGACACCGGCTTGTCCTGGTACTTGAGGAGCGACTTGAGGAAGCCGAGGTCCTGAGCCGGGGCAGACGCCGGAATCGGCGCCTTGAACCAGGCCGTGACGTACGTGGAGACCACAGACGTCACGGCTCGCTGGATGCCGCTCTTCTCGGACGCAGTGAGCCGGAACTGTGCGCGGAAGAGATATATTTTCACCGAGTAAATGGCCTTGGCCATCCAGCGCGCCCGGTGCAGTGCACCCGGGCGGGCGATCCTCACACCTCGCTTCGGAACGCCGCCCAGGACAATCGTGGCCAGCTCCAGCAGCTCGCGATAGTCATCGCGTGGGTGCTGGTCGTCGAGGAGGCGGTCGAACTGCGCAAGGAGGTCGTCGCGGCTGTCGTGCAGGTGTGGCGGCATATCGCAGTCGTCGAACGGCTCCGGCGCCGTCCTATCTAACGATGCCCAATTTGTCTGGAAGCGCTTGAAAAAGGAACGTCCGGGCCGCTGGACGGGCCGAGACAGGCGGTGAACGCCTTCTCCAGGACAAGTTCATAAACATGGTGGCGGCAGGCCAGGTGAAGCAAGTCCTGGTCGAGCCGTTGCTCGATGATCGTGCAGGCCCCGGCGCTGAGGCCGGTGTTAGAGGCAGTGGTGTCGAAACTGAGCGCCCTCACTCGGTCGTTCACCTCCCAGTCATCGAGCGCCGCGAGGACAGCGTCAGCGGCGACCTTTCCGGTGCCGTTGGGAAGCTTCCGCACGGCCAGGAGACGATGAGGACCGTAAGTCACCGGAGACGAGGACCGGAAGTCGGTCGACGGCTGGTCCGCCGTCGACGCCTGGAACGATTTTCCCATCCCAGTGGTCCGTGAGCGGGACGGTCGGTGCAAAGGCGGCCTTGATCTCGGCAGTCTTAGCCTTCCGGAACGGCATCCGGGACTTGCGAAATGACTCACGGTTGATGACCAGCTCTTCAGGTTTGTGTCCCAGGCTCCGAGCCGCCGCCGTCAGGACGTAGACACCATCGCGGTTGGACATCTTTGTCCGGTCCATCGCGACGGCTAGCTCTGTGTTGATGAGCTTCTGGACCGGGCGAGTCGTCGCCGTCGCGCTCTTGGTGGACGGAGCGAGTGGGGCTGCTGACGGCACTAGAAGAGCTGGAAGAGGCCAACTGTGCAGTCTCGTCGAGAGTCTGCCGCTCGATCTCAGCCGTCTCTCGATATCGCTGTGTCGCCTCCTCCTTCTTCCGCTTCCGGTTCTCGAGGGCGGCCAGGATCATGTCCTTCGCCGCCATGCACCCGCGCCGCCCCTTCTCGCGCTGGGCCTTGAGGAACTCCTTGTCCTCGTTGATCGTCATCGTCGCCAGAGCGTCCTGATGCGCGATGTCGAAGAGACCGGTCGCCGACTCGACAGACTCCTTCTCCTTCGTCTCCTGCGTCTTGGTCCGCCGCTTCTTGTTTTTCTTGAGCGCCTTTCACTTCTCGTGGAGGCGGATGATCTGTTCCTGCGCGCGCTGCCTTTTCTGCATCGGGATATGCGCGCGCTCCCAGAAGAGTATCACGGCGATCATTGTCTCCGCCGCCGCCTCCTTCACCGTCTTCTTTTGGTCCGCCGTCCCCGTGACTGAGCCCACAGTCACCGTCCCCGTGACGTCCACAGTCACCGTCCCCGTGACTGAGCCCGAGTCCAGAGAACACAAAACGTTTCGAAACGACCCGACGAAGCAAGTCACCCTTACACCCGTCGTGGTGAAACGTTTTACGCTCCTGAGCAGAGCCAGAAGGCAGGTGCCCAGAATCACAAGTGTTGGATAAAATATGTTATTCAGCTCCAATATGATAATAATTAACGCAAAAAATGACACATTTACAATGGGAAAAAATTAAACTAAATATTGAAAAAAATCAGTTTTTTCGCCAAAAATATAAACTTTGACCTCTTTGAGCGACCTGTAAATATTAATATTTTTCAAAAAAAATTACACACGTTGTTTTTGCCAGGGATAGAACAGATCGGCTGCCCGTCCCAGTAGAAATTCAAAATGTCGAAAATAAGTGCCACCCTAATATATATATATATACCGTCGCCTACTCGGCATTGCGATTAATTAACTGAGCAAATTAAAATCCAAATTTGTTTATCTGTGTCTAGCAAGTAAATGTTAGGGAGCGATTACGAACAGATAAGTTTCTTGAATCCAGGGCCAACCGAAGAGACCATTGGCCGAGTCGTAATACCGATCTGCCGTAAATTCACGACGGGCTGCGTGCAACAAAATTTGATAATCCCTTCGACAGCCGCGACATATCTGCGTTTATATATATATATATATATATATATATATATATATATATATATGTATGTATATATAGATATAGATAAATAGACAGATAGGCAGATTGGTACATAGATGGATAGATAAAGGTATGCATACGCACGATATGTAAATATCTGTTCTACCACTTTGTTGTATAGAATTCATAATTCTTGCTTTTGCCCTTTATTCCAGGGGCCTTTCTACATACCACTGTGATTTAAGACTCATTGTCTAACAAGAAACGTCCGCAAGGCCCAGAGGAACATTGGTAGGACTTAAATTAGTACTGGTAGGTCCCTAGCACTACCAGGCTACCAGGCATATAAGAAACCGAAGTCCGTAAACACTGAACCCATTTCACCACAAAATGTCTCTATTTCTTTTTCTAAATAGTTTAGATCACTTGATGCTTTATTTCATCCTTTCTGCCAATCTTTTATCTATCGCGGCTGTTCGTTTCGTCATTATTGTCTACGTCCCTCGTTAAAAATGTCGGAAAATATAAGGGGGCCCAAACCAACACTGAGGGCCCAAATCAACATGAGGAGGTGGCGGGGTAGGCCCTTTACAAAAGTATACAAATCGATATCCCTACTTAAAAGTATGCTCATATCAGCCTCTCTGGTCACTCCCTATCTCAGATAAAGTGGAACCACACCATGTGGCGCACCAGGCTGTCCGCATCTTATTATCGAGAGCGGCCCACGGGATGTCCTCGATACGCCACCAAAACGAGGGCTACCAGATAAGTGCTGCCAGGTCAACCTGGGATGTGATCTCGATGATACTGCAAGACGTCACCCAAATGGGAGAAAAGCTTCATACAGATGACTTGTCTTCACAAACGTTCCCCCGGTTCAGATGTTTTTGTCGACAGGGCGGATCATTTTCTGACATGTTTGGTTCTTAACAAGGTTTACTGTGGGTGAAACCAGCATGAGTAAAGAAATCTCGGCGCAAAAAGCATTGGGGGAGGGACCGAGCTCAACAGTAGGTGGATGGGATGGTCGAAGGCCCATCCAAAAGTTTACAAATCGACACCTATGTTAACAATTATATGATATTTGCCTTTGCCGTTGAATAGGCTATCAGCACACTAAGTTCAACTGAATTTGCAGGAGTCCATTTTTTGACGAAAATCGTTGAATATCAGTATGAATGTGAATGTGAATCTGATGCGACGAACGTGTCTTTTGCTTAGATATTCAAGATCATAAAATTTCAAAGCATGAAATTGAAAACTGAAGATCAAAATAAAAACCGAATAGATATGTAAGACATTTTTTATGTTCATGGCATTTTAAGGCTTTGGAACGCAGAACCATCTGGTACCTGGGGTTTTGCTTGGACGCTCCACTGGGGCTTTTTCAGTCAAAACAAATCAGATAGTCAAGTACAACAATGCTCTATATTCAAGAGGCCTTCCGCAAAATACTTTGTATTACACTGTAAGACATACTTGTAACATATGCCTATTATTTTCGCTCACATAATGGCGTAGGAGCGCGCTTCAATACGTTTCTACCGTTTTAGGCATTTAACACATAGGTTTTGTCCGCATCCAGTTCGCAGCCATGATGTCGATGTGAGTCCAAAGGCATTACGTACTCAAGAGGTCTTAAGCTTATTGGCAGCACTTGAGCGTTGGATCGTTATGGCAACGTGACTGGCATCGCCATGGCAATACAGCGTCGCTATGTACAACGCCAGCTCGTGTGGCGTTTGCAAATTTCATATTATACACTGCATTCCAGATTTCGGTCTTGTTCCACTATATATACAAATATTAATATAAATATATGTACACAATGTATCATATGGAAACTTGGAAACACCACGGGTATATATGTATACATTTATATATATAAACATATATATATATATATATATATATATATATATATATATATATATACATCCTGTCTACGATCTTCATGCACCTGGATGCACCTAGATTATGATAAGTGCATATTTGCTTCCAAGCATTTTCGAAGAATCTCGAAATTATTAAATACCTGTTGGTGTAGGTGTCCTCTTACTTACCAGGGAGGTATTTTTGCATGCGATTGTGATGTTCTCTGAGTACTGATTGCCGTACATGTTGCCAGATGAAGAGGTGGGCATCAGTGACGGGTGCATGTCAACTTCTAGTTCGTCCAGGTCCGCCGGAGAAAACGCTAAATTTCGTGTGGAGGTCAAGTTCTGTCCACCTGCGCAAGTCCTCTCTGGAAAGTCAATGAGCAGAATGAATTACCGAAGCCGCCACGAATGTCACTGGGCGCAGTAAGAAATCTACCACAAGATCCACTGGAACAGAAAATTCCTAATGCATGCGACATGTCTGCGTGACAGTGGATAAGTAAGATTTATGGAGCCACGGTTCAACCACAGGGAACACTGACGATGTGTTCGATCGTAATAACACTCATAACACTTTCGCGACATTTGCAATGATTTCAGGGACGACATCAGCGACGACTTCAGCGACATCTGCTACGATGCGTAATTCCGCCAATACGGGTTTAAACACGCTCAACATTGTTCAGCTGACACTTCTCATGATGCCCTATTTAAATAGTTAAATAAATAGTTCGCTTTTAGATTGATGCCAGAGGTCGTTTTTATATGTTCGGTACCCTGTTCTTCCCAAACAGTCTGATGTGTAAGAAATATTCTTTAATAGAAGACATGCAGTAAGAACATTTATGATCCTGATGGACAGCTTCGTCAAGGTATGGGTCAATGTGAAAGTCACCTTGAAATCTTCGGCACCTCTCATTTTTTCCGAAATTTATTTACCAATGCTTTCACGTGGCTTACATGGCGTGCCCTGATAAGATATTTGCTGATTCCCGTTGTCAGAACTCTCCAAGTCATACGTTTTTGAAAATTTTTGGAATCCCTTATCTGGAAATGAGCTTGGGAACACTTTTCACCAATTATTAGTCGCGTGCAGTTTGGAAACCTGCCAGACAGCTCAATTACGCATTCCTTGGCGGACATGTTAAGCTTTGTTTTACAAAACACTGACTCACTGCTCTTCTGTTGCATTGTGCATGATCGATTTCAGGAAAGCTTCTGACACGATACACCATACAAGGCTTATTTCCAAGCTCATCCGCGATCAGGTGCCTAGCGCTGCAACATGGATGAGCGACATTCTTTCAAGTAGACAACAATGCGTCCGCCTGCATACCCGCCCGGGTGTCGACCGATGACATAATTATCCACTCGGCCGTAATTGGAGCACCGGAATAGAAAACTACCATTTGTGGAGACTCATAGGGCACCAGATCCGGGCCAGTCTGTTTTCTGTTAATGATTAACGACTGTTTGACAACGGTTTCGACAATTTCTGGAGATACGACGACGATATGACTGTGGATGCTGCGGGTTCCCACTCCCAATCGCAACTGCAGGAAGTGTAAGACCAGCCTGCGTACTGGATCGCGGCTTAAAACATGAAAATCAATGCAGCACATTTTCAACGTCAGTTTCTCTTGAAACCCCGCAAAAGCAGCCGTGAAAATCGACATGGTTTGGGAAACAAAATACAACGTGAGATTCTGGGTTTCAGTCAAGTATCAGGCCTTATGGAAGTCGAATGTTCACGCAAATGACTCGATTCTCCCGTCAATGACTCGATTCGGCGAGCATCGTGGCGGCTTTACACGCTGAAACAGCCAAGAAGAGCTGGGGCCTCCGAGGCCAATCTGCGTCCAGTTTAAACGGCCTACATCCGTCCAGTTTTCGAATATGCAGCTGCAGCACTTGAGTGTGGGCTTACTTCGTATTTGTGTGAAGAACTAGAGCATGTGAAAAAGGATTTGTCACGTCATTTTACAGCAATCCTATGTCAGCCGTCCGTCGGCCCTGGGCGCTGCCGATTTGGCGGTGTTCAGTACCACACGCTCCACGTTTGAGAACTTCGCCGCCGGTGCGCACAAGGTGGACCGCAGTGGCTTTTGCCACCATTCGTCGCCCCTGGTCGTGCCCTGAGGTCTGCGGGGCGGCCTAGTCTCCCGATACCTTTTGCGCGCAAAGAGCGTTTTAAAACACCCGCCGTACCCAAGATGACTCATTTTTTCAATGATTGTGATCTTTATATGTTCGTCTGTTTGTGTGTGCGAACTGAAATATGTAAGACTCAACACCATTTCAGCCGTATGATTGCCATTATTACATTTTGCTGAAAAAAAAGTGGAAGCACAGAAGCACACAGACGTGATTTTCAAATCTTCGGTACCCTTCCGTTTCTGCTAAAATGAATTGAGAGTCATCGTACATGGCTCAAGTGATGTGCCGTCACGAGCAAATTGTTCAATTTCGCCCACAAATCTCTCAAGGCCATACTGCAAGGCCGAACGTGGCCTTTCAATCCTCGGTACCCTCTCATTTCGTTGGAAATTATCTCCAAAGCGTTGTATATGCCTCACATGACGTGCAATGAAGAATAGCCCGTTGGTGCTTATTTCTGAACATTTCTTACACGACATATCCTTCAAATCTTACTCGGAACACATAGCGCCAGTAGTTGCATTGCTATAGCTTGTCCACATACCGCAAAACATGAGTGGCCGCCGCCACCACGGCCTGTTGAATAAGGTACCTTGAGGCCAGAATTCGGTGCGTGGCGAATATTGGGCTCGACGGTCCGAGAACGATCGCCGTATTTGGCCGGGGACCGAAAGTGTCAGCTGATCACGGCATGGGATGGGATGGGAACATACACCAGATGGCGTAGGAACACCGCGACGGGAGGGCCATGGGGCGGCGCTGCACGGAACGGTGGGAAGACTCCAATGGCGCGGTCAGGGCCCCGTAGAAAACGGGGCTCGATGAACTCTGCGCCTGTAAAAAGTGTCTTTTGCCGAATAAATGGTCTGAAGGCAACTGTTCATCGGAATGAAGGCAACTGTTGATCGGAAGAGCGATAATATGCAACTGTCGCAACGGAATGATGAAAAGCGCTGTGATAATAGCAAAAGATGAAATATTTTTTGGCTTGGAAGATCACTGTGTGACTTAATGAATTAAGTCTCGTATCGTCCACTATCCGAGGGGGTTAATATGAAGACTATGATGGAATGAAGACTATGATGAAGACCTGACTTCCAAATTCGCAAGGATTTCCCTCTTGCCTCCCGTCTTTCGGATTCTATCTGCAGAAGCCGTTTTTATTATAAAGGTGGACGAGTAGTTATAAGATTAAGTCACAAGTTCAGGAGTCAAAACGCAGTTGAAAAAGCAATTCGCATTTTAAATTTTGTCACTCACTTTCATGACAGCCCACGTACATGCCCTGGCACTGAAACGTCCTATGGCGGATCTGTCAGTGTATTTATGAATGAAACCAGCCGTTCCCGGCAACAAAAGGTTTTTTTAATCAAACCGAAACATCGAGACAATTAAGACCATGTTTATGCAGCTAGTACTGTTGCAACAAACACAAAAAGTAAAAGAAAGTCTTTCAAGCACGAAAAATAGCTACAATACATTTGAGGGTGACAGAATAATTGAAAACACATTTTATGTTTTTTTTCGTTTTTTTGACATATTCCGTTATGCATAGGTGGGCATCGTTACTAAAAAATGTAACTTCGTTACTCGTTACTCCGTTACTCAAAAAAGCCAGTCCGTTACTCGTTACTCCGTTTGTTTCTGTCTTAAAAAGTAACGAAAGTTACCCTTACTCCGTTATTCCGTTACTTTTTTAAATGCAGTGAAAACCAAGCGAACGCGGGTTTTAAGTCTTTTATGCTGCTTTGTGGTTGTAAAACGCATTCCATATACAAAGGGAAGAAACAAAAAGCGCTTGCCCAAAACACTCCGCTAGCTGCCCACTGCCCTCACCAGCCGTTGTAGAGTCGGCGGTGCCGGAACAACAGCCGCGGCGGGTATTCTACCACTGTGTTAGCCACAATGTTCAAACCAACAAATTCCTGTTCATTGCCCGCGGCGCCGACGGAGCGGGAACAACCGGCGCTGGAGCGGACGCATGCAAAATGCGACAAACAGCGGACATCTATCGACTGGGTTTGATCAACAATGCCTCTCGAAGTATCCGCCCTGGACATAATGGTCTCCGTTCAGAGCTCGTTTCGGTCTCGCGAACTTCTTGTTTTGTTTTGAAATTATGTGTGTGTATTAGTTTGTGTACGAGCGCGTGCGTGGAGGTAAGATTCCTGATACCCCTGACGGTTTTTTAATACCAAACGACGAAGGACTCAAAAAAACATGACTGATATGGATTTTATTATTGTGAAATAAAAGACTAAAAAAAGGTGCTTTAGTACCTCTTCAGCACCCCTGAAAAGACAAATTAGCTATAAAAACATGGTCATAAGTAAGATGCAACGGAGGATGTTAGCCGTTCACAAGTGGAACATTTTGGAACGATGACGTTACCTGACATGACCCCTGTGAAAGGCCAAAATTGATATCAATGAACTCGCTATTGTCTTACGGTTCAGTATATGTCGCTTAAGTTCAGCTTTTCAGGGACAAGGTATTGTGTCTATTTACCTAATTCCAAGGACGTGTTTTGACCTTTCATGGCGTCTGGTGGCCTCAAAATTAACCTGAGGTCAAAACCCTTGAATGTTTTCGTCTCGGTTTGACAAGACCTTTCTGCCGGTGTTTTCCTTTGTTCCGTGCGATATATGGGAGCCGAGATCCTGGGAGATGCCGAAATCCGCGCTCCCCTCCGGCCGGGCAAAGGGCATTCTGATCCCGGCCGGAGACGGGTTAAAAACACTTCATTTAACCCTATTCCCTGTGGGGGGGGGCAGATTCTGCTACCCGTGTCTTTTTGCTTGTCGCCCCCACACTGTTTGCCGCAGCGCCACAAGATTTTCTGGCATTTCATGGAATTGATACACATGTGTTTTGTCAACATTAAAAAAAAAATCGGTCCCGCAGAGGCGGTTCCAAGCCCCCGTTTTCGGCGGTAATGTGCTGTGCGTGAAGCTGCAAAGTTGTGCGGTTCACTATCGTGACATTTTGAGTAGAAATAAAGATCACTGACTCATTTATATAGTCATACACATCCTAAACAATGCGTATGCACACACATTTTCAGGCGAACGCACACCCAGGTACTGCAAAAATGGGGGAGCACACTATTGTGCTTATGGTGCCCTCCCAATTTTGTTTACCTGGATCCACCTCTGCGCTACATATAAACTTAAACTGGCTTGCTAGTTGTACATCTGATGTTTATATCACCCAAAACAAACAAAAACAAAGGAAATTTCTTATTTCAAAAATCACCCTTCTTGCCCTCCCTGGAACTGCCTATGGTTTTCTATTTTAAATTTCAGCTTTCGGTATATAAAAGATTTGGACATTCCAAGCTGAACCGTGTTATTCCCATGAAAATTGGTTGGTAAACACGGCCGCAGTGACCTTTCAAAAATCCCCAAATTTTGGAGTTTGTTTGCCCCCACGCCCTATTTTCGCAATTTTTGAATTTTTGGGGTCTGGAATTGGAGATCTCGTTGAAACATATTAAATGGCATTCATCCCATCAACATTGGACGAATGCATCTCGAGATCTCTGGAAGGGCGGGGAGGGGAGGGGGCAGAATTGGTAATCTTCACCTTTCGGCCAATGCATATTTTTCGAAGGTGCAAAAGTGGCAACGGCTCATATCATGTCTGAGTTTGGGTCCTCACTTCTGCGTCTACAAAAAAATAATGTGTCAGCCGAAAGGTGTTTCGGCCAGTTGATCTTTTTTTCGGGAACGCAGGAGTGGTAACTCGAATCGCATGGACAATGTAGCCTGTCCTCCAAGTTAAACATGATTTAACCTAACCTAACCTAAAACCTACTGTATAATTGCAGGATTGCCCTAGATGGGCATGTAAAACTAATTTTTTGTCAGGTTCAATTTGCCTGTTTTTTTGGTTTGGTTAGCTCGTATCGGCTGAAGGCAAACATGTGTCAACTGAATCAAAATCCAAGAGTTACCTAACCAAGTCAGTTTACACACCCAGTAGGGGCCAGTGCTTAGAAAAATACCTGAATGGGCTAAATTGTTCACACAACTTGTGTTGCCACTTCCGCGTCTCCAAAAATTATGCGTAAGCGTCGGCCGAAAGTTAGATTACCGCAGATCTGCCCCCCCCCCCCAGGGTAACGTGAATCTCACTGCCTGCAGAGAATATGGTTAAGGCAAATAGTCCAAGCAATAGTCGACAAGCTTCATAATTATGCTTCACTACTGACAACTTATTGTGCACATTCTGTTCTCACCTGGAAATACCGTAAATAATGCTTCCTCTTGATATGTGCCTTTAGCCTTGAAAGGCTACTCTTGTGACCCTTGATTATAACCTCTTTCGGTTGGCACAAGACATACGTAAAAATGACGTTTTTCCCCTCCTCCTTAAACTCAAAGCACATTTCTAGATGTGGCCATTGGTGACCCAGACCGGGCTCGTCCTCTGCATCCGAAGCTGAGGCACCCTCGGACTCGGAGTCAAGGTTTTCGACCTCCAGTGGCGGCGTAAAGACGCCTTGATGGGACATTTTAGTGTCAGGTAGTTAAAATTTCAGGCCAGTCAAGAATCAATCACCACTCCATCGCCCCATGGACATCGCAGATCCAAGGCCATGGCGGCAGTAATCACGTGCTCAACAGCCTTGAGTGATCTTGGCGGGGAACCGTGTGGCTATGGTAAGCAATCCGTGACTAACTTGAGACAACATTGAAAACTGCCGTCAGCTGGCTGTTCCAGTATAAATGACAATAACTTTGATATCTTTTAGCCTGAAAGTTGACGACTGGTTAATTTATAATTTTAAGTCATATCAAACTTACGCATAATTCAATACTTTTGTCCCAAAAGAGACCAAAGTCAGCTGGTCTTTATACTGAACCATTGCTGCCAGCTTGCCGTCAACGTTTATCAGCTGACGAATATTGTCAACAAGTCTACGCCGCGATTGTCAGCTGAGTGCGCGCCCAGCCGCGCTTGTATCGCCGCACGCTATTGGCTGTTGGCTATTCAAGTAGCCAATGGCGTGTGCCGATGCAAATAAAGCCGGGCGGTGTCTGTAAGGAGTTTAAAAAGTAACGGAGTAACGGAGTAACGGACCAAAAAGTAACGGAGTAACGGACCACAAAAGTAACTTCCGTTACTCAGTCCGTTACAGCAAAATAAAAGTAACGGGTCCGTTACTCCGTTACTCAAAAAAGTAACTTCGTTAGTAACGGAGTAACGGAGTAACAGACCAGTGCCCACCTATGCCGTTATGTATCTTCTCACTTGTCCTAAAAATATATATTTCCATTTGGAACATTTCTAAAAAACAGTTTAACAACAGTTTAAAAAGCATACAACATTGTTGCAACTGAGTCTGAACAATTCATCAATGGGCCAGTACACAGCTGAGGACACAAACGATAGGATTTATAAAAAAAGAAACCAAATGAATCATTGCGTACGCGGGAGAAAAGGGGAAGCAACGCATTCATCTGAGCGACATCAGATATTGTATGCCGCCTTTTGGTCAAGATGAGTTTCTCGCGTGTCGTCGGCACATCGGTCAATGCGATCATTTCGTAGACGGTTCGTACCGGATGCCTTTGAACCCACGTAACGCAGAACCCAGGGGAACAGGAGGCTATCCGCCGTAACCCAGTGTTTACCTCGTTACGGCGTTAGTAAATGGTATTGGCGCCCACCTGCGTAGGTGTAGGGCCTGACCATAAGCGTGGCAGACTTGAGCTGTTTCTGCAGGCCGGGCCAGTCGTACAGTCCGTCAGGCCTGCTCTCGCCGTCAAGGGGTCTGATGAGTTTGGGCGTTCCCCCCTGCAGAGGGGCACACAACGTGAGGTAGCGGCACGATCTGCGACCAGTCCGTGATCGGATGACCGACCCATGTCATGTCCAGACCGCGACACCGAGGGCCACATCGTCGCACTGTACACATACCGCACTGATGTCGCGTATCGTCCGCAACAATTCTTCACATTGGTCGCTTTGGCGGTCAAGGAATACTGCTTTTTTATTTGGACTGGGAAAAGGAAAACTGCGACGGCCAGCGCGCAAGCTCAGACTGGAGGGGGGGGGGGAAGCGGGGCACTGGGGCGCGCGATAGCAGGATGAGGGAGAAGAGAGAAAGGTGTCTGACGCGGTGGTGTGTGGGAATACGATGGACAGACACATCTCTAAAATGCAACGTCACGTTCAGAAAAAAGGGTTTCGTAATAGCGTTTTTTTTAAGAAAAAAACTGTCACCAAAGAATAAGTGGTGCCTTCTCGGAGCAATGCATGCACATGTACGAGACACGTGGATCAATATACAAGGTGAATATTTTAACCCTTTTTTGCCGGAAGTTAAAACAAACTTTAAAACGGGAGAAATAATAAATTTCACCATTCACATTATCGTCAAAAGTGCATTTGTTACTGCAATGGGCACTGAAACATTCTGCACTCCACTCCAGTTTCATGTCGTGTTTCAGCCAATGACGGGTAAAACGGCCGGGGCAAAAATACATGCTTGAAGGACGTGAATGTCACCCATTGAATGTCAAAACTGTTTTCTGCAGCTCAGAAATTTGCGCGATGTATGGTGAAGGGAAAACTGCTTCCAAAACCTCACACTCTTTGGTCTGGGTTCTGATATAGGAAAACTGAATTTTAAACGCCAGTACAGCTGCTAAAAATGAATCGTCGTCCACGATAAGTAGACGGAAAATATTTACGAACTGCCGTCCTCTACTTAGTGCGGCGTCTAGATCATGTCTAAGTCTAAGACAGACTTGTGCTCGGCATTTTTTTGGTGATCCGGATCAAGATCCGAATCACAGCGACTTGATCCCGATCAGCTCTGATTCGAATCAAATGCGATTTGCAGCAATTCTTAAAAAAATTGATCCCATCAAACAATAATTCCCGAACTTATCGTTGATTCGGATCAGCCATTAATTCGCCTAAGTTTACAACGTACATGAAAAATTACAGTGGAAGATGGCTAAATGCATAAAGTATACATGCGTATAAATGTATTGTAGAGAATATTGCATTCAACTACTACTTTTTAGGTAGTAGGTACACTTAGGTACTTTTTAGGTACACTAACTACTTTTTAGGTACTTCACTGAGATCAGACGCAGCACGAAACTTGAACATTGCGGGGCTGAGAGAGAGTGGTTATCTGGCTCATTTAGCATCCTCTTTCATGTAATTTGATTTGGTGGATTATTATCTAGAGGTTTTCTTCATAAGCCCACTGCCATGCTTTTTTCTCACACCGCTTTATTTTAGAAAAAAAATGATCGCACTGAATAAAAAAATCAGTTCTAATCCAGGTGAAAAATGATTAACGACAGCATTTTAAAAACGAATCCAGATCTAATGCTGTTCATCCCATCCCCCCTCAAAAAGATGTCATTCTTGATCTGGAGCAGATCCGTGTCAGAATCAAGCACAAGCCTGGTCTAAGGCCGGTTTTTCGCAAGGTGTTTCGGGGTAGTACAGACAGCAAACAAAGTATGGTAAGTTCCAGATTATCAAGAGATGTGATCAACAAAAGTTGTATTCACATGAAATGGTTCAGTTACATTTTTGCTTCTGGTAGCGTTCGACATTCGAATTCCAAAACCTCTACTCGGGGCATACGGTTACGCAGTTCTCGCCCTTACTGCACTGTCCTGCCAAGCTGGGTGTTCATTGTTCATGGCCATCGTCATGGATGTAATTCGGCGAAAGCGAAGGCAGTCTCAGGAACAACGAAGTGCTGGTATTTTGGCAATGCTCTGGCGTTAGCTGTTAGCCAAACCTTGACTTAACCCAGGAATGATCATGACAATGTGGCAATGTCACCAGGGACGTAGCCAAGGGGGGGGGGGGCCATGAGGGCCATGTCCCCCTAAGCCAAGCGGTCTACACTAGATGCATGGCGATTTTGGATGAATACGTAATAGTGATCACATACATCTGGCAAAAACAAACATTATGTTTTCCTATGCATTAAATATGAGATAAATTACCTAAAATTACTACCTTTTCTTGTAAAGTTCGTCATATGCCTATGACATATGACAAAATGTGACATTTCCCACCCCCTTGAGGAAAACCCTGGCAACGTGCCTGAATGCCATCAATTTAAGAAATGACATCTACCTACAACATTTTCTCACGTTTTTTTCTGGTATTTCATTTCTGCATAATGTTTTTTTCTCAAATTACGCAAAAGTGGCTATCTTTTAATTCCCAGAAGCGAATTTAACGCGTGTTTTGACCGATAGCGAAGTTGCAGCTCGTGGTTTTAGACGCCTATTTCCAATTCACATCACCTCTCAAATTGCACCTGCGGAGTTTCAAAGATATTTCGCACGGTTTTCCCCATTGCCCTGATCGCAGTGACGTCATGAGCGGGCGCAGGCCAATGAACACCTGCGCAAATTGACCTGCGCACGCCCACATTGCGTCATATCGGCGGATGACCACAGAATACAGTTTTAAACCAACAGCATTTTCCGAAACCCCTGGACATTTTTCAAACACGTGTAATGGAAACGCTTTGAGCAACACCTTTTCAGACGACCCTAGTCTTTTATGGAAATCGACCAAGATGGGCTATTTCTTTTAATTCAGTATATGGACGATATGGACCTTTGGTTTCCTTTTTGATGCCGTGGGGTTGATGGTGTTGAACAGGTGGGAAGAACACGTGTTTGGTCGAGCTTCAGCACAGCATCCTTGAGTTCAGAAGCACTCCGGACCTTCAAGATTTCTATCGAAACGTCAAATTCCAAAATCAGCCAGGGTGGACGCTGGCCATTGAACAGTGGGAATAACTATTCCTACATACCAGTGTCTCGTGGACGGCGCCACAACATGCTGTATCGGGCGCCAGGACTACATAGCTGCGCAATCAGTGTCAGGGAACAACTCACGTCGTAGCACAGGCGTAGGCATGGGGAGGGGGCAGGGTACCATGGCCCCCACTTTTCAAGGCGGGGGCCAGCAGTATTAACGCCCCCCCCCCCTTTTTCAGAACTAGTGGCTTTGTTTACTTCACTTCTGAGTTTTCTGAAACATGCGTGACAATTTACCCAGTCCATCCGGGCACCTCCGACCAACCTTCTGAGCATGGGACATGCCCGGAGACATCCAGCATGAGGCCCTTTCAGAACAACGTCCCATTTTGGGCCTGCTTCGCGAGAACGTTTTCAGCTCTTACGGCTTACACGGCACGAGCGGAATGTTTGGTTCAACTTCGAGTGAAGCGACTTTTTGTTGCGGAACCGCACCACCCGGTCCGCCGAAACAATATGGCCGTGGCCCCCATTTTCTGAAACGTTCTTACGCCTATGAGCCGTAGGCGTATGCAGTACAGAAATACGGAGCAATAACCCACATACTGCAGACCATCCGATCTGTATCTTCGTCTCACTGCCGAGGCCACACAACATTTGCCACCTCAAAACTCTAGGAGGCGTGCTCACCTGAGTCAGAGTTGAACAGTTGGAGGCAAACCAGACGTATCCGCACTCTTCGCTGAATAGTTGGTCAGTTAAAAGCGGCAGATTCCCGTCGCCTGAAAACACGCCAATTCTAATTGTAGTTTAGTTTTTATGGCCATTTCAATTTAAATTTTGCAATATCTGATTGCAGTAATGTAGGATTTATTTAACAATATTCAATTTTAAGTGATTTTAGTTACCTACTCTTTTGCATTTGACATTCACCCACCAACATTTTCTTTGCCTTGCAGTCAATAAAGAAAAGCATAGAGCATTCTGAGCAAACTAATCCAATGAATTCTCAAATATTGCTCACTAGAATATACGTTCCTTCGTATCGTGTTGACGAGCGATGCATTCAAACGGCGAAACCATTGTCAAGATGTCCACCCGATGCTGAGTGGATTTGAACATTGACGGTGAGTGTTTTGAGCTTGCTCCAGTGGTGGCCCTTTACCACACCCGCAGAGTCGGTAGTCTGAGAACACCTTATTTTTTCTGTTTTTGCGTGGCAAAATGGGATAAAACAGGACCAAAACGCCAAATGGTGTTTGCTGTTAAATGCTTTAGTCTCAGTTTCGAAGTAGATAATGGCCTCAAGCAACGATGTCACGTAGCGTGTACGACAGACCACTACCGCAGCGTTAGTTTTGTTAAAAAGCGTGTGCAGATAGAATCTCATAACCATCCAAGATTTTGATCGCAATCACCACGCCAAGAAACCATTTCCGTCAAGATCTCGGACAATGTGTAGAGCGCAAAAAAAAACAACGGCACGGGCAAGATGGTTTTGACGTCCGTTGCTCGTTGGCCGGGTGGCCACACGTAACACGTCACCTCACAGTGACAATACCCCACAAGCCGAGAACCTCGTACATCTGGCCATGCTAGACGCACTGTGGCTGCATCTGCAGGTTTAGAAAAACGGCTTGCAAACCTTCGAGAAAACTGAATCAGAGTCTTAATATTGTCAGAGCCTGAGAAAACTGAGCCCTAGTGTCAAACATTACGAAGTCATGTCGGTGGACCGACATGAGCTCGTAATATTTGTTACATGGGAGAAGGAAGTTAGGTAAGTTAATCCAAATTTCGGCCTCTTGACGGAGGCCGCTCGGGGGCAATCCTAGAAAAACCTGTGTGTGCGGTGAGGGGGAAGAGCATGACGTCGTCCGGCAATCCATCCTGCGTTTTGACACTTTTCTGGCACTGCTTTGTTTGCCTGAGTCCCCATCGGGGAAGTGAAGCACATGATCCGATTAGATGTCAAGGAGGTCTCACAGGATACGAAACTCTAAACACCCATCACACCAATGGGTGCCACATCAGGGACTGCTGCCACCTCCGTCGACTATCTCAGAACGAGACAAGGAAGTCCAGGGAATGCAATCTCCAAAACGAGATCCTGCAACATCTCAGATCCTGATATACTGCTCTTGAAGCACTTAGGCGCCATGAGCATATTGATAATCTCTCTATAACAGGTTAATGTTCCACTGTGTAACCTTTCATTAATGTCTGTCGTTCAGCGCAGTTACATCACAATTTGGAGAGACACTTAGCTGAGACAGAGGGCAAAATTTCATCAACTTGAGGGATTCATGAACGCTTGTGAAGTCGCGTTGAAGAAGCCTACGCCCTAAACAAATGGTTTTTGTGGAACAGATTAAACTCCCACAATACAAGTGTTTCACATTTTTCTTGATTGATTGATTCATTTATTTGACATATACGGGGCGATCCACGAGAACCAAACGATGCTGCTTAGCTTCGCGCCATACAGTAAACGGATAAAGAGACAAAGAGGGATAAAAACGAGAGATAAAAACGGCAGTAAGGCAACATATAGGAAGTACACCGATTTCAACACACACTCGCACTTAAAAGAACTCATGGACTGAGGGAGGTGCCTTTTCACAGTCCGGTTCAACGCGTCGTACGTTGAACCGAACTGTGAACGCGTTGCGCGTTGTGCGTGCATATGATGATTTCCATTTGCAGAGCCTTGTACATACAGGAGGCTCTTAAGCGAAACTGGTCCTAGCCGGTTGAGGTACGACAGCGGGGGTCCACAGCCGATGATCCTGTCGGTTTTTGCGTTCTCGAACAAAATTGCTAAAATGGAGGGTTTCTGCAAGGTCCTCCGGCTCTCCGAGCGATAGGATTTTAAGACCAATGGACAGTATAAAAAGTGGTCAGGCTTGAGGCCGACAGCCCACCGAGATTTGCAAGAGGGTCGGATACACTGTCAAATTCGGGTCCTCCAAAGATAACTAACAGTTGTCATCGGTAAAGATGCAGCATCTGACCTGCGAGAAAATCAAGGCCGAAATAACGGATGCAGGAATGTGTAAGTGTAATGTATGATGTTAAGTGTGATGTGGATGTATTCATAGCAACTATCAGAAGATCGAAACACCACCGTAATATGAACAGTACTAAATTTTGTTTGCTTGTCTGTTTATTAATCGAGCCTCTTCACGTGGCACACAGTTTTCCGGACATCACGTCATACAAGGAAAAGAGTGCAAGCTTCCGATTACGTGGACGCCAGAGTATCTTTCGCTTACCTGCAGTCCCGAATGTGTACGTAAGGCCGTTTGTTGTGTAGGGAAGATTGTAGCCGAACATCCAGGAATTGTCGAATATGCTGAAGTAGTAAGTGTCGTCCCATGCCGTAAGGCCCACCATCATCTGGATGGGTTGGTTGAAAAAAACGTTACGACCTGTGAAGAGACAAATTTCTTAGTGTCCAGACAAATCAAAAGTTCGACATGTACGCACGTTACTTCCAGGCTTTTTACCATTGAATGTTGTCATTTAGCCCCATGTACTCCATGGTGCGGCGTGATGCCACTTTTGCGGAAATTCGCAGCTTTCCGCACATTATTCCACGCTTTCGACCATGCTGATAACAAATATGCTATTCGTTTGTAATTTGGACTATCGGAACATCCCGCCCATTTCAATTTAAAATGCCATGTTTTAACGTTTTTCACAATTTGCGATCATTGTTCGCTGGTGAACCCAACTGGATTTTAAAAAGCCTCTAAACCAGTGATAATTGGTGTGGCTTATGTCACTCACCAAACGTTTGACTAGCATCGCTGCTTACAGTTAGAGATGCCAGAGTTCGTACATTCTGGTCCGAACTGGTAGGTCTTCAAGAACCAAATACTCCGTTACCAAATACTCAGTTCCAGCCAGCCATAAAACCACGGAAATTGTGTGCCTTGTCACTGTGTTATGCGGAAGATTTCCCAACATATTTGTAAAAAAAAAAACATACATGGAATGCTTTATTTGGGGACATTTACTTTAAAAATCATCCTTCCCGAGAAGGTAACAAAAAAATACATAACCTACGTGCGCGATTGGAACTGATACTTGAGTACTACCTCATGAATCTACACAGAAGAGATAAACATTCGGATTCGCGGGATTCGAATAGATTCGAATAGATTCGAATCTTGAGAGTCCTCGAATCCTGAGAATGAGGATTAAAAACCTGAAAATCAGAATTCGAATCCTGAGAACCACAGTCGAATGCTGAAGGCCATTGTTTAAATTGGCAAATAAAGATCTGGAAATATCTTCCAATAAACTAAATGTAACACGCATCTGTCAGTGTTACATTCGACTGAGTCGCCTTCCATACGTTTTCTTACATTGCATCAGTTATTGCCGGACCCAACTACTGTGATTACTGGTTTTACTCCGCCAACACTATGTTTCGCTAGTTTGCTGTGGGAGCGAAAGTAAGACAGCCTTTGTAGCGACTTAAACGGTAACCTTTTGGTTGGCGCGGTACCGTGCCAAGGTCGCGGTACAATGCGCAGCTGTCATATATTTTCCCCGTACCTCATCAAAATCCAAAATTCCGACACCTACACCGACTGGTACCAATGCCCCCCCCCCATTTTTTGGACCGAGTTACAGCCAGGTTCCGCTGTGCTGCTTGTCAATTTTCCGTTTCGATTTTGCGATTTTTCGTCTCGGTTTTGCGCTTTTTCGCCACTGGAAAATGTGAGGTCGATAGGAATACACGAGGCCGGCACCACTACGCAACACCACGATGGAAAAACGCAAATTCTTAACGGTAAATCGTAAAAACGAATTGGAAAGGCGGAAGTTCGAGAAGAAAAAAACGAAAAATCGAAAACCCCAATGACGTGTAAACTTCGTTGAGGTTTTCCATCACAATCGTGTTGACTGCGCTGATCACATCGCCCTGGACTTGAAGCCGTGCGGCATTAATTTTAAGCAACCTCGACTTTGAGTGAATTTTGAGGACGGGAGCACGGAGGGCTAGTTCCAAATTTAGGGTGCAGGGTTTAGCACTGTAGTTATCTTGTCTCGTTCGGTGGAGATGGAGGGAGATGAACGAGCACATGGAGAGGAGAGTGCCTTGGGAGAGGAGCAAGGTCAAGGTAAGCTTAACAGGCATGTGAATCACTGCAGTGCCGGTGGCTACTTGCGGGTATTCAAGAACTTTTACACCTCCCACTTGCATGCGTGTTTACCGGGAAACATTTGCATGAAAGACAGACAACACTTGCCGCTGCCGTTCCCGCTGTCGGAACCGCCGCCGCAGCAGCAGGCGCAATAGGCGCGGACGACCAAAAACTGGATCCACCTTAAAAAAGTTCTGTTCCGTTTCTGAACTGTAAATCACCGGCGCAGCCAAAGGGGGAATCCGATGGGCCCAGACCTCCTTAAGCCCCACATTTTTTGTGAAAATCGTTGCACATCGTCTTCCCAGCAGGCGGTTTCCGTATGATTTCAGTACATGCTCAGCTCCGGGCCCCCTCTCCGCCTTAAAAAAAATCCTAGCTGCGCCCCTGCTGTAAATCCACTCACATTACTTACTTCAGACCCAACTGCGCTAAGTCGGCGATGACAAACTAAAAACATGCGAAGACGAAACAACGCAAAATCGCGACGCAAAAGCGCAAAAACGCAAAAGCGTAAAGTGAAAAACCATGATGTAAAAACGTGAAAGCGGAAAATCGCAAAACAAAAAAAAGTGCGCAGTGGAACCTGAGCTTGAAAAATGTGCCACTGGCAGAAGCGTTGAGAACAGTCAGAAACCAATGAAATCGGTTCTAATAAAGTGGGAATGACACGAAGATAGGAATTTCGAGATTTTGATGCAAAAACTCGAATCTATTCGAATCTCGAAATTTTTTTTTCGATTCCACCCACCCTAGGAATCGAATCCCACAACGCATGCGAATCCTCAGCTCTACTGCACACTCGGATGCGCCCGGCGAAGTTGTTTACAGCGTTCACGCACCGAGCGACGGGAATCGCACGGATTTTGTTTTCTACTGCTGCTCCTTGGACAGGGGCTAGGTAACTGGTCAGATCCGCTGAGACGCATCTAGTTGGACGGGAGGCATCTGTCGGCTCACTGGCGGCGGCCGAACTGAGACCGCTGACAACGGAAATTACGTCACCGACCTCCGCGGTGTCAAGTCAGGACATGGGCATGGACGTGACACAGGACAGCCTGTGATCCGCGAGGTTTCCTGACAGCGTATTTGCCATCTGGAATCCGCGCCGTATCCATCTGAATTTGCTCAGTCCGGAGCTGCCGTTCTCGTAAATTTGTGACTTCGCCACTGTGTGCGGTGCAAAACGTTGGATGGGTACTGCGAGGCAAACATGTTAAGAGTCGTGATGGGGCTGGAAGCTAAGGGTCAGTCTGACGGCTGTTCTACGATGTTCTACCGTGAGGGTCGGCTGTGCAACAAACCATTCCACGCGACAGAGAACGCCTGATTTCACCTTGGTAGAATTCCCCCTTCAGGTCACCGAAGAGCGTGTTGGACGAGTCGGCGTTGGCGATTTCTTCGAACGAGAGCTGGTCGTCCGGCTGGATCGGGTTGCCGTCGCCGTCCTTCCCCCGGCGCATCATCACGTCCCAGCGGCCGGCCGTCATGTTGCAGAATGTGGGCACCTGAATCCGGCGGCACCGTCCCGCTTACCTACTCGCCCCACCGAGCTCACGTTCCCGCATCGCGCCCCAGCGGGGACTCAAGCGCAGATGTCACTGACATCAAGACCCATGAATAAGACTGACTAAGAATAAGTATCGTAGAACATTTAAAAAGTGTTCGTTACTTTTTTCCTTGTATGACGAGATGCCCCGGAAATCCAGGTGCTGCATGGGTGGGCTCCATTATTAAACAAACAAACGTTTGCGATGACATCGTCACCATACCACGACATGCCCTCGAGAACGAGGCCTGAAGTCGGAGACGACCTCGGATTTCCAGAGAACATGTTTACAATTTTAAACTCAGCTTTGCAAAATTTCAGACTGATCGGGAAACCAGTTCTGAGCCAACTCATGAAAAAATCTCGCCGGGACGGCAACATCCCCCTGTCCCTGTACTGGCTAGGATTAAGTATAACTTACATTTGGCACAGGTCTGGGGCTTTTTCCACTTTACGTTCAATAATGGCCCATTGACGAAACTATGGCATCTTAATATTCGCGGTGGAGCGATAATCACGAATTAAGCGCCTGTCATATGATGTTTTGCTAAGGGTGGCCATTATGATTTGGACCTGAAGCACCCTCCTTTGATCCTTAGCCAATCAGCAATTCCGAAACTCGAAATAATGCCCCTGGGCGCCGCCAGGAGTACGAAGCTAAATCTCCAAATCTTAGCCTGGTCTGAATCCCGGCCGTGTGGGAGCCTCGGCCGTCCGTAGCGGCCAGTGCGGCCTTGAACCAGGTCCGTGCTGAGAACCGCAGCTCAGTACAGCAGCCTGCAGTTATCGCGGTCCAGCCGTCCCGGCGGCAGTGGGGATGCACTCACCGAGCCGTCCCGGGCGTACGGCGTTCTGAAGTGGTACACGGCGTCCTCGGAGAACTGGAACGGCAGGACGCCGCACGACGGCTGCCTCTCAGGGACCGGACACGCGTCCAGCACGTAGATGTCGGACACGGCCCGGGCCGGGTGAAGCAGGCATAGCGCTGCCGAACATGTCACGGGCCGGCTGACACCCACCGCCAGCGCTCCAGCAGTCAGAATGCCGGAGCCGACACTGTCCACCGGCGGCTTTGGCGAACGAGGACACGTGACCTGGGTGAGGTGAGACTGTGGACACCAGCCGGGGCTCCGAGAGTGACGTTCAAAAGAACTCTGGTGTCATTCCGTTTGAGTTGCTGACTGTCTCCCCGCTTTTGGCTTGCGGCGACTTCAGAACAGATGTGCATTTTTTAAGATAGATACTGAGTACTTCCTGAGCAGTATATTCGTATGTTTGACAGTTTTATCCTAGCATACGATGCATTGATGGCATCCGTTGTCCTTGGTCTTGGTTCAGGCTATGAAGACTTTGGAAAACGAATCGTAAGCGTTTAACGACAAATGCGGGCTGTTCCCCGCCCTTTCACTCACCCAAAACTACTCGTAACGCATGGGTGTGGCCACTTGAGGGGGCAGGGATCTTTTCCCCCTAATTTAACCTCAGTGGGATGTAATCCTCCCCATATTGCTTGTAGAATGCACGTTTTTCGCATCTTTCCGTGCAAAAATGCCATGTTGAGGCGAATTTGCCCCCTCCAGCTTTGAGCTGGCCCCCTCCCAATTTCGATTTGTTCTCTCCAATTCCAGATAAGCGGCTACACTCATGAGTATACGGCATGCAAAGCAAACACCTATAAGTCAAGTAGACAATGTTCTACAACTCAAAATGCAGAGACCTGCTAACTCTGAAGATCGTGCATAGGGAAGTTCGTAGGAGATGCGATTGCTTACAGCAAATACAAACATTTAGCAATACAAACGTTTAAATCACGTGCTCCAGAACACAAGTGGCTACATCAGGAGAGACCACATACTCTAGGACTGTGCTCAAATATTTTATAAGTGTCTACCTTAACCTTTATCGGCCTTATCAGCTTTACCCTTTCAACACCCAAGACCGTTCAAAGTTCACAAATTCACAAAGTTCTTTAAAATCGATAGGAAAGGCATTGTACCGTATTTGTCACCATGCCAGTCACTGCAGCACAGCAATGCCAAACGACTGACTGACGACTGACGAGACAAGACTTAACGCAAAGCAACATCTGAATCCAGGAGGCTGTGTGTCCTCACTCTCAAACTCTCACAAAACACTCACAAACAAATACAGCAATGTCCTTAAGGGAACTGATGCGAATTGCGCACGCTTGAGGGAAATGGCGTTCTGTGGCATAGCCGTCTAGTACATCGAAAGACATGCGTTAGTACAGTCAAGCTGGAATATTGTGCTATTCTTATGAATATCACTGACTGCCTGCACCAGAGCTTTAGCCATGCCATGGAACTGTCATCAACATGCTGGGCCAAAGTGACGTCAGGCGGGAATGTCACCTAAACCGACGCTTGCTTTCAAATTCCAAATTATTTCGTTATAATATTATATTATGAATTCAGTACATATAAAGAATTAAGTATACCATATAATAAATCCCAAAAGAAATCCCAAATTAAGTCCGACATCTGCAGAGTGCCGAGATGGCCGGTCCGGACACGTTCTTACCGATGATCCAAAGGCGAACCGTGGAGCGGCCGGAGAGCGCCATGACGGGCAGCGGCAGCGGCACAGTACCGCTCACCGGCGCCCCGAGACCACTGGACCGCCGGAGACTGACCCCCCCCCCCCACCGGCAGACCGGCGGTCCGGCCATGAGTCGATATCTGCAGAAACCCCGCCCCCCAACACGGCAGCGGCGCCACTGAATGGCCCACACTGAGCAGCGGCAGTGCTGGCAATCGGTCAACATCAGCAACGGGATCACACGCTGACCAGTCAACACGGGGCAACAGGATCGCACGCGGAGCAATCAACATAGCAGCGGCAGCGCTGGCCACCAGTCAACACCAGCAGCAGGATCACACAATGACCAGTCACTACGGAGAAACGGGATCACGCATTGACCAGTCGACACGGAGCAACGCGATCACACACTGCCCAGTCAACACGGAGCAGCGGCAGCGCGCCGTGCTGGCAATTGGTCAACATCAGCAGCGGGATCACACGCTGGCCAGTCGACACGGAGCAGTGGGACCACATGCTGGCCACTCAACACGGACAGCAGGATCGGGCAAAATTTTCCAAACAATATATGCACCGAAATATGCTTACAAATTGCATGAAAAAGGCAATAGGCATCGCTCGTCATGCACCCTACAAGGCATCTTACTGGTATTCATTACGTAAAACAAGTAGGCTCTGCTTAACTAGGATGAGCCACCTATCGATATACGTTTTTGATATCCATTTGACATTTCGAAAGTTTCTTTCGCTGATATCAATGTTAATCACGCAGGCCATTTGTGTGCCAACAGTCGACGCTCATTAGCAGTCAGTAATTGCTCACCCATCCTTTTGCGATCTTGACTGGCGACTCACAATGAAAACCTTTATGGGCCAAAATATCAGTCTGACTGCGACTGCACAGACGGAACAGACGAACAAACCGCGACGACCGGTGGACCAATGTAATGGAATGGGACTGGCGGAATCTGGCTTCGGCGCTGCAACCACAAGGGCGACGAGCGTTTTCGAACACATCGTCTCGTTATTTTATTTGCTTTATTTGGCTCGATCGCCGGAACAATTTGCCTGGCTTGCCCATCACACAAGTTAGTGTCGTCTTTTGCGAAAGCATCGCTTCTGTGGCGTGCCTCAAGCAGGCAACAGCTGGTCGGCAGCACCGGTGCAGACTACTACCGCAGTTTCACCGTAACTATACAGCGGACACAAGGGAGCGAGCAGTCACTTCGGTCACACCAGACAAGTTTAACAATTTACGCGTCCACTCGTGCTCGCCGGTGTCAAAGGTCGTGCCCACGCGCTCAGACTACCCCATAATGCGTGTCCCGTGTTATCGCGGCAGCAAAGTTAGCCCCAGTCCAGCCACCCATTCGCCACGCACTGGTGTTCCCCCTAGTGGTACCTGTAAAGCTTTAGGCGTGGTGCCATTTTTTTACCAATCGCAGCCGTTCAGTGACACAACTTTCGAACGTCCAGTCGCTCAGGCGCGCTCGCATCTTGCCTGACGCCTGGTGCCCGTCGTCCTATAGCGAGCCCCGACCACACTCCCTAGACCAAGCCAGGGCACGCCATCAACACCTCAAAGCGCTCCCCAACCTATCACAAGGCGAATGAGACACACAATCGATGCCCAACAGCCTCAACCACGGCAAGGGCTGGCCTGCGTAGGAAAACACTGGCTTCCTCTTTTTCGTGCGCTAACGTCTCGGCCTCTCCTTCAGCAGCGCGACCCGCCGGGCGGCCGGCGCGAGGCACTCCAGCGCGGGACGCGGGACGACCGCGCGCACCGACCGCCGGGCTCTCTAGTGTCCACCGTCACCGCGCCGGCCGGCCGGCCGCCGGGCCGCCGTCTCCTATATGTCTATGAGGATGTCGGTGGGCGGGTCGGCCCAGTCCGGCCCTGGTGCGTAGTCGCTGTCGTCCGAAGGCACCAGCTGCAGCTCCACACCGCCTGCGGGGGCCGGCGGCGGCGTCAGAACAACTCCGGCCGGGCAGCTGCGGTCCCCCGCTCCAGTCCCGTGCCGGCTCGACCGTCCACTACCCGAAACACGTCCCGCTCAACGGGAGACCTCGCACACGTCACGGCCCACCGTCAGCGAACGATAGTCCACAACACCGGCGGGCACGTGTGTGTGGGTGCGACTGGGGCTCGAGGACGCTCCGATTACTGGGCCGTACGGCGTCCGAACACAAGACACGCATGCAGCACAAACAGGGTGTAAAACGCAAATCGTTTTCACAGTATTTGCCCGCAGACACACATACACATCCCATGCGGTACATACCTTGCCTCCAACCGATTTCACTCACTGAAAATAGGAGACGACTAAAACGCGCGAAATGCAGAACAACTTGATCCCACATTTGTCCTAAGCGCTCCTCAAAGCCTAAAGCCATCGGTTTCATGACTTCTTAAGATCTGCGCTACTCTTGTCCCAAAATCTTTCCACTACCAGGTCATTTTTCATCGCTCTATTAGCAGAATGCTACCGGTATTTATCGTAACACATATGAGAACCGCATTTGCCATCATTATCCAATGCGGACAACGTAAATATACTGACCTAGACTGTCGCGGTTCAGCGAGAAGTCCAAAGAGTGGTTGAAATCTGTGGATCCGAAAACGCTCATGGCAAGAGCTTCCGCCATCTGGAAGACGAATCGTAAAATTAACTCCGGCATTATCTACGAATATTCTTAAAAACACAATATCGAGCCATATGACGCAACGGTACATGCAGTTTTCCGGAATGAAGTCCTATTGGTACACAGCAAAAACGAAACCATGAACTCTGAATATTATGAGAAATTGACGGTCATCAGAAACCACATAACTAACAGCAAACAAAGACACCTATAGTCAACCAAACATAAGCTCAACAAAACAAAGCGAAGCACAAGGCGCCAGGATCGCTTCGCAACGAGTGCTGGGATTTATCACACCGTGGCCGCGTGTCGTGGACCGTGCAGTAACAGATCGTGCGTACCGTCACACTGGCGTGACCTTTCCGTTTACAAGGGACCGGGGTTGGCAGGATCCTCTCGCCTAAACAGGGAATACGACTTACCTGATAACCGGCCCGACATCGCTGACAGGACGGCCCGGTCCCGGCACCGCGCTGTTCCAGACAAGGTTCTACTGTCCTGCGAACACCACGAATCACCTGGGCCTCCTGTTGTCTGTCACTGACCTGGTCCTACTGACTGCCACTGACCTGGTTCCGTTGTCGGCCACCGGACAGGTCCTCCTCTTGTCTGCCACTGACCTGGTCCTCATGCTGTCCGCCAATGATCTGGTCCTCCTGTGGTCTGCCACTGACCTGGCTCTCATGTTGTCCGCCACTGGCCTGGTCCTCCTGTTGTCTACCACTGACCTGGTCCTCCTGCCGGCTGCGGTCGGCCGCCGGGTCGCCGCCGGAAGACAGCCGGCGCCGGCTGACTGGCTGCTCCGCCGGCGGGGTCTTCTGGCCGCGGGGAGAGCCCGGGACGGCCGCCGGGGTGTCCGGGCCGCGGGCAGGTCCCGGGACAGTCGGCGAGGTGCCGGGACCGCGGGGAGGGCCCGGGACAGCCGGCGGGGTGTCCGGTCGGGCCCGCTCGGTGCCGGCGGCGGCCGCCGGAGAGCGCGTCAGGTGCCGCAGAAGGACCGAGGTGCGCTGCCGCAGCCGGACCAGCTCGGCCGACGGCGAGCCGCCGCCGGCCGCCGCCGGCCGCGCCGACTCGGCCGCCGACTCGGTCAGCGACGAGACCGAGCCCAGGCTGGGCGAGCTGGGCGCCCACTCGGCCGAGGAGCCGCGCCCGGCCAGCGGCGAGAACAGCGACGAGCACGAATCCAGCCCGCCGCCGCCGCCGCCGCCGCCGGCCGCTGAGCGGTCGGACGTGGCCGCCGACAGCGTCAGCGTCGACGTCTCGGAACGCCCGCCGCCGCTGACGGCCTGGGTGGGGCCGGCGGCGGCGGGCCCGGCCGGGCTGGCGGCGGCCGGCCGGGCCGGGCCGGCGGCCGATGACGGCGTCAGGACGCTCGGCAGGTGCCGGGAGACGTCCCCCAAGCCGGCAGCCGCCGTCGAGGAGCGGCCGCTGTCCGAGGCCGTCACAGAGCTGGAGAAGCGATCGCTGCTGGACAGCTCGCCGTTCGTTGACTGGTCCAGGAACGTCTGCAATGACACGCGCGGCTGGAGTACTCCGCGACGGCCACCTGCTTTCTACACAGCTCCGGAATGTGGACACGCTCAAGGTATGGAGAAATACGGCAAAAGTTCAGCACGTCTAAAACCTTACGGAAGACAAAACATGACAATAAAATGACCTCGGATGTGAGCTCTTACTGTAATGGACGGCGGCCTCGCCCGCCAGGTGGTCTCGTAAGGCAACGCCATACAAGCACTAAATGATGCGCTACACATCGCGTCCTTGACAACGACTGCAAGAAAGTCCCAAACACAATGCAAGGAATTTCAGCTGACGTTTCAGGACCACTATGCGCGAAACAGAGAGTTACTGTGCGTTCATACCAACACTCGAGTACAATGATGACCATCTGTTCTGACGGTCATCTGTTTTCTTGAATGAAAAATGAAATCTCTAGCTCCTCTGACCGCACCCCAAACATCAATCAGCCCGTCAAATGTCAAGCCAATACTACGCAGAAAGACATTCAAAGATATGTCGGATAAGCGCACCAAACTTCACGGCATCAAGAGCTCAGGGCAAATAATGAGAGCCGCAGAGCATAACTCAAAACACACGGCACACTGTTGAATATCGAGACTTCATGCTAAACGTCGATGCGCTTTGGTCACCAGTCAAAACCAGACTAATGGGACATACAATGTCCCGCATGGCAGTCTGTATCCAGAATGGGTTGGGCGGAATTCAGAGTTCGTGTCGGTTTGACGGAAATTTATTTCATCAATCTATTTCATCTGCTAGGCACAAGCCACCTTAAAACATAAAATACTGCAATGAACACGTCAAAGATGAATTCAGTGTGGCAGTTCTTAACTTCACCGATGCTTGTATTGGTTTATCATGTGGTACAAGCAAGGGACTAAATACAAATCAGGGCGTTCAAGAACTTTGTTGGGAATTATGAGTGTTTTAAAAGGGAGTTATAGCATCAGCAGTTCAGGAAGAAGCATTTTTTATTTTATTTTACGGTTCATGTTCGAGACCAGAGATGAAACGTTCCAAAAACCGCATCTTCCCGATGAACATGCGCATACACAAAAATATATCAGTCCACGATCAAAATTTCAATATTGTAGGCGATCGCGATATAACCATTGGTTGTCACAGTTGTCAGGAGACTTAACAAAATGATTAACACGCTTGCATAATAATAAGGAAGTAGTATTTTCAACATGTTGTACAGTGGCTTTCATGTGTCGCTACGCCCACCTCAGTTGGGAGGTAGTGCCTGCTAAACCGTCGTGGGTCGGGCCGGAGGGAGGCTTCACAATATTTACATACAGGGTAAGTCTGCTATCGAGGACCGAGGCATCGCTCTGGGTTTGATCCCGCAATTTAATTTCACAACTAAATAAACAAAGTGGAATTGCCTAACCTGGGCTCTTCTAACCGTACCTGACAAGATCAGGTAACGTTAATCGCAACAGTCTCTACCAAACATATCACGGCCTCATCCAGACGAATAAGACATAGCGAAATAAGAGTCCCACTTACTCAGGTCACAAACATGCCGTAAGCCGCACCGGAGCCCGACGCTGTCATCAAGTACGAGCTACAAGAATCTTCGGTGAACGTCACGGCTTTTCGCACAAAAAAGCACATTCGTTCCACGGCAGCGACATACCACACCGGCCTGTGTACGCCGTACAACGCAGCCACGCATCCAGTCAGACCATCAGACCACGCGCGCCAAACCACCGCAACCACCACCGTGCCAAACCACCGCGTGCCAACGACCGCACCAGGCAACCGATCAAGCCACCTGACCGGGCGTGTCGGACCACAGGACCACGCGTGTGAATCGGACCACCGGACCAAGCATGCCAGACCACTGAATGGGGCGTGTCAGACCACTGAACTAGGCGTCAGACCAGTGAACCCTGTGTGTCAGATCACTGGAACTGGCGTGTCAGACCGTCGGACCAGGCGTGTCAAACCACTGGATCACACACGTCGTACCATCAGACCAGGAGTGCTAGACCGTCAGACCAGGCGTGTCGGACCACAGGACCAGGCATCATGGACCATCAGACCAGGGGTGTTGGCCACTGGACCAGGCGTGTCGGACCACCGGACCAGACGTGCTGGAGCGTCGGACCAGGCGTGTCGCCACGTCGCCGAATGCCGTCGGCGACTCGGACCTCCGGCAACGGTGCGCCCAACACAAACACCGGGCGGCCGTTCCATCGGCGCTAAAAGAAGCCCATCCGTGTGCCGACACGCGACCGCTGCGCTGCAAATGCCATTTGCCGCTTACCTTTGTGACCGAAATGATCGCGGAGCGCGGGGATGGGGCCAGTGGGCCGTGTAATACGACGTCGGACGGCCAGTCTCCCGGCAACAGTAAAGCACGTGACGCTGCGCGCCAGCCGAGGAACGACACCTTCGTGAGACGCGCCCATCAGCTGTTCAGTTTTGTGGCCGAGTTTTAAGAGATCCGGACAATAGTCATTTCAAAAATCACAGTTACCCAGCATATCACATTATGAATGGAGATTCAACTGCACATACCACAGAACATATAGCATTCGAAAAACCGGTGGTAACAATCCAGGCAACGTCAGCTAACACGAATTATACGTGGACTCTTTAACAATCGGAATCTATGTCAATAATAAAAAATATGAGCAGTCGCCAAGATATTTCATTTCCCCTTGGTGGGTGTTTTACTTCCGTCGTTTGCTCACCAAGTGGCTTGTACCCAACATCACATCCTGACAAAACTTTTCTCAAATTTGCATTTTCAAGCCAATGTTAATGATAAACCTACCGGTGCTTTGAAAGAAAGTATATAAGCACATACAGGCACATACAGGTGTGCTGGCATAATTAATGTATCAGTACCCGTGCGCTGAGCACCTGTTTTCACCTTTAACCTTTTATTGCATATTTCGGGCCCAGAAAAACATGAAACTAAATCGCACAGCATGCATGCCGAGGTTTCACTGCAAAAAGCAAAGGAAACCTTACACGGTGCTGCCCAATGGCGGAAGCATGAAAACAATACATCCTCCACCACTGTTTCCGACCCATCCCAGGACTGCGTGACGTTTAGTGCAGCAGCAGCCAACTGGCTCTCAGCCAAGGGGTCTCTGTGCAAAAAAAAACTGCTTCGCTTGGCTGCCTGGCTAGCTATCCGGTCGTGGCATCAACAGTACTGGCACGCTCATGTTTAACGAGCGGGAGTTTCTGAAACCACCCACGGGCTGAGACATATATTCCAGCACATCAAAACTAGAATTTCATAGCACCGTCTAATCACGTGGAGTCCAGGGGACCAGAGACGTGCCGTGATAATCGGGAAGCATGTCTCACACGAATCTGTGGCTCGCCGGCACCGGACTGTTTGGCGGACTGTCTGCCTGCCCGTGGCATTTTAAACACAGCTCATGATCCCAGCGTTCCTGGTGGCCGTCACCAAAGTTACATGCTCTGTTCACTGGGAGGGGGGGGGGGAGTGCGTGGTGACAGAGCCTCCAATTCAGTCATCGACGGAAGCTCGAGGGCCGGTTAGGTTTTGGGTTCGGGTTTGGGTTTATTGTTCTGGGTTTCCTAGAGCACCTGTGTCTTTTCTGTGTCTACGTGCGGAGGCGGCAGGCTCATTGGCAAGTCTTTAGCCCGCTCATTAGGAAGTCACAACGCCTTCGTTCCTTAATTCTATGACAGGGAAACAGGCCGACAGGAAGCCAATGCCATCGAGTCCTGACCATGGGTTTACGTGGCAAACATTCGCTGAAATTGTCACCCTTTACAGTGACACGTCGACCGATGAGTCAAGGATGTTTCATTAATGCTATCGAGTCCAGAGCGCGGGCTCAAGTGGCACACACCGCTGAAAACGTCATCCTTTGTAATAATGGCAAGCTTCTGATTCAATCACGCTTACGTGTCATCAATCTGCTAATGATAAAATGTCCATCTGATGTGACCACCAAGGTTGGAAATGGTGATGTTTTTTGATGCCGAAGAACAACAGAAAATACGTGTTCTAAAAAATTTATGCTCTAAGCGTTTGATCTTGTGCCTCCATAAAGACATATTATAGCCATGTTCACAAATTTCTAACTTTGCAAGCACATGACTGTCTTCATTCAGGAAGGAACAAGTATGATGGCATAGCTGACTTACACCAAGAATGCCAACTTAAACCAGCGTAACTTTGTAAAATTTTGTACTCCAAAACAAAAATTATATTCCAATACCAAGAGCAAAAAGCGAATTTCCAACCCTGGTGACCACTCTTGCCAAGTGGGATGCGTTTGGATGTTTCGAGCTTTGGCCAGTGGTTACTTTATAACGTCTAACAGCTCAGCAGTGCGTTACACTATAAATCTGGCTACTGTTTTCTTCCCTCCAGTTTTCGGAGTTTTCTGCGCCATGAGATTTCCTTGGATATGGTATGCAAGACTTGGTGTGGACTGGAATTATTCTTATTTTGCATTCACACATATATTCACCAATTCACCGTTATGAAGGCGGCTTTTAAGCCGATTTCAAACCGGTGAATTTCGGAGTGGTACCCACATAATACCTGCTCATGGGAACAAGACGGTGAGTGATATCATAGTAAGTTATCCCAATATTTTCCACTCTGTACATGGGGACACATGCAGGCAGACAAACAGATAGGCCAACTGACACCCAAGCAGAAGGTAATCCGAGCTCGGCCTCGGCAAGATTTCAGTCTCTGAGCTCGCACAGCGGCCCTACAGTCCCATGGACTCTGAACGATTACAGCTGTCTCCCATAAGTCCCTTCGCTGTTCCAAATGGCCTCCGTCCTACCCAGCTCTGCCGCACAAGGGCGTGCGGGGTGAACTGAACGGGAAAACCTGCCGTCATTTGCCCGGCCCGAAACAGGCGGTCTGTGCATGGCAACGAACGGCAATGACTGGTTAAAGACAAGAGTACGATCAGAAAAACTGCAATCTCCTGTTGTGAAAAAAAAAACACGAAGCAATCCCACTATGATACTCATGTTCTACGAACAGCCGGCATAAAACTCTCGTGTGCGGTGTATGTTGCACATATGAATGGTAAGAGAATGATTTCCTGTTTTGGTTCTCGTGAACGGCCGCGATATATTTTATAGGTGCTGCAATACGTCGTGTCCCGACAAAAACAAAACAAAAGCAGGACTCAAACACGCAGCGCCCGACAAACAGCCTGCCTCGCCCGGCGCTGAGTCGACTCGGTCGCCGAGCGGGCCAGTGCCATGACTCGCAGCTGTCGCCTCGCCTCGCAGCCTCTCTCGTCCGCGCCGATCGCCGCCTCGGTGTCCCGCTGGCCGGACCCACCGCCCTCTCAAGCGGGACCCCTGCCGGCCGACCAGCACGGGCCGCCGCTGCCGTACCGACCGCCGCAATGACCGCCGCGGTCAATACGCCACATCCGCTGCGGGATCGCGCCCGAGCACGGGGCGCGTGTCAAGGCGCACTGACATGCCGACACCAGAATGACGTCCAGTCCCGGCCAGTCGGAGCGGCCCCTCCGTCAACACGACGCCGGCCGCCGCAGACCGTGACGCCGTGACGTTACACGGCCGCACGGTCGCCCGACCGTGACACCGTGACGATGGACGGCCGCCGCCAGAAATGCCCGGCCGACGTACAGTACCCTCGCCGACCGAAAGCCTCTGTCTGAGTCCCCAGCAAACAGCACGAGTCACGCATCTGTCAACAGCGACACAAAAGCTTTCTGCCTCGGCAGAAAGGCCTGATGTCGGGCTACTGAGCCGTGCCATCATTGCGAAGGATGCTCAAGGTCAAGATCTGTGTTTCGCTTTCTCCTCTTGCAGCGAACCGAGACACAAAGTGATATAATTTGAAACAAGACTGTATGGGCCTAGCCTTGCAGGTATTGCGAAATCGCTTTGTCCGGCGAGTGTATGGAGTGATGCCCTCATTCATCAACAACACATACGACCTGAAATGGACTTTTAGAAACACTTCCGATCCCAACAGCTTTCTCGGATGACGTTCGGGACCAGAGACCGTCCTTAGCAAAGCCTGTTGCATAGACTGGAAGCCTCACACCCGACCGTGCAATTCCAGGTGACGGCAGCTCTGTGGAAGAAGGCAACTACGCCGTCCAGGCTACGACACGATCATGCGGCAGTCAGCTGCCTCTCTATTGGCCAGCTGCCAGTTGATCCGTCGACCAATCATCCAACGCCAGGACGACTCGGAATTGTCGTTATCATCACGGGGAAACCAGCGTTCTTCTGGCCGCGCTACCTATCACGGTAGACTATTTTCTTCCTTGTATTACAATAAATCCCACCTCAATGCGCGTTTTGCTTCACTTCGTCATTAACATATAGTCCTATTCGGGTTGCTTCGTTCCGTTCATGAAAACGACGGCAAGATGACCCCTGCGGCCGCAGTGAATCCAACGAAATTCCGCTAACTGGAATGATCGATCAAAGTCCAGCGCAATTTAATGAATTGCAACCAAATTTAATTAGAGTATTCACAGACGTGCAGCAAAGCCGATTCAACCCATCGCAATTTTGCGACATAATAGTCATCTAGGGATACCGGCCTTCCCGGATGTGCATGTATTATACCACTGCTAAAAAGGTTTCTCATGACCATAAGCAAGGCAATGTTTGGTCAAAAAACAGTCGCCAGTGGTGTGCATACCACTTCATGCCGTGCATGATACCCTTCCGACCTGCATTCGTTCCTTCCGTTGGTCACTAGTCCAAACATGAGGCTTGGTCAATGCTTTAAAGGAAACAATACATTACACCATGTCGGAACCCACAGGAAGTAATTCGCATTACGACCAGCAAATGGGCACGCCACTTACCTTGTCCTTGTCACCAGCGCCATCTGTGGACGGCGTCCGGTACATGTGTGTGAGCGGATGGTCGCCGGGCGGCGCCGTCGGCGCGGCGCTCAGGGACCAGTTGGGTGTGCGCGGCGCCAACAGCGGCGGCGGCGACGGGCTGGCGGGCGGCTGAGGCCGGCCGGGCGGCACGTCCAGCGCCAGCAGTCGGTCCACATGACGTCCGGCGGCATCCGCCTCTGCCTGCAGCTCGGCCAGCAGCCGGCCGGCGTCCGCAGCCACCTGGGAGCTCTCCCGCACCAGCGGCGCCAGGGAGCCGTGCAGGCCTGAAACGGAGCCGGCGCTCAGTGCAAACATTCCCGCTCTGCACCAACACGACCGCTTGCGTGTACAGGCATACCCGAATTCAGAGCAGACGATAATTACGCACGGTACCGACACTCACGGCAGACACTCACACCCAGCGCAGGCGTGAACAAACTCAGCGCGGACACGAACGAGATCGGACGCAGCGATGTTCGCAAATCAACAGTCTGTAGGCAGACAATGTGGACTGAATGGTAACATCATAAACATGACAGTCTGTTACCACAACCTACTCAATTCAAGGTCATCACAGTTAACACTTTCGTGCGACGGCAAACGTGAGCAGTACAATATAACACCACAAACACTTATGCATCGCCACGCCACGTCCACGGACCTACCTTTGAAGTTCGCCGAGGGGACAGTGCGCCAGGAACTGTCTCAAGGTGCTCGGCCCGCGCCACGAACGTGTCGAAGAAGGCCAGCAGGTCCAGCTTGCCCTCCACCAGCAGGGGCGGGTCGGTCTGGGGCAGAACCAGGGCCGGCTGACAGACAGTCGACCTGGGACGGTCCAGGGCCGGTGGACGGTGCCGGGAAGGGGACGAAGGCCGCCATATTCTGTCAGGGCCCCTCCTGAGTTGTCGGCATACCAGGGGTAGGCCACGGAATATGACAACCACATGTCCACCACACAGCAGTGCAGGGGTCTTTGCTGAAACTGCTGTACACGGCCAAGGGTTAGGATCATTGGAAGGGATTTTTACCAACAACGGTGAATGCCATTCTTATGCTCTCTTCTGTTCTCTTACATACGCACATAACGTGCTGAGTGTGAAAAGTAACCTGGCCAAGTTCCACACCTTACAACCAATGACGGACCATACTTCCTAACTTAATATTCGGCGCGCAAAGTGAGGATACGGGCAGGTACGAACCAAGGCATTTTGCAGCCGTAAATATACACCTGTATGCTACCTCACAATAGCATAAAACCACAGAACACTTCCCTTCAACCTGCGCATTAAACAGCTCACTAAAGGTGTTCAGCCACGACAGCAAACCAGTGGCAGATTCGGAAACGAGTGGAAGACAGCCCTGTCGATATTTACAAGACAAATTCCTGACAAAAAAAACAAAAACAAGAAAAAACACTGTCATTACGGAAAATGTTGGGTTAATCATGTCCCGTGCTCCGATTTCCGAACCACGTGTGCCAGGAAATCGTCGCCTGTGTACATGTCTGGGGTTTTTGGATGGGTCAACACTCGACAGCTGGGCGATTCGACGTCCACGTTCCCAGCGGCGGCCGTGCGCCGGCGAGGTCGGCCGGGCGCGGCCGGCGGCCGCTCACCTGGCGCTCCGGACCGTCCACCGGCCGGACGGCCAGCGTCTGGGCGTCCACCACGGACTGGGCCACGGCGCCGGAGACGATCGAGTCGGCCACCTGCCAGCTGTAGGCCGCCTCCTGGCAGAACTGGCGCAGCCGGTCCAGGCCGGCCAGCAGCGCCGACACGTGCTGGCCGGCCGCCCCGTACACGGCTGACGGAGAGGGCACGGCCGTCAGACGTACACAGGGGAGCACCGCGCTCCATCCGTCCGACTGAGGGAGCACTGTCGTCCGAAGCACGCAGAGACACAGGGCACACGGCTGAAGGATGGAACATGGTCGTTAGACGTACACAGATCTTAATACTAAATACGACAGGAAAAATGGCAGTGTCAAAAACCTGCATGAGAACATCAAGTCATTTTACCTAAACAACGATGCTGAAGAACCATCGACGCTTGAACAACGCGCAGAATATGGTTGGTTATTGGGGCTTAGCGCACAGAATGTGAATCTTCCCAAACTGATGTTTAGTCCTGCTGAGCAAGGTCCAACTGGCACTATCTGAGGCTGCCGTGGGGGCCAGGGCGGCGGCAGCGCTGCCGGCGGTTCGGCGCGTCCCGGCCGGACTGACCTGGCACCACTTGGTCGGCCGGCTCCTGCAGCAGCCGGTGGGTCAGCTCCGGCGGCAGGCCGGACGCGGACACCAGCCGGCCGAGCTCCGCCGTCAGGCCCGACAGCGCCTGACGCAGCCGGCGGTACGAGGCCGAGAACGAGCTGCCGACACCGCCGGCACCGTCCGGTTAGGGGAGGCCATAGCCGGGCCAGAGCCCGGTGTCGTCAGGTCCAGGGACTGGCACAATGTGGCGCGTCAGGCACCGTGTGGTGAGGACAGGTCTGATCAATGGCGTGCTCCAGTAACGCACACGCACATGCTCCAGGACGACAGAAATGTCATCAAACACACGGGTTCAGTTCACGTTCACCATTGGGACACTTGGGTGATATGGCTATGATTAGCTTGGACTTTGGTTAGCATGGACTCTGCTACCAGCGCTACCCACTTCGCCGCGTTCGGACTAAACTGATAAAACCTCAAAACGCAAAAAAGCATACTGCAGGCAATGACATGGAGGATAGGAAAGAAAAATGCATACGTAATACTGAGCTCACTTACTCCGCAAATCGTTGATGATGGCTGTGCGCAGCCAGCTTCCTCTTCTGCAGCTGAACGAACCGCTCCTTACCCAGAGCGCAGGCGGCTCGGAGTGTTCCGCACTGGACGTCCCCGTCCCCGCGGTGAAGTATGATTTCACAGTTCGGCAGCTCCCACTCTGAATAACAAAGGTTATTCTCAGCTGGGCAGTGAACGCAGTATCATGAGGTGGTGCACGATACAAAGGACAGGATTCCACATTTCCATCGTGTAAATTCAAAAACACAAAAACCCCGATTTTCTAAAAGGAGACCTTTTAAACTAAAAAACAAACAGAACATTTTGCGACAAAGAGCACACCGAAAACATAGTTAACGGACCGCCATACACAAATGACTTACAAAACACTACACATCTGTCTCACCCAGATTTATTATGGTCTTCAGCATTACAAACTGGGTGAGCGCCAGCATCAAGTCTTTGAACTTTCGGCCGCCAGGTGACAAAAAGAGGGCCGGGTTGATCAGCGGCAGTCTGGCCGCGTCCGGATCCTTCTGGAAAACGATCAACACCAATGAACGCAGGACGAAATGCTGCCACGACTAACTAAAAATACAAAACCTGATACTTTTTGGAGAACGCTGAGTGCGTACAAAAGTGCGTGAAAAGAAAAGCACACATAATAGATCGTTAATGGGATTGTGCTTAAGTCATCCCAATCTGAAAGGTGAATGAGGACAAACGAGCTGGATTTGATGTTCTCAGACGGCGTCCGGGCGGCAGCACGAGCAGACCCCGCGATACCTGTTTGATCTCTTTCAGCCAGGCGACCACCGCCTGTCTGTAGACGGAGCTCTGGCGTTTGTCGAGCACGGGCCAGCAGTGTCGGAACGTCTGCCGGCACCGCTCCTCGTCCAGGGTGTGCAGCAGGAAGTGCACCACAGACTGGAACGCCCGCTCGTTGGCGTGCTCGAACGTCTCCTGCCGGGGGACGGCGCGTGAGCAAAGTCCCAGCACTGATGAGGGACAACATCTCCCTACCATAGAACGGACAGATGTACGGACTGAGGCGCTGACATACATGTAGATAGTGCAGCACTAAATCCAGTGATATCAATATGATGCAACAATGGTTGAGTCTGCACTTAATATTTTGACAATAGCATACCAAACCTAATGAAACTAAAACAAATGCAACTCTACATCTTATCCTAGGAGGATGATAACAACATAAAGCTCCATTAATGTAACAATCCTGATAAATGCATGTGAATGCATAGTCTACCTTACAAACTTGTTTCACTGAGAGATCTGTGTCTTTGAGTTCTTTGAACATAGCATTTCACAGCTTCAACGTGGAGACATTACACAAGGAAGAGTACATATAAAAAACATTATTCTGCCAGGTTCAGTGTAACAAAAAAGGCTGAGGAGGACTTTTCTACACATCCCATCTAAGCAGCAGGGATTTAAGGAGCATTCAAGCAAGAGAACCAAGCTCTTCCAAACCAAAATGGTCATTGTTTATCCTGGGCTGACTATATATAGTATGTAGTTATATGTAGTTAAAATAGTATGAAGATGATGTGCACACAATCTCATGCTAGCATATTACAATTCTACACATGTTTCTTTTACTTCCCATTTCTGAATCTACTGCCCCCCACACTGGCAAAGATGGTGGGACTGCAATGCATTGCACCAGAACTTTGTAACAGATAAATTACAGAAAAGCATCCAAAAGGCATAGCTATTTACTGTAGTTCTGAAAACTTTACGCATAATATGAGATATTAACACTATGGAATATAACCTAATTTCCAACACAAAGTAAAACATTGCAAATGTCCATAAGTATGGCTGTATGGTCAAGCATCAGCTCTGCATTGGCAGTTTAGTTTTGCAAGCAACAAACCATGCCACTTTCTGTAAAAAAGAATTGGTAACAGGCATCTTTTGCTAAAAACCAAATCAATGCCACTTTTGTGCAGGTTTGCGTGGAAAACAAAGGAACATATATCAACATGACCTCATTTTATATGGTGGCTGATTACATGGAAAATTGGCTGAAAACCTCGCAGGATGGTTGGCTGATTATACGATACATTCATGCATCCTTTCTTTATATGGTGGCCAAAGAAGGACTTACAATGTTTTTTGTAAGTCACAAACACTATTTCAGATGGTGCACTATTCTCAATGACTGACCAAATACTGTCAATCTATAAAAACAAGTCCACCAGAATAATTTGGTGTGGACCAAATATCACACTGTGTTCTATTCCATGGTCCTGCACACAAATCAATGCTGAGAAATGCCAGTCTGTACAATATGGACCAAAATTATTAGCACTGTAAAGAATTTATTAAAAATGTGAAACAATATAAAACATTCACTCAAAGTAAGACCTTGTGGAGATCATTCTCAAAACATGTGTTGCATGATCAGAAGCCATAAAATATAAGAATACCCATACATGCAGTAATCTTCACTTATTAAACCTGCTCTCACCACCAATGTCTGTCAGCAAACAGATATAATGAAAATAAAACATACAGATCCCCATAGTCACCATTAAATAGGGGCATCATTTTCAACCAAATATGAAATACTAGTCTCAAAAATCTTCTGACAAACACCCCAATTCACATCTGTTTTCCAGCAATTTACAGCTTGTTTCCAACATTTCTTGTGACTTTCCTGCCCACTGGTTTTAAATCAAGTAAATTTCTGGTGCATTGGTGGGCAGTTTTTTTTAGTCTGATCAAAGTAGTCTGATCATGTGAGGCTAGGGTTCAGAGCTTGTGCTAAGAAGAGTTTGTGGCATGGATTTCGACCCCTACACCCAATTGTTCATTTTCAAACAAGTTTTTTTCGTGGTGGAAGTTTAACACTGGTGCCAGCCATGCATCATGACAGCTGGGTAGTCAACTCAACCCTACGATGGGACTGACCTTGCAAGGATGGGAAGACCAGTGCTCTACCAAACTGCTGATCAGTGTAACTAAAAATCACTGGATGTAATGTGACACTGCCTTGATGAAAACACATGCATAAAAAGCATATCAGCTCATCACACCTGCTTCCAAGAATACTGCATGTAAATATCTTTTAGGCATTATGGCACATTGCATACATTAAGTGCCCAACAAACACTATGAGCAATGCTTGCAGGATACAAGTAAATACAACAGCAAGGAAAACAAAAGTACCCACATCAGAAAGAATTATCTTGGAGCCAGATGCTTGTCTTTCATATCCAAGAAGACAGAGATTTGAGTGTATAAGCTCTCCTACACTCATCTTCAGTCTATACTTGGCTGTGCAAGCGACCACGCCATGTACGCACGATGCACTCAAATGCCAAACTACCTTATGAACACTTTTAATCCTCTAGTCATCGAAATCCGTTACAAGGCAGAACTAGAATCATTCATCCAAGACAAGTTCCTCAAACACTACGAACTGGTGCGAGGAAAAACCAAATTCCTGTACAGTTAACAAATGGAACAAAACAAAATCAAGTTAAATGCAGGAATGCATCACTAGAACTAAAATCACTGAACAATCGCGAACTCAGACCGCTTTCATCAACGCCCAGGCGATGTTGTGCCCATTTTGCCGTTTGGTGCGTCAACAATTGAAATATCGGCGCGTTACTTTAAAGCTTCCATATCGCCAAGAACGAGCTCCCAGATCTCTCTTGCTAAAAAACTTCATGGGATTGTGATGTTAAGAGCTAGAGCTTTACCCATCGTCTCGTCTCCCTATTTTTGCAGAAATTCGGGTTAACCTTGGACTTTGTGCGTCCTTGATATTTGTTGTAACCTGCGAACTCTACCGATTGGTTTCGGCTCCAGGACGCTGGATCAGAAAGCCACTAGGATTTAGATGACGGGCGCATGTAGCGGACATGTCCTGCTCGCTTGCCCAGCTTTGGTGTAAGCTAAAAATGTCTTTCAAGGAAGCAGAGCAAGATAAATCTATATCGTGAGGACATTAAAGACTACCAGCCCGCCATTTATAAATTTACCCTTTGAGGCTTAATAAGCCTCCCTCTGAATCGTGCTGCACAACCTAACCCTGCCCTTTTGGTGCTCATTCATGTGGGAACGATGCTGTGGGACGGGTGTGGCCTCTGCCACACCAACTTGAAAAGTTGGTTTGGTATGACCAACCAGCTTTTAACGGTGGATGTTTGCGAAATTGCTTGTCGCATTGAACCATCCACACCCCAAGTTTTATTTTGTTGCAGAACTAAGAAGTACAAAAGTAAAAATAAATTACACAGATGAAAGATACAGATTACGGGGCAGCACCATCATAGAGCATTCCTGTCCATATCTGGATGTTTCTGTACCGAGAGTCCAATGAGGCCCCGAAATAGCCAGGCACCTCTCTAGCTAACTTTGACTAGGGGTAGGTACATACCTATCGTACCACCTCGCAGCTAAAAACAATTGTGTAAATGTAAAATGGAGCCCAACATGATCTTCTGTCAGCTCCCAACCAAATTTCAGTTAAACTAGCACCCAAACTAAAACTAAACTAAACTAAACTAAAACTAAACAGCATGTTATCTTTCAGCACGCAACAAATAAAATCGGCCTCATTTCCCATAAAATATTTCCGACATAAGCGCTGGCTTACAACATCCAGCATATGCATAACAGCCTCACTGGGCATACCTTGCATCGGCAGCAAGGTTTCCGAAAATGTGGGGCTTTCCAATAACTGGCATTAAGAGCAGCGGTTCCCGGCGCCTGCATGCTGCACAATATGTGATGGGTGTGTAGTATGTATCGTTTAGGCCGCTGCACTCTTCAGTGATGGTTTACACAGTACTACGGTTTATACCTCGAACAGACGGAAAAGCAGAAGTGCTATCTGCGTCATTTTCATCAAAATCGAAAATGAAGTGGTTGAAACCTGGTGAGAAAATAAAGAGGGCGGGCGGAAATTCAGTATTTGGGACTGACCGCACTGGTCTTTACAACAAAATCTTTCAAAGCAATACACCACCCATGTGCTCACTCAGTAGCAACAAGATCGCTTTACAATATAACGATTGTAATCATCAGTCAGTGTAATCAGTCATCATCATCAATGTAATCATTGTAACCATCAGTCAACTGAAGCTAGGTTAAAGACTTTAATGCAAACAGCTGACATAGAACTTACTGCGGGTCAAAAACTTTCTCCAACGTCAATAACCTAGCTTCACTTCAATTGACTTTGCAGAGGTCATTGAGCGCTGACAGTGACCATATGTACCGATGTTGGCTATCTTCGCCGAAAGTATGTTGAATGATGCGTTAAACGCCCTTGCTTAAACTGACACTACACCAATATCCCATGTTGCTCAATATTTGCTCTGCTAAGATTAAATAACGACGCCATAGGTCAACGACCCGATATGACCTCGACACAAAGTTTTCACTCAAGACGTTAATTGCATGAAAGTTGTCGTAGTCCACGTTTCAAAACTTTAACACTCATCCCTTTCCCCTTTGTCTGACAAGCCGTGTAGAAAGGCCTGTAAGGGCCGAAAGTATCCAAACTTGACTTTTTCAGCCTTATCTGACATTGCAGATATTGCCCTAGGGTCATGAAACTTGCACACAGTATGATTGTCTGTGGCCCCATCCCCTGACTTTTTTCTGCTTGTGAGACGGGGGGTGGGCACAGTTACAGATTTAGGTTTTTGAAATTCCCAAACTTCCTTTTTCCTCCCCACCTTAGTGTACATACAAACTGAACAATGGCAACAAGATTCCGTTTCCAGACATTGACATAGATGCGATGAATGGGACCTTAAGCACGAAGATTTCCAAAAAGCCAACTGATGTAGGAAGGTGCCTCAATGGCAGGGGTGAAGGCCCTACTCGGTATGTATATATATATATATATATATATATATATATATATATATATATATGTATGTATATATATATATGTGTATATGTATATACCGAGTGATCAGTGTCATCCGATCTTTCCTTAGAAAGGATTTCAGAATCTGCTTTGACTGGGAGTCAATCAGCCAAGAAATTAGTCGCATAACGTAAGTTCTGGCCAATAATGGCCACCCAAAAGAGGTATGGACGAAGAAATTAACGCTTTTATGAATCGGCATGTACATAAAAGGAACGTAGCCGCCGACAGCGCAAAGAAGAACGTCGTGCAGTTTTACCGGATCAGATGACAGCAGCATAGAAAACAGATGAACGTATCCTGCAAAAGGTCATATGTGATAGCGTGAAACCTAAGGACCATACAAACAACTTTAATCCGGCACTTCCTGGCGTGTTTTTGCACCCGCGACTGCCAGGGGGTCTCAAAAAGGGCGTCCCCTGTCATCTCAGGATCTAACCGTGGGATCTGAAACGGTCTATCATCATTCGATAGCCCTGAGTCTTGCGATTCAAAAAATACAGATCACAGGCCACGTAAAACGCATAACACGACCTGGGAAAAACTGACATCGTTAAGTACATCACATCACCAGCAATACTGGTCCATCTGCCGGGTATCAAACGACAGTTTTCTACATTAGAGACATGCCAAAATGTTAAAAAATATTGGGTCAAAGTGAGCCTAGGTCAGAGGGAATACTGGTCTTATTCTATACGCAAAAGAACGATACTTACTCGTAGTCGCCTTGATCCACATGACAAAAAGGACGGAAGCGAAGCCTTCTGAAGATCAATTTGGCATGACTTGCTTTCCATCCAGTCAAGGTCAGTCTAGTTCAGGTTAGATAAGACTGCATTACTTTTCCTGACGAAAAACGGTAATACCCCTGGGATTCCTAGCTTCGTCAAGTGCAGAGCTGAAATGACTTCGCGTAATAATTAAATCTGCTCTTTCTACTCTTTAAAAAAACACGATCGTGACTACCCGAGAGGACCTGATGGACAACGCAACTATCATGAGATAAGCAACAGACCGAAGAGAGCTTAATGCTTGGACTTAATGCTCGGGGGCCTTTATTATTAAGCTGACGTCTCCTTCACTGAATATGCCAACTCACCCCACATTACGTCTGTTTTGTTAAGGCAAAGCTTGAAGTTTTACCTTATTTTGGCTTCGACTGATAGGTCCATCTAGACACGTAGCCAAGATTTTCCTTAAAGGGGTACCAAATGTCAAATTTTGTCATATGCCACAGACATATGGCGAAATTCACAAGAAAAGGTAACAATTTTAGGCAATTTATCTCAACCTTATTGCACAGGAAAACATATAATGTTTGCTTTTGTAACATATAGATATGATCGCTATTACGTATTCATGCGAAATCGCCATGTATCTAGTGCAGACCGCTTGGCTCAGGCCCCGTGGCCCCCCTTGGCTACGTCCCTGAGTCCATCCCTTCTGAATGGAGTACCTCTTGCATATATGCTTGCATATTTAGTACTCAAAATATTAACTTAACTTTAGGTCTGTGACACTTCATGGACCCTTCGACCGACACGTTATATATATACACACACGCACATACACACACATGTATATATATATATATATATATATATATATATATATATACAGTACTGGACATATTATTATGGATTTTTGTAAAAGAAGCTATACTGCTTGGAAACATGGGTGCAGGAGCTGATCGGTATTTCGATGCATCGGTATATCGATGTATAAACAATTTCTGAATGCATTTTCATATTCAGTATTTCTAATGAGTACTTTGTATTGATAAAAGCCCGCTTTTAAGCACTCATCCACTCAATTTGACTGAACGTCATTTTTTGCCCATTTTTAAAAACACAACTTCAGCGCTGGAACCTTTCCAGCTAAGTTCACTCTTGAATTTGACTGGTATTCTAGTTTCACTTTCGATTCATTCTGGATACAAAAAAGTTAAATTATAGCAAAATAATCACATTTCCATCGATTTATTGACGAATTAGTGAGGATGGGTAAAAGGGCTGACCTCAGTCCCCGTAAGAAAGGTCAAATAAAGACTTTACTGGAAAATTCTACTCTTAAACAGGTAGAAATCGCCAAGGAATTGAAGGTATCGACCCAAACAGTTTAGTTAAGAAAAATTTACAGAAAGACATTCCATTGGAGAACAGGAGAGTTGGAAAATGTGGCCCGAAGAGGAAGACAAGTGCAAGAACAGACCGCAAGATTAAAAATATGTCATTGAAGATGAGAAGGGCTTCCTGTCAAAAGATTTCAAGCATTCTTGCTAAAGAAGGGTTCCATGTTCATCGGAAAACCTTTAGTCGAAGACTCCTGGAGTGTGGACTGAAGGCCTACAGGCCTAGGAAAAAGCCGCGTCTTACCCAGAAAATGATTGAAGCAAGAATGTCATGGGCAAATGAGCACAAAGAATGGACTGTAGCAGATTGGTCTAAGGTAAATCATTATTACAGAATTCTATATTGATCATACTAATTTTTAGAAATAGTTCTATCACTAAGTAATCCGTTTTTAAATTTGTTTGCCTAGAAAATTATACAGGCAATTTTTCGATGAAAATCATGAATCTGTAGAGTAGGATTCTTGATGTCTTAAAAAAGTTCTCGATAAGCCAGCATCATTAATTCATTTCAGGTGGTGTTCTCTGATGAAAGCACCATATGTGTGCTGGATGACAGGGTTCAGACTGTACGACGACGTCCAGGAGAAGAGTTCAAACCTGAATGCCTGAGAAAAACTGTGAAATTTCCTAAAAAAATCATGGTATGGGGAGCAATTTCTACAAGCGGTACAAGTCGCTTACACATAGTGGAGGGAACTATGAATGCCAGCAAGTATATATCTGTACTAAAGAATCGTCTCCTACCTCAAATCAGGGACTGGGAGCTTGCTGATGACTGGATTTTCATGCAAGATGGGGCCCCCTGTCATACTGCCAAGTCAGTGAAGGCATGGTGTGGAGAAAATCAGGTGAAATTGCTCTCTTGGCCAGGCAACTCACCTGATATGAATCCCATAGAGAACCTATGGGAGGTTCTCAAAAATGAAATACATCAAGTGCCAATTACAAGCAAAACAACGCTGATGGCACGTCTTATAGAAGTGTGGTTTCATTCTGACAGATTGAAGGAAATGTGCTCAAAGTTGATTGAAGGGATGCCAAAACGTATTGAAGCTCTTTTGAAAGCAAAGGGAGGACAGACAAAATACTAGAAGGACAATAATAATTTCTCATACTAATAAAATGATATTTGATGTGTATTTGTCGTATATTTTGATGAAATGAAGCAAATTTTATGATTTTCTCAAAAATCCATAATAATATGTCCAGTACTGTATATATATATATATATATATATATATATATATATATATATATATATATACATATATATATATATATATATATATATATATATATATACAAGTTTGGTCTAAGACAACGGTATGCTGTGTTTTCATGATTTCTCTGGCGTATTCTTCAATGAGATGGGCATTTTTCTTTAATTCATGGCATAGTTTTGAAATAAGGCGTAAAAAATTGATTACATTTTAACGTTTCAGAAATACTGCTTTCCATCTTCAGAGTAATCCGCTTTAATAATAATAGTAATTAGGAATAAAAGACTTCGTTCCGTACACTGCATTGGTGCCCCGAGGACGACTTTATCTGCGACTGACGATGCATTAACGAGATGGGAGGAAAAACCCATCCTTAATGATCAAACAAGGTGAAACTCACCCGCCTAACGCATGTTAGGCTATGACGAATGACTTACTCGACAAATTTTGACCGACAACTCGAGTAAACTTAATAATGTCGTGACCACAGGCGCCTTTTATTCACCGAGGTGCTGCTCATGCGTTCTTTAAGGTCCAACTCAACAAACAAATAAAGTCCAGTATAACACTGTCGCTTAGGGAAGTGGCCAAATTAACACATTAGGTAAATTAGTAGGCTATTTCTGTACAGGGACAAACTGTGAGCTCCATTTCGAAAGTGCATTCAATAATAACGATCACTCCGTGCATGTATATGTATGTATATATATATATATATATATATATATATATAATAAAACATATATATATATATATATATATTTGTATAAATAGCATATGTACGGTTTCGCTTCTGCAGTTGGGGATGCAATCACAGCTTCGGCAAACCTGTTGTCTCCTGTGGCTAGTGGGCGGAACGAAACTTTATGCAAATGGCACCAACGTGCATGAAACCGCCAGATTAATGCTTCAATTACCGGCCGTCGGTAATTACCCGCCCGTTGCGGCTAATGATTTAACAGCTGTCCGTGACGGGGTCGGCCATCGGCTGGACCTGCGCGGGCGATATTTTACCCCGGTGTGGGCCGGCGCTGAAGCTGGCGACCACACTTGGAGCAAGGGGCCGACACGACGAGGTGAGCTGGGAGCAGCCGTGCGGTCGGCAGGAATCTCCCGGCTGGGCGCCTGCAGGTAATTTGGGAGGAGGCGGACGCCCGCCGTTAGCGCGGGAAGAGAAGAGAGACAGCTCGAACGGAGGCGAAGTCCCGTACAGAGACAAACGTGTTGGCAAAACGACTGCGGATGAGCGCAGCTGAACGGTCAGTAGCCGCCGTTGCGGAGTGTCACATCCCAGTTAAAGTGTTCTCGTTAGCAGTCAATAAGCAGGGTAAGTGAACGCAGCTTCTGGGTTTACGGCGATGCACGTTCATAAATTTACCAGTATGCGACGGTAAAATAGTGGTCGCCTTTACGAATAACGCGATCCGCACTTCTTCTCTGCCTATAAAGGATAAACACGTGAATGTAAACTATCTTTTGAAACGACACGGACATACCATACTACATATTTACTTCGCTGTGCAAGCCCGTCAGTGCTTGCTACGAGGGTAAAGAAGTAGCGGGACACCTAATGGCGGTACGCTCGAATCAAAACAAAAGGCCCTGACGTTACGCCCTCATTTCAGCCAGCGGCACCTCGGCTCAGTGCGGCGCAGGCACGCGCGGCAACCGAGCATCCGATACATCCTAAATCAGGCCATCTGGGTTTCTCCCTTTGAACTCTCCATAGCGCATGCGAACCGATATGCAAAGAGACTCCTCACCCCCACAGATATTGTCTCCAAACCCCTCGGACTGATCGCCACCCTGGTCTGAACCTGAAGAAAACTACATTAAATCTGCGCCGGTGCGGCGCTGGCAGGAATGAAGTCACCTACACTTCCCTCAGCATTCTATTGGCGGCGCCTCGACGCGCCGTTCGGGGGGATGAACCGCTTGGCTCTTATACCTGAAGCAACCGTCGTGGTCTCGGCGGCTGAACTACATGATGTCGCAATGTTTTGCTGTAGAGCTTCGTAAGCGGCAGGAAACATTGTCCGGGAGCTCCTTTGCCGCGAAAAGTAGCGAGAAAGAAAACAGCAAACGAGTCACTCAACAGGTCACATGCATCGTGAGAACACTTGCCTCCAGCTTCAGTGGAGCTTTCGGCCCGCTCGGCCGAAACTAACGCAGAATGACGGCCGTCGCATCTCCAGCTGACCCCCCAGCTTGTTCATCACCACCTTGCCACTCCGACTGGCTTTTTGTTTCGCACGCCAAGGGATTACAACCCTCCTTAACAGCAATCAGCGAAATCCTTACTGCCATCGGTTGGCTGGCGACCGTTGTAAACACGAGGAAACAAAGCTGGATTTCGGTTGGTTTGGTTGCACAGCACGCACACTGTTGGCAACGAAACAGTGAAATGTGGCATTCAAAACGACTGGATTAAATGTCCAGGAACCATTGCTTTGGACAGACCAAGGGCACAGGTGGGCGGGTACAAGGTTGTTGTACGTGATTTCGCGTTGTTGTGAGACTGCTAGTGGCTGCGCAGAACAAGCAGAAAAGGATATCTACACGTACGGCTTGCGAATGGTCACATAAACAAATGTTGCGTCGCCGAATTTGCGTTCCTGACGCGTGCAATTCGATTGAGATCTAACGGAGGCTTCCGAAATGATAAGTGTTGCCTGACACGGTCTTAGTTCATTCTCTCATACACTACCTTGCACGTAATGTTGTTTGACGGTATATTCCATGATACCAGAAGCCATGATACAGTGATGGTGCTAAAAGTATATGCGACTTCACTTCTGCTCGAGACCAAGTCCCTCTGCATGTATACACTGCGGAGCATGTTTACGAAAATTATGTTGGCAATGGCAAGCGATTTTTTCCAGGCTTTGGCTAGCAGTAAACAAAATCTGGTATGAATGACGATGAAGAGGACTTCACCGCGAATATCAAGTGCCGCTCGACAGCAGGAATAATGAGCCGCGAAACAGTATTATCGCCTACAAACTTTGTAATTGTCCAATACTGACTTTGATTTTCACGGTTATCCTCATGGAAACATGGCTGTTGAAACGTAAGTTTCGGCTACAGACCTAACTGTGCGAATTATTCAGTGTTCAGTTTCCCTGTGCGTAAAACAGTTAACTGTAACACAGTCAGATTTGCTTGTTTAGCGCGCCATTGTCAAGGCCGACAAAGCGTTGTTAGACAACGTTCCAAGTCCGTCATTCGGTATATCTCACTTGGTCACAAAAAAGCCAAATTACATCCTCAGCAGCGCCAAGCCGCCACGATGAGCGGACCGAGTCTCTGATTCACTACAGGGAACCGCTGATCTGCTGGAATTTAACGCTCAGGGAGAAGGGTTATCAAAAAAATCAACCAAAAATGAGACATTAATATATGGCAGGCGCACCCGGCCACGCCTGGCTGTCATTAATTTGTTCTAGCACCATTCTGTCACCGTCGGGCAGTGCGCAGATATGTGATTTTCCTCTCGGCTTTCGTGTGATTTGCAGAGATGTGTGATTTTCCTTTTCTAATAAACGACTCCGACAGCTAAAAAAAGAAAAAAAAGGTTGTCACCGTTTGGACTGCGTTAGTTGTTGGTAGACGCCATGGAGAGACTTCTGCTGGCCGGTTACGATGATCTGGCACAGTTTAAAAGAGCGGTCTGTGCAACTGATACCAAAGGGTCACGGAAACATATCGCCAGATCCCTCAACCGCCCCGTAGGAAGAGCCACCCGTCAGCTTCATGGGTCGGTCATAAGAACAGGAGTAACAGTCATTTTGTTTGCCTACCTACCGCACGGGGACATTAAACCCCGGCACCACGTGACGTAAAATGAGTTTAAGACCGGAACACGTCACCGCTGGCGCTCCTCCCAGTCTGCAGTTTGTTTACAGAGCCCCACACGCGGCCGGCGCTCCCCGCAGACTGCAGCCTTGTTCCCGGCTGGCCGGCGCGCGGCAGGTGTAAACGTCAGGCCGGCCGGCTCCACGTCGCCCTTCTGAAGCCGCCGACCGGGCCGCCCCGCGACGCGAGCAAACACTGGGGCCGGCCAGGACGTCGAGTCTCTGCCAGGCGTTCAGTGCCGCCGGATCAGGCCGAGGTCTGCCTCACCGACATGGGAGGTATGTTGCGCAGGCTGGTCACAGACCGGCGAGGACTGCGGCAACGGCTGAACGCCGGGATGTCCGCTTTCCAGTTACTTGGGGGCAGAAGTCATGAATAAAGGTTCCCCTTTACAAGCACTTTCAAGCAATAAAAGTTGTCGATTGATAAAAGGGAAATGCTATTGACGTGCTACTGATTATAGTACTGCAACATCTCAGTGCTTTTAGACATCTGTTTCTTTTCAAGCCATCGATACAAAGCGAATATTTTCATTTTGATGAAGCGAAACGAAATTCCCATATTCGCCTCACACCAAGACGCCGCCTTTGGCATCCAGTCAACGTCGCTCAGGGATTCAGCAGGACTGGAGAATGAAAAATGGGTGGCGGAAATGAAACCTGCATTTCCACTAGCGCGACCGGAGTGCCAATGGCACTGAAGTGAATCAGGCTGGTCATTGAGCGATCGACAGAATTCCGTCGCAGTTGAGAAGGGACCATATTGGGAACAATGTGAGCGGGACTAGAAAACGCAGTCTTGAGAGACTGCGATTGCATAAAGGAGGAAGTCCGTAACAGCGACAGTGCGGGGTGTGTTACTGTATCCAAGGCACGGCCCGATGCCGGCAAACATCTGGTCCGTTTTCAACAAGCGGGAACAGCCGCAAGGCCTGCACAATGCACAAAAGCGCTGCACGGCGCGGCTGTCCGACATAGCCCTCGCCGTGACGTCGACAGACAAGCGGACAGAGGAGCCAGACGGAGCGGAGCCCCGGCAGCTTACCGTCCGACTCCCGGAGGGCGTCAGAGCAAATTGCTGCCTGTTCACCGATCAGCCTCTGTCATGTTAGGACCGGCCCGCTCGTGTTCAGGTCTTTAGCAAAGTTCGGAGGCTCCGAGCCGGGATCAAATACCGGCGGCTCCTGCGTCAGGCCGGGACGGGTTCCGCGGGTAAGAATCAAAGCGCGCGTGCTCCACGCTCCTCCATCAAGCTGCTGGTCGGTTCATGAGTGTAGCGGCTGTTCGCGTAAGGGCGGTTCTGGACTTTTGGGGACTTGCCTTTTTTAGTTTTAACCTCATCTGAACAAGGGAACTTTTTTACACATTCAGAAATGTTTTCGAATTTCTGTTTCGAGTAGGTACTAGTCACCAACTGAAAGTTTTCAATACAAGTCGCCAATGGTGGCAGAGTTTTGAAAGCATCCAAGGGAGCAAGACGATGTAGAGGACATCTGCCTGAAAAATGGCAGCACTTAAGTTTACGAACTTTAGAAAAGAAAACTTCAATTAAGGTGTTTTCCTTCCAAACTTTGATCGCTCGACATTCTGTAAACAACGTGCTATTGGAAACATCATCGGAAAACTGTTTTAAACCGGTGCTTTTACTTGCCCAGTCGTTCGCGTAAACTTGTGTGGTCTTGGTTACTTTGAGGTTGTTTCAATATCACAGTTACAAACGACCGTGCCATATAACTACCAGGAATACGTTTGAAGCAAAATAAAGGCGCATTATGACTAGTTTCTCGGTTGATTTTGCCGAAGATTGGCAAAGGGATTCGTGCCCAAGGCCACACAGTTCTGTTGACTGAGTGAACTGATCTTATTTCGATGGGATTTCAGACAAAACGACTCCTGGAACGCGTTCAAAACAAGGCCTTTCTCTGAAAACCGAAACAGAAAAAAAACATTTAGTTGCGGTAAAGAAATACACCCGTGCTCGGGTAACATGGCGTTTGAATTGAACTGGGTTTGAATGTGTGTATTCAGCGTTTGTTTTCGCTAACTAGCAAGACCATTCGGATTTGGGTTTTTCACACTGTACCAAAACTATATTTAGTTTTGGGGTTTAAACAACATCTCAGCGGTACTCGTGGTCTAGTTCCAACGTTCCTTGTCGCATTTAAACCCGTGGAAGGACAAACCTAGTTTCAGGCGAAGACTGCTCACGTATCTTTTACTTGTAGAGGAGGCTTCTCAGTTGTTCCATGATCTGTGCTTAGCGATTCTTATCGCATAAGAATTGACCTTACCACAGAACGATGCTGCTTGACGGAATAGGAACACTAACCGGGTGGGACACAGAAACAATAGCAAGTAGTTTTAACGAGCCCTGAACGGTCATTAGGCCATGTGGAGTTGGCTGGAGACATTGGCGTGGCTCACGGCAGTAACACTTCTCGGGGCGACAACGGCCAACCAACGAGGCCATTAGCCTCCGTTTTAGTATTGATCCCGCGCCGTTTCGGTGACGTTAGCTCGCGGCCGTGCCTTGCATTCTCCCGCCCACAGTTGCCGGCAATGGACTGGACTGTAACTCTGCGCCATGCCAGGCTACATGGCTTCTCTCCTCCTGCCAACGCAGGAGGGTCACTCAGGGTTTGCCCTGGCCAAGTATCACGAGCTAACCGAACTTCGAGGAATGTCTGCAAGCAGTTAGCGATTCCGCTTCGAATCTGACATGCATGGAATAGAGATGCTTCTAATCACCTTTTATAATGCCCCTCTCGTCGGGTTGAACATTCCACAGCGAATGTGCACGCCGTTATTGCAGTGTCGGTGGGGGGGGGGGGGCACGGACCAGCTGTCCCGGACACGGAGCCCGACTGTCCTGACGTGATCCGGACACGAAGCTCGGTTGTCCTGACGTGATCCGGACACGAAGCTCGGTTGTCCTGCCGTGATCCGGACACGAAGCTCGGCTGTCCTGCCGTGATCCGGACATGACCCGGACTGGGTCTGACTGGGACTGGGACTGGGACTGACTGGGTCCGGTCACGGCAGGCGGCGGGCGTGTCCGCGCCCGGCCGGCGACAAAAGTAATCAGGTGTCAACCGGGCGGCGGCGTTCGCGGCGAAATATGCGCCGGCGATCCTGTCCGGACGAGGCCACCACTCGTCTCGCGGTGGGCCGGCTCATTAGCCAGATTGGTCCGCCCCCCGGCCGGCCGCCCACCGGGCCAGGCCCGACTGGACGGAGGCGGACCAGCGGCGCCAGGGACACCGGTACACCCGGGGCCACAGACACAGGCACGCCGGCGGCGGGACGGGAACCCCGCACCCTGCTGGACGGACGGCAGACCAGCAGGACCACGATCATCGGTGGACCAGTGGAAAGCGGGGTGCCGCCGCCTGTTTCCTCACGGAGGTCCGGACGTCCGGCGATGGGTGTGGTCTGTTAACGGGTGGGCAGTTTACACTGCTGTTGGCTTGTTCTATGCCCCGGCCGTGACGGGCTCTCAATCCATTTTATCAGTTGGTATCAGCGCAGTTTGATAAGGGATGAAATGACGAAATGACGTAGCGCTGCGGTGGCCTGCGAGTATACCGGCAACGTCTGGATTCATCGTATATATACATATATATATATATAGAGAGAGAGAGAGAGAGAGAGAGAGAGAGAGAGAGAGAGAGAGAGAGAGAGAGAGAGAGAGAGAGAGAGAGAGAGAGAGAGAGAGAGAGAGAGAGAGAGAGAGAGAGAGAGAGAGAGACATATATATAGGTAGACAGCGGCCTGTGTCAAACATTTTAAGTCAGTCTAATGTTTTGTTTCTTCGGCCTGAAATGGTACATAAACCCCAGATACGTTGAACCTATGGCTTGTTTAAATTTATCGTGCAGTCAGCTGGTGCCAGGCGAGACGACAAAAACTTGCAACCGGTTCTCGATAACAGCTTTATTTTTCATCTAAAACGGTCCAGATTCTCATGTAAATTCACAGGAAAGTACTTACGGTCCTTATCAAGGCCGCAAAATTGTTACATCAGGTTATTCTCTATTTCGAGTGGCTTAGAGTTCAGTCATAACATCAAGATCTCACAGTTTGGTGGAATCTAAATTCGTGGCACCATGGTTATTTCGATGTCTTATTTTTGTGACAGAGCAAATCGGAATGTATCTCACTAGAATGTACTCGGTAGAAACATCTAAACCAGTAGCATTTGCGACGGCATTCACATTGATTCATGTAAAACGTCCGATTATTTTTTCTTTCCATTGAAAGGCTTTCAGGCTGTGAATGTTTTAGATTTCCCGTACTGAAGGCTAGTAAGCCTTCATTAGGGAATCTCATCAGGCAATAACGCAAGACATCAGCAAACTTTATCATTTTGATTTGCGCACTATTACCATACAATATACTGTATATAAACTTATATATTATGTACACTTATATATATTATACGTTACATTTATCATTACTGTATATATAATTGAGATGTAAAAATATACGAATTTTTTAATGCAAATATATTTGTATTCAAATAAAAGATAAAAGTATAAAAAAGTATACCAATATATCTTTATTAAATCTATAGTGCACTGCTTGTATATCAATAGATTATATAATATAATATATACTATACACTATAATGGATATAATAATTTGTATACTATGTTCATCCAGTGTTTTTATTAATTTAGTGCCTTAATGATAAGTAAGAGGAGACCAAAGAGCTTGGCTGATTACCGTGATATTCACTTTCCTTTCTAATGCTTAAATCTTGCCTAATTTCGACAGTCTTACGACTAACCTTAGGCTTTAGCCCCGCTCGGACTCATTTGAAGGACTTTGCATAACTTTAGGAGCGAGCGTGCTTAATCAGCACAACGACAAATCTCAGCATCGTTACGGCGCGAAATGTATTCGCGGCGTCCTGTTGACGGCACTGCCTCTACCGAGGTTCGCGCGGAGCTCTCCGTGGGCTCCAGACGAGACCAGTCTCCGGCGCTGCGCAGACTCCGTCTGAGAGGCGCCGGGCCGACGTTTAGTCCGCCTGCTGCTGTTCGTGTTCGCCGACCCGATAGGGCCCTTGTTCAGATTCCACTCCGCCGAACGAGCTCAAAAACACCCAGAACCGGTCCGGGAGAGGCGCCCCACGGAGTCTAAGGCTCGTATCGCCGCGCATAATCACTGCTTACAAATCGACTCGCACACTTAAAGCGCTCCTTACAAATTCATCCTTGCAGGATTACAACTACTCACCGCTGCATCGCGAAGAACGTGCAGTGTTGCTCAAGAAGTGCAATCGTCTGTAAGGAGTCTGAGCGGCGGAATGTGAAAACCTTTCAGAGAAACTGCCGTTTGAAAGGCGTCGTGAAGACTTAATGAATTTCAAGTTCGAAAAGCCGAAATGCAAGACGCAAATAGGAATGGCCGATTCTGCTGGAAGTAGTTAAGCCTATCGAGAAGTGGTTGATGCTAACGTGATTTCACGGGGATTATCGGTTATTCGCATGAGCCTTACTATCCGGAAACAAAGACGTAAAACCCGCGAGTCGTGCAAATTTGAGCCAATTATGAACTGTGCGTCATATCGGCGTACCAATTGCCGAATCGTAGTGCGCTAGTTTTTGGTATCGGTTTGCCATTCCATCTTTTTTATTTCATGGTTTCGATGGGAACAAAATTTGTAAAGCATGCCTTTCTTTTGACTGCCGGTTTAATGCATGTGAGAGACGGCGTGGACCCTAATGGTCATCGATCCGTCCCACGCCAACGTCCAAGACAAGCCTCAGAGTCGATTTTACCGCTTCACCACTTTATGCCGACAATCTGAAAGGCAACGAGGACAGAGTCGGTGCAGCTCTGCTGTCGGGGCCCGCTCGGTCGGAGCAGAACACCGTGGATCGGTCCGGGCGTCAGTGCTCCGGACGCGGCGGCGATATTCCGGATCGGCGACATTAACAGGACTGAATTGGTTCATCTTCCGAGGATGCATAATCTATCAGCCGGTCCGGGGACGGCTGCTGACTCGTCTCGACGCCTCGCGCGATCCGCGGTGACGACTCGCGGAGCGATTCGGCTTCTGCTGATTTCTCGCAGAGACACTCCGTCCGAGATGATGGCTCGCAGAGACACTCCGTCCTTGATGGTGGCTCGCAGAGGCACTCCGCCCGTAATGACAGCTCACAAAGCATTCTGTCCGCGATAATGACGCGCAGAGCATTCTGTCCGTGATGACGGCCCACAGCGCACTCTGTGATGAAGACTCGCATAGCATTCCATCCACGTCGATGGCTCACAGAGCATTATGACCGTGATATGGCTCACATAGCCTTTTGTCCATGATGATGGTCCACAGAGCCTTCCGTTCGTGATAACGGCTCGCAGAGCATTTTGTTCATGGCGACGACCCGCAGAGCTTTCCGTCAGTGATGAAGGTTCAGAAACTCTCCCGTCAGAGATGACGGTCCAGGACTCCTCCCGTCCCTCATGGCACAGCGAACCGCTGGGTCCGCGGCGATGAATCGCCGGACGTCATGGTTCGTGTTGCTGACTTGCCGAGCCGCGAGGCACGACGTCCGTGGTAATGACTGACAGAGCCATTTGGCTTGTGATGGTGACTCATAAGGGCACTTGGGTCGCGGGGCTGTCATGCAAAGCCATTTGGTACGTGGTGATGGGGACCACAGCACGCCGCAACTGACCCGCAGCGCACCATCAAGTGGCCCGTGAACATCAGACGCTCGGGTGCTGGCGCCGACTAAGCGACAGTCGGCATGCTGCAGGGAGGCTCCCTTCGTGCTGTCTGCACTTCTAGTTTTCATACTGGTTTGGTTTATCGCCTATTTTATGTGCTTGAAATTTCACTACAAAGGCGTGCTGGCATGGTCCGCGTTCTTTTCGAGCATTCAGATATTCGGACAAGCCGAGTTAGAGGAAAATGTTTTCGTCTTTTGAAGACTGTTCGAGAAAACAACATAAAACATGTTCCTGTCATTTCTGGCAGGAACAAGTGCCAACTGATGATCTGATTCTGTCCATATATCTGAGAAATCCAGCGCGGAAAGCAGCTGCATTGAGCGACAGTGCCACAGACTATCACAGATGTAACTCCATCACGACAGATCTGTTCAGAGCGGCCACGTTTGCGGGGCGGAAATTACGGTGTCGCTGCACGGTATTCAGCAGTCACGCCGTGGCGGTGTTATACAGGCCGCCGCCAGATGGTCTCAATTCGGCTGACACGCCGCGTGCAGCGTGGAGCGGCGCGTTTTCGCAACTGGCGGGGCTGGGTGGTCGGCCGGCGGCGCCCTGTCGGGCTGGCCGGGCACGCGTCAAAATTAATCATAACCTGGCGCCGGCGGCGACCTCCGCATCACATCTGTGGGGCCGTAACTCGGCAGACCCGCCGGCGAACCAACACAAACACGGCCGGCCGCCGCGCCGCCGCGAGATGCCCCGACTCGGCGGTCTGTGTCGCCGCAGCCGGCTCGGCCTAACGCGCTGCGGCGGCAGAACGAGGCGCCTCTGACGGGAGCCGGCCGGCGACGGACCCCGATAAACGCAGTCAGAACACGCTGAGGTGCTGTCCGAGATGATCTGATGACGGCGCGTGGAAGAAGAGTTAGAACGAGAAGACCGAAGTTCTTTCTCCTCTTCAAACTTCGTGGGGTCCTTCGTACGAGACTAGTGTTGTATAACACCGTCTGTTTTCTTTACGCATATTTCGAAGACAAGTTGCACCCAACCTTCCTGGATTTCCGCAGGGATTTTGTTATGTTACGGAATGCCAAAAGACCGAATACTGATTTTATATGATGGATAGAAACATTGGTGGCACCAGTGATGTACGCATTAGACGTCTCCACCCGCAAATAACTTGGACGTGTGGAAGATCTTGAAAGATGTGAAAGAACTTGTGAAAGATCGGTCTCTTTTCCTTGGATGACATCCAACAGCTCCAAGTCTCAATCTTGTCACAAAGTGAAGGTGAATGAAAACTGATAAACACGACTGAAAAATGATCTCATCATAACTGATTGTGGGCTATTCATCGCTGCGAAAGGTTTTTGAACGTTGTCATTCATGCACGGAATAGAATGTTATGCTTTTAAAATATTGCGATCGTCTAAACATGCAAAGCACAAATGAAACTGGCTCACAACTGGCGAACATAAATTTTTTATTGCACCTCTGTGCTGTTTAAATGTCAGGAATATACATGCCTCCTCCAGAAAACAATTACTGGCGTTACGACAATTATAAAGTTCGAACCTTTGACCTGAAGAGGCGATGCAAATCACCCTCTGCGATTTCGCCTGAAACAATTTTGGTCTGACTTTCCAGACTTTTGCCAGGTCATTGACCCTTAATTTACGGTTCAGTACTGTGATTGGAATTGTCATTGTCTGTCTGTCTGTCATTGGAACTGTCATTGAGGAAAAATTGTATTGATCCATATTTCTCAGATTCCTTGCATAACTTTGGTTTGGCCTCGCGCTTCAAAGAAGGGCAGATGCGGTTCACGAAGTTTTCGAGGAAATGATTCATTGCTGCCGCGCTTACCAGAACTCTCTTCATCAGAGTTAATGCAGTCTCTGTAAGGCTTTACAAATGCTCAGGTGGAACGAGGGAGCAATGAAGAAAGTCATGGATGTTATCTTCAATGGCTTGGAAGCTACGCCAACAAAACAGGACTGGCAGCAACATGCTAAATACTGCAGAGACACTAAAGCGCATTTTTCTTCTTCGTGGTGACGGCTATGCTGCAACAATAGCTAAACGTGAATAATCTTTCAAACAATAACTTATTTATTCCTTTAATTTATGCACGTTAGGTAAACATGGGTATGAAACACACATGTCTACAATACAAGAAAGTTTCATCAGACAGTTGCATTGTCACGAGTCCAATGGAATATCTCACTGGCGGTCGGGTTTAACAAGTAATCGGTGCCAAATCGGTGCCAAATCCTTAGGTCAATGCCTCCTCTTGGTCAGCATAACCGAATCTTTCATCCACCTCTCCTATCCGACGGAGAAGACAAACTCCAATCGGGCGGCAAGGCGGCGATGTTGCAATTCGTTTTACCGCCCGCACGAGAAAGCAACACTAATTGGGCCCAATTACCCGGCGGCGGGCGCGCGCGCGGCCGGCCGGCGCCGTGAAGCCCCGCAATCGGCGGTCCGGACAGACGCGGGCGGGGCCGGACACCGGACCGACAGGCGGCGGCACGCTTCTTACGGCGCCGGCTCCGGCGGCGGCGGCCGACACGGGCCGGCAAAAACGGCCCGGCGCCGGGAGAAACGTGATCGCTATCGGCGCGCGCGCCCTCCGATCGCCGTGTTTTGCGCGCGGCCACGCCCACCGCCGGACGCGGCCCTTTCAGTTCCGACTCGCTGACTGGGACGGCGCCGGTAGCGGCGCCGTGATTGCTGCTGCAGATTTGGGTCATTCAGTCGCGCGCGGTGGCGGCCAGGCGGGGGGACGGCGGACCGGGCGGCCGCTGTCTCCGTCGTTTCCGCTGGCCTCGGGATGGGTCCGTCGCTTTGCATGACGTTCGCAGTACATGACGTCACGCAGACCCCACTCTCGGCGCCCGTCGTTGTCAGTTAGCTTTCCTCGCTCCTCCAGAGTGGTGGGCGTCCGGCGGTTACGTCCACACGGCGGCTGAACGCCGGCGTGAACGTGACCGGGGGTGGGTCTTATCTGATCGGAGGTCCGCTCTTGTGACCCCGCGAATAGCTCCGCGTGCAGCAGTGCTGAGTCGTGACCGCTCCGATGCGAGCCGTCTCCCTTCTCCTCAGTAGTGTAAAGCTAATTTGGCTTTCGTCTGCATGTCAAGGGCCCGTTGATTTAAGCTCGTAATTTGACATCTCCAGACCGTGGTTTACCGGGTGATAGAACGTTTGCCGAATCAAACTCTTAGTGTTGGTTTGATGAGGCACAGATCTACATTACATGAGAACAGGCCAACGTTGCACGTTATTTCACAGACGCAGGCTCAGCTAACCGATGATGGACAGCACTTCTAGCAACATGCACAAACCTGTATACCAGCCAATCGTGACTGGTGTGATGACTCGTCCAACGTGCAAGTTGGGGTCTCCATAAATACCGATCATTTTTTCTCGTCGAAAAGATACCTGTCGCGGACATAGCTGAAGATTTACGAAAATTGTTGGGTCTGAATGGGATTTGAAACATTCTCTTTTCCAGTCACTGTCGTAGGCATAATCTTAAGATCTCTGAAAAGTGAGGATTTAGATCCTCTCGATCCACCGGGATCTGCACCCACCGCTAACAAAACCAAAAAAATGCGAATTGCAGACTTTCACCACGGTCAACATCCGTGAGCAGTCTTGGCACGTTCCGGGATGTGACATATCTTCCCGTGTGTGCCTTGACTAAAGGTCTGCAGCAGTTTTACGGGAAGAGGCAATTTCTCTCAGGTTTGCGCCATTTGAGACTGTTGATTATGAACCAAACGATGATTATGTCGCAAACTAATGATTCAGTCAGATTGCAGGTGTACATTTAGCCTTCCTATTTTGTAAAATGCTTATTTCCTGCTGTCTTTTCATGTCTCAATGGATGTTTTTTTTCAGTATGGTTCGTTTCGTAGACAAAATATCTGGATTTCATGTATGCATCTTAAGTATTCGGTAGATAAAAGTCGTTTCACAGCATTAAGATCGATGTCTCCAAACTTTACGCGCTGATCTAAAAAAAAAAAAAACGTTCTGAATGGCACCTTGCCGAGTGCATTGCTATACCTTTTGTAATATTATAGCTTTCGAATGTATCTCATATGACATTATCATCGACATATCTTACACTCCTTTCGTCCTCAGTTTCCCCATGCTCATCCAGTACACCAACGTCGAATCGATGACATCACTGTCGACGTCGGCAGTTCTTTGACGCGTAAAGCCGTTCACACGTCTGACGCCGCGTCAGAGCCTGATCGAAACTGACGTCGGCCGGTGAAGCCATCAAGCGCGGAACGAGAAGCCGATAACGGAGAGGATTTGTTCTCTTCTGATGTCCGCACTCTCGATCAGCACTCGGGATGGCTGCATGCAAGACAAGAAATGAGGAGAGTTGGGAAGGGTTGGGAGGAGGGTTGGTGTCTGCTTTAAAACTGGAAGGGTCCCTAGTTCCGCGTGTGGCCATCTGCGATCCGAGACTGGAACGAAGACAGGCGTCTCGTTTCATTTAGTGTTGGTTGGAATTCTCTTCCGACAAGTTCTCGTCATTTCGAGGCTTTGGGATTAATGAGAGAGGTCTGAGCAGCACTTTACTTGCGTCCGATAGCCACAGTTTCGGGTTGGAGGTCGGGTGAAAGGCGACTCCGAGGTCCGCCTCCCGTCCGGCAGTCACGGTGATGAAGAGACCCGTCCACAGATGGCGCTGGCGGCCAGCTGTGTCGCAGCCTGCTCAGTGGACATGGCTGGCACCGCTGCCATTGTCGTAATCGAGACGCCGCAGTCATACTGGGCCAAATTTTTCCGGTGAGAGGGGGGGGGCACGTCACGCCCAGCTGACTGTTGGAGACAGAGGTGAGATATCACACCAGGCTGTTGCCGAAGTGCCTGCTGCATTAAGTCAGTATCAAGGCAACTGTTCCGCGAGTGGAGCTCTCCATTTCGCTTTTGTTTTTGACTCTTTTTATTTTTTTGGAGGGGTTAATTGGGTACTGACAAAATGAAATTAGTGACTATAGATATATTTCTAACTGATACCAAATGGATATCGCCGATCACATATAGTTTCAATAAATACATGGCGAGATAAGACATCATTGATATCAAACAAGGACTTTGAAAATGGCTTGCCTCATAGCCTGTGCATCCTGCCGCTGTGGCTTTGCTGAACATTTTTGCGAGGTTTCCCTGCTGTTGGTAAGTACCGTGAGACCCCGTCGCCTGTTGACGAGCTTCGTGGGGGCGTCATCTGACCGCTGATCAGCCGGCCGGAGCGCCGTGGGTCGGCCGTGACCGCCGATCGGTATCAGTTCCGACAGTCACGCCGCCGTGACCACGGGCCGGAGCCGGCCGCGACGGCCGGGGCCGCGGATCCAGCCCGGTATCCAGCCCGCTCCGGCGGTGTCCGGAGCCGGCCGGCCGGCCGTTGTCACACCGCCGTCATGCAGTGTCGGCCCTGGGAGTGGATCACAGGGCCGGGCCGGGCCCGCACGGCGGTGATGGCCGCGGGAGGACATGCCGCCAGTCCGTGGTCGCAGCACACAGACCACTCGGCGTGTTAGTGTGGTGTGACGTTTGGTGTGGAACGCCTTGTAGGAACCACTGGTGTGGCTGCGGTGCTCGTCGGAAAGCAAAACACAGACTGCTGGTAAAAGGTGCTTGAAATTATGCGATCCTCAAATTATTTGCTTGTTGGAAGCATTTTAATGAGTTTAACTGATAGTAAGCGGCTCCATTTGCGCTTGTTACAGTTGGTAGCGTGCTGCCGTTTCTCCCAGGAAAGGCAAGCGAAATGATGTGTAGAAATTCTGGCTTGTCATGGAGACATTAACATCGCCTTCTGGTAACATAAAGAGAACAACAAACCATTGGCTTAATGACTCGAGGAATCGCGGGCAATCTGTTTCTGGCTGTGGACTCGCCTTCGGTCCTCGATGGAACCTTTTCGCTCGTGAAGAGCCCATTCCAGTGGACTAACTGCAAGTCACAGCCTGAAAGAAGGCTTTAACAATTAACGCCCCAGCTCCCAGCTGAGGTCCCAGATAAGATGGTTAATTAAGGCGGGATTTAAATGCCGCCGGTGCGCGGGTGACGTCAGTAGCCGGGGAGGGGAGCTGCGTGCCGGTCGCTCTCAGTCGCCGCTGCAGAGGCTCACAGTCTACGGCGGCAGACAGTTCTGGAGGACTCACACCCGGCTGAACCCGGCCGTGATGGATAACTGAAGGGCCGACGACGACAGCGAAGGTCAAATTAATCCTGCCGCTTCTGATGTGCAGCTTTGCAGACATTGCTCGCCCTCGAGTTCGTGATGCTCGTGTCCATTCACACCCTCATATAACAATGGCATTCTTTACGACCCCCACGTCTGCAACGAGAAGTACACAGTGATCGTTTACATCTTGCCTCATGGTCACCGACGTACTTCAGCCTCGCCCCGTCACGACCATTACCGGACGGCAGTTTTGTCGCCGTGACAGGCGACGTTATCCGCGTCGGGTCGGGACGGCCTGCCGTCGTGCCTCGTAAATTTCGCCGGAGCGCTTCATAATTTCGCGTGACACCATGGCGCACCTCGGTGGCCGAGTCTGAGCCGGCGACTTTACGCTCGGGGTAACAGCTGCCGGTCCGACGGCCTCAACGACCTGACGCTAGTTAATCTCCGCTTTCTTCGCGTCAAAACGGGCGAGAACGCCGCCTTTGACTCTGATGTCGCGCCGCCGGCGTGATAGGAGAACGGATCGGGATCCGAGAGCACGTCCTCAATGGGCTTCCGTCCGCTCCGTCGTGATGAGGCACCTGCCGAGCGCTCCAGCCGCCAGCCATTAAGGCACGGCAAGGAGGTGCTCTCCATTTCGACCATTTTGGTTCAATCTGTGAGTGAGCTTGATTGGAAAAATAAAAGTAGGCTGGCAGGTGACCTGAGGTTATTGAAAGCCCCAAAAGGTTTGCGTTGATCCTGCGCCGGCCCAATGTCTCTGCAGAACGGCTCTGTTTACCTCGCTGCCTGTTGCACACTTTGTCGGCATGAAACACAAACACGGCCCGCCGGCGGGCCGCAGAGCAAATACTCGGCACAAACCGCTTCCGGCCGGCGGCGGGCGGGAAAAACTCGCCTGCTGGGCCCAGCAGAAGCTTGGACCCGGTAAACCATCGACCGACTCAGGTACGCTGGTCACGCTCGTGCCGACCCACTGCCGCCAGTCGAGCTCCCTGCGTCGGTCGACTCGTTCTGCCGACCTCTCGCGAGACAAAAGACGCCGGCCACAATTTACACCCCAGGGAGAACGACAGTGCCGGCGGATATATCGACTGCAATTATCGCCAAACGGAGCAGACAGCATGTTTAAAGCGACTGCAGTCGTTACTCTGACGTAACGCGGAGAAAGTGGCCGGATCGTGACACAGTAGAATGCAGGGGCGCACGGGCAGACGCATGAATGGGCTAATATTACGCGGTCATCTGGCCGCCGGCCGCCTGCTCGAGTCGTGAGAGCGCCGGTTCGTGCGGCTGTGTCCGCCGTTCGTGGCCGGCCTTTCACCGCGCGGCGCCGTCGGCCGGCTGATGGCGCATGACTCTCCGTCCACCCCCGTTCGTTACTGTAATGGCCGAACACGGGTCTCGACTGACGCACGCCGCAGACTCCGGCGTGTAGCCCGGGCGCCAGAGAGCCACCAAGACGTCAGAGAATCACCAGGGCGCCAGAGAATCACCAGGGCGCCAGGGAGTCATCAGGACGCCAGAGAAGTCACCAGGGCGCCAGGGAGTCACCAGGGCGCCAGAGAGCCACCAAGACGTCAGAGAATCACCAGGGCGCCAGAGAATCACCAGGGCGCCAGAGAATCACCAGGGCGCCAGGGAGTCACCAGGGCGCCAGGGAGTCACCAGGGCGCCAGAGAGCCACCAAGACGTCAGAGAATCACCAGGGCGCCAGAGAATCACCAGGGCGCCAGAGAATCACCAAGACGTCAGAGAATCACCAGGGCGCCAGGGAGTCACCAGGGCGCCAGGGAGTCATCAGGACGCCAGAGCGTCGCCAGGGCGCCAGAGCGCCGCACGGCGCCATCGAGAGTTTTTCTCGTCCGGATGATTCATGCACCTTTGCCGGTGTTATTAAAGAGCGCAGGCATGTGGCCGGCTCGCAGATGAAACGGTTATTGTGTCGTTTGAATCACAAATGGACCTGTTACCATGTCATTTGGATGGCAATCATCTCTGTAAGGTTACCGCCAAGTGAATCGCCGGCCATTTATGACCATTTTACTTCTCTGTCATGGTTGAATTTCGCAGATCATTGGCACATTACCACGGACAGTGCAGGCCTCTGCGTTCTCAAGCATTGTCAGCCTGCTGCTGCGTCATTCAGAATCATGTACGATCGCTCTAGACAGCAGAATTAACGAGCAGTTAAATCCTTTACAATGTGGCGAGAACATCGTCGGTTTTCCTTTGCACCCGTCACCGGCAGAAGAGTAGCAAGAGGGGTGTCACAGGAACCATTTGATCCTCCCTGGTGGTAAGAGGTCTCCAAAAACTGATCCAATATCACATCTAATTTGCTTAAAAGAAAAAAGGCGTTTTAGGATTAAAAGTAATGTACTTTCGTATTTAAAATCTTAGGGTGTGTTATCTGGATAGGGTCAATGTCCCATGCCTGAAATAAAACGGCATGCGTAGTAATTAGGCATTTCAATCTTAGCCCCCCCCCCCGCCGAGAATCCTGGTTATGCCACAGGCCACCGATCTTTGTTTATCTATTCCTTGATCAGCTGCCCCCAATCGGTGTGCCTTCTTCAGCAGAGAGGGCTGGAACGGACATCAAAGGCAATCTAAATTAGCGTTTTCATCATTTCAGATCCCCGGAAACGCTGGAGGACGTGTGGGCGGCAGTTGCCGCTGCTGGCCAATAGAGTAGGCCACGGTGGTATTTTACCTGCAGCAATGGCGGGCTAAGATGGACTACGGTAATCGCAGAATCGTATTTGCGGCATAGTACAGGACTCCGGTTGTATGTTTCATAACCTCCAGAGGCGTGCGAGAGTACGGGTTGTTTTCCTCGGTTTCCGTCACAGACTGACACAGATTGATAAGGCACGCTCGGGCGGCGTACCGTTCGCAGTGCTGGCGGCTGCGACCGAACGGCCCGCGGTAGGCGCCACATAATTGGCGGGGCCGCGGCGCGGGCCGTTTTCGTTTTGACGCCGGCTGCGGCGACCAGCTGTTGATCGGGCGCCACGCCTCCGTGAGAGGCGGCGCTACATCAGTGGGGCCGCCGAAATTAGCCGGGCGGCGACACGAGACGAGCCGCCCCGCTAATTACAGCGGCCGTCTGTCCCTCCCGGCGGCGGGAGACAGGGGGTCCGGGCTCCGGAGCGGGGGGTGTTGGGGTCCGGACCGCCGGGGGAGCCGGCCGGTGGCATGGTTCGGACTGGTGGGTAGCTGAGCGGTGACGTACAGTGTGCGTGAGTGTATGTGTGAGAGAAAGAGAGAGAGAGAGAGAGAGAGAGAGAGAGAGAGAGAGAGAGAGAGAGAGGGAGAGAGAAAGAGAGAGAGAGAGAGAGAGAGTCAGTTTAGAGTTGTTGCACGTTGAAAGGATGTCTAAGTTGGAATCTGCCAAGCCCACAATTACATTCATCAATGGAGGTACGTGTGTGCGAAAACTCTATATTTTTCACAAAAGCAAAATGCTTGGACGTCATTGTCCATTTATGAGCTGTGTGCAGCTCATTTTAAGTTATGGATTCTTGTTACCTAAATCGTATTCATTCTAAGCATTAATTTTCAAAAAGGAGGGCAAAGGCTAAATAGTTCCATAAATTGGCTTTCATGTGCAAACACGTCATTTTGGCAATGGAGCATTCATCTTGCAGTCTCAACTGTGGCTCAGTATTGAAGCACGGGTGCCACGCAGGTAGCACTACAAGTACCCGAGGAGAATTATGGTACTTCCATGCGCGCTACGTTTCAAAGGCAACACCATTAATTCTGTCACGTTCTAAAACCATCTTTCAAATTGGATATAGCACATGATGCACTCCGCGCCATGAATTTTTCAAGACACAGGGAAAGATTCACTGGCTTGGGAATTTCTTCACGAAAGACAGAGGCGGGTTTAGATGGAAACAATATCATACCATTCTCTGGCGAGAGGCGCCCACAAAAATACCGCCTGTAGTCGTTGGCTTTCATAGTCCGTTACAAGACGCCTCATGGTAAGGTCGGATGATAAAAAATATGGAATTCACATAAAACTGTGCTCATCTTATATTTCTTCCTACGCCATCGCATATTGCCCTTAGCTCTCTGCAAGCCAGGAATAATGGGTGCAGTTACGTTTGCATGATAGTCTGTTGCGGTGTGCACCCTTTATGTCCACGCAGCACGATACGCAGGCTGTTGGTTCGAGCTCTGCTCAGGCGCGACTGGCTGTGGGAGACAGGGGGCACTGGGCGCGCGCGACCGTGGACATGGGGCGGCGATAAACATGGCCGACGGTCTGCGTCACGCATGTGACATACGCACAATACAGACGATGTTAAACATGCATTATACAGACGGACCAATGCTGAACATTGTTCAACACTGCTTGAACAACGTCCAGCCACTAACGTTCCTAGGGCGGATGTTCGATGAAAGTCTGTCTGTACGTCATATATTGTTGCGTGTCACGATAGTTTTGTCCATTTAGTTATCACACATCTCAGAAAATGTGGGCACGTTTAGAATCATTCTCGGAAAATACAAATACGTAAAACAGCAGGTCAGTTTTTGCCCACAAGGACTTTAACGATATGAATGCAGCATCCATCGCCACATGAAGTGTAAATGAAAGCGCTTCTTTCTACAGCAAAAGCTCACCGTGTCTTCTTCCAAACACACGCTCTGGTGTGTTATGATCATTTATTCCTTACGAGGGGAATAACTGATATCAATTATTCCTCTACTTAACCCAATGTAACTCTGGCCCAAAATGTGCCTTGATTAGCATACGACCACCTCACCTGCTTTTATCTAACATCATGTCAAGAAACTGCCAGTTGGCCGCGATGATCGGCCGGCTGCCAGGCGAAAAAATACTTTGGATTCATTTTAAAACATTGAGAAAAGACACTGATGAGCTGTTGGGCAATGAGACACAGCATTCTCTTCTTTCGAGTTTGTAATAAGGCACTCCTACGAGTCCACTGTTGATCTGATTGCGCCGCCAGTGGACCGGAGCTCGACACCAGTCGGCTCCCGTCGCTCGGCACCGCCGGCGGCCCGACCGGCCATCCGTCATTCCAGGCGCCGCCAGTCCGGCAGAACTTGGCCGAAAAAGTTAGAAGACGAATGCACGTCCGCTGGCCGGCCGATAGCGGGGACGGCGAAATGGTGGCGCGGCCCTCTCGCGCCGCGGGGGCCGGGTCTCCGCCGTCCGGAGCGGACCCTTTCTTGCCGCCAATCGGATCGGTTGCATACGGCGCGGCACCCGAAATGACGACCGGAACAAAAAGTGACCGCCGCCGTGGACAATGGAATTCGGGGGCGGTCATCCATTCCGCCTGACGCCTGACTGGAAGAATGCCCACCCTCACCGTCCCGCGTCTCCTCTTCGGACACAATCGGCCTCATCGGAAGCCGCACCAGTATCATCGTACGAATGTTTTCGCCAGGTGAACGAACGGAATTTCAGTTGTAAGACCTGAGCCGTGTCCCATCCTCCCGCATCAGTGCTCGGCATATTCACGCTAGGACTTGCATTGTGTGTCGATAAATGAGCCGAAACTCATTTTAAAACTGGCCTGGTTAACTGCCCGGATGACGCGGTCGCAGTCTGACAGGACAGTTACAATGGAGAGCAGAGTGCGGCTCCTCCATTTTCAGTGCCGATCCGTCGCGTCCACGCTGCCCGCCGAGAGCACTTCAGGGCGGGCCTCCCGCAATTCCCGCCAAGCGGAGCTCCCTCGGGTCAGCCGAGCGTAAAACCCCGCCACGTGGGCCTTCCGGGCGACCGTCAGCGGCTCATCCTCGGCCGGTCTCGGGGACGGTGGCCTTTCGGATCCGGCCGCGGCTGGTGTCGGATGGCTCTCCCCCAGGCGTCTCCACTCATGCTGGCTGACCGTTCTCTGGTGGCGCCTTCAAGTACCTCTCAGCGGCTTCTTTTGAGGTCTCATATGGCTCTCCCGCGGATCATACATTTGCGTTCAAATCGTCCTCGCCTAATGTCTGATTTCCCACGCCTCTTCTCATTTTGGTTTTTCAGGTGATTTCCACACACCCATGGCTGTGTCTCTTATGGTAGTTCTTTTAAATACGTTTAACTCCACGCGCAGCACCTCCCCGTAAAACTGCAGACCTTGCCTCTGAAGACTGTCATTGTGTGTTTTCTATCATCCTCTGAGAGCTTTTCGTGTTTCATGTTCCCATTATCATTTCTCTCTTTTTTCCGGCAGCAGCTTCAAGCTAGAAGTCCTCATCTCATCCTTGGTCTTAGAATCGTCTTTTACTTAACGCGATGTGCGGTCTGAAAATACCTGCTCATATTTGCGGCGCTGCGTCATCCTTTCACTATACGTCCTCATGAAACCTCACATCATCTTTCGACAGCACTCGCCAGGCCTGTCTGTTCTCAGATCGTCCTGCCGCTCTGCTCCTCGCGCGTTCCTCTGGTCGTCCTCCCATCACCTCGGTTTTCGCCCTCGGGCCGGCCGCTTGCGGATCCCCGGCTCCGGCTTACCTGGCTCGGCGCTTTCCGAGCCCGTTTATCGCGCTCTCTGTTCCACTCCCGCCGGACGCCGGCCGGAGATTAAATGGCTCCTCAGCTGATCGACTCACGCCGCCTCCGTCCGGCGGGGGACATTTGTCAGGACGTCCGCCACTTCTAAAGAACTGCCGGCTCGCGCGATGGAGAAGACCCGGACCTTAAAGTTCAGCCCGATGGGAAATTTGAGTGACTTGGTAAATCGTGGAAGTTTCCATGTTGATCATCTATCGAATTTTGTGACGGTTATGGCTCAGACCCTAAGGTAAGAGAATCATTTGCACAGTTTGAAGGATTGATGCATGCATGAACGATTGCGAGATCGGAAATTTTCGCAGAAAATTACGCTGCTTAATGTGACGAAACAGCAAGAACGAGCACGTAGGAAAGAGTCCTAGAAAAGGATGCAAGCAACTTAAACAGGAAGGCTGTTGAACCCTCCCCAGAGGTTTCATTTTATAGGCCTACCACGGTGTTTTCCATCGATGCGTGATTTATCAACTGGTTAATGCTATCGGAGCAACATTTTCATGTTTAGGTAAGACCATTTAGCTTCAGTCGGATTCCAGTCAGCTGTATCTTCTTTTTGTTTTTCTGCGTCAATGATTTGCTGAACAGTTGAAATGCTTGACCACCGGCACTACATAATTCGCGACGTTGTTGGTAACTTAGAACAAAATAGAACATTAGAGCAATAGAATACAGAACATCAACTGATCGTTCCCCTCGTACAGCAATGTCTGATTCGCCATCAGCACAATACTCTAAATAAGCACTGAGAAAAAAGAGGTATCGGGACTGAAGATGTTGCTTCATTTTAGCATGTCATCCGTAAATATACATCATTCGAGCTAACCATAAAGCCGCGTGTCTACGGGTATGGAGCCAGACATTGATCTGAAACCTCCTGTTGGAAATATGCTAACGATTTTACTCGCATTATGCAGATCAAAGATCCCTGAATGCTCTAGCCGAAATGCCATCATTTTGCAAACTTCAAGGCAGACGACGTGTTTTTATTAGATTATGGGGAAAGACATTAGGCGCGATTTGACGTGGCGTGCGGGACACAGTACACCGTTAGTGGATCTCACGGTTTAAATATTTACCGCCGGCCCGGCGGGCCGCGGGGCGCCGTCCCCGGCTGTCGCTCTTCGTTACGCCGCCCGGGACCGTCACTCTTCGTTACGCGGCGCGCGGACTGGGCGCCGCGCCCGCAGCCGCCTGTGACGACCAGCCGGCGGGCCGGCCACGGAGCGCTCTCACGGTCCGCCGGCCGGGCGGTGCGGGGGGTCGGCGCACGGAGAACCGGCGTCGGCTGGCAGCCGCAGGGACAGCTGCGGAATGAAGCTCCGACGGCGGAGGCCCGGCAGCGTGATTGAAGACGGAGGTCTGTGGACGCAAGATCTGCTGTGAAAAGAGTCGCGGACAATGTAAGACCAGGGGACGGCGACAGCTGAAAACGGGAGAATGCTCGCCGCCCGGGGCGGCGGATCGGCCAGCGGACTGTAATAACGGCGCGGCCCGCGCGCTGTTTGCCGCAGGGCCGGTGCGCCAGCTCGCAGTGCGCCACTGCAGAGGCGCCGGCACCGCTTGGTCCTGGGCGGTCGCGGCGTCGGGCCGCGCTCCGCCGTGACGCCAAGCGGCGCCCCGACCCCGCCACACTGCAGCGGGCTGGCCGCCGTCGCCGGCGACGGTCACGGCCCGGCCCTCTCCCCAGCTGCCTCCCAGCTGGCCGCCCCCGCCGGCCCAGCTGCCGGCCGGGCCGCCGTCACGGCGCCGTCCGTTCCCGCCGCGCGGCCGGGGTCGGGGCGCCGTAACGCGCCGAGAACGGCGATCGTCGACAACACGCCGGCTCCGTGCGCCGCCGCCCGCGCCCGATTCGGCACGGCCTAATTGTCTGGTAAGAGCGTAAAATGCTGCCGGCTCCCGGAGAGGCCGCTCGGCCGCCAATGAGGTGAAACTAATCCAGTCACGGCTGTCGTGGGAAAGCTATCGATAGCCAATGCCGTGTAATGACGGCGCGCTTGGTCACGGACTTTCTGATGGCGGCGCTTGGCACGCACGACCCCTCCCGGCAGAAATGAGAGGTTACCATCCGGCCTGATGCTTTGATTGCGGACCATCCATCACACGATAGCCCGGCTGTAATTTGGGGAGAAAATGCCGCTACAATCTATACTCCCGCGCCGACTTCAACAAAAGATGCCGTGTCAGTGATGAATCTCACGTATCCATCGTCTTCTGAGATGAACGGCCCCGGTGAGGCGTAACAAAGCGGCTCCGCAGATATCAAGACACCGGCGCAATATTTACAGCTTTAGGAATCCAGTTTCACGGCGCTAGCAAATGAGAAAATGGGGCTCATGCTCTCCGTCAGCTCTGAACGGTGTTTGAAAGCCAGTTTTCGAGCCAACGTTGACGGTAAACGATTGGAGGAAACGCACGACGATAATGTGCACTGCGAACTAAAAACGATTTCACCGCAAAACGAGGCAACAGACGGGGCGGATACAGAACGCCGGTTTCCGCAGATTTGGGGGGGGGGCAAATTCTAAATAGATATGTTGACTTGAAAAACTCATCGGATTTTGCTTCGTGCTACCTCAATGGCTTCTTTGAATCAAACTTTTCTTAGTAAAAGCTACTTAGATTTTTTTCGGATTCAAGAAATGCGTCAACCTTTTCCCGATTTTGGCCATGTTGGTGGGGGGCATGGCCCCATTAGCCCCCCTGGATCTGTCAGTGGTAGCAGATATCTTTGTACATCACATTTGACGTCCTGAAATAAGGCCTACGAAGCGGTTACCATCGCTGGTCCAGCCAAATACTAAACACCACCTGAACGACATGCCATCAAGGGCATGTCGTTATACCACACACGCAATACTAATATATCACACCATCATAATCGCACACCGCTGAAGTCCGGCAGCGGCCCATATCAGCGGACAACCCCGGCCGCGGCGGGCCACTGACGCCAGTCACTTATCGCCACTCACTGGAGTCACTCACTGAGCGGCAATCTCCTGAAGCCGGAGTCACTGACCATGGCCACTGCCCCGCCTCAGAGTCATCGCTCACGCCGGCGGAGCTCGAGTTTGACCGATCCCCGTGAACGGCGATTATCGGCCGCCTCAGGCGGCGCTCGGTGGACGTTATCGCGCACCGCGGCCCTGCAGCGTCCGAACAGGCCGCCGACCAATCGTCACGATCCGGGCGCCGAGCTGCGGCCGAGGTCTGACTGCCATCTGCGGCCGGCGCCCGGTACCGACGCGACCCTCCTGAGCGGCGCCAGGTCAGGTCAGGGCGGCCGAGGACCAGCGCCAGGTCAGGTGAGAACGACAGGGGACCAGCAATAGGTCAGATGAGGGCGATGGGGAACCGGCACCAGGTCAGGTGAAGAAGACAGGAGACCAGCAACAGGTCAGGACGGGGCGGCGGAGACCGGCGCCAGGTCGAATCGGGGTGGAGGAGGACCGGCGATAGGTCAGGTCGGGGCGGCGGAGGACCGGGAGACCGTCCAGCCTCATGTGTATGTGGCAGCCGAGGCGTCTACGGCAGGCGGCCGCCGCCGGCCGGACAACAGATCTGGAGCCGGCGCCGCGGCCACCGGCGGAGTGATTGGATCCACAATGGGCGGCGGCGGCCGGCGCGGCGCCCGTCACCGCCTGACGAGCCGCCTGTCGCCGCCGCGGCCGAGTCAGACCGCTCACAGCGGCGACACGGCCTAGTCAGGCCGCTCAGCCGGCCTCTGCGCCGCCGCGGTCTGCAGCCAGCAGACAGAGTCCCTCCACCGTCACAGACTGACCCGGCCACAGACAGGCCGACCGCCGTACCGCCCAAGTCTGCAGCCCCGAATCAGGACGCATCTCTCGATCAACCAAGGAGTGTCGGCTGTATTCACACAGGCAGCACCACAAGTCTGCGCTAATAAGCAGCTGTGACCAGAAGAGACGCGATTAGAAAGGCATGCACGCGGATATTTTGAACCTGCATAGCGCGGCTTTTTGGAATGAATAACGTATATGCTAGTTACCAATGACACTGGGGATTTATAGGTATTTCCAAAAAATTGCATAAATGGAATGCCGAGGCAAGAATGGTCGACATCCTTTTGCGCACGCTGATGTCAATGAACACGCCTGGTCAGCGAGCCAGGGGCGAAACTTTTCCGAGAAACCCATTGTTTCCACGCAGTGTCATAAGCACAATGTTCTGCATGGATTTGGGTGTGAATTGACGCCTCGAAATTATTCTTAAGTTTCCTTCATGTTCAGCGGTGTGGTTTTGCATAAATGACTGGGGGGAGGGCTGAGAGGGCTGAGGCTGACAAGCCCCACAAGACCCAAATGTGTGTTTCTCAAAGGATTTAGCACACCATTTTGACCAACGGAAATTTATATGTTTGTGTTTTTATTTATCAAACAAAAGATTGCATATGTTCATATCAACATAGATATGCATGTGTCTAGCTATATATATATATATATATATATATATATATATATATATATATGCAGAAAGAAAGACAGATAGATAGGTATATAAACACGATATGTATATATCTGTACTGTCACTCTGTTGCACAAAATTCATTGCTCTTGCTTTTATCTTTTGTTGAGGTTTGAGTTCTAACAAAAAAAACGTTGGTAAGGTCCAGAGGAATATTGATAGGGCTAAAATTAATATTGCTAGGCCCCTAGCACTACCTTGCCTATGGAAGCCGACACTTCTGAACAGTGTGCACGCTTCACCGCAAAATCCGTCGCAGTTTCTTTTCTGAATAGTTTAGATCGTTTTATGCTGTATGCTATATTTTCTGCCTATCTCTTATCTGTTGCAGCAGTTCTTTTCATCATTATTGCATATTTTCCTTTTTAAAACTGGTCAGAAAATATTGAGAGGTGGCAAACCAATATTGAGGTGCCTAGATTTACATCGGGGGGGGAGGGATTCTCACAAAATAATACAAGAAATACAAATCGACGCCCTGGTCAAGGATACATTTCCTCTCCATTATCAGAGAATTAGCTTTCCGTTGCGTCCATGCCGTTTGTACACCAAATTACGGGATTTCTCTCCCTGGCACCAAGGAGAAAGGCTCCCTGTGCGATAGGAATTGGGTGTCCACTCCACATGCGCAGTATGTAGTCTCTCTCTCTCTCTCCCTCGCTCCTGGCCCCTGCTTCTGTCATCCCCGATAGACTGTCCTCCGCACCTGAACAGTCTGCACCCCAAACCACGGACCATCACGGACGCCGGTCTGTCATCACGGACAGGCCGTCCGTTGGGCGGAGATGCTCCGCGTGCTTCGTGACCGCTGTTCCGGCTCGTCTTACGGTGCTCAAAAGGAGGCCGGCACATTCTTTCCCGGACATTCTGGAAAAGTAATTCTCTGGAAATGCCGATCAATTTCCTGATGGGAATGATAACAGGCATGGACGTTCCTCACTCGACAGTCACGTGATGTGGGTCGGAGCTATTCGCATGTCATGCGGTAGCGTCCTTTCACGCCACGTCTACTAATTAGCGAAGGACGACCAGGACGATCGTAAAAACGGCCGTTTCGGGTCCCCAACCCGCAGGGCCGCCCGCGCTCCATGGCCTCACCGCATCGGAATCCGTAGCTTCTGGCTGAGGCCCCGAGCCCCCTGATAAAAACAGCGTCCTGGCAGGCGGCGCACAGTCCGGCTCCGGCTCCGGCCGGCCCGCTCCGGCCGGCGGACCCCCCACCGACATTTACTTAACCGTGGCTAACCAGCCTTCCCGGCTTACGGCATTAGCGCGGCACAATATCCGCCCGTTTTGACGTAAAGCGGCGATCCCGCCCGCGCGGCCGGCCGCCGCCGCCTAACGCCGTCACGCGGGCCCGCCGAGCCGTGCACCGCAGTCACTTAGGCCGCTTTGCCGGCAGATCGCCGCCGACGCTCGGCCTTATGCATACCAAGCAGCCATCTGTCGCGGGCCGGGTGTAAAATTTGGGCGAGCGCCACCGTCGTGGGCGTTTTTGCCGGCGCGTGGGGCACCGCTGGCTTTCCGGCGGCGGCCGCGGGGCGCAGCGGGGCGGCCGCTGCCGGCGCCGCCGGCCGAGACGCGTCGAGACCGGATGTTGACGCGGCGGGTGCGGTCCGCCGGCCGTCGGGGCCGATCTAATCCTGCCGCCTGCGCGGGCGTGCCGTGAATGGCGGCGATTCAGCCGTCGCGGCGCGGCAGGTGCGTCTCGCCGGGCCGGCCGGCAGGTAACAATGCCGGCCGGAGGACGGCGGCGGCGATCGGTATTCGGCCGGCGCGCGGGCCGTCAGCGGCCGGCCGGCGACGGCTCGTCACCGCTGGACCACTTCGACAGCCGCCTGTCAGCCGGCCGGTGACGCTGTCAGGGCGAGCACCGTCCGCCTGTGCGCACCGGACCGCACGCTGCATGACGAGCAGCGGCCGCGGCGGACGGGGACGACCTCGGACGGCCGCTGCTGAGGGCGCCGAGACTGACGGGGACCGACTGTCGCCGAGGCCCGCAGGGACACCTGTGTAGGGGGCGGGCGAAGGGACCGCCTCTGTGAAGGGATGGACGCAGAGGCCGTTGGAGGGCCTTGCGGGACGGCGGACGGATGCCAGGATGCCAGAATCACCTGAGCTGAGTGTTGTCATACGGCTGACTTTGAGGAACTAGCGGCCGACCGACCATCGCTGATCAAGTACGAATAAGAGAGAGAACTTGGACTAGAACTTAGAATTCCACCGAGGACACCGCGTAACAGCATCGAGCAGCTTGTCAGTGAAGCTTCAGCCCAGACTGTTAGTCGCGAACTTTGTTCTGAGGGGTGAGGAGACTCCAAGTAGGCTCGTTTTCGTGCATTAACGCCACAAGTATCGGAGGCTGAATCGTCCGATACAGCCCTTACCTCCCCAGTTAACCATCCTAACGACTCACCTGGGCACACGACGACGGAGAGACGAGTTTCACTAGGGCCCGGCGATTTATCTGAAGTGGGCGGGATCGAACTTCATCAGCAGCCTCTCTCTGACACGATGAGAAGCTGGGCTCTGCGGCCTCATGGACGACCTCACTTCTTGCCATGTCCCGGATTGCGCAACAGATAGAAGATGCGTCAAAACACGCCTGCCGCGATCCCACCCACGCCTCCTCTGGTCGGCGGCTGCGGCGGGCATCAGCGCGTCAGATCGCATCGGACGATAAAAACCGCCAGCCCGCGTGTCGCGTGTCCGCTCGCACACCGTTCATCGATCACCGCTGTCGATACGGGGTTTTTGCACACGGGCCGGACGTCTCTCTAACACCGGGCCGGAGGCATTGTGCTGGCAGTCTTATCCGGGGCCCGTTAGCCAGTGTTTTACGGGCCCTGTCAGCGGCGGTGCCAATGCAGGCCGGTCGGGTCGTTTGTTCTGATTAAGGCTGTCCCGCAGACGGATAGGCCGTCAACACTGCAACGCGGAAATGCGGCGGTAAGCCGATATTTGCATCGCCGGCGCGAAGCACCAATCAACGGAACGGGCACGGGAATGTGTCCCCCCGCGTGGGGGGGGGGTAAAGGGGAAAGCCCGGACAAAGGCCGGCTGCGGCACGGGACGACTAATCTTATGGACCCGTGTCGCGGCTGCGGCGGCGGAGAAAGCAGTCGACGCAGCGGAAGTTGGATGAATGCCCCCACTCACAGCGGCGAATTCCGCGCAGATCTGTGTGAGCCAGCATCTTCGATATTTGCCACGCTGGACGGGACGTGCAGTGAGCAAAATAGAAAGTACTTTCGCTGCGCTCCAACGTTCTCCTTCGCAAGCCGTTCTCAAAACATACTCGGACTGCGGTCAGACTAATGTACATTTCGTGGTCTTTTCTGCATACTTTGCCATCACGAGCAGATCACTTTAAGCAAACTAGGGACTCAGAATAGTTCCTTCACGCTATTCTGTTTTTGATGGTGTGTACAACGCTTCCATCCCTGGTGTTATGATTCAGCGGAAACAGTTTGCATGGAAACCCGATTCGGCCTGTTAAGATTTATAGTCCTGTTTTTCGACTACTAAGGTGTCTACTTCCAATCGATATTTAATCTATACATCAAACTGCACCGGTTCGGGAAAAATAAACGAAGTAAATGATCGCTTTCCGCAGCCTCAGCTGACTGTCCAGCAACCATTGAACCAAAGAGAACTGCCCCGCGAATGAAGCCGACGGGGTGGCACGTCCACAGCGGTGCTTGGATCACGCCACCCGAGCCTCTGCCACGTGCCTCGCCTTACCGATCTCACCCCTGAGCGCCCAGGCATTCAACTAATCCTCTCGGGAGCCTCTCCTATTTCATCGCTCACCCCATCGCTGCTATATTGTTGCACTAATTGACAAACAGAATGGGCGTCCGTGGGCGAGGCGCCAAACATCGTCTGAAACCGACGGAAGAGGATGGGAGAGAGGAAAAGAGGTAGAGGGGGAGAAGAAAGAGGTGGAGAGAGAGAGAAGAGAAAGGAGGAGAGGGAGAGGAAGGGAGAAAGGGAGAGGAGGACCGCGAACGGCATTAATAGACTAAGAAATAAAAGAGGGGTTGAAAGGAAGAATTGTCAGACTGCAGGACAGAGCAATAAACATGGAGAAAATTGGATCGAGAAAGGTAAGGGGAGTGAAAGAGCAAAAGAAAAAAACGGGAGAAGATGGAGGAGAACGAGATGGGGGTGGAGAAGACGGCGGAACGAGAGGTTAAGAGAAAGAGAGAGAGAGAGAGAGAGAGAGTGCGACAGAGAAGCAAATAGGGAAAGAGACGAACAGAAATACACCCGAGAGAGCGAGAGAGAGAGAGAGAGAGAGAAGGCGAGAGATCGTGCTTTCCTCCCAGTTAAGCCACTGCGTAGCTGGGCGGCGCGGAGACCGGAAATCAATACACCTCGCCGCGCTCCAGGACCCGCCAGCACGTTGCGGTAAAGGCCGGCGGGCGCCGTACACCGTCCGTCCATTTGGACCCTGTGAGAATTTACTGGGCCGCCCGGTGTGCGGCAGAGAAGGCGGCCTGACTCTGAGGAGACGGTGCGGCTGAACCGGTCCCGACTGCAGCCTGAGAAGTCGGCGGAGGCGTCACCCCTCCTCCCACTCCACAACGTGGCCGAAATGGTGCCACTCGGGGCGTCGGACGCCGGGGGCTGCCGCTGTGCTCTGATTGATAGGGAAAGGATTGGCCCGATTAATCCTCTGAGCACGGCAGCAGCTGCCGCGGCGGCCGTTCCTGGGCGACACCGGAACCGCACGCCGGACGTCCGCAGAATCTGGTACCGACCGAGGGACAGGGGACCGGGGAATACCGGACTGTACCGAGTTGACCGACCGCAGAATACTGCTCCGTACCGAGCTGACGGGCCGTGGAATACCGCACTGCACCGCTCTGTCGGACCGGGGAATACCGCACTGCACTGAGCTGACGGACCGGGAATACCACACTGTACTGAGCTGACGGGTCGTGAGATCCTGTGCTGTGCCTGGGGTCCGCGAATGCATTGTCACGTGGAGACGACGGAGTACGGAATTCCACATCTCGCGGTTTAGTGGACAGGGCGCGCTGGTTCGCGTGTAAGTCAGAATGCCGCCTGTAATGATCTGATTGGTCAGATGATATCGCCCCCTCCCCAGATCTGCTGAATCACGGGATACTGGGCATTTTGGGGTACTGGGTCAGAACGTTGTTCCGCATAAGCTTGTGGGTCAGGAAATATTGGCCCACTAATGATCATATGAGTCATTAATGTCTTATCATAATCTTATGATGAAGTTCAGTCAAGTTATTTGGACACCCATTACAGCCACCTGGGGTTCAAAGGCTCCACGTCAAAGCGATTTGATGGTTCACATCCAATCCTTGCGAAAGCATGACATTGGATCATTACTGGGACACCAGGGTACGTAGAATACGCCGAAAGAATGCCCATGAAGACATGGCATATCACCAACGAAACGTGCCGACTGACCTAGACTGTTTTCGAGGTCATTTGGTAAATATTTTGTGGAAGTGATTGACGTTTTAGCCTGTCGGGGTTTTTGAGGCGGCACTCTTTGAAGGAGTCGTACATCACAAGAATCATTTGTCTTGTCAACCTGCACTCGTGTCCCCGACCTTTCCGTTATTGGTAAGACTGATGGTTTTCTGAAATTGGTTGAAAGTTCCGTCAGTGCAAAAATGCGACCGACAAAAATGGCCATGCCATTCTCTCGCTGTGAACCTCCGGATGCTAGATTAGTGCAGTTTTCCTGATTGTTCTGACTAGGACACATTCCAGGTGCAGACGCTGCCGTCCCTAGATTCCAAGATTAGTTAGGTAACCGAGGAACCTCTGTGAACGATGCTGGGGTTCATTGCATGGTCCTGTCTCTTCTACGCTGACTGCGCCCTTTGATTACAACAGTCCCAGGGACGCGCCGACATTTCGTCAAAGAGGGGACCTGGACAAACCCGGCTCCGTTCAAAACCGAAAGCTCATTTGATTTCGGCCACTTTGTTTTCGAGTTTCGTAGTTTTTGCACATTTTCATTGTTGGTGTGCAAAAAAGTCAAATTTTCGGCTCCAAGGGAGGGTCCATCATCCCCTCGGCTCCCCGCTGGCTGCGCTCTTGAACAGTCCTTAAATCTTTTGTTTTCCCAGTTTCCTTTCTTCCTCTCCCCTCTCCTTCGTCCTCCCCCTTTTCCAACAGTTTTCTTGTATATTTTCTGCCATTTCCTTTCCTGTATCTCTTGTCTTTCTATATTTCCTTCTCTCCCCTCTACCTCTCCTCCCCTTTCTCTCTCCCTGTCCATCTCTCTTTCTCCTCGTCTCTCTGCGCTCCCTTTTTTCCCAGCACACCATACATTGACCACTGCAGGAGCCGTCCTCGTGCTCAGCACCTAACACCACCAGGCTTTTCTCCCCCTCCGCCCCCAGCCAATCGTCCCTTCCGCTCCCGCACGACGCCCCCTCCCTCCGCTCCCGCACGCACCAGCCGGCCGCTCTCTCGCCAGAGATTACCGTTTATTGTGCGGCGGCGCGGCCGGCGGCGGCGCCGCTCGGCCGGAGCGCTGTTTTGTCGCCGCCGTCCGGCCGGTCCGGTCCGGCCGCTGATGGAAACGTGTCAGAGACCCCAATCAGATTAGGCCCGATCGGATCGGAGCCGCCGCGGCGTGCTTGTTTTCGACCACGCGCCGCCGCGCCCGGAGAAACGGTCCGAGCCGGCGGACGCCTCTGATGTCCACCGCTGGCCGGCGCTGTCCCTGACGGCCGCAGACCGCTGGCTGGTGGTGGTGATGTTACTGTGGTGGTGTCTGAGGCGGCGCCGGCCGCTGTGGCCGTATTGCGTCCAAGGTGTGACGGAGCAACCGCTCATGTTCGCTGTCATTCTATGAGAGATGGACGACTCGGATGCTTGATTCTCCGCGATCAAAGGAAGAAGTTCTCGATATCTGCTGTTGTAGGCCGCGTATAGTGTGAAGATCGTGATATCTGATGCCCAGCAGCGTGAGTGAGACAAAAACCGTCCGCACAGGGCTCACAATAAAATTGATCCAAATGGTGTCACGGGGATATTAAGGACCGGGACTCGTCCAAAGCTTGTTACGTAGCCCCCGACCTCCTTCACCCGAACGGATAATTCTAGGTAACGGCTGATGTGCCCGAAGCCTAACGTGCCGCCAGCGGTGCGACACGACCGCGAGTTAGAGCCAAAGTCGAGCGTCCAGGTGACTCGAGCCCGTCTCGCCAGAACGGGGAGATGGGCGCACTGCCAGCTGACCTTCCGATCACCTTGATATCACAGTATTTACGGCATGCGGGCTACGTCTTGTGTGCAATCGTGTCAGTGAAAACGGCAGTGTTAATCTGCTGATCGACGATGGGAAGTCAATACCTCGACAGCAAAATGTCTTGTTCCTTAGACGTTCCATTCCTCGGGCTTTTGAAAACATGTTCCTCAAAGAGATATCGTGAAATTTGGCTTGACGTGACTTGGAGTTGTGCCTTTTACGTGCTTTCCAACACGTGGATGAGAATATATTTATTGGGTACGCCATGAAAAACATTTCTCATAGCCACATTTACGAGGTCGTCTTAAATATAACAAACACCTTTGGGGAGCGTAGCTGTAAACTGACGCTATCTACTTTCATGTGACAATATCCCAAAATTTTTAACTGACGTAGTCTAACAGCCTGCAGGGCCAGGCTGGTATGCCGGTTCAACCGAGCCATCATCGTCACGGGATATGAGATCATCTTAAAGTCAGACATGCAAAAGAGGAGCATGAAAAATTATATATGGCGTCTTTCCAATTACGCAACATACGTCCCTCGGAGACTGGTGCGTCCAGCGGCGCCCCTAACACATACACTGATTTCGGGCACATATAAATAAGACGTTGGAGCCCGTCCACGGAGCTCCGTTTCTATTATCACAACCAGGCATATGGCGACCCAGGGCAACATTGAACGCGCCGAGGCGGATTCGTGTCGGGATATGTCGAACTCGTGACGAAGCCGCTACAGAGAAACACCAGAAGGCGAAACGACCGACCGTCAACCGTTCCGGTAGCGTCTGTGATATGCTTGCTCTGAACGAACCGATGGAAGACAGTCGGTGAGAGGGACCAGTACAAATGACACGACACGGGTATAAATTACGTAACAGACGGGGCGGACATCGCTCGTCGCCGAGCGAGCTAAAGCTGGAGGAGACGGTCGTCGCCGGGCGCCGCCGGCCGTCACGTCGGCTCGGCGGCCGGCTCGAAGCCGAGGTTCTTCCTCTGCAGGAACATGTGGATCTCGCCGAACGAGGGCCGCGCGCTCGGCTCGGCGCGCCAGCACTCGCTCATCAGGTCGAAGATCTCGCGCGGGCAGGCGCCCGGCTGCGGCAGCAACGGCTCGCCGGCCGCCTCGCGGTAGCCGGCCAGCCGCTCGGTGACGGCCGCGTCCGACAGCTGCGCCAGCGGCTGCACGCGGCAGCGCGTCAGCACCTCCCACAGCGTCACGGCGAACGACCAGACGTCGGCCGCCGAGCTGGACTGGTCCTGAGGACAGTAGCGGGCCGACAGGGTCAGGTAACGGCGGCGGAGGTCAGGCGCACATGGCCCGTGAACCAATGGTCACGAGTTCAATCGTCACTATCAGGAAGCTCCGTTCGTGCGCTATTACGGCCAGCATCGCGCACTTATGACCTAAGCACGTTTTTGGTTACCTGATAAGCCGCAACTTCCTGCGCTGTTAATGGCCCGGTACACCGCGTACAATACCGGAACAACCGCCCGCCGGCACACGGCGGGTATCCGTAGGTCAATAACGGGCCCAGAGCACCGTCTGCGGCCGGCGATAACGCCCCGGAGACCGGTGCCAGGCGGCCAGAGCACGTCCGCAGGTCGGCTCATCGCGGACCGCGGTCAGATAGCGCCGCTGCAATTGGCGCCGGTGGACGGCCGAGTTCCGACCGCGCTGGCGGCGCGGACCGTCGACTCGGCCCGGCCACCAGCGCCGCCGCCGGCGCAAAAACCGGGAGCATCAAACCACCGGGCCGACCAGCCGCCACTCACTGAGAACAGCGCCTCGGGGGCGTGCCAGCGGAGGGGCACCACCCGGCCGTCGGGCAGCGTGACGTAGTCGCCGGCGTACTGCGCCCGGCTCGGCCCCAGGTCGCCGACCTTGACCTTCAGGTGGTGGCCGACCAGGCAGTTGCGGGCGGCCAGGTCGCGGTGCGCGATCCCAAGCGCCTCCAGGTGCTTCATGCCGGCCGCGATCTGCGTCGCCATGTAGATCAGCGAGCCGTACCTGATGCGGCAGACGAGCGTCAGGCGGCAGCGTCGGCGGTGGATCCGGGCCGGATCCCCCGTCATGTTTTATTCAGCGCTGGATCGCGGCCGCGGCCGATTCTATTGAGGAGGAGGCGCGCACTTAACCGAGTCGATAACTGTCGACCTGTAGTGGCCGGTCCGGGCAACAAGGCAGCCCTTATGAAGGAGGAAGTGGCCCTTGATCGCGATACTTTCAGGCACCATAAGAACGAAAAATGCAGTAAATGTGCATGTTTTTTAGATTCATTTGTAAGTCAAAATTACTGAATTCAAAGCATGCCAAGCAGTAGAAAAGAACGAAATGGCGACAGAAACACGATAAGACCGAAGGGTATTTAGGTCGCTTCACCAAGCACCTCAACAGGGTGAAAGGCCACGACGCTAATAATCCCCGATGTCAAAGGCGCCAAAAGGCAATCCCAAAACAACAAACACCTTTAACGGTCATTAGAAGGAGGCCGGCTGACCTCAAACGCTCAACACAAACACGTTGCGCAAGGCGGGCCGGACGGCCGCGGCCGTGACTCACTCGAGCGGCCGGGGCCCGCGGCCCGTCTCGTGCGGCGTCCGGCGCAGGAACTGGCTCAGGTCGCCCCGCTCCATGTACTCGACCAGCAGGCAGCAGGCGTCGTCCAGCACGCAGACGCCCAGCAGCCGGGTGACGTGCGGGTCGGTGACGCGCGCCAGCGGCTCGGCCTCCTGGCGCAGTCGGGCGGCGGCGTCCGACGGAGCGGAGGCGCGCAGGCAGCGGGCCGTGGCCAGGCGGGACGGCGCCTGGTACGGGCTGTCCGGCGACGAGGCGAAATGCACCTCGCAGGCGTGGATCTGAGGGGGACCACCGCCGACCGTGAGCGTCGCGCTCACAGCTTCGATCTCCATTTGGGTGAAACATTCGTTTATGTCCGTGACATACGCTGTATTTCATGAACCATTGTGTATAAATTATAACAACAGATCCTTTTCGCGTCAAGTACGCACAATTTTCCGGAAGGAGCCTAATGAATTTCCTCAAGCGACGAAAACAAAGCCAACCGTTCGTTGCCAGCTCCACTAAGCACAGTAATCTACAAGAAACGGGCAGTTTACAATAGGCCAGCGTTAATGAAATCGGCCGAGGATACGTTGTCAGAAAGACTCTTGGCGGAGTTGTTTGGCCCCCCGGCAGCAGCCCCTCCTGACCTCTCCAAACCGGCCCTCTCCGATCTTCTCCCGACGTCTGATCAGCTCGCCGTTAATGTCCCTGACGCTGGGCGCGGCGGCGGAGGCGGCAGTGGCGGCGGCGCGCCGGTCGTCCCAGACGCAGGTGCCGGTCAGACCCTCCACGGAGCGAGCCAGCACGCGGCGGCGGCGCGCCAGCGTCGGACACGGCTGCTCGGGCGGCGGCGGCACCGGCGGCGGCGCCGGCAGCAGGTCGGCGATCGTGCACACGGACGGCTGGCTGCCCGACTGGGTGGTGCTGCCCGGCGATTGTTTGTAGTTGGGGTTGTCCCAGGAGGCCGTGCCGCCGCCGCGAGCCGCCGGCACGCAGTCCGAGAACGGCGGCGGAGGCGTACCGCTGTCCACCGGCACGGCGTAGTCGTACGGCGGCTCTGCGGGCCCGCCGGTCCCGTCAGGGGGGATTGGACCGATGCCAAACGGAGTGACTGGTATATGACAATGTTCTGGGTAGTTTCTTTTTTTCAATTAAGCTCGCAGCAACATGCGGGCCAGCCACTTTTCTCAGAGCTAGACGAATAATAAAAGGCAAACGCCTTCCGACCCACGACAATTTATTTTTCTTAGTTTCGGTTTGCCCCATTTTTTTCTCTTTACGACCAAGAACCTGACATCCCTGAACCTGAGCAGTGTACCGTCAACAACGCATCATGAGCACATCCGACAGCCTGCTGTACGCCTTCAGCTCCACTCACCGGGTGCTCTGCGTGCTCCGTGGCGGGCGGCGGTGCCGTGCTCCGCCCCGAGCCGCACCAGCCGGTACGGCTCGGCGCAGAGGCCGACCTTGTCCTCGTCTGCCGGCAGCGGGCCGTACAGCTCGCCGTGGCCGCGGCCCAGGCCCGGCCCGGCCGTCAGCGGCATGCTCAGCCGCAGCTCCTTCATGTTGAGCGTGCGCGCCAGCGGCAGCGGGGTCGGCCCGGGGCCGCCGGCCACCTTCCTCCGCCGGCTGGCGCGCACCACGTACCCGACCAGCGCCGAGAGCAGCAGCAGCACCAGGCCGAGCACGCCCAGGATGACGCCCAGGGAGGCGTGCGGCGCCGCGCCGGCCTCGGCGGCCGGCGGCGCGGCCGTCACGTCGCCGCCGGCCGTCGCCAGGTGCGTCACGTTTGCCGTGGACGGCGCTGCCGGCGCGGCGACGGCGTCAGAGGAGGCGTCGAGGATCCGCTCCGGGCTCGCGGGGACACAGGGTGTGTTCTGTCGCGGCAGGAGTTACACTCTTCATGGTCAGATCGATGAACGAAGTGTGGGTGGAGGTTAGTGGAAACCCATCAGTCCAGGGCTGCTGCTGGCTTTGACAATTTCATTGCGTTTTGCAATTTTGGAAACTGTAATGCGGTTCGTGCAACATTTGCCATACGGCAGAAATCAAAATCAAAGGCCTCTGAGCACCATTCAACCTGCCACTTATCTTATGTAAAAGCGTAGGTCAAGGTATCGCTAAGGAGGCGATACAAGTGGCTTCGAGTCTTTTATACGTCACATTCGCGTCTTAGCGACCTCACAGCACGAGAACATCTTCACGGTATAACGACATGATTTCACATACTCGGACTTCATAAACACTTTCACCTGGTCCATTCATTCATTGCCTCTCCACACCCCATGGCCACTAATGTATGCAAATTGCAGAGTCAGCATGCATAACGCAACGCACGAATTTCAGGCCATTTGATTTCTGATATCGAAAGTTCAAGGAGGGCACGCATTCTTTTCAGTCGCCCGGCCCATTTGGGCTACAGCGATTATCACGTTCCGTGCATGCAACGCGTTAGCCGGCTGCAAACAGCGGCCAGAGCCGCGCGCGGCTGGCCTAAATTCGCCGGCTCCCGGGGCCCGGCCGGCGGGCGCCGCGGGTGCCGGGGCCCGGTCGGCGGACACCGAGGGTGGCCCGGCACTGGGTCACAGGCCGCGGCCCGTGAAAACCGAGCGATCCAGCAGGCGTCGTTTGGGCGCGCTTGTTTGGCTTTACGGCCGGCCAATGAGTTACGGCCGGGGACGTTAACTCTGATCTGCACAAAAAGGCCCCGAGTGGCGCCGTCGAAAGCTCGGACCGAAGAGCCCGCCCGGCGGCCGTTCACACGCAGCTTACGGCCGCTGAAGCGGTCGTCACCTCGCACTGCGGTACAACGCGTCCTTTGACCGCCACTATACGCATTGAGATTTTCAGCTGGCAAGCGCTTCACAAAATCAATGACACAGAAACCTTTAATCCTGCCAGAATCGAACAGAAAACATTGCAGATCTGCGTCACGTTTGGCAATAGCAATGCTATGAAAATTCATCTGCTGAAAACCCATCTGACGGTAAAGTTAGTCGCTGTGCCCTGAACAGACGTCTTCTCGTTTTATGCCGCGTCAGGACATTCAGAAGGAATATTTTCGGGAGTTTCGACACGACAGCAAAACGATACATGTTTTTGTTCGCCTGACCAGCGTTCCTGCTCATGCAGAGTGCAGTACTGAGGTATGTACTGATGTTCCTATTCGAAAGCAGGAACACAACCTACAGACGATGAAGTGTCTATTGCCATGTTTATGCAATGGTAGGCTCTTACTATGCAGGTACATAATGAAGAGTAATAGCAAGAAAATGCCTCAGAGCTACGGCTTCAGAGGCCCCTAAAAACAATACTGTTGTGCTCGTCCTTATTCCGTTGTTATGCGTCGCGGAATAAGACAGCCGTGTGGTTGTGGCGTGATAGTTGTTTTCGTTGCTGCATATGATAATACCAGCGATGACAGACGGTGTTCCGATCCTGCCCTGTTCGGGCCGGTCTCCGGCGCTCGGCCGACTGACCAGGGCCGACCTGACCTTGGGTCACGGTCCGGTACTCACCGCTGTCGAAGCTGACCTCGGAGAGCAGTAGCCAGCTGTCGGCGGCTGTCAGCTGGATCCGCACGAAGCGCGCCACTTGGCGGTGCAGGCTGACGCTGAGCAGGCGCGAATCCTCAAAGATGCGGTCCGGCGGCGGCTGCAGCGTCACGGCGGTGGCCGTGTACCGCTGTCCGTCCAGCGAGAAGAACAACGCCGCCTGGGAGAACATCTGCCGGCCCCCGGTCAGCCGTCACCGAGGGGCAGAGACCGCCGAGTCACCCGTCATAACGGAGCAGGGACTGTCCGCTGTTCAAGGAAGTGTTGACACAGAGGCCCCAGACCAGTGGATAGACTAGGTGCCCCTGACCTCAGTTTATTGGATAAAGAGGAAGTGATGATTTGATCTCAGGTCAATAGGCAGACGGATGTCGCGGTTTAGAGGAACGAGCTGACGGCATTATGCTACGAATCCCTTCTTGCCCGGTATCGTGAGGACTTGGTTCACCCTCTCCTAGAGTGACATCATCATAAAGGTGATAAACACAGAGCTATCCTTGACTCGCCGAGAATGCCAAGACAGCCTTTCTGAGCGTAACATAAAAGATCCCGATCGCACGCTCCGGACTGATAATAAGACCTCCAGCGATGACGCTCTGCGGCCGTACCTTGACGCCGGCCGTGAAGTGGTTGCTGACGTGGAATGAAGCCGACTCGATTTCGCGCAGCGTGCTGAACTGGAACGTCAGCGTGACCAGCTGTCCCGGCGTCCTCTTCCAGCCGACCCACTCCGACCCTGATGGTGTAACGGTGGCAGGGTGTCGGCCCCACAGTGTGGCAAATTTAGAGCAATTTTTACGCATATATGTGGAGTGCAAACGCGAGGCACTGTCACACTCGTCGCATTCCTTAGTAATCCCGAGCGATAGCACAGTAATAATGACTGCAACAAGGTTCATACCGGTCATATAACATATCTTCCTTGATTCCGTCGAAAAAACCCATCGACTTTTGGGTGTGAAGGCCACTGAAATATAGTGGAAACTACCATCAGAACCACTATTTTTACCCTTTAAGTTATTTCCATTACTTACAGACCCTGTACGAGACCAGTGCATGCATTTTAAGGCATAGTTATAAAGTAATACGTCCTGAAAAAAATTGTACAGATACATACATATAGTATTATACAAGATGTACAACAGGATTTTTTTGTTCTACAATTCTTGTCTTCAAGAGATATGCAACAAAAGCGCCATGAACCGCTGGAAACGGTTTCCGCTGCGGAGAAATTAGAAGATATCTTCCTGCGATTGTTTCAGTTAATTTCCCCCAAAAATCCACGAATACGAGCAGCAGCAAATGGCGAAGACGTGAATAGCATGGTCCACTGTATGCAGCTAAACATCCAAGGTGATGCTTCCCCCATATGTCCACGGCACATTTATATCAAAGTCTGCATACAAGTATTTGTTGACGAGATGACCTAAGCTTATGAGAGTCACTATAAACCCAGTCACTCTCGTGACATATATTGACATTTGTGACAAAGTTCCATTAATCCTTGCTGTATAATAGTGGCGTGAATGACTTTGCCTCAGTTTGGTCCAACCAATCTAATTCCTTAGAATTCCGAAGACGTTTACGCCTTTGAAGGACTACAGCTTAATGGCGATGGAATGGGGAACACGAACTTCAGTAATTGATTATCGACCTATGCCACCAAGCGGCGAGTTCCGCCAAAGTCTACCGGACTCAGGTGAGAGGGTTTGACGCGCGTCTGACGACGGTTGGAGAAACGCACTGCATGTCGCGGGGGCCGCCGTCGCCCGACTGTGGTCCTCAGAGGGTCTCAGCCAGCAATGACATGGATCACGCATCTCCTCCGCTCTATTCCGACCTCGTTTTTTTAATCTGGGTCAGATCTGTTTGAACACACAAAGCCCTGGTGCGTTTCGAACGCTAAATAAGGCGTGATGGCGGCGGATCCATTGTTTCCCGCGCCGTCCGCCGCGCCTCTACTGGCGCCCAGCCGAGGCCGACTGGCGCTGATCCCCAGTGGTGGATTCTGGAGCGAGTCCGCACCTGTTCTCCCGCCACTACAGCCAGACGGGCCGGCCCGAAATACACCAGACCGATGTCATCAGGTCTGCGGAGCAGGGCCCTATCGCCGCATCAGAAGATAACTGAGGCCCTGCCCACCAGGCCCTTCATGGAGCCGGCGGTGCCCGCACTAACTGCAGAAGATTGTTACCAGCCAGTGGCTAATGTTTACAAACGTCTTAATCCCGTGTTATGTTTTCCCATGACCGAAAAACGTCAGGAATGACGCGCTAATTAGGAAACGGAAAAAACGATGGTGGCAAATACATGACATTCTCATGTGTCTGAAGCTGAGCCAAAAAGCCTCGTAATCTCCGGATGTTGCTTGTGCTCCAAAGAAAGGTTATGACAAAAAGCGGGATTAGCTCATCCGAAGTCCTTGGATGGTTTGCAAATAATCATAACCACATTGTCAGCAAAGTTCCATAATTCAAATGCATTTGCAAAAATACTTCAAGTTCATCCGATTAATCAGTATCGAACCCGGTCTTTTTCAAGCTCTTTAAACTTATCACATGATCCTAACACCCAACTTTGAATTAATCATTGCTGTGGCCTTCGAGCTATACCACGAATTGTTTCAGTTGTAAGAATCGATAATTTCACTATAACGTCAATGCCCAGGATTCATCAATATGAGTTTCACTCCCTCCCGAGACAACACACTCAGTCGAACGATGTGACTCACTGGTGATGTCGTTTTTGCCGTCTTGGCCGTCAGCAAGTTGTCCGAGTCCCTTCTCCATAACATTTGCTGTCCGAACACCATCATAGGTCAGGTCGGGCCATTTCGGCTCAGGGACGTCCATGCTGTAGCTGTCGATGCCGGCTGCAATCAGGATGGACAACCGTCCTTCACTACGCCGTGGGAACAGCCGTGCATCAGAAAGCGATTCTAAACAAGCTGAGTGCTGAACCAAGCAATAACAATGGACAAATCACTGGTTTCATCGCACGGTTTGACCCCTTTTAGGGCGCGTCCGACGGTCGTGATGTCATCCGGCCGTTCCAGACGTGCACATGAGGCCAGGGCCTCGTTAGGGCCCGTGTCGAAATGCAAGAGCCATTACCGCTGGGCATTCCTCGGTGTAACCATACCTACGGCAATTGCCTTTATCTGTCTCATAAATCGACTATGCACATACCAAAACGCTGCGATCAGTACACATGTCCACATGTGCTCAGACTGGAACGTTTGGCGGCGCTTTGAACAGCCGGAATACCACGGAGGGCTGGCGGACGAGGATGCAGGTTTCGGTTCAAGGGATGCGGGGTTCGCTTCAGGTGATGCACGTTCGAGTATTAAGCCGGGTTATAGCTTATCGTCTTCTTGAATCTAACAGCGCAGGTTCTTCCACAACGTATATCCCCGCATTGTAGTTACGCCACGGAATACACAATTTTTACACTTTCTTGAAATAAATGCACTTTTTACCTTACTTTGGTCAAAAGACAAACGTGCGCAAATGAAATGGATACCAGCGCGCAAAGTTGCAATTTCCACAAACTTTGGGCCTTTCGATCAACATGTTTGGAAAAATGCAGACTATTTACAGGCCAGCTTAAACATTTCTTTTTTGGAAACATGAACTTGTACATTCACAAGCCTCACTCACGTTACTTGTGATACCACGTATACCTGTGCACGTACAACCGTGCAGCTTTGCATTAAAAACATGTTGTACCTCTGTATACCACGCACCTGTATGCAAACAGCCGTACAACTCTGCTCTGAGACAGACGGTGTACCTCTGCGTACCACGTACCTGTGTATAGACAGCCGTACAGCTCTGCCCTCAGACAGACGGTGCGCGGGTGCTCGCTGCGGGGCACCAGGCGCACCTTGGTGGCGATCAGCGGCGGGTTGAGCGGCGTCTTGTGCGCCAGGTACGGGTTGACGTTGCCGTCCAGCAGGGTGTGGCCGGAGGCGTTCCGGTAGGTCCTCCAGCCGGTGTCACCGTCCCGGCCGGGCCGCCAGTACTGCAGCGCGTACCGCTCGGCCCACTCGACGCCGCGGCCGTTGCCGAAGCGGCCCTGCGTCTCGGCGGCGGTGACCACGGTCGGCCGGCCGAGGTCGATCTGCAGGAACTCGTGCACGTCGGCCGTGATGACCGAGACGGGGCACCAGGCGCCGCCGCGGTGCTCCGTCCGGATGCGGCCGCTGTGCGCGCCCACGCTGTTCTCGTTGTGCGACGAGCTGGCCGAGATCTGGCCGTCGGCGATCTCGCCCGACTCCATGCCCAGCGGCCGGTCACACTGGTCTGTCGGTCACGCCGAGCGGTCACCGTCAGTCGGGCCCGGTCACCCGGAGGGGCGTCAGGCCGTATCAGTTCGCAGAGCAGCCTGCCTAGTTAAACGCCCCAGGTAGGGGCCTTTTCGAAGCTGGAAGGGCCAGAGCCGCTTTTCGGCAATTTCTTCGCATGCAACGCCACAGACCTAACGTTAAATCCATTCCTAGTTGGCAGGGCCGCCGCCAGGTTGGCAGGGTTGCTGCCCTGCCTGCCGTAAATGCTGCAACCACATGAGCTCGCAGTTGTATACCCCCGTCGCTTTCGGGAGATTTAGGCGACGTGGACTCATGCTTTGTTGACCCAGGTCACATTTCCCTGGCTGTGCCACGTCACGGTCAGCCAACTTTTGTCGTATCGACGGCTGAATTGCGCGTTGACTGGTCATTCGAGTTTCAGGATGCGCAGAAGACAAGGTCATATATAAGGTCCCAACCTAAACCATGCAGCCATTTCAAGCCACGAATAGCTACTGGACCGATTTCATTCCTCATGGATCCCTCTGCTAAACTGAACACCAAATCTACTGAACTCGAAGAAATCCCCTCAAACATCTGTCAGTGGGACCAGACGCCGGGCAGCCTTTCTGTCGACCAGTCCTTACCGAGGGAGAGTGCCGCTGCCAGTGCAGTCCAGCACACGGCACAGAGCAGGACCGTGCCCGGCTGCGGTCTCAGCCGCCCCATGGTCCGCCGCCGCCGCCGCCTGGCCCGTCACAGCACACACCTCCGCATGCCAGTCACCTGGAACAGGAGGTCGCCAGTCAGCCAGGTGGGCGGCCGCCAGACGCCGGAGGTCCCCCGGGCTACTCCACACCTATCGACCCTCGTAGGATCCGGCCAACTTCGCACGGCGCTCGTCAAATGCCGCGGGAAGTTGGCCTACTCGACGGCGAACTTGGGAACAAATCCGCCTCAGCGTCCGTCTAGGGCCGGAATGTCTTTGAAAGATGACGACGAAGTGTTTGATGGAGAGCGCACCTGAGCCCGGGAGCAGATAATCTAATTGGATGTATATTTATACAGTTTGGTTCCACTGCGTTAGGAACAAATGGTGAAGTTGCTTTTTGTTTTGGGTGCCAATGTGTTCTCTTTATTACTTTGTTACTTATTACTTGTGTCGTATGCGAGACAGTCCAAAACTACCCAGAACGCAAACTTTGGCGACGCCTTTTTTGCTCAACATATTTTGAGGAACCTAGTAGACTACTCGTTCAAAAATTCTTGTTTGGGTATGAAAGAGAAATTGTCACCAAATCCCAACGAGGTTCATCTTTGGTCTTCAGGCGAAAGCAGTCGACATACATTAAACGCACTAATGATCCCTATCATTACGGTCTTTGTTCATTTTTTTACGCAGTAATTTATGATTTGCTGAGGATCTTCAATGTCAGCACGAAGTAGACTGTTGTGATATTATGCAAAGCCATATGCTTCGACATTTACTTCTGTGTTTTCGTTGGTGGCGGGGACGTAGCCAGGGGGGCCATGGGGCCATGTCCCCCGAGCCAAACTGTCTACACTAGATATATAACGATTTCGCGGGAGTACGCAACAATGATCATAAATATGTTGCAAAAGCAAACATTATATGTTTACCTGTGCCTTAAATAGGAGGCAAATTACATATAAAAGCTGCTTTTTTCCATAAACTTCGTCATATACCAGTGATATACGACAAAATTTGACATTTGCTCCCCCTCCGAGGAAGGCTACGCACCTGGTTGGTGGAGCTAGTACAGAATGACCACAAGTTGCATTAAGTTCATTTTTTACTTGACTTCACGTATGAAAACGCTGCAATGCAGTGCAAAAATAAATGGATTTTATCGCATCAAAATAATTTTACCGGTATCGAGCGCAGCTCTTTAAACGGAACAACCCTGAGGTTCTTCCATTTACTAGCACCTGCTGTGAATCTTTTAGAAATATGCGACTTTGTGCGTCATTTGAAAAGAGGCAGGCTTTACCAGACATGCAAATACAGGACTGACTGGTGTCGCACCAAGGCTCTGTATTACCAGCCCGCGCAACAGCAGCGTAAGTCTACGACATTTCGCACCCACCTCCACTCCGAGTTGGAGTGGTTCAAGCTCTCACGGTACACACTGAAAGGCAGGCAATCTGTCGAAACATTGGCTGCCGATTGAACTAATTCGCTCGGCGTGCGCGGATGATTTCGATCAGCGTCGCCATTGTCTGCCTGTCTGCCAATGGAAGTCACGTGTGCGCCAAGGAACGACAGCCGCGATAAGGTCAGCGAAAGCGATTGGCCGAACTGCGTTGCACATCAGACGGAGCGTGAACAATCCTACAGCATGTCATAACTGTTTCCTCTACTCGCAGCGGTACCTGTTCAATAACGAAGCTTAATCACCAACAAAACGCATTTTTGCGATTTTGGGGCCGCCCATCCAATTTGGCTTTGATTGTGAGCCGAACCGGAGACCGGTTTGTAATTTTTCAGTGCAGGTTGGTTCGTTGGCTCCGCCCGGCAGTCGTGTGTACACCGACGCACGTCGGCGACAGCAGAAACCAGCGACGGAAAATCCGACACGTGAGGGGCCGCATTTGCAGACCAGAATGTTTAACCAAGGGTCGGCAATCGGCAGAAGACAGAGCACCCACCGGACCGGCGGCACGGCGGCACCGACAGGACCGAATGCTGCCCTGAATTAAGCTCGGAGCGGCAGTGGAGAGCTGAGAGGAACTCGTTGAAAGAAAAGGGACTGGGACAGGTTGTTAGTTAGGGAGATGGAGGCCAAGGCGTCGCTGTAAGGAAGTGGATGGGGACATGGGGGGCTCGTCTGAAGTCTGCTTTGTCTGTGGAATTGGTGGTCTGACTCCTTTCCGTTTGGTTCTTTTGGGGGTGGTGTTTCCCGGCCCTTTTGGGGAACCGGTGTTCTGACACGGCCGGTATGCGGAACTGGTGGTCTGACACGGCCGGTCTGTGGAGCTGGTGGTCTGACTCAGCTGGTATGCGGAGCTGGTGGCCTGACACGGCCAGTCGGTGGAATTGGCGGTCTGACTCGGCCGGTATGTGGAGCTGCTGGTCTGACACGGCCGGTCTGAGGAGCTGGTGGTCTGACACGGCAGCCGCGCGGCGCCGTCTCTGCCGGCCGGGCCGCTTTTTGCGCCGGCCCGCCCACAGCGCTGATTAATCGCTGGCTTCGTTTGCGCCCTGGGAGACCGGTCCGGAAGCGGTCCAGCCACAGTTCAGCCTGCCAGCGGCCCGCTCGACGGGGGAGGGGACTGGAAACAAGGCTGAGGCTGCTCTCAGCATGGTAATGACAAATCTTCGATTCAATTTGCCTCGGCATTATGAACAACATTTGTCGATCTCGCTTTGGCATAGGCTGACAAGCCGAATTTCTACTGCAGTAAATGCAGAGTTCCGTCCACATTTCCATTCCATTCTAATCCTTTCCAATCTACGCAAGAATCAGGAAATAAACGATGATAAACAAAGGTTACAAAAAAACTGCCAAAATTATGTTGAATTCCTATTATAATTTGGCTTGCAACTGACAATATGACGCGTCAAATTCACTCTGACACACTAATTGACCCGGATCTTGTGACAAGTACTCGAGGTTGATTAACAAGGCACAGCAGTCACACGGCATGCCGAAATTTGGTTAATCTTTTTTGGTCGGCTGGATTACTACGGACAGCAATCGAAAGCATTTGCAGGTTTATCTTGATTTCTATTTGACAGAGCTCGTTTTTGACGCGAACGAAATCGCCCGAGGCATGATTTTTTTTTTGTTTTAGCCAAGAACGCTGATAGATAAAAATCAAAAACAAAAAAGAATGTTTCTGTCATTAATGTTCCACCATGTTACAGTGCTTTTCTCACATCCACTTTCTTTCGCCATTTCGTGGCCGAGTAAGCTCGAGAGCTTCGCCAGACAAGATGTGTCGATAGGGCTCGGTGGATCCGCCTTAGGGCTGATTTCTTAAAGAAAAACATAGGCTGACGAGTGCATGTCTTCTCCCAAATAAGAAGGGAAGCAGTTTACGGGGTAATAAACTACCATATTATTTGTTCTGGAAATTGGTTCAGTGGTGTGTCAGAAGCCTCCGGGCTACGACCGCTTTCCGTCCATGACTTGATGCCTTTTTTCAAGAAAACGACTACCGGGATTTAATGGAGTTTGTGGACGTTATGAAATCCCAACGTATACATCGGGTTTTCATGGCGTCCATCATATTATTCTATGCTTTACATTAAACTGCCACGATTATCAGTAGGATATTCAGGTGAAATCATCCCTGGAATACAGACGTTTCGGATCCTCTTCATGACAAATGAAACAAGCGAAACACCTAATGTTGGCCTTTAAACTGAAATGTTGAGGTTCAGAGTGCAAAGTGAAAGGAAAACTAAAGCAACGACTTTGCCAGCTAAGGGAAATGTTTGGTTGTTTAATTCGCCAACGGACCCCTACAAAAAAGGGACATTTAAACTGAACCAAATGGCGAAAACCAAAAAGTAACCAAAAATAGTAATTTTGGAACCGTGATCATATTCATGCTTTACAACCCTTTGCACTTGCCATTGAAAACACGTCTGAAAGCAAAGCTCCCGGTTTTTAAGCTGATTTTCTGGCCGGCGGCTGTTCGACGGGGAGACCAGCCACTTCTACCAGTGCCTTTCATACTCTGAGGACTCTACAGGGGATGAGAGTTTGCCCTGAAAGAGTTCCTCAATGTTCCATTGTTCGCTTTCAATGCCGTGTTCAGAACTGAGCAGGGTGGAGCCGGGGCCGGCTCGGTCGTCGCCGCCGAGGCGGTTCGGCCGTCGGATCGATGCCTCTCGCGGGCCGGTGGAGGGCGCGATAGGATCCGCTTCAGAATCCGGCACGTTCAAGAGGCGGAGATTGGACCAGGGGAGACGGCTAGAGGGTCGGTGGCTGAAGGAGGCTGAACCATCAGTGGGTGTTGTCCACCCACTGTCCCTCCCCTGCGAGACCACGGCGACCAACACATGCCTGACGGTCGCCGAAGACCTTGCACGTTATCCCCATTCGCACCCCTTGGCCCAGTGTGGTCAGACTCGGCTTTCCTTGTTCGAGAACACCACTGACAGACTGCCGACCCGTCAGCGTTGTCAGGATTACCGACAGCGGCTCCCGTGCGACGCCGCTGCCGGAGCTGCCTGGCCCCGGATCGACGGAAATTCCGACCCCATCGGACCGGAGCGCAGCGGGCGGAACGGCCCAGAGCTGGGCGGAAAAATGGCCCAGACACGAGCCACACGGAGAGCTAGCTTTCGACTGTTGACTCACGCGTTCATCTCTTGTATGGTCGCAAATCCAGACATGTCTCAGCGCTTCCAATAAAAAGTTACTTAAACATAGACTTTGGGAAATACTGTGCAAAAGTTTCTACATATATATCTACCATATCCCATCTCTTTAGGAAAACCATAAACAAATCATAATTACGCCCTACCAAAAAAGCCGCCATACCACGCCACGTCAAGAAGCCGACAGCAAACACGCCCGGGCACCGCGAAGCCCAACTCAAAACAACCAAATTCGAACAGAAGGACGTAGCAAATAGGTGTGATGTATTCAATACGCGTCTGCAAGCCTTTTGCCCAGAGAGCTGCACCTAGAACACATCAGCGCCAGCTTGCATGTGCAAATCCTCTTATATCGTTCAGCGGAGTCGCTGGCTATGCCAATCGTCAGAGGCCAAAAGGCCACGGTGCTCCTAATTTCCGACACCGACGCCGCTGCCTCCCCGCAGACACGCCCGGCCGCTGTCACTGGGAGCGGCACGTCCCTCCAATAAGCCGGCAGCGGCGGCACGTGCCGGGCGCGGCCGGCAGACGGCACGCGCCGCGGGCGGCTCGCTGCCGGTCCGTGTCGCCGCCGCCGCCGCTACCGGCCGGTCATTACGGCCGCTCCGGGGCGGCTGGCACGCGTCCGCCGCCGGCCCGCCGGCCGCGGTTTACCCCGGGCCGTGTCTCGCCGGCGCAGTGCAGGCGCCCACGCCCTCCTGTGCTCGGCTCCGGCCGGCGGGCGACGCGGCCGCACCGCCGGCGAGATGGCCCGGCCAGGGATGACTTCGAGGGTCGGCGGCCAGCGCAAACGGCGCTGGGGTAGCATAAAGTCTGGTCCAGCAACGTGGTTGATGGTGGCGAGATAATGCTGAGCGGTGATTAATGTTCGATCTGTGTGCTATACCAAAGTGGAGCTGATGGAGTGGGGCCGTAACTTGCCATTCACGTCGAACGAGTGCTACAAGAGCTATTGATAGGTTATTGCAGCTCTCAGTCTGTGACGGTGCAGAACTGAGCGTCCCGAATAAACGCCCTGCAGTGTCTAATGTGTTTTGTGACGTGTTACGGCATTTGCGAGCTTACTTTACGGACGGCGAGTCAAAGGCTCAGTTTAAGTCCCTCTGACAGAAGTTAGCGTGCCCGCCAGAATCGCTGAGCACTAATCGCTGATCCATTATTCATTCTCGCCGGACAGTCGAGCTCTTTGATCAGCTCGCCAACATCGCAAACGTTTAGCGAGCTGCGTTCCAGGCTTGTGGCAGGGGGGGGGACTCCGGCTGTCGTGTTCGGCTCCACGTGCGCTGTATCAGCGCGGCCGCGACACGTGCCGGCCCGCGGCTCGTGCGCGTCGCCACGGGACCGCCCCGCCCGCGGCGCGTGCAAACACGAGCGCGGCGGGTGTCGGCGGCCGTCAGCTGCAGGGCTGCAGACGCGGCGACCGCGGGCGGCCGGGACGGCGTCATCAGCCGCGTGACCGGGCCTCGATCACGTCCGCCGCCGGCGCGGACACGCGGCGGACCGGCGGACCGGCGGACCGGCGTATCGGCGGACCTTGCGACACGGCCGGCGCCGGAACAGCGTCCGGGGACGGGCAAGACGGAGCGGTGTTTGCTCGGCAAGCTGGCCCGCCGGCCGGCCGCCACGTCCGGGCTCTGTCCGGCGCCGGCCAAGGCCCCAGCTCTGTCCGGCCCGGCCGCGGGCTCCGTGTTTGTTTCTGCCGGCGGCTCCCCGCGGCGCCGGCCGCCGATCGGTCGGTTTTTCGCGGCGGAGGGACGCGATTGAATATTGATGGACGGGCTGCGGCGGCGGCGGCCGGCCTGGTGCGCCGTCCCCGTGTTTTAAGCAGGCCATCGCTCAGCGGCCGCGCGGCCGGCTCGCCGTGTCCGGGACAACAGCCCTGCCCGAGGGGGGAGCAGCGAAGGGGAGCAGCGTCCTGTCCACGTGAGGCGCCTCCCGGCCGGCGGCGGCGTCAGTTTGTTTACCCAGCGCCTGACGCCGACGCCCCACTGCGCCAGTGATGAGCCACCACAGGGCAGACGAGCACGTCCTGTCAAAATAAAACGCCTCAAAGCGTGGGCTGGCTAAACGGTTTGACACGGCGAGCGGTAGCCGGAACGCCGCTGATGAGTACCTGCTGACTGTTGCCAGGGATCGAGACGTGGCAACGAGGCCAGCGGTTTGGCGGTGGCTGGACATGGTCCCAGTGGTCTGGAAAATGACGGGGGATTGGAAATGACTGGCGCATGACTGGAAAATGAATACCGACTATTTTTATTGCTCTAGCAATCAGGTTGTTGGCAGGAGGAGACAGGAATCACGTTTTTGGTAAAATTGGCTTGTTTGTTGATTCTGCCATTCAAATGGTCCCGCGTTCCACTCTGAAAATGTACGTGTCATTCTACGGATTCAGTTACATTCTGCCGTGACTTTGTTCTTTGCCGCATAAACGGATATAGGACATAGGACGAGACACAAGACATAAGACACATAGGACGGCTGGGCGTCATATACAGTGGCAAAGCATCACAGTTGAAGGACTAGGTCTTCAACCGATTTTGGCCATCTGGAATAGGCTTGCTTCGGGAATTCAAGATGAAGTACATCTGAAAGCCAAAATTCCTAAACTGTTTCCGGTTTCTAGCACAAATATCCAATGATTGCAAAACAAGAGAGGCGTATAATTCGTCGAAAGCAGTTGCTCGGAGTCTGCGTATCATTGCCATTTATCACTGTCATCGCTGTAACAGAACATTAAACATTCAGGCTGGTCAGTTCTTATGCTTATCGTTTCCATGTGATTTATCGACGTTTGTTCAGAGCACTGAAGCATGGTAATTAGTTGCTGCATGCAGTATGTGCATTCATCAGTCATACTGCATTCATAAGACTGACTACACGACCTCTTAGTACTCTTCGTGCACGATAACGTGTTTGACAGCCTCGTATTGAATAACAGCAGGCGAACGATTGGCTCCTGCTGCCGCGAGTTGACATGCCCCTTCACCAGGTAGTTGCAGCTCAGAGGTGGAATCCGCCCAGCAGCAGTCTCCTGCATTCCTCCCCGTTCAGACCAGCTCCCCTGTCTCCTTTAGTCGGGCTCCGTCGGCAAGGATCTCGACAGACCGGCTCCTGGCCCGGCTCCCGAACTCGGCGGATCCCCTGCGGCCCGCCGTCCGGCTCCCGTCAGCGCCGGCAGCCGCTAATTGGCGGCTCGGCGGCGCGGGCCGGCCGGCCGGCGATTTTTTCCGTCTCGGCCGGCTCTAACGAGCCGCCACAAATCAGGCGGCCGACGGCCGGCGGCGCCCGCTCCGTCCGGCGGCCGGCGGCGGCTTCGACCGGCCGCCCTGGCCCGAATGCCGGCGGCAGGCAGAGGGGCGGCCGAGCTGGCCGGTGTCCTCAGCCGTAGCCGGGCACGGTTATGCGCTGAGGCTGGCCGCTGCGCCCGTGCGGCGCTTGGCCATGCTGCGGCACGCGCGGTGACAGCCTGGGACAGGCGGCGGACGGCGGCCGGCCGGTGCCGCGAGGAAAAACGCCGCTCCGGCCGACGCCGTCCATGCAGGCCCACGCCGGCCGCGCCGCGGTCGACTGGAGCGCCGCCGGCTACTGGGCGAGCGTGGGCCGGCCAGAGATCTGCCGCCTCCTCCAGGTTTCGTCACCCGGAGTAAGAAACCGAACGGCAGCCGAGTGGCTCGTCATTACTGCGAACTACGCCAGCGTTTGAGTCGAGCGGAAACAGACGAGATCGCGGCGGTGTCGGCTCTGAAGCGGCGCGGTCGCGGTCGGCGCCGCAGGTGGCGGTTTCGAGCGCGCGGCCAGCGTCTCCGAGCCGCAGTCCGGCAGAGCGCAGCCGGACAAAGCGGCTGCTGTCTGCTCAATGGGTGTGGGTAACGCGCCGGCTCCGCTTTTCTCCGTCATTCACGTGTGAGAGGCGCATTTGGCAGCGGACAAAAACAGAGCCTTATTTAACGGGGATCAGCGTCGGCGATTACCGAGGTGGTGGCTGCGGTCTCCCCCACCGCCGGGCGTGAAACAGAACCTCGGTCCAGCTGCCGGCGTCGGGAGACGAGGTCCCGTCCTCCGGGCGCGGTCAGGTCTGCCAGCAGGGCAGCCTGTCCACTGCAGACCACCGTGACCCTCTCTCCGGAGCGTTAAGCGCAGAGACAGGCGTCTCCTCTCCGGACTACGCCGCTGGTCCGCAGACTCGAATCCGTCCCCCGGCCATGCCGCCGGCCGGCGCCGCCTCCCACCCCGGCGTGAGCAGGCCGCCGAGGGCCGGGCGTCGGCTCATTAGCATGGACGGTTATTGCCGGATCTGACGGCGGGAGGCGGTACTCTGCCAGCGCCGCCTCTCCAATCAATTACCCTCTCACTGGTACCCGGCGTGTTTTGTGGCGCGCCCAGCGGGACGGCCGCCGGCCGGGACAAAAACACACGCCGCCTGATGACGAGGAATTTCATACGATTTCGGGAAACGAGAATGAATCACACCCGAATTTTATTGGGGTGTACTCGGGTTACAGATACACAACTGCATGAATTACAAGCGTTTGAGTGTAGGACATTCAAAGGGTATGAAAACGTTTAGGACGTCAAGCACTGTAAATGATCCGTTGATGATGCGCTCAGCATATTCGTTTCGTTGCGTCTTAATAGTGAATTGCAAATATTCCGCCAAATGGCATTTTATCTTATCGGCGTTTATTGCGCTAATTGAACCTATCTTGAACTGATCAAATAACAATGATAACAAGCATCTCTTGCAACCACTCTAACAGTCTGAAAATCTAACTCTTACTCTAACAGTCTGCAACTCGCCTGGAAAACAAACGACACGTAGCCGGATTACTGACGCTTTCAGAACGGACCACGGCTACGATCCGTCTCCGGGCTGGCGGCGATTTGCACACCTCATGAGAGATGGGGAGATACGGCGGAGTAACGGACTACGACCGCCGGCTCTTCTCACGGACTGACGCCGCTCACACCGGCCCGGGCCGGCCGGCCAGCTTATTAATGCCATAAATCTCCAGCCGGCAGCGGCGGCGGCGGCGGCGGGCAAGCGCGTGTGCCCTGTCCGCGGTCGTTGGCTGGCCGGCCCGCGGCGTTCATTATCGCGTGCCGCCCAAACAGCCAGACAGACGGAGTGAAGCAGGGTCACGGCGTGACCCCGCCGTCGCCACAAACAGCTGGCCGTTGTCGACGCCGTGTTAGCGCGCCGACCCAATCATAAATCTGTTACCCGCCACCAAACAGTTTTTGAGATGCTGGAAGTCCTGACCAAAGAGACGGAGCAAGCAAAACAAACAAGATAAACTGGGCAAATACACAGCCGCAACGCGCGCGCGGGACGCTGACGCCGCGAGCGGGGCCGGCTGGCGGCGGAGGCCCAAGGCTCCGGTCGGGCACAGGAAGCGGCTGTCTGGCGCACGGCTCCGCTGGCGCGGTGTTTATCAACCCACGCGCAAAAATGGCAAACAAGAGGAAGTGCGACACCGTGGTGAGGAATGACAACGGACAAGGTTCGCATCACGATGTTTTAGAGCTGCGGTAAGGCCCGACGTCGTCTTTTGTCACTCAGAATGCGGCTGTTGAATTTTGAATCGATTCTGTTCATCAATCCGTTGCCGACTGTTAATACTAACGTGAGGCATAAAAGCCTGAATCGGAATTTTCTGCGATTTGAATGCTTCTGCGACTGCATGCCTCGACTGCATAGCCCAGGATGGCAAGGACTTAAACGATTCAGAAGAGTAATTGCTGTACTACGTCAGTTATTCCTGGAATGCTCTGCTCCATCTCTGGAATATAAGACTGTTACAGGAACGCTGACTGCATTTTGAACAAAGTTCGTCTCCTGGAAGAACGGCCCCGATTACAACGTTGCTTTAGAAATCCTCATGAATTATCTCCAGGAGGCTAATAAACTCCGTATATTCGTATCACGACGTACGCTTCGGCACGTATTTGTTTATCAAGTTTTAAACTGAAATTACTTCAAACGATGTACAACTTCCCTATTCTCTCTTGTCATGCGCGGCAGGCAGCATTACTAAAACATGAACGCTTTTAAGAGTTGAAGGCCGATTGTCATCCTGCTCCCGAGAATTCCATAGTGGCCTTTGCCTTTGAGCGGACTGGGTGGAGCTGGAATATTCATTCGAGTCACACCCGATGCTCCAAACATCTCGAGCGAGCCAGATAATAACTTCGCAGAGCTTCTGTCGCGCCCACAGTGTATCCGAAGACCAGATGGCAGTGGGGTGGGTCCTAAATGACTGTTACTTGTCACGTATTCAATTTAAATGCAAAACAGTTACAACTTCAAAGACCTTTGTTGCTCGTCGCTCTCTGGCCACGGTAGCTTGCCACCCACCGTCCGTATCCCAAGTTATTCAGGCGCTAATGGCGCGAGTCGGCGCATCCGGCGAACAAAAGAAGTGGCGAATTAAACGGACGCGCCTCTATTTGCGGATTAACTCCGCTGCGATGTTCTCAGCCCAGGGCAGATAAACGTTGAACCTCGAACTGTTGCAAACTTGTCCTATCGCGAACAGGACAAGACGCCGGGCCTGGAGGTAAAGAACTTGAAACCAAGTGTCCGAACACGTCTGACGAAGGCCTATTGCTGCACCTGCCATTCGTCTGAATGTTAAAAGCAATAAATAGTCCGGATTTGGGGTCTGAACTGGGGTTTTCCAGGTGAGGTACAAGTATCTCGAGACGAAGTTGGCCCAATTCGCCCCACAGGGACAGACTGAAGCGTCCGAGCCGGCGTAGGGGCAGACCATATTGCCGGAGCAGTTCCACATGGCCCCTGAAGAAGGTAACAGGATCAGCCCGAGTTCCGGCTCCGTGTCGGAGCAGACGAAGCCGCCGGGCTGGCTCCAGGTGGGCCTCTGGAGGGGGTAACTGGATCCGTCCGGCGGCGCCCGGCCCGGCCGGCCCCGGGCACGGAGGGGGCACTTCCGCTCAGCAGGGGCGAGGTGTCGGCACGTGGGGGCACCCACAGCACCACGGGACACTGCCCCCGAGCTGCGCTGCTCCGACCCGTGGCGACGACAACTCACAGCCGGCTCACATGTCCGTAAACCCTCGCTGTCTTGCTTCTGTTGGATAAACACGAACTTGTCTAGTCAAAAAGTGTTAAACCTGGGCTAATCCTGAGCTAAACCACCAAACCTCTGGAATCATAGCAGCACTGATGGCTCGGCAAAAAGCCGTAGCCTCGCAGAGCGAAGCGGGTGTTCCCAATACTGCGAGGTGAAATCGACACAAAACAGTGGCGGTTTTCCGTGCTGGCCGAAGCGAGGATGGGACACCAAACGGCTGGCGTCCTGCTCTCGCCGTGGCGAACCTCGTCTGAGCCGTGTGGTACACGAACATTTCCTGTTTCAGTGCCAACAAAAAGAGATAAATTAAGTATCAGAGCAATACTCCCAACAAATGACACGGTACTGCTTAGCGGGGACCCATAGGAACGTCCCAATTACGTGACCTACGATGGCAAAACATCATCATGCAACTTTGCTTCTCTTGAAAACAACAGGCTTGATTTTTTATTTCAATATGTTTGCAAAGACAATGATAGTATGGAATTCATCTTCGAACCCAATGAAACCACTTATGGTTCAATAAAATGAGATATCCCCTTTTTGTGTCTGGATGCAATTGCGAAACGACGCAACTGTCTCTTTTTCTAACAGCTAACGATTGCAGATTAATGTGTCATTGGGGCGACAGCAATATCTGGATGCGTCCGAACTTACATGGCATTATTAGTTATCCGTTGAAAAGCACCAAGTTGATGATCTTGTTTACGTCATTTTACCCGGTCATCCGAAAAATAGGATACTACGTTCTTCGCTGTACTATCGGCTTGTCAACATGCCAATGCATACAAAGCACAAAATCTTATGGATTACGGATTTTTATATCTCGGTGTTCGTAGTAAACTGATTGTAAGACGGTTCTAGTCACCGACACCTTATAGTGTGATTTTGTTTAGGGTAATGTGAGAGCTCTTGCTCGTATCCTATAAAGAAAATAATTCGCATTGTTAACTTGCAGCCAGTAACAACGTTATTTCGTAAAACTAGATGACGTCCTTGGATTATACCGGGAAAAGCAGCGCACAGAAGGATGGTAATGTATGCAATAGAGAAACAGACCTACTAAAACTACATTCACGGTGTAGTACAAATGAAGATCATATATTTTATGTGTATACATAGGATGTTTGTTTACAGCATGCGCTGCATCATGGGTGTAGTTAAGTTCATTTCAAGTCAGTCAGATGCTTCAAATGCAGTAATTTACCGGGACGACAAATATACGGAAAACGTTCAAGACTGGTCGCCATTCGCATACATCAGATGAACAAGAGTGTTTTGTGAAATAGTACCTTTGCCACTAGGTCCGGTACATTCAAAACGCTGAACGAAGCATATTAGCCGCAAATACCGCAATCCGTTTTTTTTCCTGCACTTTCTGATCTTTGTACGCTAGGGACCCTCTGATGTTGTGCATTGTTTTGACGTAATGTAATTACGACATTTTGACGTCTGACGACCAATTTCGGGGGCGAGTGAAGAGTTTCGTCAGTGGAAGGAAAATGGTGGTATAGAGCGACCCGACCTTAATGGCCAAATATTCATCCGTACCTTGGGACTGAATTGAAATGGTGTAATCATACATATCATCATTCTTGGGGATGATCACCGTTTGCTTTTGTAATCGCTCCCATTAATATTGAATTTTGGTAGAACCGATTACCCGGAATCCTCGCGGATCGTCTGAGCACATTTCCGTTTTTTTTTTTAATAAACTACACCGCTATAACTGGATAATATCGAAATTTCTTCCAAACTCGCCAACATAGTCATCTGCACGAGCGCTGCGAGGAAAAATGTAACGCACACAAACTGAAAAGCATTTGAGTCACATTGTACATAGAAGAACATAAATTTGCAAATCATTAAATATCTGTTTACAAACGGCGACAAGTCGTAAGAGTACGAAGTACTCACTCGTCTTGGCCCGTACAGATGGGCCAGCGATATGAGACACCGACAAACAGCTGGTATTTACCTTCCCGCGATAATCCGATGTTCAGACGGAGCCGACTGCACACACTAATACTTGCCGACGTCTCTCGCTTACGTAATGAAACTTTCAGTTCAACTGAGGATGGACTAAGCACGTGCCCGTTCGCGCCACTGGCGTCCCACTGTCGGAGCGTGCGCACCAACCCCTCACGTCCCCGGAGTTCGACTGACTATTCCTGCCTCTCCGCCCGGTGTTCCCTGTGGCGCGGTAGACACGGCGGTGCTGCGCGCTGATTGGTCGGCAACGTTCTGCGTCAGCTGGTGGCGTCCGATCACTACAGAGTTTCAATCGGCCTGTTTTCGTTCTTGGTAGAGCGGCATCGTCTTCCGAGCTGCATTGCGTAGGAATGCGAGAAAGAACATTTGCTATGGTTGATCAATGATACACAGTAGCAATCAGGGGTGTAATTTTCCAAAATCCTTTGTGGGTGCACTGGGGCGTTAGAGTTGTTGTACGGGAGAGGCCCTTAAAACTAAAAACATTCACCTCGCTGGAAACCAAAAATTCCTTGGATTCCAACCACTTTGGTTTTATATACCGAGAATTCGGGGTGTTTAATTCGGGAAGGGGGAAGGAATACCTCAAGATTTCCGAACAACATGAGAGCGATTAGTGCCTTTTGGGTGTGCCTATGGGTGCATTGCTGTAGGTGGATCTGTATTTGTGGGAGCATGTGCAGCCACAAAAAAGATATAAAGTTAGAAGCCTGGCAACAGTCATTTATAGCATACGTAAAGACGTTGCGGGCTTGGGGCGTCGACACTCAAGGATGGCCAGACATGTTCCAAAAGGTGAATAGGTGCAAGCAACAACATACAGAATTTATCATGTCAGAAGGTTTCAGGTTCGTTTCAATGGAGGAAAGATCAACATTCTTTCTGAAGCCAACTCACCATTCCCAGCATTACACTGTGTACTATTCAATGCCTTGTCCTTGCATTATTCTTGAAAATAAAACGTGGCTTCTAGCAGGGGTGTCGATTTGTATTCTTTTGAGAGGACCCTGTCCCACCCAGTGTTGATTTGTGCCTACCCAATGCTGATTTGGGCCCATCCAATATTGGTTTGGGCGCTCCAATATTTTCTGCCCGTTTTAAGGGGAAATGAGTAATAATAGGGAAAAGGGCGGTCGCATTAGATAAGAAATAGGCAGAAAGTAAAGAATAAAATCTAAAGCGATGTAACTATCTATCTATCTATCTTTTATCTATCTATATATACATACCTATACACATGGGGAATAAATGCAATTTCTTATTTGATAAATAGCAACCAAAAAACTTATAAATTTCCATTGGTCAAAGGAAAGTGGACTAAATCTGTTAATAAACACACATTTGGGGGAAGATTAGGCTGTCGGGCCCTCGGCTCGGCCCCCGATCATTTACAGAAATCAACATCTTTGGCTTCTAGAGTTAAGAGGGCAGATGCAGGCAGGGGCGTCGATTTCTGTAAATGATTGGGGGGGGGGGGCTGAGCCTACGGCCCGACAGCCTAACTTCCCCCCAAATGGGGGTTTCTCAACGGATTTAGCCCACTTTATTTTGACCGACAAGGTTTTTTAAGTTTTTCTTTACTATTTATCAAGTAAAAATTGCATTTATCCCATGTATTTCGGCATTTATGCATTTATCCCATGTATATATATATATATATATATATATATATATGCAAAAGATAGAAAGATAGATATGTACATCACTTCAGACGTTATTATTTACTTTCTGCCTATCTCCTATCTATTGCGGTCGTTCTTTTCGTCATTTTTAATTATTTCCTTTTAAAGCCAACTCTGGAGGGTACCGAAGTAACATTAGGTGGGCCATGGCCCTTTCAAAAGAATACAAATCGACACCCCTGGATGCCGGATATTTTCCGTTTTAATAGTTAAAACCGGAAAGCCCAAGAACACGAATGTTGATAATGGGAATACAGATTCTATTCAAGCCAAACTTCATGTAATTTTTCTTTCTCACGCCAATCAGCTATGTCAATTTTGCTTAATAAACAGATAAATATGAAGAAATATCCGCGCGCTGTGAAACCCAGCCACCCGGGGTAACCGCTCTATCATCTTTGAGGAATTTTAACATGATGCGTGCGATTTTGAGTGACAATGGAAAATGCTTGATCGAGGTTATGACGTCTTAAAAACAACATTCCTATCCTTAAGTATTTAGATGAATTACTGCCGGTGTCACCCACGTCGTTTAAGCCCAGTATTGCGGGGACGAAATCGTTAAGTAATGGCAGATAAAGAGACTTTAACTTCATCACAGCGGTTGAAACGCAGTCATGTCCAAGTACACCAAAAAAGTTTGTCCATATGAATGGCACCAAAAGCCATCACGGATAAACGTCTGCGTGCCGACATGAGCATCCCATTTCGAATGCCGCGAACGCTGCCATGTTTCGCGCCGCCGTTAGAGCGTTATGATATATTGCAGTCACCAGTCTTGCGGGACAGCCTACTGATCTAGGCTCAGTCGGTCGGATCAAACTGAAATCTCTTGGAGTGCGTGACCTGAAAGAAGCCCAACAAATGCAGCACGTCTAAATAAACTGAGTGCTGCTCAGCTGCAGGTCCTGATCTTGAAATGCCGCATGCACTGCACTGATTGCGGTTGCGTAGATCACGTGTGATTTGAAAACGACATTGTGAACGAGAGCCTTTGAAGCGAGTGGTTCACACTGGCCACTTCATGTTCAAAAAAGGATTGGATCAGTTGTAAGTTTAAACATCACAGTTCAGAAGGTATACTGTTGTCATTTGCTGGAGCACTGTTGACAGCATTTATTTCCATTTTCATCATGGGTGTAGGAGGGTTTTCAGAGTCGGTAAGGCCGGAACCGTTTGTCGTCAATTTCTTTCCATTCCACACGGAGCTGATGTTAAAATAATCCGAAATGGACAGGGCCGCTGCTCTACCTACGCTATGGGGTGGGGTAGATCTCTTTGTACCCTAAACACGTGTTTTTTGATAGGGATATTGATGAAAAGAACCACCTCTTCTTCGTGATAGTTCTGTATTATTTCTGTTACGAAAACAAAGGCCCAGGAACATACCATCACATACAAGAAAACAAGACAAAAAAGAAGGGCACATGCAGCATGTCTGAAGATGGCTAGCCTTTGCTAAGGAGCTGTGTCGATATCAAAATCGCTGTGCAGACGGAGATGGTGAAGTGCGCAAGGCACATGAAGCCGTCGAACACCATCTGAACCGCTCTAACGCAGCGGGGGAAAGCAGGGCTCCTAAGTGACGAAATGCTTCAGTTTTCACTTGCTCTCGTCGCCTACAGCTTTCATCGCGTGCGTCTTCCCGTTTTATCAGTAAGAGCGTATACCTCATGAAAGAGCGCCCTAACTGCTCCGTCCACACTCTCGCCAATGGTGCGGGCGCTGAGCGATGCGTCCCAGTGGTCACGGTTAATGGCGGCGGTATGCACAGCACGTGCGGCCAGGTACTGCCGCGGCCCGTGTGCGCCGCCGACCGGGCCGCCACTAACAAGGCAAACACCTCTGATGGATCGGGGACGCCGAATGAATGGGCTGCGGCGGGAGAGCTCTCGTTCGCAAGATATGGTAAGGCCTGAAAATGCACTACGAGGCTCGAGGCAAATTGTCCAGTTGCTTGCGTGTGCTCTTTGGTATTCTATTAGCAGTTTGGCCAACATTGGAACGAGATTCTATAACATTAATATTCTCGAACGTCTGGCTCGTGGCTGGATGAAGAGCATACTTATGCTTCGTAGATATTTAAGGAGCTCTAAGTTTTGGGGATGATACAGTTCTTCATTCTCAACCATCCAGTCCATCGTTAACATAGACAAACAGTCCACCTCTGAATACACATTGCATGCCCATCATTCTCAACATTATGAGGCAAACAGAAGCATGTCTCTCTTCTGAGCGTCGGCGAGCTTGGCGACAAGGTGGATCCAAATGCAACTTAGTGTAATGTTTTGTCAGAAATTCTAAGTCCAACAAAATATTGAAACTTGCTACTCTACCTGAAATTCAAACATCACATATGAAACTCGCTTTGTCTTCAACGGTCGCCTTTTTCGTACAGTCTTAGCACTCAGTGGCCGATTGGCGGTGATGGCTCGCATGCCACGTATTGCCTCCTTCCATTGTTCACCTGCGACGTTTTTTTCTTTTTTTATTGTTTAATTGCTTCCGTACCACTGGTGAGAGACTCATAGCGTTAACTCGTAAGGAACTGGGACTTCTTCTATAACGCTTAGTGATGTGGGGTCAATTTAATCTCCCTCCACTTACCCGAGAAGGAAATCACGTGGAGAGATGTGGTTTTCACCAGAATGTAGCCCCATGCTTTTACTTCAAAAAAATTGTTAGGTGTATGTCTGTCTTGTTCTGTTGACCATGCAGGTGACCCAAAAGAGTTCAAACTCATGGTCTCGCGCGTTTTGTGTAGGGATCTTGACTTTGGTTCTCAGGAAACAAACTAATCGCAGCAAGGCAACTGAAAGTATTACCAAACGGAAGAAGATATACAGGGGAGCAAAATGGTTTGCCATTATTTCAAGATCAAGGTCAAGGTCATGGCACAAATTGACCTTGAAGTTGACCGTCTTCCTGTTCGTTGGTGTGTTACGCTGAAACATTGTTTCGGATTGCTTTGATCCATAATTCAACATGAAAAACAAAAACCGTTACTTTTCTGTACTTGAATGACCTTATTTGACCTTGGCATCACTGTCCATACATTAATGTGACACATGGCACAAGACGGGATGGTTAAGTCTCAAAGCAGGAAAATATTCCTGAGGTACAGACTGAGTCTCACATACGAAGCTTGATTTCCTTCTGCCTAAAATAAGCTGAGTGATAGAGGTGGCCTGATCCGGGATAAAAACTTGGCATTTGACCTTAGAATACATCAAGGCCATTTTCGGCGACCTTCGGTTCTGTTTCATGGTGATAGAGGTTACATTCATTCCCTTCATGTCACCACAATGCGCACAAGTCCACTTTGATATAATACAACCTGTGTACCGAAGTTCGTCTTTCCTGCTCTCCTGACCTGATCTGACCTAATATTGACTTGAGACTTCTTAAATATTTAGGAGACATTGTGGTGAGTCACATGATTAATGGTTTTGTTATGTGATATAACTTTTAACTCCAGAGCTGAAATTATTATTTTTAGTTTTTATCTTGACCTGACTTCGTTTAACGTTTGCCTTATTTTTCGCCTTTTCACTAATCGCTGACCTGATTTTGACCTAGCCTAGCTCATCTACCTTTGGAGCTAAACTAAAAAAACTGGGCACAACACAATACGCTGTTGAACTTCATTGTTGTGGATTTATTCGTTTTCGACTTATAACTGAGGAACCACTCGGGGGTCAAAATGACCCCACCACTTTACGGGTTAAGCTCCTGCTTTACATTTAACCAGCACTAATTTTGTGTTGTATAATTCCAACGCGATCAAAACACAACTGTCTTATGATAATGGTCAAGGGTGTGGAGGGCTATAGGGTAGGCAGGGCATCCACCATACCAATTTTGGAAACTTTTAACATGGGATCTGTATTGCTGCATGGAGCAAATGGTCTTAAAATGCCCCTTGACCTACCATGTTGACCCCATGACCCCATGACCCCATGACCTACCATACCAAAATGCCCCTTGACCTAGTTATGAAAACGCTCACCGAGCACGTCAATGGGTGATTTTAGTTTCTGGCTGGGGTTGAACATTTGGGTTTCCGAAACTGTTAACGACGACTATCTGGGAAACCAAAGTAAATCATTTATTGTTTAGCATCTATTGCCTTGAATCGCAACATCATCACAAAAAATAGGACGACATGGATATTTAAGGAGTAAGCTTTACACACCATTTAAAACCGGGGATCATGGGAAATCATTCTACAATATTAATCCATGCGCTTCTTGTCCTACAAGGTAGACTCAACACAAAGCAAAGAGAGGACAAAGAGTTTTGGGGAGCAATCTTTACATAAATTTACAAAAGGTGAATTACAAGGAATTCCGCAAGATGATGATGAAATGGCAATATCGTATGACGCAAATAATATACATCTTGTCTGATTGCCAGGGGAAGCATATCCCCAAAACAATCACCAAAGGCCCTCTCCGGAAGATACCAGGAGACCATCACTGTCGTGGTCTCGGCGTCAGTCCCGCGCGTGCGTCGCGGGTAAATAATGGCGGGACGGCGGCGCATCTTCTGGCGGCGCCATTACCGGTAAATCCCCGGCAGCAGCACCGACCGGCCGGCGGATGGGGTCGGAGCCGTGCTCTCTATGCACGCGGCGGCGGCAATCAATCGTGGCCGGCGGCGGCGGCGGCGGCTGCCGCTCCCGGCGCGGCCCGCGATGCGGCCCCGGGGCCCGCCAGCGCGTGACCGCCGGCGCGCGCGCGCCATTATCTCAGATTTATGCGCTGTTTTCTCTGTGCGTTATGCGTGGCCGGTTAATGCGGATGGTTGTGGCCTGCCGCTGGCTCGCGCTCGACACCTCTGGTGCCGGATGGTAGACACACGTTTAGTCCACCGTGCTGTCGGCTGGCTGGGTTCGCCGGTGCGGGGTATCTGCTCACGTTCCTGCTGAAGACGAGCGGCCGGCGTTCGCGGAGGAGGTAAATTAGTCGCTCGCGGATTCCGCAAAGGAAATGGAAATGGCGGAAGTGGCTGCTACGTAGGACGTTGTCGGCGCTGGGTGAAGGTTTGCCATGACGTCTTTCTTAGTAGGAGGTTCCAGTGTCCGCCGTTATAAGCGACGGTTGCCGGTTTTCGGCGGCAGCGTTTGATAAGGAGAGTGATAAATGGGAAACAGAGCGGCCGCTTAAGTTTCAATACCCCCGAACAAGATAAGACAGCGTGCATAAAAGCTCGTACATTTACATATCTGATCCGATAAGGTGGCGTAGGAAGGCGGTTGGCTGTCGTTTAGCGCAAACGACGTGGTGGTGAACAAAAGCGTGACAGATGGGCTTGTGTGATGTAACATAAAACACGGAACCACGCGGACTGAATGCTGTCGAAAATGCGACAGTCATTTCTTCTCTTGCTCTAAATCTGTGCATGTGGATGCCTGTGTCCGAGTATTTCCGCTTTTTTTAAGCACGACTGGTCATGCTCCACAGCGGGCTGCGATATAAGGGACGGATCAATAAAGAATCACAGCTTGATTTCAAACACGCTACAAAATGGGCTTTTCATGTGGGTTGCACTGTGTAGGTTTCGACACAGTTAGCAATATATTTCACATCATTTGTGAAACGGTTCCGAAAAGCTTTAACCAGATGGTTAGTGCATGCGAACCCATTTAGTCTGTAGCAAGTGTGCTTTATGTCTACGACAAGTTCGCAAGAAATGTCTAAGATATAGGAATTATTACGAGCAAGGCCCACAGTAGATTTTTCGACAGCCATGTTTCTTTGCATCTGACATCTATCCATAAAGAACGTCCATATTGTGGCGTGTGCCAACGTTCGGGCATACCCTCATGACGTCACAACCCAGCTTGTCACTTGTGCAGCAACCTCGGGCCATCGTGGCTATGCAACACTTCATCACCAGCTTGCGATTGTCAGTCTCGCCCCAAAACCGTCAATCACACAACGATAACAAACACAACCAAGGCGTGCGGCAGCATCACTCGCAGCCGCCGGCACCGTCTCGCGCCAAATTTCGCCGCGAACCCCGCGGCGCCGGCCATGTCGGCCGCGACACCCGGCCGGCAGAGTGCACAGTCACGTGACCCGGCCGGCCGACCGACCCGTGGCCTGCGCTGTGCCGCGCCTGCCGGGAGGCCTGGCCAGCGGCTGCGGCAGCAGAGGAAATAATATCGCATAGGGGTTCACATCAGCACAGTACACTACTGGTCACTTTTTATGTCCTCTCTCCATTTTTTTTAAACATTTCTACGCTTCTTTATTTAATTGTGCACTTATGAGCAGGCCACATTCAGAACTCCACGCACCAATCAGAACTCCACGCCTTGGCAGTCTACAGATTTGACGTAGCTGCGTTTGAAAGGAATGGGCGCGATCTTCTTCGAAACTTTTTAATCGTTTTGTTGCGCCACGCGATTACCTGTTCCATATCCTCCGTCCAACTCGATAGTGCTGACTCACAATAAACTGTTTTGCTAACAAAATGGTCAGTGTCACAATACCTCTGCCCTTCACAAAACCAAAAGGCGCGTGCCTAACTGAAAACTAAGCCTGGGAGGTAAGTTTAGCTTTGGTTTACCCCTACCGATTCTACATAACAAAATACTCGTGCCTCCAAACATTGCGCAAAAAATGGTGAATTATCTCTTTTTCCTCACCGTGGTCGCAAAATGGGTCGTCAATAACTTTTCTTCTGCAAAGATACTTTCTTGTGGGAAAATATCTCTCCACAATACTGTGCTGAAGATCCAGCAGCTTGATCGACGTCGATACAGCGAACGCAACAGAATATACTTTGCGCCAGTCAACTCAGAGTCAACTCCTTTGTCCAACCAACGTTGGTGGACTGGTGAAATATCGTTGGCAACCCAACTTGAATACAAAAACTTGGAACTGACAATTCCTTATGGCACTAGCTTGCCTCTGACCTCGATGCTACGCAGCACCACTCTTTCCTCTGTTGTCAGAGGTGACGTGCTTAGCACACTTCGGTTCCATTGCCTAGGCATTGCTTTACACTAGCCCACATCTGAAAGCGGATCATTGTGAGCTGCGGGATGTCTGCCTACAGAAATCTTGTACGGCAGAAAACGTTCTTGAATATCGAGGAAATCGTCCATTTAATTGACTACGCTGCCAAAGAGTATGCGAAACGAATGTTCTACTTTAGACGCAAATCACATAATTATTCCAAATATATCGTTTACGTGCCTCCAAGATCAAAGAGTTTTCCAAAAGCCTACAGCAGAATTAGTCTTATTCCAACTAGCAGAAAAAAATCAAACTGGGCGGCCGGTCTGGCCTGGCCGTGGCGCGTCTGGAGGATTATAACTTCACAACCACTGAACGCAGAATCATGAAGTTTTCACTGAAAGACATGTTAATTCGTTACATTTTATGACTTTTTCTTATTTTCATTGCGTTAGCCTGTAAGCTCTTCCTTGCACATAGCTTTTCTGGCAGTAACGTTTTTGCTCCTATAACTATTTTTTAAGGTTGTTTTTGAACAGTTCAGGAATGGCAGCAAGCAATATGATGGGCGTGCGTGACGTCTAAACTTGCAATTATTCGGATGAAAAGTAGTGAAATGGTGGTTATGAAAATTAAGAATTTTTTTATGCGGAAGAAACTTGCATTTACACACAAAAGATATATATATATATATATATATATATATATATATATATATATGCACATGTATATTTGTTATAAAGGATACGTACGCAAACTCGTGACCCCTAGAAGAGAAATGTTGAACTTCAGCTCATAATAAATCGCAGAAACAAAACGATCCGAAATTTTGTCATGAGAAACAAAGTGACTAAAAGACGCAACACGTTGAAAAGCACCAAAGTAAAATATCAATACACATGCTCACACGAAGACTGCATACTTCGTAAATCGCACTACATTGCTGCTGCTACAGTTTCTCTATCAGTTTCTATCAGTTTCTATCAGTTTTTTCTATCAGTTATACAGTTTCTCTATCAAGACGATTTACTATGCACCTTCGTGTTAGCGTTCCTGTCCCGCACTCAGATGTGCATGATGAAACCCTGACAAGACGGACACTGACTGACAACACGACGATACTCATGACGTTTAGTGACCACAGATGTCTCTACGTACATGAGGCACTTTTTATACAAAAATGCAAACTGACACTGAGCGTCCAGATTGTCATGTGTGACACTGGGACTTTGGAACAGCCAGTGACCTGCAGTGAAAGAATACCCTTGACTTTTCGTTGGCCTGCCGATGAAAACTTGCACTGAATTCTCACTGCTTGGAAATATGAAGAATGAAAATACTTTTATACGTAAATCGCATGGTCTTTCATGTAAATGTTCAAACGCTAGGTGTAGCGTCACGATAGTTGTCTATATTCTAAAGATGAAAAAATGGATTTTTCGAGACGTTGATAAATGAGTGCCTTTGTGACCCTGATTTTACGGTTGACAAACGATCTTAAGGCAACAGTTCGCTCCACTGAAAAAAATCGATAAGAAAACTGGTAAAAGTTAATGCTGTAGCCGTTTTTAACTATATATATATATATATATATATATATATATATATATATATATATATATACATTTTCTTACGTTTCCGGCTCCTGGTTAACTGGATAAATGGTTAAGCAAACTTACACTTATCTGATAAAACAAATGTCGGTTAAGTATTTCATAAAAAGTGAGCACTAATATACGCCACGTTACGTTTGCCTCAAACGTTGATGACGTGGAAAATGAAAAATGTTGTATTCCAAGCAGTCAAACGATATCTAACAGCAACAACACCAGGCAGGCACCTGGCATACGTGTTTACGTAAAAAATGTTGCCGACGAGCATTTCGTATAAGACAACGAAACCAGGTGACGTAATTACAAGCGGTATACATTTGACAAATGCTCCCATCAAATCGCACCGGAATGAACTTATTAATGTGCCTAATTTGCTGGTGGCCTCAGATGTTCTCGAAATGTGTGCAACAGTGGACTAAGAAGGTTTTAAAACATGGTTTTACCCGTCCCACATACATGAAGAAAGGTAACGACATTTCCCAGAAAACGACACGAGTCACACCCATTTAAGGGCCGATTACTGCTGACGACCTGCTATCGCCCCGCAATGTGCGCTGATCTTATCTGCTGACGTTTTATGACGTGCGTCAATTCATGTCGACAAAATTCAGCTGAAAAACAGGATGCAAAAATAGAACTCACACGGAAAACCTTGGAAAATTGCTTCGAAATTCCGTAAGTACAGAGCCTTGAGGCAAAATGTAAATAGGAAATCGACTCACCTTGGGTCTGACTACAACTTTGTTAACTCAGTTGAAAACGCGTATAAAGTGGAGCATTCCCTTGAATTATTTAGCAGTTGTCATGCTAGCAGAGTTTTTGTTGTGAAAGAAAACGAACATGCAGTTCACCAACACATTTTTCGGAAACTTTGGTCAAACAGCCTTTTTAATTAACAATCATTGTTAGGGAATAACTGTGTAACAAATGAAAGAAACATCCATTAGTCTTAAGATGCCATTCGAAGAAGCTCGCTGTGAAGACAAGTCCAAGGCCGTGTTTATTTTTGGCATGTATGAACCGTTCAAAACAAAAATATTGTCAAACAATGCCTGCCATTGCTTTTCTTTCTGCTCAAAAGAAGACAAGAAAAATAGGACGATGCTCAAGCCCTGGCCGCGAAATGGAACTGCATTTACCGTAAGAGATTCTTGAACGAAACAAAGCTATTTCTGCAGATCCATGACATCAACGAGTGAGGCTCTGACATAATAACGGAATGTTTTGGGAGTAATTGCTGGAGTACTTTTCCCACAGTAATCTCTGGAGTATTTTTCCTGGCATTTTTGCCATAAAAAGACATGTGTGCGTGTACGTGCGAACGTGCTATCAAAAGAAAGTACTTTTGAATCTTGAAAAAGCTGCTTTTCACCGCGCATGTCTCGAATTACTGGAACAATATAGTATTTGATGTCATGCATTAATCTACACAAAGTAATACAGCAAAGTAATGTATAAAACGACACCTGAATGGCATAAAACAATCCAGCACCATTTTTTGGATGGTTACTTGAATTGAAACTGGAACTGGAACAACAACGTTCCAACAACGGAAACAGCAGCATGTTTATTTTAATTGATCCTGAGCTTCCTCCACACAAAGGGCAGCGCGTCTATTTAATCGGCAAAGAAATTAGAAAATTTAATGAAAGCACCTTATTCAGATTCAAACCAGGCAGTTCTGGATCAATAGCAGGCATTGTAAACACAAAGCTTACCTCAGCATAGCCACTTCAAGCCCTCCGAGCTCGGCTGCCCTTGTCTTTCATTAATCTGCTGGTACGGCTAAGTCAACATCGCTGAAAACTGAATGCAAACGTCCGGAATTTCAACTAACTGGTTTCAGGTAAACATTTCAAGCTTCTCAAAAGCACTAACCAGACTGGGCGAGAGTAAATTCCCGGCAAGTGTGCCGAATCTGCTAAATGCGTGCCTTGGCCCACGTGGAATTTAACTGTGTAAACTCAACGCGTAGCAAACAGTGCCAGTGTTCAAAGTGTCACTGGTTTTACAGCGTTGGGGAATAGTGCATGCTATTTGAAAACACGTATACGCAAATATAATTACGGGTATACTGTACATGCAGCGTCGATTTTACCATCTGTCGAACTTAAGTCCTAAACAACCGCAACATTAAACAAGTTCCGTTATCAGCTCATGGGAACTGGACGAAGGGAATGGACCTGAAATAATCTCACGCATTTCCAGCCTCGTCTCTGCGGCCAAGTAGGGCGCCGCGTTCAGAAGCTGGGCGATATCTTCCCGAGATAAACGTGATACGAGACTCCCCGATTAGGCTCAGAATGTCGTACACATAGCCGTACATATCTCGGCATGCTTTCCACCTGCTGAAGACGGCCAGGAATCCATCGACATACGGAGCGCGCGACCGCTGGGAGCTGCCTCGTGTTTCGGTCCAGTGTCGGCCGCTGGAGGCTGTCTCGTGTTACGGTTCCACTGTCGGCTGCTGGGAGTGCCGCGTGGCCCGGCACAGTGTCGGCTGCTCCAGCTGGGGACGGCTCCGTCGGCAGTCCGTTCTGACCGGTAATCGGTGGCGTCCTGACCAGGGAATCGGTGACCGGTGGAGTCCTGACAAGAGGACCGGTGACCGGCGGCGTTCTGGCCAGAGGACCGGTGACCGGCGGTCGCGGTCCGGCGTGGGCTCGCCCGGGCGCCGTTCAGCGGTTTGTGACAAGCGACGACATCGCCGACTGACGGCGCCTGGGAAACACCGCCCCCGGCCCTGCTCCAGCCTTGTCAGGCCGTGGTTAATGATCGGCGCCTAGAATGAATTACACGTTTTGAATTCTAAATGATAAAAATTGGTGGGAGACGCGCCGACTTTTAGACTGTCATCATCGAATCAGAACGGGGCGATTTGCCCCAATCAGGCCGTCTTCGCGGACGTCATCCTTTCGTCCGGCGGTTACCGGTCCGGTCGGGCGCGCGCTGAGGCCGGGCTCGGCTTCGGGAGCGGGCTGCCGCGGCCCGCGGCGACTTCGGAAGCCGGTTATTAAGGTGGCCGGGCCGGCGGCGGCGCGGCGCCTCGGCCGGCCGGTGGGCGGCGGCCGCCTGACAATGCCCAGACTAATGGCACCGTAATGACCCGCTGGGTACACACGGCCATCTCATAATGGCCGCGCGCCGACCGCTGAATAATGAACGGCGGCCGCGCCGATTCGTTATCTCGGTCGGTCTCTCTCTCTCTATCGGTCTGCGCTCCTCTCCCGGCGATCTCGACCGGCGGGAGCCGCTCTCTTTTACGCAATGCAAGCAGCAGGCGGCGCGGTGGTGGTGTGTGTGGTGCGCGAGCTGCACCGGCGGGCTGGGAACGTCCGGCCGGCTGGACGCCGCTGCCCAACAGCCGGCTAGCAGGCAATTAGCCTGACGGTGTCGTCTCGAACCGGTCAGCGGAGATAATGGCAACGATTATCGGCTTTCCCCTTTTTCGCTTTTTTCCCAGCGCTCGCTGAGTTGGCGCGCGGCCGGCGACGGTCGGCTCCGGAGGTGCGTTAGCAGCTTCAGTGGCGCAGACCTGAGGCAGACCGAACCCGACTTCTGGCCATTTACAGAGATGGAGCGTCTGGTAGGGTACGTGACATTGTCCACGATGGGGAAGAGGCGATGGCTCGAATAAAGAGCAGCCAAAGAGGCCGGGAAGAAAAAAAAACAAATACTAATGGCTGCGTCTCAGCAGGATGTCATTAAATAAGGCAAATTTGTTGGCTCTGGCTTGAATGTTTGTGGAATTACATAGCATTTTCCATGACCAAGCAGAGACTGCCCCTCCTTGCAATGTCTCCGTTTCATTATAAAGACATTTGAGGGTAAGCCTGTGGTCTGCAGCCGCTCCAAATATCTCGATATTGGAATTATGCTTGCCAACACTGTCATCAAATATGAATCATCACATGGCATCAGAGCAAAGAAAGTAGACCGAATGATCAGCAACTTTCTTTTGTGCTTTGCAGTCGACACAGTAATTTGCCGACTTAAGAACCATGACAGCCAGTCGCACCTGATGTGCTTTTAATGGTGTCCGGAAAGCCGACTGACTTCACACCACTTACATTCGTCCGGCCCGGCCGGCGCCTCGCCGTGCGCTTTAAACCCCGTGCCTGGTGAGTGCTTCTCGGACGGTCAGGTGTAACGGCTTGGTCAGCCTCACGCTTTCAGGACGGCACTTAACTTCCGCGCCATTTTTCACTAAAGCCGGATGAGCACGCCTCCTGGAGTCGGCTGCGAGTGGATTTCATTCTCCGAACGGCTCCGGGCGTGGCCTATGACTGGCTGCAGCTATCTGGCGGCGGCAGTCGGCCTTTGTTTCGACTCCGCTCTTCTGCCGTCAGAGTAAGCCTGGCCGGTCCGATCTCCGATCATGGGTCAAGCCTGGCCGGTTCGATCCCTGATGATGGTCTTGTGACGCGAGAAGGTCTAATGCTGAGGTGTGAATGGCGCTCGATCCAGAGAATTTGCATTACAAGAAGTGACACGTAAAGTATAAACGTACGTTAAACAGACTTGAAATGTTTAAACAAAGTAGTGGAATATTTTCGTCCGAAATATCAGCTTAATGCTGAAGATGTCATTCGACCAAAGCCGTGCTGATCTGTCCAATCCTTTCATCGACATGTAAAGGGGCAATGTTATCAACGTAAAATTCAGCCAAAGAGATGAAAGGGGCACGTTTTGCGTGAAAAGCGGCAATTGACGGTCAGGCACGTCGCTACTGCCACAATATGGAAGAAGGCGCATTGTATGAGTGGGACACTGCATTAGGGACCGCGACCTGACATAGTACCCGGTATTCGTCCCTGACCGTGTTGTCCCCGCAGTTCCGTGGCGAGCTTACCCACGTCGCGCGGTGTCGGCGGTCTTCTGTCCAGGAGAATCCGCGGTTACGGGGAGTGGAGTCTTGAAGCAATGACAGGAATACGCACATCATGTTGGCAAGCACCTCTGTCGGCTGGCCATTGGCTTTTCGTAAGCGTTGGGTGTCTTCCGCTGTTCGGCAGTGGCCTCGGAGTGTTCGCGTCCGTCTTCCCACACACCTCTCCTGCCATCCCCGGCACGTCTCTCCCATAGTCCGCGAGAGCTGTCTTTTGGGCTTAATCAGAGCGCTTTTCAGCACACCAGCAGGACAGGATGCGGTAGCAGACAAGCATCCGTGAGAAAAGTGCGCCTTACTGCAGTTACTCGATGGGAAACTGTTCCAGCTGGTGTGGTAGCGTTATTAAAGCTGGTAGAGCTCAAGTCATTTTGAGATGAGTTCCCTCCATGCGAAACAATAGAGCCTACGTGAAATCGTCCGAAGTTGATTGGGCCGTACTCAAACCATCCGTCACCTATGCTTTCACTTTCTGGCAGCTGGTATCACCTGCAGCCTGCTAATAACTGCTGAACGCCAGTGCATGCGTCCTTCAGTCTGCCCATGGGTATTCATACCCCATGTCCTTGTCAGCGAATTCAGTCTGTCAATAGATATTCCTCATACAATCCGTTAATAACCGCTTTCTAGATTTTCCGTCGAATACTTCCTGCTGCTGCCTGCCTGCTGCGGGGCCTGTCTACAGTCTGCAGGAAGATATGCCTGCAGTCTGCTACAGATCTCTGTTTGCAGTCTGTCAGAGGATGTCTTCTACAGTCTGCTACAGGGTTCTGCCGCCAGCCTGTCGGCGGGTATCTCCGGAAGTCTGACGCAGGGTTCTGTCGGCAGGCTGTCGGAGGACGACTCCGGCGGGACGGGGCTGATGTCCCGGCGGCGGTCCGTGTCTGTGGCGGTGGGCCGCCGCCCGGCCGTCTCCGGCACCGCCCCGGCTATTACGGCTCCGTCGGCCGCAGGTACGGCGACAAATCAACGGCGGCGCCCCGGCCGGCGCCGGCAGCTCGTCTCGGCGACGATCGATCTCCGCCGCCGCCGCCGCCCCCGGCCCGGCGCCACCAGGGCAAACATCCCGCGGCGGCGGCGGCGGCGAAGACGGGCTCTCCGCCGCCGCGGGCGTCCGGCCGACCGCAGAAAAGCAGGCTGAACAAGAGCGGCCCGCGCAGTGGCTCGGATCGTACCGGCGGCCCGGGATGCTCTGCTGGTGATTCACTGCCGGGGAGGAGGCGCTCACCTGAAGAGCGGCTCAGGCTGAAGAGGGTAACTGGAGAGGCTCTCAAACTGGAGAGACTTAGCCGGAGATGCCTTCAGACTAATGATGTTCGCCCGAGGAGGTTCACAAATTAGCGGTGGGCTGCCGGGGGATTCTCGGGCTGATGATACTCATCTCGCAAGGTTTGCAGGACCGGGAGTGTCGGGGGCGAAATTTATTCACAGAACTGATTTACGTTCCTCACAGCTCAAGCATGCAGGTCGCAAGAAAGAGGATTTTCGCATATGGCAAAGTTCTGTCTGTGTCTCTGAGCTGATGCACCTTTTGTGAGAAAAGTCGACGTGGGGAAACCGTTCCCTAGCTCTTGCGGAATTCTGCATAAAAGTTGTATTTTATGATCTGAGGAGGAGCCCCTACTAACAGCGAAAGGAGCTGGCATGTCGTAAGAGGAATGACGGCCCACAGCCAAAGCTGTTCGCGGCACTCACACATCCTGCTGTCCTTGTCTGAAACGATCTGGTGTCGAGATGCTCCAGGGCCCGGGCAAGAGCAACGCTGGTCATTATGAGCACCATCGCATTGCTGCTTTGTCGCATATTTCCTATGTCTGTACCATTTATCAGCAATGATCACATTTTTTTCTACCAAACCAAGTAAATGAAACATTTTAGATTGAGGAAGACAGAATGACTATACGATGCGACACGGAGCCAGTAAAATAAAATTCAAAGGCCGAGGCCGTGGTTGCAATTTCTGCCCGAGACGGAGTGCCGAGGGCAGAAATTCACCAGCGACCAAGGTCCTGGAAAATTTTTCCGACCTTTCGACCCAAGCGTGGTATGGTTTCTACCAAATGCTGTTGTATGCTAAAACATGGAGAGAAAATTAAAACCATTTTCCCTACCATTCTTGGGTTATGACATTAGGGAAAAGACCATGGAGAAACAATTACAGCCGTGGCAGGGAGACCTCAAGGAATGCTGAAATTTGGTTAAAATGTTTGGAGGCTCATGGAAAAAGCAGGACCAAGTGGGCTTTGCTTACACTTTGCGCGAGGCTAAGCGGAACTTGCCAGTCTGCTCTTGTCTGATTGAAGCCAGAGAGGATACCGAAAGAAAACTACGAAACAAGTACCACGCATAATTTCTTCTCCCTGACTGGTCGCTACCTGAAAGTCGACAAAATTGGCAATTTAGACACCGGTGCCAATTTTCAGGGAGCAATGAGCAACGAAAACGATACACCAGTCTGAGTGGTTGTAAGTACAGTCATGTTGTTCTCCGAATGACGTCCAGAATGTTTTCCCAGATCAAAAAGCATTAAGGCTTTAATGCGTATGATATACCACACGCACGTGCTAATGCAAAAGAGATATTCCAGCATTTGGTAATACACAGGGCCGAACTTCATGACGCTGGACAAATGGAACTACGAAAGTTAAGCAGCGCGCCATGTGACCTCATCGTCCGTTTCTTTTTGACAGACAGCCAGCCACCCTGCCTGGAAGTGGCATGCACCACGTTCTTGCGCAGGTAGAAAAGCGCCCTGTTCCGGCGCAGCTTAGGACGTGCCCTCCGCTGCCATCCCCCGGCGGTGACCCCGTGGCAGAGGTCAGACTGGAGCCGCAGATGTCAGAGACTGGCCGCCAGATGTCGGGTGAGAAATGGGAGGGGCCGTGATACCGAGGAGTGTCGTCACACGCGCGGACCACGGCTGGACCAACGATGTGCGCCGAAATCAGCTGCTGTAGGGGGACGAGTCGCCTGACCTAAACACTGCCATTGGGAAACGATTTTGGGGCACTGCCATGGGAAAAGACTTTAGGGCACTGCAGGGCCTATTTTAAGGAAAAATGACTGCGGGGGCAATTCTGCGAACAAGACGCATTGGTTGAGACCACCCCCCCCCCCCGGCATTTGTGTTCTCCTTATTGAATTTTGTCCACTTCATATATATAGATATATATATATATTCTTAAGGAAAGGACATATATATATAGATGCTCCCAATTCGCTCAGGGATGTCTGAAATGCCCCCAAACGTGTTTTGTGCTTCAGTTTTTAAAAGAAGCGCACGATATGCATAAAATGCACATCATAGTACTCCTTTTGACACACTGGATCGAAAGACACTTCGCATTCTGTCTCAGGTCATTGGTCACTGGCCCTGTCGGCAGCAGTGTGGCTTAGGTGGGAATGATACTTCAGTCCTCTTAGTGGTCTCGGGGTTCTGGCGACGATGCTATTCGACGACTTGCAGCAGGTACTGCTTTTGCCCTTCATCCTTCGTCAGTACCTTGTTGTGTACTTGGATAAGAGTCACAGCTCGTTCGGCGAAGTCGCTAACTACCGCGATCCCGCACAGGACTTCCTTAGCGTTCGTGAAGCCAGGTGCTGTCTCCCAATCAGCGGGATTGTCGGCAAGGAAGTCCATGTTGATGCCGTAGGCTTTCAGGTTTCCCACCGACTTTGCGGCAATGAAGTCGACGATGATCTTCCTGGGATGAGAACCTCCTTTTCTGCGAGATCCACCTGCGCTCGCTGGGAGGACTTTCCGATCCCTGTTCCTGGAGTGCCGCGATCATCCTCGTCTTCATCTCACACGGCACGCCCTCGTCGAAGAACGACACACCAGCCAGTTCTTCGCTGGGGCACCATAATAGGTGATTGTTATAATAAATCATATGTCGACTATAATGTCATAATGGATAACAGGTGATCGGCAAACTCCTTGGAGATCCCCTTCGAAATTTCAGCATTCACATCAGGCTTGGCAAAACGGCCAGGTCGTGCACGGAAGCGCTGACCGCCGATGAAGAACAGAACCATGCACTGACGTACAAAACAACCGTGAAAGAGACGAAGCGCTTGAGTGCTCCCAATTCACTGAGAGTCACGGAGAACTGATGGCAAAGCCAGAAGATCTTGATCCCGCAGATTATGCGCCCCATCCATCTGGCGCGATGGAACCATCTATCTGACACGTTGGAGAGCATCCGGCTGGGGAACTTGATTCGCCGTGGAGGCTCTTGACCAAAGGGGATAATCGAGACCTCAAAGAACCAACGATGATCATCGCTAGGCTGGATTTCGGCGAGCTTCTCACGGCAGAAGGCGACGAAACGATCATTGGAAGGGAAAAACTCATACAACATAGTCTCGGCCACTGCTGGCTCCAGGTCTTCATACACCATAGGTTCAAACTTGTTCCAAACAATGAATCTCCATCTCTTCTTGAAGCTCTTGAACAAGGAGATCGCGGTCCCGAGGACGGACCGAAGCGCGTGGAGAAAGCCGCCTCTGCCACCAGATCGACGATATGATGACGACAAGCAAAGTGGAAAAGGCCTTCACTCAAGCTTCTGATGAAGAAGCGTGTTTGCTCCCACAATTTGTCCAGTATTGCTGGAGGTGGTGTCGAAGCTCATGCCGACGACGTTGTCCGAAACCTCCCAGTCTTCCAGACAAAGCGCGACAACGTCGGCTGGCGTTGCTCCGGCTCTACTTGCAACTTCCAAACACCGAAGAGCTTGGCGGCACTTCTTGGACCGGCTACAATGACAGAGTCGATCCACCTTTTCCTTTCCATCGTCAGTAACAGTTTGCCGTCCCAGTGGACCACCAGGTTGGGTGACGCGGAGAAAGAATGCTAGATTTCGTCCGCAATGGCTTTCCTCTGCGATCTACGTGCGCGCCTGCCCGAGCTTCTGTGATCGCCGGTTCAGAGGCGTCGTGGCCGAGGACCGAAGCCGTCGCCGATAGGAAGTGAATTGCAGAGCGACCATTGAGCTTGGTCCGATCGAGGGCTGCTGCCTGACCAGGAGAGGCGATGTTTTTGGCTCTCCTGCAGGGCCGCTTCGAAGGCATGGCCAAGGGCTGCGGGTCATCCTGATCTGTCAATTATGTGTTGTCGGTAGGCGAGTATTCCAGCTGGGCAGTTGCCTCATGCTCGGTCTGCTGTTTAATCTAACGGCGGGTCCTTTAAAGCTTCGGCCTACTGTTGTCGTTGAAGAGCTCGCTCCTCCTTCTCAGAAAGGAACTTATCGAATACCACCATGACGCCTCGGCGACCTGGATCCCTTTGGGCCCAGTCTTTATCCTCTTGGTTTTGATGATCTTAATGGTGACGACAAGGGCAAGGTCAAAAAGATTGTTAAGGTTGTCCCTAAATCCATTCTTCTTGTCAATTTCCGGGCTGAACCTCCAGAATTTGCCTTTGGTACTGGTCAAGCTTCCTGTTGAGCTTCTTTATCACGTTCCGTTCCGATGCAGTGAGAATACGGGCTTTGTTCCACACCTTCATCATTTCGCGGACGATCTGTGTTTTGACCTACCTCTGGGTAAGCCTATCCACACGGTGGGACTGAAAATATTGCTGCAGCACTTCGCCCCGCGAAGGCAGTTCTGAGCACCGGTCAACCAAAATTCGTCTTTTTTCTCGTGGTGCAGCCTTAGTGGCACAGACTTCCGTTATAAAAGGTACTTTCTGCATTGACACAGGTGGTCCTTAAATATCCTGACGTCTAAGAACGTGCGGGAAATTGCCAGACCGGCACCGTGGGTTGCCGTGGCATGGCAAGGCGTGGTACTTCAAATATATAAGTCACAGTCTGCAAACGATGGGCAGAATATTGGCGAGATGTTGCGGCAGCTTCGATTCTTCCCTAAATGAGACAGTAGGTTGCCTGTCCGGGATAGTTTCTGTTAATCTAATCTATTCCCAAAATACATTTTCTCACCGAATTTTGGCCATATGTTTTTCAACACTGCGCAGAAGTGTAAAAGCTGTCCTAACACAGGCAGAACAAACTTCTCCATTTCCAGGTTATCGGCCCCAAAATAAAAAAGTCACCTCAGATTGAAATATTCGCCTTAGGCCCGCCTCAATGAGCTATCATGAACATTCGTCATTATCTGCAGTCTTGGCCATGCCATGTTCGTTAAGCAGATGAAGCATGCTCATGGGATGCTCAAATCCATGCACTAGGAGCAGCAAGATTGACGGTTTTAATACATGACTGATTAATTTTCTGTTTTCCTCGCGTAAAACTCGGGTTTAACCGCCTAGTTCAATGAAGTTCTACCAATCAGGTACTGGGATTTTAGCAGGGTTTTCGGATCAGGATGATTGGTGATGACTACAGCACTGCTGGACTGTTACCGCATTCATATAAACCTTATCTCACCATAGCGAAACCGCCCTGCGCACCAGCTCGCCCTTCAGTTTTCTTGCGCTTGAACACATCAAAGATGGGTATCATCATTTTTAACGTGCTTACGATGCAATGAAACGCCTTGGCCGCCCACCAGACAATCGCGGCATCGGGTGCAGGCGTACTAATTACGAAACACGCTCGCCAGCGGTCACTAGGTGTTCCTGCAGTACGTATTATAAAGTGATGCTTCTAAGTGTCCTCCCACATTACTCAGTGATTCAACACATCCTTCGTTGATAACATGCTGCTTTGCGAGCGCAGCGCATTATGGAATACCTTCCTGGGTACGCTAGTACACCTGGCTGTTTTTTTCCTTGCATGGGCAAAGGATCTTGACTGGGGGGCAAAGTGCCCGACTGGGGGGGCATTTGCCCCCCCAGTTAACATGTTAAAATAGGCCCTGGGGCACTGCCATTGGGAAACTATTTTGATTATCCTCAGGTGGCGAGTAGTATTCACTTTAAAGAAAGTCAGCTGCATACTTGACACCTGGCGGTATTAAAACGTCACTTCTTACTAAATAGTCCCTTTCCCTCATTTGACACACTTGACCACATATGACCCAAAATAAACTCGCAGATTTTTGGATTAGTCCTGGAATTAACGTTAAAGTAACCTGGAGGCTTTAAACGCAGTTACAGTTTCGGAGCAACTGCATAGCTAGTGTCCAAAAACTTTCCCTTAGTCGCTTAAGAATAAAATGGGATGTGAGAGCAAAATAAGTACAGACCTTACTGAGTTTCATTTGTAATTTTACCGGTTTAAAAACCGCCATTATCTACATGTTTGTTTCATTTTACTGGTGTATGGGGAGCTGTTCATTTATTTTTTCGCTTTTGTCATTTTATAATGGCTAAAATATCATAAGACCTATATGTGACGTGAAAGTTCACCCCATTGTCTGGGTACTGATTTCGTCTGACATCAAAATTTAATGATTTGATGATCGAAACATGTTTGAAATCTGTTCAGATAAGATAGCTTTCCCTCCTTGATTAGAGTGCTTTCAGGCCCAACCATTTCAAAAGGACGTCTTTCTTTGTCTGGGACAGCTGCTTGGCTGTGACCCTTGGCATCTTTGATATCTAAAACTCCCGATCGGACCTTCAGATCATAATTTACGATGAACTACATCGACAGGAAGCCACGAAATCTGTGGGTCATCGATTTTCTCCACTGAAAACTAGACGAGACTTGCATGGAAAGTAGCTACAAAGAAAACAGCGAACGGAAGTGTCGTCGAACTCTCGCATCGAACAAGGAATCTTTACTTGTTAATCATTTCAGTGAACTGATAATGCGGAAAAAGTACTACAAGAATTACTCTTAATGTAAGCACAGAATACTAATAGCTTCCGCAATTCCTTCTGAGAATTTAGATCAAAAAGCTCTTTTATTATGTAACAAACTAATGCCAGTGAACGTAAACTGGTGATATGTCTGAGATAATCTGACGAAATGTAAATAACAGTTGACATAGTAAAGTTTTACCAGATGCTAGTTAGTGTGGATAAGCTACAATAATGGTATTACCTCAGTTGTTTATTCAAAATCCCGACGAACCTTGTTATCAATTCCGTTTCTGTCAGGTTAGTGGTTTTTGTAGACTATGTGAAATCAAAAGCATCTTTCTTGTATTAAGAACAAACTTTCTCCGATTAATTCAATGTTATATTCAAAAAAAGACCTTTACAGGTGTCAGTTTATACATACATGGATCATATTGCCCTCCAAGGTATGATTCCTTTGCAATGTAACTTATAAAACGAGCATCTGCCAGTCCCCGTGATGTTTTTCAGTTTTCTTGACATGTTCTTAGCCGCTATAATATTTCATTCTAGGGTGTGAAATACAGCAGTGACATGTCGTCCCAGTTGAAATGGAGTAGGGATTAAGTGGATTTTGCGCAACCTAAATCCGATATAGCACCTACGCTTTTGTGCAAGAGGGACGATCATCAGTCGTACAGCGACGAAACCAGTTATCGACGGCAGCAGTAGAAAAATTGACACGGGATGCATAACTCACTTGGCGGCGAGGCAGGTGTGCGTGCAAGAAAGCTCATCATTGACAGAAGCGCGCGGGTGCCGGGCCGAGAGCCATGATAAACCCTCTCGGGTCGACTCACGCCATTCGTCTCTCGCTGGCGGCCTTTTTTCCGGGGCCGGGGTCCCGTCACCTCTGAGTGGCGTGCTGGAAGTCTCCCAGAACGGTCTTGGAGTCCCACGCCGAAGCCACGCCGCTGCGCCGCGCCGAAACTGCACAAAAACGCCGAGGCCGCCGTCCGCGCCGCCGGCGGGCCGCGCCGACCGATTGGCCTGGGGCAGGCGAGCCGGACGTTAGATCGCCGCTCCTCTGCCCGCCGGGCGAACGGACGGCGAGAGGCGGCAGCAGGAGCTGACCTGTCCGCAGTGCCGGTGAGCGCTGGTCGCGGCGAGTCTACGCGGAGGCTGGCCGAGCCGAGCGGCCCGCCCGGAGACGCGGCTCCGGCTCCGGCGGCCGGCGACGGCCAGTTGCGAAACGCTGCCGGCACGCCGAGCAAGGTCTGACGCGGCGTGGGCCGGTCGGCCCGGCCTCCTGGGGGGTCCGGCGCCGCGCGCGGTCTGCTGGAAACGGCGCCGGCCGGCCGCGGGCTGTCTGCCGCGGGATCGCCGCCGTGTCGTGTTAGCCGCCGCAGACGGAGCGCGGCTGACGGCCGGTCCGACACGTGCGGTCTATCACGGCCAGAACCGCCGCCGGGCAGACACCGAGCTAAATCACCGGCCGATTACGGCCATTGCCAAAGGAGCAACAGCTGGGTGATGATGGAAGATGGGCTTTGCTACGCGGGAAGTCTGACCGATCGATCATTGGATGCAGAGCAGAGCATACTTTGTGACAGAGGGCCGTTTATTCAGGTGTGATCAGACTCCCCCGTCATTCCACATTCTTTTTTGGCTTTAAGGCGGGACCTTGCTCTCTCTATATCTGAACCGGGAAGCCAGTACACAACTGTTTGCTCTGTGTCGGCATTACAGCCCAGTTCATGATGCGGCCTTCCAGAAGTATTTCAGCTGTTTTGGCACGCGCAGGTGGCTCAGAATAGTGCACGGTGACTGGACGGATATCTTTATTTCAAAACGATCGCGGCGTCTCCGTGTATTCAAGCGTTTACGGTCCTACTGAATGACTGTCCGTTCGTCAGTGTAATAGACTCCTCTGTGGTATCTCGTGTGCCGTCGCTGCAAACTACGCAGCAAACTAAGGTCCCTCTGTGCACGTGATTGTGTAATGCACCCGTACGCTGTATCAGTGTGACGCCATCTGCGGCTCACCGTTTTCCACCGAGCCCGCCCGCCTCGCGGACGTTTTAGGGGTCCAGCCCAGTCGGTCAGTGCTCCAGCCTCCCGTCTCCGGCCGCCGACCGTGCCAAACAGGCCGTGACTCGCCCAGACGGCCCCCAGTGGACCGCACTTCTCGGAGCATGTCTTTGAAATGGCCGGACGGAGCGGGCGGCCGCACTGCAGACCTCTGACGGCGGCCCCGTCTTCTCGGGCGGGCGGGCGCCGGGCGGCCGCTTTGACGGAGCGGGCGGCCGCACTGCAGACCTCTGACGGCGGCCCCGTCTTCTCGTCCGTCGGGCTGTGACGCTGATTGGATGAGCGCGCCGGCGATGAGAGATGGGAGCGTGTGACACATGGCGAGAATATTTTAGGCGTGCTCAGCCAGTGGAATACAGCTACTTACCATTGTCATGGCGAAGTTTGTGATGTTTTCAGGAGAAACGCAATCCGTAATACATGCACCTCACCATTTTGCACATAGTGATGGCTGGACTTTATGTCTCGTAAATGTTTCTCGGTGCTCGTTTATTACTGTTTGGGCCGATCTGGAAGCCAGAGCATATAAAGACGTTTCCTATCGCTGCTTTAAGCTTCAGCCTCATTCCGAAGGATGACAGTGTCACCACGAAGGCAATCTAACTGGTTTGCCTAATTGAATCCTCAGTTGAAACAAAAGCTGGGTGCAATTTTTGACAGCTTTTGTGTCGAATAATCATTCAATCGATAGATACCATCGATGTGGCACGAGCAAGCCCCAGTCGCGGGGTGGCGTCTCCAGGGTGGGTGCCAGGCAGGCGGCGGCGGAGAAACCCCCAGGTCTCCACGTCTCCGGTCGCCACGTCTCCGGCCGCGCCTCCGACAGCCGGCCGCCGCGGCCGGGCCCTTACAGGAGCCGCTCAGCCGCCTCACTCGTCGCCCGGGCTCCGGCTCACCGGGCCGCTCGTTAGAGGAGCGCTGATCAGACGCGCTGAGACCGGGCTCAGCGGCGCGCCGTGTCCGGACCAGAGCGGCGGTCGAGTGTGGCCCGCCCGAGTGCCGCGCTGATTGGTATCGGACCGAGGGACGATCCTCGGGCCGAGTCATGCGAGAGTGTCGGGCCGATTAGCAGCGGGTCACTCGCCGCGAATGCTTTGACGTGCGTTTTGTTGTGTATGATTGACGTTCAGACTTTGGTATTTCTTTCTTGTTACTGTTCAGTCAGAAGCTGAGCAGCCCTGCCATGGAGAGATGGCGTGATTCCTGGCTTGTTGGCTGTCGAGTCCTATCAGCCAGGATAAAGCGGTACATGAGCTCAACAAATGGTCCGCTGTCACTTAATGAGCAGAATTAAGAAAAAGCCGCCAGCAATCGTGTAAATCTGGGTAATCAGAGGCTCAAGACAGTCATTTGTTAGATTGTCCTGTCAATTAAAAGGTTTATAAAGAACACTGAAAAGCCATTAGTCTAAAACAAAAACGCGCCCGCCCGACCCCAGCACCTACATATTATCTATGTGTGTTTCTTTAAAACATGATCAATGACGCTGATGATTGTGCTGTGTCCTATGGAATAAATCATTGTCATATGCTTCCATTTTTGGTCGTCCATTACGCCTTCCGACCCTAATATCGGGGAGGTAATCTCTTTCAACTGAAAACATGTGTTTGGCGCTTGTAAACTAGTAAAAACGTTGGCGCTGTCTACGCTGAACGTAAAAATATTGCACTGGATTAATTTAATGGCTGACCTTTTCCATGTATTGCAAAGAAATCAACGCTTCACAACAAACCTCACGTAATTTTACCAATTTATTTGCAAGAACAATACGTACATCCGGAAGCAAAAGAGTCTGAAATAAAGATCGGCGCCAAGGTCGAAACCAAACAAAAACTCTTCCTCGTCGTTCTCAGCTTGAAAGGAACAGCAATGAGAGCTAATTTCAGGTTATTTCAGCCATGGCACCAGATTATGCCATTTTGATCGCGTCGTTCATTTCCTAATACATGCACAGTCGTCCTGGGCATTATTACAAAACAGAACAAACCAACACATACAGCACCTCCATACCTATATGGCATTTTAATTTCATTTGTCCAAGGTAGTTTGCTTGAAATGTCAAGTAGTTTCCGTGGATTCCACGCATACCTTGTTTCAGAAGATCGTGCGGTTTCATCGCTTTCCAAAACCCCGTCGACTTGACGTCTTCCAGGCTGGCGGGATGAGCAGCAGCCGACGGCCACGGCTCAGCCGCAGCGGCGCCCTCGCTCGTCCCGCCGTCTCATCTGCCCAGGCCGTGCCCCGTCCTGTGTGACGTCACGATGACGTGTCGGCCCCCATTAGGCGGCGGCCGGAGGGTCGTCAGGGCCGGCCGGAGCACGGCCGGCCGGCCCAGCCAGGCCAGCACGACCGCAGGCCGGCACTTCCGAGGCCGGCAACGGCCGCCGGCCGCCGCTCAGCGCCGTCGGCGTCGACGGGCGGCCGTCGGTCGGCTCGGCGGCCCCGCGGGGGGCGGAGGCCGGCTGACGTTACCGGAGGAAGGGCCGTCGTGCCGGCCGCGATGGCGCCCTGGGAAAGACCGCGATGGTGCGCCGCGTGGCAGGGAAGGCGATACGGTCGGGGATGGGAAGTGGCTCTGGCGTGGTAGAGGGTGAGTTATGCTGCAGAAGCAGTGTGGTGGTGAGGTGTCGGAAGTGATGTCTAATGACGTGCAGAGGAAGTGTAGGAATTGCTGAAGCTACGATAGAATACGGCGCATGGGCGCGATTGATCCGACTTTCAAATGCGTAGAATTCTTAAAACGCCGCAGTCTGTTGAATGTCTTCAACGTCACGTTCAAGACAAAACAAAAGACACGTTCAAGACAAAAGAGTCTGTCAGACCCGAGTAACTGGTGAAACCGAAAGTGATTTTAATGGGCTCCCAGGGTTTAGCCATGACCAGATTCAATGATCGGCGATTATGCGTGAAAAACAGGCTTGTTTTCAAAGCAGTTAGCATACCTTTCAAATGCAGCAAAAGACTAGCTTCATCAAGATAGGATACTCACAATGCAGAGCAGTCAGACGTGAAGAACTCTCATGTTACACCGCACTGTCGGGTGCTAAACTTCCGTTACACACCAGCCAGAATCAGGAGCCGTGATTTTCCTAGATCGGAGGGGGGGGGGGGGGGTCTGGTGGTCCGCTGGTGGGCCACCAGAGCGCCAGTCCCGACTACCAGACCTCCCCGGTCTGCTGGCGGACCACCGGACAACCCCGGTCTGCTGGCGGACCACCAGACCCCCGCTCTGCCGGTAGACCACCAGACCCCCCGGTCTGCCGGTAGACCGCCAGACCCCCCGGTCTGCCGGTAGACCACCAGACCTCCCCGGTCTGCCGGCGGACCATCAGACCCCTCCGAAGCCGTCGGTCGGTCGGTCGGGCCGCACGCTGCGGTCCGGCCGGGGCTGGATAAGTCCGGCCGGGTACGTCGAGTCGCGGACGGCGGGCGGTGGTCCGTCGGACACCGCTCGGCGGCGATTAAATCGATCGGCCGATGCCCGGTTAGACCGCCGGTTACCGGGGCTCCGGCGCTCTGCGGCGGCCGTCAGAGATGCCGGCCTCAGGCCCGCCGCCGGATGGTCTTGCGGGACAACCACTCTGCGCTCTGGGGTTAGCCCACAGCGGTGAAACTCGTCACTTTGCATGGCACGGCTCACTCGGTGAGGTCGTAACAAACGGCTCAGCATGAAATGTCATCGTGGTGAATTTCGTAAGGCCTGCCAATTAGGCGTGCTTGTCACTTTCCCGGACGTAAGATGATTCATGATATTCATTATGTAGTTTGTGACTGGTGTCTTCGTCCGTCCGGCTCATCAGGCTGAAACATTTCCAATTCAAAATCGAGCAACGTATCCGTAAACATTTTATTCCTTGCCAGTCACGCAATCGCCCGGGATTCTCGAATGCGTGCGCGTCCTTTCAGACGTCGGCCGTTTTCATTCCGCAATCCTTTCTCACCGGTCACTGCAGCAGTTGGACACGGGCCCTTTCACCTGCCTTGTCGTCCCACGCGGCTAATCTGGCCGACTGTGACAGGCCGGAGCGATAACCTGGCCTTAATAATCAATTAGCGGCCGGGCGGTGATTTGCAACCGCTGCAGGCCGGCCGCTGTCTCGTAATTTCGAGCAAATGAGGTCCGGATGTCCCCGTCGGAGTCGCTCCGTTTTGACACATTGCCGGCCGGGGCCAGGACGATGCCGGCCAGATACGGACCGGTCCGACCGGGGCCGCCAGCCGCTGAACGGACTCGGCTGACAGCTGGCGTTTTCGGACCGGATAGCCATTTAATCAGGACGAAAAAGGTTTCAAACAACTCGGCGATGTGCTTCTGGCTGACGGCCCAGCGGCCGTCGACGAAGGCTGTTTTAATTGTACCTTATTAAGCAGGACAACCCTCAAATTGCTCACCGAAACAGGACATGATCATCAGCGGCAAGACATTTCAACAGCAGGATCGTACTTCCTTATCGTATCTCTCTAATGGCACGCTCTCAAAATAAAAACTCATTTTATGACGAGCAGTCTAAGAGCTGAGACAACAGGAACTGTTATTCTGCGTGGCCCGGCTGGGGTGTCAGAGGATGAGCAGATGCACCCTCTCAGCAGGGGGCGGCCAGTCAATAACACAGACCCAGCCTCCCCTCGTCACTAATGAAAGTGTCCTCCGTTGTCTGGGAAACACCCCGCGCACGGGTGTGTCGGCGCAAACTGATGCGTGCCTTCCCACACCTCACCGTACAGACAGTATCAAGAGTGTTCGCTGATTACAGTGCGTGGAAAACAAAGCGGCACTCTACACTGCCATGTATGAGTGTATTATTATATATTACACATGTAATACATATAATATAACATCTAATATATATATTGCACATGATCTTAGATAATGCAAATAGTAGGCTTGGAATACTGATATTGAGTTTGGTTTTCAAAGACCTTTAGACCTTTAGAAGCAAAGACCTTTAGAGAAAAGCTTCCAATGGATGCTCGTGCGCTTACCGTTCGGGAGCTTCTGAGCTCGAGGATGAGAATCTTAGTGTTCTTCTGATCTGTAACTGGCACCCATAATTGCATGGGTGCACTCCTTTGACGAATGAACTCAATGCATGAATACAGTCAAATCTCGTTACTATGCCACCCGTAGGGACCGAGCGAAAGTGGCATAGTAGCGAGAGTGGCATAGTAACGAGGGTTTGTAAAACGGCTTTATTCTTTCTTTATTCTTTATTCTCTCAAGTTACCCATCGGCTCAACCCAAAGCTCTCAAGAATCGTCGGCTGGCGCATCTTCTTTCGGCGGATCTCGTGCATCTCGTCTAGCCGATCGCACGCTTGCATCACACCGGGCTTCCCGCTTCTCTGCTGCATGAACTTCCGGACGATGCTCCATGCGCGCTGGGCTTCCTCGAACGGAACGATTTCCTCCTCGACAGTCACCTCGTCGTCTTCGCTTTCCACCGGCTCCTCGCTGCGCAGCATCTCCTCCGCAATCTCCTCCAGCGTGAAAGACCCGCCAGTCGCGAGGCGCTCGTCGGCTTCGAGAAAGTCAGACAACTCGATCTCCTCGTTCTCGTGTATCTTTTCCTCGGTAGGTAGAGCTCCCCAGATCTCGAGCAGCTCAGCATCCTCTGGCTCAGTTTGGATCTCCTCTTCGATGAACTTGGCCTTCGCGAAACAGTTCCTGATCGTCGACTCGCTGACCTGCTCCCAAGCACGCCGGGCGACGTGAAGAGCGTCGAGCAATGTGAACTTGAACTCCTTTCCCTCGTCCATGGCCTCGAGCCGGCGGCACAGCAGGAACTTCTTGTAGTGGCGCTTGAGGTTCTCTATGATTACCTGATCCATTGGTTGAGAATTGGCTGGCGTGTTGGGTGGGAAGAAGACCAATTGGATGTTGTCCAGCTGGAGCTCGGGAGGGTGGCCAGAGAAGTTATCGAGACAGAGCAGCACTCTGCGTCCCTGTTGGCCGAGTCGTCCGTCCCACGCACGCAACACCTCCTCGAAAAGCTCCGCCGTCATCCACGCCTTCGAGTTCGCCTTGTACTTGACCGGGATCTCCTTGTTCTTGAAGGCACGGGGTCTCTTGGAATTGCCGATCGCCAGAAGAGGGAACTTCTCGCTGCCGCTCATGTTGGCCCCGACCAGAAGAGTGATCCTTTGCTTGCTTCTCTTTCCTCCAGTGCACCGCTCTCCCCTGAAAGTCATGGTCTTGCTCGGAAGCAGCTGCCAGAAGAGTCTAGTCTCGTCCAGGTTGAAGACGTCGTCTGCGGAGAACTGCCCGGCCGGAGAACCTGTTGTTGCCACTCAAGAAGGGATTGCGAATCCACCGCTCCAGCTTCGCCCTGCTTGAACGTGATGCCGTGGCGCTTCTTGAAATTGTCCAGCCAACCGTCGCTCGCCATGAAGTCCGGGATGTGCATCAGCTCGGCCAGTTTCATCGCCTTCTCCTTGATCAGATCGCCGCTGACTGGCAGATTCTGTCCTCTTGCTTGCTTCAGCCACATGAGCACCCCCTCATCGAGCTTCGGGTCGTGAGCCTGCGTCAGCTTCATGCGCTTCGATGGAACTCCAGCTTTGATGGCCGCCTCGATTGCATCCTTCTTGCTGAGAATGCCCTTCACGGTGGTTCTCTTAACTTCGACGCCCCATTTCTTGCTCATCTCCCTGGCCAGCTTGGACTGATTCGGCTCCTTCTTCGCGGCATCGATGATCTCCTTTTTCTCCTTCAGCGTAAAGTCGGTTCGCTTGCGTTTCTGAGCTGACATTGTGGGCTGAATTTGAAAAAAAATTGAATTCGAAAATACAACACACACAATCGTGGCATAGTAGCGAGATTAGGGGGTGGCATAGTAAATTTATTTTGTACTGAATTTTGTCGGGCCCGAGCAAAAGTGGTATAATAGCGAGAGTGGCATAGTAGCGAGGTGGCATAGTAACGAGATTTGACTGTAGTTAAACCCCATAATTACAATACATGACAAAAAAGTCACCGGCCGAACGTTCACATTCCTATACAATATAGCGAGTTTTCGTGCTTTGGTTAGATATAAATTCATGAATTTTTGGTACTGTGAAGTGGAATATTGGTCTCTTTCAGTGATGGTCTCTTACTCTCGTTAAAACAATAAGGTCTATTTGCAGGTATAGGCTATCATTATGATCGCTAAAGCTTTCATTTGAGCCTTTTAATTTCCAAATTTTAGCCATACTAAGCGCTCCATAACGTTCTTTTTTATTGCATTCATAAAACTAAATGTATTTTCAATCCGAATTTAGGTTTCAAGTCCGTCCCACTATCATTGCCAAAGATAAAGCGCCTTGATTTCCAGTTCGCCGCGCCATTTTTAGCGCCCAGTTGACAGGACAGTTTGTATTGGAACAGGGAGCCGCCCACTCACCAGTTCGCCTCAACTAAGCCTCTTATTCGTTTTGTTGAGTCAACGCTGACAGTCCGATTATTGGCTGTTCCATCCAATTTGCCGGGAAAACGGAAAGGGGTATAATCAATTTCGGCGCGGCGCTTCCGTTTAAGGGAGGTGGACAAACCCTGTTGCTTCCGCATCAGCTCCCAGCCGATTCGTAGCGGAGCAAAGCCAGGCACACTCTCCACAGGCGAGCATAAAATCTGCCGGCGTCATTGAGCCGCAAAACAACGAAGACCTTCCTTAATCCGGCATACCATCGTTTCCACCCTCATCACGTATGCTGCATACAGATGGCGGATTAACGAGGCAGTTGGCACGTCGCCTGACGCCCTGACGCCTCTGAAAGGGATCACTGTGTGCTCCAGTTCCCCTGGTCCCCTGCTCGTCCGGGCCCGGCAGCCGCCAGTGTGAATCGCCAGGCGCGCCGCCTTTGTGCCTTTGACTCCGGCGTCACAGTCGGTACATTGACCGTGTGATTTGTGTCTGACATTACCTTTCTCTCGGTGATGGCTCTGACAAAACGCCGAGCCGCGGGCACAAACAGGGTAACCGGCGCGGCCGACGGGGGACGTAGGCGCACAGGCGGCGCTCCACAGCGTGCGTTTTGCTCCGGATAATTTGCCATTCACGGTCGTTCTCCTTCCGTCCGTCCTCCCGTTAAAACGGCATGCATCGTCGCATGTGCGCGCGCCGGCCGGACGACAATGCGGCGGACCAGATTTCGCTTTAATGGCCGGTCGGCGCGAAAAAAGCGTCTCGCCGTCGGGCGAACGTCGACGCTGTATTGGATTTTCACGGCTGATCTCACTCGATCAGTCGAATCGTCGGCGTCGACGATCGCCGCCCGTGCGATCGGCGCCGCCAGATTTAATAAACGATGGCCGGGAATTTGCGTCCGGCGGCCGCCGTCGCCCGAGGCGGCGCTCTGCGAGCCGACGCGCCGTTCCGAGCCGGAAGTGAGGAGATGCAGCCGGGTGTAGGGACCGGACCCATCTCCGTCGACGAGCGTCGCAGCAGCGGAAAAACGCAGCGGGTGTGAACGATGATAGAGCGCGGCACAAAGCTTTCGTTGGGACTATCGTAGTCGACTCGGAAAGACCACGCTCGAGGTACAAGTTTCACAGATTTGTGGTAGACAAGTTGATACCTATCATGGGTCTTAAATTAGGTGATCATTGGAAATGACAACTGAAATAAATCAGCAAACAGGTAGGTGAAAAATAAACTAAAAAAGAAACATTTATAGAACTCCATCAACGGAAAAATAGACCTGGTCCCATCATGGGTTTTCAAAAATTTTCAGGATTCCATTTACAGACAGAAATCGTGCTGTTCGCCTAGCCGTTCACGCCGCCTCACAGCCTTCCTTGGCGCGATCAGGTCAGGACATATTGCAACGCACCAAACGTGACCTGATTTGGGACTGGCAAGAGGTGCTGAAAATAAGCACTCGAAATTCATTTTACATTTTTGGTGCGTGATAACATTTACAAATGTTGAATAGAGCCAATTAGTCAGTAGCCAATGATAAAAATGGACAATGCTAATGTACTCGTTGTAACGAACAAATGTGTTAGCGCGAGGAACGAGCTCGGATCGCGGGGTTTCCTGCTACGTTCCCTCTTCGGTAAAAACCGTGCACATGAAAATCCCAACTAATTGGTTTACTTTGAAGATCTAGAAGCAGCTTACGAGGTTTGAAAATTCGAGACAGGTGTTCAAAGGCGTTCAGAATTAGGCAAAACAAGACCGGAAGACGTGTTTCACAGCGCTTTCAACATTTCCTCAACTATCCATAAGTCACGGGAAGATGAAAACACATTCCGGAAGCCGGCGAAGATGGACATGAAATCAGCGCAAGTGGAAAGATAAGGATATATATACATACATATATATATATATATATATATATATATATATATATATATATTCGGTATGTGTAGGAAATGTGATATGCATGTATATAAATATAGCAAAAAAATTGGAAAATAAAAGAAAACAAAAAATAGTACTGTAAAAAATATAAAAATGGAAAACGGAGATCTGCAGAGCTACATATGGCTGGTAGGAAGAGGAAACCACTTCCGCTACTGCTGGAGGGAAACTCTACCCATCAGACGTTGCGACCTTACACGAACATAGCCTCGGACTTTTTAACTTGTTTTGTTTTAGCTTTCAGTTCGGGCCGTCGGAGACGTCGCATCCCACCAGGGTCACAACAGGGGTGGAGGTGCGACCGCACAAGCCAAACAGGCGCCCCAGCCCCTCACTAGGTCACCACTTGTGGGCGTCCCCAACCCTCGTGATCGGTCTGATGCCCCGTCCCCCCCCGCCAAGCCAGCGCCCAGTCCCGCCGTGCCCCACAGTAGGGAGCGCCACCCGCTGGTTCCGGGGCGTTGTCACCTACAGGGAGCGGCGAACGACGGCCGGCCTTGGCGCCGCGCTTAAACATTCCTCGCGTCCATTAACATTATCAATATTCAATCGGACCTTTCCCGGGCGAAAAACCAACAAGTTTGCACTCTCTGTCGGGGACGAGGAGCTGCCGCTCCCGCGAAAAAACACTCGGCTCAGCGGGGAACGTGCCGGGAATGTCGGGCACCGACGCAGCGTGCCAGGCGCAGGCGCAACCAAGGGGGTCCGGGGACCCCGCCCCCTTCTTAGGTCCGCATTTTTTGTGGAAACCAGTGCACATCGTCTTTCCGGTACGAGGTTTTCGTATGATTTCATACCACACTAAGCCCCGACCCCCGCCCCCCCGAAGAAAATCTTGGCTGCTGACCTGATGTCAGGTACCAGGCACCGGCGTAGAACACCAAGTACCGGGGGCCGGCGCTATGGACAGCTATCACACACCGGCGCAGTGTGACCCGTACCGCGCACCGGCGCGAAACATCAGGCACTATACACCGGTGCAATGGACAGGTACCACACACCGGCGCAGGATGACAGGTACCAAACGCAGCGCAGGATGACAGGGTGACAGGTACCGGCCACCGGCGCAGGGTAATGGGTACCGGGCACTGGCGCAGGGTGACGGATACTCGGCACCGGCGTGCGGCGCAGTTAAAACCCCGAGGGCCGACTGGGTGCTCAAAGAACAGTCGCCGCGGACGGTGGCGCTGCGGAGACGCGCGTGTCGTCGCTTCGCTCGGCTGTGGCCGGCGGATGACGAACCGTCTGGACACTGACCGGAGGCGGTCAGACCGGGCGGGGGACGGAAATAGTCACTTCTCAGCGGGCCGCCGGCCCCCGGGGACCGAGCCCCGCCGTCAGCGGTGAGCTGGTCGGGACAACGCGGGGGGGCGGACACGCATCCGCGCCGTTACCTGGCAGCGAGTCGAGCGTGGCCCAGTGTCGAGCACGACGCTATAACGCGGTGTCTGTGATTAATGAGGGCGGTGCGGATACGGGGCGCCGGGGAGGGGCCTGGCGAGAGACCGTTTTTATGAGGTCCTCGTCCTAACGAGATGTTGGTCTAATCAGCTGCGCAAAAATGGGCTCCCGGCCGAGCTCTAAGCCTTCTGATAATGAAACGCCGTCCCACGACCCGCCCAAGACGCTCCGGAGAGGCTTTGCCGCTGGCGTTGCCGGGCTTCGCGGCCCTTTTAGCAGCGAGCACGTACCACCGGGCTTCATTGCGCATGCATGAACTGACAGTCGGGCGGAGCTATTTCTGCACGCGGATGCTGCTGGATCACTGGGAACCTCTGGCTAGGCTGACGGCATGCGGAGAACCGTAGAACCCGAATCGGGGTGATCGGGTATTAAAAACATCCAATGTTGTAAATACCATTGTAGTAATTTACTTCCATCTCATGCGTTGCTGCGTGATACAGTGCACGCACATGCTTGCCATGACGAGACGTACTCAGAGTTAATGGCCAAACAATGTAAACACCCCGTACCGGTTAAATTTAAGAAACATTTTTATCAAAATGGCTCCCATATTGTTGTTTCGCATCACGTATTTGGTTAGACAACTTTGGAAAGCTAACGCTTGAATTCGAATCGTCTCCACCACTGTCGCGGACAGAATGTTATTCTTCGTCATTATAGAATATGCTTCCAACCGGGCCCATTCATTGCACGCCCTCTCGTCTGTTTGTTTGCCTGTTCGCAGTCCAGTAGACTCTGTTTAAATCCCTCGGCATCCGACCGATTGCGTGCCCCGTCAGTTCATTATCATAGACGGTAATGACCTGGAAGCCTTGCCGAGTAACCGTTAGACGAGACTAACGCGCAATCAGGGACGTTCCCGAATCTATTAGCCTTCACGAACTGTCCGACAATGTTTCTCGAATACTTATCGGCACGCCAGCTCAAACAAAAACGCCAACTGGAGGAGCGAGATTACACGCGATCCGCTGGGAGCGTGGACTGCGTGCTCCTTGTTGGCGTTTTTAGAATATCATCCCCGAAGTTTCGTTTACAGTCCTCATGTATTGTAGTGCAATGTAAACAATGCACAGGTTAATATGCAGTCTCTGGCAAACCAGTGCTGCAATACCTGGTTGTCATCATTGCTTGACAACGTCCTTGTGGGCGTAATTGGTTTTCGAAATGACGCCCTTCATGTTTGTGGTATCGCTAATTTCCCCGAAGCTTCGACTCATCTCCACATTAAGACTACCACGAACCACCTCCAGCGCCTGTTCCCAAACCCATGACCCCGCCAAACAAGCCGTCGCTGTTCCCGTGCCGTAGTTAGCATTCGGCATCAATCATTAATTAGTTACTTCCCGTCAAACAGTTTTGACGTCGACCGAGGCGCGTCCAAACACGGCAGCAGACAAAATAAACAGGCCCCACGGGACGGGCCGCCGGCGCCCCGGGGCCTGTTTTGACGGCGGGACGTGACCGGCCAGCCAGGCCTCAGACGCGCCGCCCGGCCCGGCTGCCGCCGCTGCCGAGCACGTCCCTAGCCGGCGGCTGCAGCTGCGCCGGCCGCCGCGGAGGGCTGAGGCTGCAGCTGACGTCACGTCAGGGCTGGAGCTGCCTCTGACGTCGCGTCGGGGCTGAGGCTGCAGCTGACGTCGCGTCAGAGCGCGATTCTGCCGGGGATATCACGTCTCTGCGTAATGATGACGTCACTGGAACCACATCACACCAGATTGCCGCGGTGTCATGCTAGAGCGCGATTCTGCCGGCACCTGCTTCGGCGAAACTCCTATGAATGTCATTGTGCAATGACGTGATGTGATGGTTTACATTATCACCTCCTGACCAGAGCGCTCCAGGTTCCAATCCGGCTAACAGGCCTTTCCCCTCCCCTTGTGGCAACCGGTGCGAGAGGCTGCAATGTGAAACGGCCATGCCATTCAAAAACGCCGATTGATAACCACGAACAATAGCCGTTTTTATGAGCGCTCGCGTGCAGTCTTGCGTGCGGACGTCCCACGGGCTGCACATTGTATTGTGCGACGCATGCTGCCACATAGGTCATGGTCGGTTCAACCTCTCTCACACAGGCTCAAATTAACGGGGAGAGACAAAGAACCCGGTCAAATCTGCGTGCGCGTTGCTGTCCCGTGTCTGCAGCGTCGCCATCTCCCTCGACCTCTGAGAAATCGCCCGATTCGGAACAATCCGTCGCCATTGCCTTCCCGGGATCTCTCTGCAGGCATCGGCGGTAAATATCTCCCCTCCTTACATTGGGCCGGGTCGCCGCGCGCCAATGGTGCGGGCGCTGAGCGATGCGTCCCAGCGGTCACGGCTAATGGCCGCGGTATGCACAGCACGTGCGGCCAGGTACTGCCGCGGCCCGTGTGCGCCGCCGACCGAGCCGCCACTAACAAGGCAAACACCTCTGATGGATCGAACGCGGGGAGCGGCGAGATATTGCTGTCTGGAGCGCTGGTGACCCCGCCTGCTCATGATGTGGGTGCGGACGCTGAGTCGTCATGATAATACAGTAGTGTTCAGCGGTCATCTTGAGCTCGCTTGTTTTGAACTGTGATGCGAGAAAGGCGCTTTACGTATTTCTTATGTCCTTGGCGTTTTTAAGAGCCCGTGCGAGGAACCGCCGATGCAGAGATCACCACATGCTTGTAAAAGTGACGTTGATAAAACTGATAGCTATAACTAGGTACTCACAGAGCAACCGTTTCCTGTTTCATAGATTTGATAACATCGACAGCGTGGTTTATTTGGTTCCTTGAGGGATCTTCTGCTGGCTCTGATTAATGTGAACTTACTGAGTCAGAAAATCACCATTATGCGGTAAATATTATCGGTGCCTATTGCAAAACATGAAATGCCGACTGGAATAGTAGATTAATGAGTCTATGCAAATAATCAAAAGAAATAACATCCATTAGTTAATGAACGGCCAATCCCACTCTAGCTTTAATGAGCCGTTTTCTCGTAACCTATCCGTGTTTTAATTTGGTCGATTGTGCAACAAGCAAACATTGGCTTACAAAACCAGATGAAAAATGACCCGAAACGTAATTGTTTACTGTCGTCAGAGGAACAAACAGTTATTGATGGTGTAAACGACGACATCGTCAAATTGTTTATTACAGCCTCCTTGAATAGGGAACCCCTGCCATATATTCTGTCCGTGTTTTTTTTCCCTGACAGGACAAGCCAGCTTGTGACGTCAGTATGAATGAGCATTCTCACAGTTCCACGCAAATGATCTGTTACCATTGCTGCAGACCCGTCTCTGGGTGGCCGTTTCACCCCACACTCATGGCGTCCACCGTTGCTTTTACCAAACCCTCTCCCCGACTGTCCACCGCCGCTTCTACGCATCGTTCACTCATCCCCTGTGTGCGTCGACTGCTGGCGCCCCCACACGCATCGCGGTCTGGCGACCGCCACTGGCGCCCCCACACACATCGCGCTCTGGCGACCGCCACTGGCGCCCCCACACGCGTCGCGCTCTGGCGACCACCACTGGCGCCTCCACACGCATCGCGGTCTGGCGACCACCACTGGCGCCCCCACACGCATCGCGGTCTGGCGACCGCCACTGGCGCCCCCACACACATCGCGCTCTGGCGACCACCACTGGCGCCTCCACACGCATCGCGGTCTGGCGACCACCACTGGCGCCCCCACACGCATCGCGCTCTGGCGACCGCCACTGGCGCCCCCACACGCATCGCGGTCTGGCGACCACCACTGGCGCCCCCACACGCATCGCGGTCTGGCGACCACCACTGGCGCCCCCACACGCATCGCGCTCTGGCGACCACCACTGGCGCCTCCACACGCGTCGTGCTCCGGCGTCGGCTCGGGTCCAGCCGTTACGGACTCGGGTTTAGACGGCAGGGGAGGCCGTGCTGTGGCCGGACCAGACAAACCAAGCCGCGATCGGCCGGCCAATACCAGACTGTGGTGTCTGGTGATCGATGGTCAGCCACATCCGGGGGCACACACCGCACCCCCATTAGCGGCGTCCGGCCGCGGCCGTCTGACCCCTCGTCGGACGGCTGGGAAGGTCATCACACCGCCGGGCAAGTCATCACAGCGCAGTGTAGATCACCACACCGCCGGAGAGGTCTTCACATTGATGGAGGTGATACAGCTATATAGCTGGACCGTGCCTTACCTGGATACTGGTGTGGCTGACAAGAGAATCTCATCCCGTTGTATGAACGCATTACAGCTCTCATCACACGGGACTGGGGATATCATATCCATATCATATCAGACAGAGCATATCCGGACGAGAGCATCTCATCACATGATGTAAACTCACCCCTCATTGCACTGCACCACATGGTCCGTCTCGGCCAGGGTGCTTTTAGCACGACGGTGGACGGTGGTCATCGTCCAAATCATCGATCGCTCTCCTCACTCGTTTGGCAAGGTTATCACGATGCTACCCTGTCCGAACTCCTCATTACAGTCTTGCAGAACTGAGCCGCTTGCTACACGTCTGAGACGGTCGTCGGTGACCTTGCTGGTAAAGATCTCACTCTCTTCTCCGAGGGCGCGTCTAAATGAAGGATTGAGCGAAATGCTTCACGATGCAAAACGTATCAGTAGCAAAATGGGTCCGCTGGACCAGTCGTCACGCGGTCTTCTCTGACCGAGCCTCGCACAGGAGACAAGGTTACATCAGACCCAATCTCATTACGCGACTTGGGATTGAGGCTGCAGGGGTTATCATATGGTCCACGCACCGGATGCCCTCATCAAGCAGTCAGCTGTTCCTATGGACTAAATTAATCGGAGCCCAGTTCCGTTGCCGCAGATTCGATTCATAACGCGATCTCAGGGGGCAGAGATGCAGGACTGTACCGTCATGCATAGTCTTCATGTGCCAGCCACTATTGTTCCAAAAGCCTATGAGAAAGCGATGTCTTTCAAACATAATGGCATGACGTTCGTCAGAGAACTCACCGTAGGCTGCGTCCAATCTCAATGCTTTGTTCCGCGGCAAAGTTTGTCGGTACGACAAACTAGTATTTTTTCACTCCTCGTGGCAGACCATCTGTTAAACCAGGAGGGCAGAAGGAAGGTGGCCATTTGTGGGACTGGCTTAGATTGACTGTAGAATTAGGTGAAGGAACGGACTTACGGTGTGACTAAGATATTTTAAATGGGACGGATGACTCAAGAGATCCTCAAAATAAGCCTGCAAGACCGCCAAAATGTCTTTCGCTTCGGCCAAAGGTCAGGAAAGGAGTAATTTTCATAGTATTGTCTTAAACCATGAGCGTTAGATCAAAAGTGGCATTTGAGACACCAAAGGTTACCAAGTTTCTCCCCCAGACACTTAGCAATAAAGATGTGTGGCTCAACTAATATTTTCAAGTTAAGCTCACAGAACTCGCAGAATATTGGATTATATTCTGGAGCACTTTTGGAAAGAGGTTTACTAGAATCCCATTATCCTTTAGCATCGCCACACAGCCCCGTCATGCCATCTAAAAATGTAACCTATGAGAAACCTCAACAGCAACACGATTTGCATTCCTGTGGGAAACGCCTTAGGTGCAGGTTTTCCTCAAAGTTGTTATTACGCCGTACTCCTTTCAGATGGGCGCAGCCATGCAAAACTTCGTAAAGCCACCTCCAGGCGAAGGAAACTTGTAGAGCTGGAATAAAGTTCAATGAAATGCGATGGAAACGCAATTTGATTTCATGCACACTGTAAGATAGTTCAAGTAAAGATTCAATTCTGCATAAATCTCAATAAGTCTGCGAAGGACTTTCGACTACCCCCGTTCTCAACGGGTTCGCATGAAGCCGCAACATAACGTGAACACTCGAGTAATGAAACATGCATCCCGAGACGCCCCGATACCGCAGGCCTCAACCCGCCGGCCGCAGACCGCGCAGCTCCCTCAGAATGGACCGCACCGGGAGCGCGGCACCGCCGACAAACGAGCCCTGCTCCGACGCGCGCGGCAATCAGGCGCAGCCGGTCCCGCCGGCGGGCCGCGGCGGCACCGCATCGATCCCAGGTACGGCCGGCCGGCGTGCCCGCAAAGCCGGCCGCTCGTGAAACGGCCGCGTGCCCGGCCGGAGCACTCCAACCGGCCGGCGGCCCTGATGAAGCGGCGGAGACGGACGCGGCGCGACGCAGCGCGTATCGATTAATGGTTCTCCCCCTCCTCCTACCTCTTCCTCTCTCCTCTTCCTCCTGCTTCCCTCTTCCTTTCTACCATTTCCTTTCTACCCTTCTATCTTCTCTACCTCTTTCTCTTTTCTTCCTTCCTCCCTTCCCCTCTCTCTTCTTCTTTTTCTCTCTGCCTCCCTCTCTCTTTCGCCCTCTTTCCCCTCTTTCACTCTCTCTCGATCTTTTTTCTCTCCCTCTCGCCCACCCGGCCAGGACCCTACGCAGGGATTCGCTCCGTCCACGGACGGTAATCCTGTTTGTCAATTAGTGCAACAATACAACGGCGGCGGGGTGAGCGATGAAATAAGAGCGGATCACGCGGGATAAGAGGAGCGTGCCAGCTGTCAGGGCAGGGATCACGGCCAGAGAGAGCGTCCCCGGTCCGAGATATCCACGGAAGCCCACGTGCCAGCAGCCCGCCCACCGGCCGGGACGAGATTAAGCTATTCATTAGCAATAGGGTGGACGGCGACTGATTAACGTAGGCAATGATTGCAGTTCAGTTTGAGAATTACAGACCGTAACAGGCTATATCTGGGTCAGTGATATCGTCACTGCCACCAGCCGAATAGCTTCATCTTGTCCCACTACTTACGGAAGCAGCGCTGTGACAAATGACGTCACATTTCGAACACGTGGGGAAAATTGGTCATTTACCAATAAGAAATGTATGTAAATGAAGAATGCATTAGTTACTTAAATATATATTTGCGTACGTTTTATTCCATCAGTTCAGCGGCACGTAGAATGCTTGCTTATGGGCATCTGACGGAGAAAAAGTTTATTTTGATTACCCCCCCAAAAAAAAAAAACAATTGCGAGTTCCTGTCCATTAAAAAAAAACACGTAATAAACCTTTTGTTCGAGTGGAGTTCAGTTTCAGGGAAGATATCTGATGCCAAGGTTCAAAAATTCGTTTCTTGTTCTTGACGTGATTGGTGTCAACATTTTGTGATATACAAGGAAATGTTGTTTATATCCTCTTCTCGTTTGCGAATATCGCTGTTACAGGTTTTTTATCTCTAATTTATGACAAAGGCTGTTCCTTATCAGGTTTCAGAGTTTCCATGAGTGACAGGTCGGAAAACTGAAAAACCATAAGTCAACAGAACGCTGAAATTCACGTAACGAATGCTCGTGTAATTGTTGTGCACCTCTTCATTCATCTATGAATGTACGTAAGGACCTGTGATGCACGAATAGTGAGCACATTCCTGCCTTTGATCATTGGTCCAGAATATTTTAATATCGGACTTGGCCCAACTTATTCACCCCAGTTAAGTCAGCCACCAGCCAAGCTTTTGGCCACATTCAACCGCATTGTTCACATTAAATGACGTCAATACGGTATCTGCGCCTCCATGCAGGGACTATACCTGACGTATAACCTCTTCTAACATTCAGACTCGAGCTTTTCGGGCAATGAGTGGTATCCTGTGTGCTCTGTCGGTGAAACGTGCTGCGATGAAATGTAGAATGGTGCAGCGGTTTTGTTAGCATTTCGTCATAAGTCAGTGTTGCTCTGCTAAGGGTCACGACATGAAGATGGTCACGACACGACAATGCAACATGAAATGACATGAAGCGACTTTTTATCTGCCCGAGGGTTTTGCCAAGCATGCCAAGCAAAAGCATCTATATCCACAGATTGACACTACTCTGCTGAACAGAACGCTGGTCTGCCTCGGCATTTACACTTCGTCATCCATTGTTCCGAGACCAGGCAAGTGAAAAGCTAAGCGGCTTAAGTTCAACAATTAAATCCTAAATTCCCCGAAATTATAACTTGTGCGGTCTACCAGACTTCAGATTTTTTTTTAACTAATGAGACAGCTATTCGCAGAAGTTAGTTTAACTTATTTAAAAAAAATATGCGTTGTTCTGGGTCTCTGTTAGAATCTCTCTGTACAGTGTCAAAACAAATGGGGTGAGGCCATGCTTTCCAACTATTTTAACACTCGCTCGGGTGACTGTCAAATACAACGCGTTCGGATGGGGGTTCATTTGAATCGCTAAGATCTAGCAAACTAATGAAACCAGATACAACAAATTGGCAGCGTAGATGCAAATCTAAAGGAACCCTCTTGTGCAGAAGTTTGATGTTTCTAGAATGTGATCTTCAAGGTCAAATGGGGTCAAAGGGGGTCAAATTTGGTGCGGCTCGCCAGCCTTTCTCTTGTACCGCGAACACAGTTTGTCACAGAGCCCAGATGAAGAGGCCAATGTTGTCAGCCACACAGAATTGCAAGGGATGGTAAGTTATTTGAAATGCTTGGCTCAGTACTTCTGCTTCTCAGCCCGTGCACGACCGTCGGTCGGCGACGATCACGCCCAACTGAGGGGTGCGGTTCACCGTCCCCCTCCAACTCACGAACGGTTGGTCGCCCGATAAAAATAAGCACACCGTTGGAAAGCTTGCGCCGAAAAGAGCTCGAAACTGGTCCCATTTCTAGTTTTAGGTAATATGTAAGCAATTTACGTACTACATATGTTTTATCATAGCCGATTGCATGAGACCGAGAAACGGCCTGAATCTCAAGGGCTATGACTAATAACGCATAGGTGAAGGAACCAACGCACAAGTAAAGGTCCTCGGATGCCGATACACGCCTAATTTCTCAGATTTGTTCAATATATACGCCGAAACGTTGAGTTAAAGACACGGCAATTTTCGGGCCGGCTGTGGGCGGGCGCCGCAGCCGTACGCAGAAAGAAATTAACTGGGAACTAATTTTAGCGTTCCTTCATTTTCGCGACATAAGCCTATCCATGCAAATTTTATTGAATTTTAGTGGTTCTTGTCACGGTTTGTCATGCTTAAACTTTGGAAAAATTCATTAGTTGCCAATCTACAAAATTGGCGGAGGTTTATTCGCGAGAGCCTGTTTATTTCTAAAATATGCTATTTTTTCAAACTTTTTGAGCTTCTTGATATTACTTATGTCTGTGCAAGCCAGTTCTACCCATTCTGAGTAATTTACCGCTGATTTTGACGGCGGTACATTTTGGTTCACAACTGTTATTCGTGACCTGACCTCAGGTCAAAGGCTGGAAGTCATTGATACTTTGCCCAATGACGGTACATAGATGTCTGCTTCACTCCACACTAAAAATGTTATGAAAAATCCACCAATTTCCGAAAAAAACGACATGTCTTGAAAATGGGCTTGACCTTAGGTCAATGACCCGTAAAATTCCGAAAAATCTAGACAGCAGATTTGTTGCATCTATCAAGATCACTAATCTCTGAAAATACTATTGTGATATCTTGTTTTGCGAAAAAGTTACAGGGCGCTAGACTTTTTGGACATCAGTCCGTTTGACCTGACCTTGGTCAGACATCTGAATTGACTGGAGGTCAACACTTTGGAGCAAGGTGTAAAAACAATCAAGCAAAAGGTACACCAAGTTTCGTGGCTCTGTGTTTGTTCGTTTTCTCGCAATCCGAGAAAAATCCCGGGGGGGGTCAACTGCCCCCTCAGTCGGGGGCGGGTTAGTGCTTCAGCACAGCTTGAGCCATATGGCTATAATGTTACGAAGCGTCATGTTTCTTGTTCTGTGGTATTTCGGGGTAAATTCTGGCACTGAATTCTAATTTCGCACGTGAAAATACCTCACAACTCAAATTTCTGTCACCAAGGCCCCCAAGGCCATCTGAGGTCAACCTAGGACACTTCATACAGTGACCTCGAGAAAAGTGAAAATTGCGCAAATGTGTTCTACAAAGCCAACTACCACCACCCGGTACAACTTTACCACTAAAGTATTTAGCACTAGTAAGTAAAAACTTAACTGCGTTTCCCCGGCTTCGTCTGAACAGTACGCGGCGCGAAATGCTAGGCGGAAGGCAAAACCCATCTGATCCATTTCCTTTTTGATACGCGTTTACATCAGCGTGTACCATACATGGGTAACATTGGGCGCTGAATTCGAATTGAGGGTCAAAAAGCAGGTTGCTGCAGAAACGGACGTACCAAGGTCAATACAGTTTATCTCGGGCCAGTGGCCTGAGATGACCTAGAAGAGATGAAAACCATCAAAATACGTGTGAAATCATCTCTGCTGTTATCTTGGATCATTTTAGTCTTGAATTAGGTGTTGAACAACAAAGTTGTTGCGTTTCATTGTTTAACTTCCACAGGAAACAGGTACGTGCGAACACATTTTTGGTCATCTCTCCGTGACTTGACCTGATATCCACCAGGAACTTGTTACACTGGTAAAAAATGAAGTGTTTTTTTTTTTACATATGTTCCAGTTTGATAGCTGAGATGTTAAGAACAAAAGTTTTATGTCTGGAAGTAATTTTTGACCTTTGACCTCGTTCTGACTCCGTCACCCGTCCTCAGATCAACCACACGATTTTTTTTCACTTTTTTCAGTTGGTTGTCTGCGCACCCTTAAAAGTTTGAGTCCGTCTTTAAAACTGTATTCGTGACAACAGTTTGAAGTTTACCCTAAAACTGACCATTTCTGAAAACCATGACCTGACGTTGACGGACTCTAACTGGTGATTCTGGAAGAACTTGATATTTTTTCTAAGTAAAAACTCGGCTTTTCAGTTTGGTACAACTGTGCTAAATTTTGCCTGGCTGCGCCGCCCTGTTTGGGACGTATTCCGGAAAACCTCTGGTGAATCAAAGTGATTCCCCAACCATGCGCGTGTTAACGATATTCCCGTACCCTTTGCGCCAATAGAATTTCCGTATTTCTTATTTCTTATTCATTATTATTATTCTTATTCACCTTATTATTTCACCCCCCCTCCGAGAACTCGAGAACCATACGTCTGATTTTATCTCGACAAACGGCAATCGATTCATCATGATTTAAACTGCGCTGTTATAAAAAAGAAGTTTTGAAAACCTAGTTAGAGTAAATACGGGGCGGGCAAAAAGATAGAAAAGGGCAAAAAAAGTATATTTTTACTTGTTATAACTGCGATGTTTATTGAACGACTGTGAGGGAATTAGCGTGGCTCGAGAGCTAACCGTTGGGATGTCTTCCTTCGGCCCATATGTTGAAAAATTTTGAGGAAATTGACAGGCATTTACAGAACTTGGAAAATGGGAGAATAGTTTCCTTATAACTGAATTAGCATAAAAGTTACAAATATCTTTTCGAACAATTTCTAATCAAAATACAAATTGCATTACATTGTTCGTATTATACAGGGACAGGCGGCGCCAGGGGCATGAAAAAGGAGCGATTGTCATGGTCGCATGTTAATCCTGTCATCTTACGACTTTTGACTTGAGTAAGCTCAGGATGACCTCATAGTCAACATAGTCAACAAGGTAATGGTTTTGGGCTCATTTCGTAGTGTTTGAAAAACGTTTCCAATCATCTGAATCGACGATATTTCCAATAATCCTGTTTATGACCATCGTCATACATGGCATGCGCAGATATTTTAGGTCATAAATCTTTGACCCCACCCGATAGCAGCATGGAACTTCAAACACGCGTAGAGTACCATGTTCTCAGGTAAATTTGTTATTTAAAAAAAATCGCCAAAAATATTCGCATGAAATTAAAATTTGAATTCTGACTTTCACTTGACTTTTTCAAGGTACCTCAGGCCAGCAAAAATGTTTTTGTATATCTTTCCACTTATTTACCCGTGCACTCAGAAAACTTAAAGTTACATCTTACAAACTATATTTTCGGTAATCATTTTTCCATTATCTTTAACAGTGCCGAAAATGGCCTGTGGTGCCTCCCAAAATGTAGCCTAGCTTTACCCGTGGGGAAAATAAAATTAGGAAAATTTGTCAAAATACGAGGAAGAATAGGTAATAAAAGCGACCGTGTTTCGTGAAGCTGCTTGTATAATCCCGGAAATCGCAGACAAGAAACCAGAGGGGGCTTCTGGCCCCCCTCCCCATGCGGGAATAGGGTCAAGAGTCGAGGACCGTTGTGCTAACGAGAGCATTTATATTGGTTTTAGCTTCTCTTAACATTTTCCCATGAAACGGTGACAGAGACATTGCAAGTGGCGAACCAGGTTCACACAATACATTATTTACGAAGGCGATGTCTTGGCGCGAATCGCTCCCGCGATGATGCAGCCACCTGCCGCGGTCGCACGCCAATGGCAACGGGACCCTAATTCCGTCCGAGCGCCGACTAGATTGGATGAGTTACAACAGGGCATATTTGTCCTGTGGGCGGCATAACGGTCCGATGAAATGGGCCCGGACCGGGAGCGTCGCCGCTCTAAACCCCTTGATTAAAACGGGCCGGGCAATATCCCGGTGTGGAAAATAGCGGCCGTTCTCCGGCACCGAGCGGACGCCGCTCCCATCCGCCCACATGAAAACATCTTAATCTCCGCCGTAATGGAAATTTACGCCTCCACAATGGCCACTTTCTCTTCATAAGACGATGTATTGCAATCGGGACCCATGCATCTGGCCATAAGACCAGTCGTTACGTTTCGCGCGCCTTCTCAGACGACAGCCAATGCATCGGACCTCGAGTTGAAAACCCCTTGGGTGAGAGTTGTTGAGTCGAAAATTCCGTGGGGACGCTTGTTTGTACGGGAAAGCGGACAAGCAGCCGCATGAAAAACGTCTTAGGGCTACAAATCCGTGTTTTTCTGTGCGAACTTGATGTTTTTCCGCCCATTGATCTTGACATCTTTTTTCATACGACTTCTTAATTCCTTACATTTTATATGCCAGGCATTATTTACCCATTTGTCTGTCTTCTGTCTTCCCTTTTTCTGCGACAAATTTTACTCCGCTGACGTGACTTCTTCAAGACACAGATATGACCAAAGATCCCCTTGCTCTTTTTACCAATTTAATGACCCCCAATGACTAAGCCAAGACCAACTAGAGCAATCAAATGCTGTTTTTGTTTGCAAAAAAGCCAGAAGACGGCGACACGTCATCAGATTCGTGGGCTGTGGCTGGCTCTATCTCCGTCCACAAGCTGTCACCGGAACATGTCGTGGGTGCTCTTTCCAGTCGTCCGCACAACAGGGACGCTAATGGCCGGGGCGCGGAATTTTACAAGCGGGGCGGCTCTAATCGCAGAGTATTAAAATGATAAATGCCCGGGCACATCCAGATAGATGCTCCGTCGAGTCCGACACACCTGTGAATGCGAGACCATCATTCAAGCTGTCGCCCCCGTAATCCCACATGAATGGGACTGAATCATGCCAAGCGGCGGACAGCGAGATCTGCCACACTCCCCAGCAATTAAACACCCGTGTAAGCCGTTTTCGGCTCGGAGATTCGTCCCAAGCGTGACACCCTCGCCGTATTCTCTAAAAGCCGAGGAACAGGCCAGCTGCCTGCTCACATCCAGGAGGCAGGACGGAAGACACGTACCCGTGATGAAGAAAACTGCAAGTCATTCCGGAAAACATGAACGTCACTGTCTCATAAAGATGAGTAGGGCCGCCACAATGATTCTGTTTGCGCAAAACTTCCTTAGTCGCTTAGCTCCCTAGTACTTTTCGTTCCCTCGGACAGATGGCTCGGTAAGACTGCCGGCATATTCTAGCGCAGCTTTGTTGACGGCCTATCCGTCTGCGGGACAACCTTAATCAGAACAAACGACCCGACCGGCCTGCATTGGCACCGCCGCTGACAGGGCCCGTAAAACACTGGCTAACGGGCCCCGGATAAGACTGCCAGCACAATGCCTCCGGCCCGGTGTTAGAGAGACGTCCGGCCCGTGTGCAAAAACCCCGTATCGACAGCGGTGATCGATGAACGGTGTGCTAGCGGACACGCGACACGCGGGCTGGTGGTTTTTATCGGGCGCGGCCGCAGATGAGACGAGATTCGCGGTGTGATCGCTCACTGATCTGCGGATGTTCTTGCATTGCAGAGAGGGTCGACTGAGTGAGGCTGCAATGGTCGCCGTGAAATGGATTTCTGAAGCGCAGGGGTGTCTGCGAAACAACGCCAGAGCTACTTTCTCAGATAATAGACGTTCCATCTCATGTACGACCATCAATTTGCCGTAATTACCACTGACTTGGACGTGGCAATGTCACAAGCAAATTATCAAGGATGATGTATCTGGTTACTACCGCGGAAGGGAAGATGCAGTCCGTAATGCGCCTATATGCCAACCGTAATTCATCACGATTATCACTTACCTTTTGCTCAAGTACATTCCTAAGCGAAGCAAATTTGCTGACGATATCCCACGGGTTTTTATATTTTTATCATCGGGTTAGGCATGCTAGCTTGGTGCAGTAATAGTGGTCCGTCAAACTGAAAACTCAACGGCAAAAGGAAGCAACAGAGGCGATAGATCTCAGCTCCTCCCCAGAATCTTCGAATACGGAAGAAGCGAGTGAGCATGCATGACCTACGAAGCAGCCTCGTTGCATCCCAGGTCACGCGGGGAGGATCCCGTTGCCAAAGCGACCCGTCAGCGGGCGCAGGTAACGTTGCCCCGGGGACGGCCGGGAAATGGGCCCATGGCCTCGCCGGCTCGGCAGGAAATGACGGCGCACTGCCGGTGGGAGCGACGTGCCCCGCGTGCTGACCGGGCAACAGGTGGCGGCTGCGAGGCCGCAGGCTGGTCCGGGGGCCGATGACTCGGCAGTACGGTATTTGCCGTGCTCAGCCCGCCTTCGTAGAACGAAATGCCCGAGAGCTTTCGTCAGGTGGATGTCGCGGAGATGGAGCTAAAAATATACGAAGTCCGGAATTCCACATGTATCACGGATGTGATCGCTTTTAAAATTCCAACAACGGAAAGGTCTTCATTGTGAGGAGCCATGCTCCATTTCAGGACTATATGGTCACCCAGAGAGAAACATTTTCATAACGCCCAAAAATGAAATGAGGATCGGCTGGCTCAGATGTGGTTTTAACGACCTCGGGGAATTGCAAGGCACAGGGATATCTGTCTTCGCTGGGCTCTGGCCCACAATCATTAAGTGGGAGTGATTTTGTGTGCTGTTCTCCACAGTCATTAAGATGTCGTTTATCTTCATCAGAAGAGCTTACAGAACCCAACCGAAAACGTGGGTGATCATCCCGGGATTTGCCACTGTTTTAAAACACAAGCTGTGTTCTCGCGCGATACTTCAGATTAATTCTAGCAGAAAATATCAAGAAGCAATGGCTGGGTGCATTCCGCACCGTAAAACACCATTTGCACGAAGTGTGAGCATCGCAAGCAATCGTATTCTCGCGATTACGTGCGGGAGTCAGTGGCAAACAAGCGTCGATTGTCCAGTCCCGGAATCGTCGGCCTCGCCGTTCTCCACTGTACCGGCGGGAACACGCTCCACTCAGTGGTGTGGTCCGAGACTGAGTGCAGTGTTGACTGAAGTTGTCCTGAGTGGCCGATCACGAGCGCCGCTGAGGAGCTGCGTGAAGAGCGCCGACGACGGCGCGCGGTGAAAGGCCGGCCACGAACGGCGGACACAGCCGCACGAACCGGCGCTCTCACGACTCGAGCAGGCGGCCGGCGGCCAGATGACCGCGTAATATTAGCCCATTCATGCGTCTGCCCGTGCGCCCCTGCATTCTTCTGTGTCACGATCCGGCCACTTTCTCCGCGTTACGTTAGAGCAACGACTGCAGTCGCTTTAAACATGCCGTCTGCTCCGTTTGGCGATAATTGCAGTCGATATATCCGCCGGCACTGCCGTTCTCCCTGGGGTGTAAATTGTGGCCGGCGTCTTTTGTCTCGCGAGAGGTCGGCAGAACGCGTCGACCGACGCAGGGAGCTCGACTGGCGGCAGTGCATCGGCCCGACCGTGACCGGCGTACCTGAGTCGTTCGATGGCTTACCGGGTCTGAGTTTCTGCCGGGCCCAGTAGGAGAGTTTTTCCCGCCCGCCGCCGGCCGGAAGCGGTTTGTGCCGAGTATTTGCTCTGCGGCCCGCCGGCGGGCCGTGTTTGTGTTTGAGGCCGACAAAGTGTGCAACAGGCAGCGAGGTAAACAGAGCCGTTCTGCAGAGACATTGGGCCGGCGCTGGATCAACACGGCGCGGTCTGGAGCTGGCTGGGGCCGCCGGGTCGCAGTCTGGACTCCGGGCTGCCGGCTGGGCGGCGACCCTCTGTTTCCCACGCCTGCTGCACGCCAGAGGCCGCTGGTAAGCAGAGCAGAGCACGCAGAACAGGACGAAGACCGGGCGATGACTGTGTGCAAATGACGCTCTTCCAAATGTTTTCATATGGGCTGACGAAGAATGCAACGTTGTTGGGGCGTGTGATGGCCGAAACAGCGTCGACAGGTTTTCTGATTCGCAACGCGAATGCGACTTGCGATGAGTTCCTCGAAGACACCGTCACCTGTTTTCGAAACCGATGGTGTAAACCAGCGCATCGGAAGCAATCACACCAAACCGATCGAACTTGCAAGCCAGTCCTGCGATGATGTCGGTAATGAAATCGCTCGCTGCATCTGTCATATCAGCGCCTTTGATGTTTTCAGTCAAGATTCGGTGCGCTCAGCCGGCACGACCAGCCGCCGGCGGGCCCTGGCCCCCGCCGGCGACGCCAGCTGGCCGTCCCCCCCCTGCCGGCCGCACGGCGTCCCACGCTCCGTATCTGCAGCGCGGGTTGACCGGTGCGCCGAGAATGCCTGCTATTCGGGGCGGCGGTTTTAACGGTCGGGATCGGCCGGCTCTCCCACGGAGCCGGGCATCTGAAGCAGCCACTGCCCTGGGCGGCAGAGCTGCCCTCCCGGCAGCGGACCGGACAGGGACCGGACCGGACCACGACCAGCACCGAGCCGGACCAGGGCCGGGACCGGACAGAACCGGACCAGGACCAGGACCGGACCGCACCGAACGGGGGCCGGACCGGACCAGGACCGGACCGGACCGGACCGGGCCGGACCGGACCGGGCCGGAACGGACTGGACCAGACAACTGATCGGTCGGGAGTGATTCTGAGCTAGTAGCGCGCACCGCCAGGTGAGCGCTGCCTTGGAGCTGGACGCTGCCCCGTTGCAAAGGTCAGCGAAAATGAAAGCATCCGTAATTCAGCGCGTTTCGGCGTGAGATTGATGCGGTGTCGCCAGCACGTGAAGGCATCCATTTTAAGCACAGCCGTGACGTCATTGAGGCTTGATGAGTCGATCCCACTGATTCGCAAATGTACATTTCACTTGTCATGTGTTATGTGACTGTGAGACTGCGCAGTCCTTTGATGAGGCAACGTTGAGAATAGCATTACCAAGGACGATCTTGGTACTCAGCTCCAAAGCTGAACCTTCCACATTTGCCTGTTAACGAGCAACCGAGTGCAGGAAATGTTCAGAACTTGGGCGTCGTCCGGAGCTCTCGGAGGCCCGCGGTCTCTCCGCTGACACCTGACGTTCCAGAGCGTCCCAGTTAGACGCCCTACACAGCGCACATTTACGGAGCGCATACGACCTGCGTCAGACGTATGTCGCGTCACCGCCCAGCGGCTGTGCCTCGCAAACCCAGTCACCATGAATCATACTCGCGAGGCAGTCCCCCCTTCCCTACGTAACCACATTGCCAGCACACGGACACGTGTCTCCGACGGTCCGACACCACGTGGCAGCGACCAGACCCGTCTCCGCCAGACGGGGGGACCGCACCGCCGACCGCGGCCGCCTCTCGGCGGCGCGGGACCGGAGGCGCGTCGAGGACGTTTATCATAACAGCATAAGTGGCCGGGTAGCTTTGTGGCCGCCCGACGCCTGATCGTATGCAGCCGGAGCGCTGATGGATCTAATTAGACCGCTTTGTGCCCCGGCTGGAGAGCGCGGGGGTCGCCCGAGCCGCGATTGTCCAGCTTCTTATCCACTTTGTGACACCAAATGGCTCGGAGAGAGAGACGAACTGTCGCCGAGCGTTGGCGCGCCGGGAGACGGACTGCGGGACGGCACTCAGCGGCTGGTAAGTGAAGGTCCGGTGAGCTGAGCGAAACGGAAATGTAAAAATAATACTTTGAGCGCACAGAGAATGCTCGGGATCACCAGGTGGTAAGTGACCAATGTCAAGCATCGGCGTTAGAAGTTCAGAGGTAGTGAACTAGTGTGGAGTTCATTTCTGGTACCAGGTTAGGGCTTCAGTGAAGCTTTTCGTCGCATTTTTATTTTCTGTTTCATCCTTTGATCCGGACGGTTGCTGGGGTAATGATAGAGACCGGCACCTGGGATAAGCATGTTTGTTGCATACACCCTTACCCCTATACCCGATCGTACGATACCAGGCAACGGCTGATTTTGTGGCAAAAGTTTAACGTGCAGCTACGGGTGCGCACGACCGTATGGTATTCAGGATGACCCTACATTGGACAGTTACCAGCTGATCTCCGGGCCAGATATCGAGCGCCGAGGTGACTTGAGCCCGTCTTGCCAAGGCAAGAAGACCACCGCCGTACCCACTGAGCTACTGATCACATACGTACGTACATAAATCGTCTTCGTACCACTTTCATCATTTTTCGCCTTGACAATGTCGTAAATGTGTCGTCAGCTACAACCCTTTTCCCTGCTGGGGGAATAGATCCTGCCCCCTCCAATTTTTCGCTCCCCATTCCCGGGCTTTTAGAAATTGCTTCGGTATAAACCCAATACATTTTTTACATATTTCGTTACATATGTATATATATAACGCAAATTTGTTCAAGTTTCCTAAATATGTTTTCAGCATGTGCCAACATTTCACAAATTTACCTCCCTCAGAGGCGGTTCCAGGACACCTTTTTGGAAGGCATGTTAGAGAAGTACCGTGCTTTCTGGAGATCGCGCGTCTCGAAGCGGCCACATGTTATTTTAATATCTTTTGCAATGTGACAGACATTTCAAATGACCGAAATATATCTAACCTGCACACTTTCAAGTATTTGTAAGAAAATGCTGCTTAATGCCGGAACCAGGGGCATATCAAAGGGGTGTTTATATTTTCTATCTATTCACAAAAACCTATGACTCATTGTATGAATAAAGGAAAGCAAACGTGCGATGATATATATATATATATATATATATATATATATATATATATATATAACGAGCGGCCATAATTACTGATCCGGCCATTCTCATAGCACTTATTCACAAAAATGAAGGCAAATATTTAACAGATTCGTTACTCGCTACTACAAAATTATGCGGGAAAGAACGAGACATCCCACATTTTCAGTTGTAGCGGACGAAAGCTCCAAATATCCCTTCCGTGGAGACTAATCTGCCGATACATGCTAACCTGCCGTCGGATTTCGGACACTTTATTTTACGAACTGGAATATAACCAAGAGAACAGGAAGGTATGTGCAGTGTGGGAGAGCAATTTCCCACCATCATGGCCGGAGATTTCCGAGAATCATTGGGGGGATGTCCACATGGATTTCAGACCGTTCCTTTCCAGTCACTGCCATAGGCCTAACGTTGAAATCCCTGCGTATTGGGGAAGGGGTGTCCGGAATTACCCTCATCCCCGGATCACTAGTCATGCCCACTAGACTCAAGGGACCGTCCCCTGTTAATACCATTTTGAGAACGACGAGTCCCCAGCCCATCCCCGTGAATGGGCTCATGGGTCACTCAGTCCATGCTTTGAGGGCCAATCACTGAGCCTCATGACTAACATAATCCTACCCACTTCTAACGCTGCCTTCTGTCCGATAAATTCTGACAACCCCATCTAAGGTCAGGTCTCGAAATCTGCCCTCCATCAGGTCTTTCTCGGACCGTATGAGCCCGAGACAGCCGTTTTCCCCGTGTCTGCCGTCCGTCCGTCTCTCCCACCCTCTCCCCCCCCCCGGGCGGCACGACTGGGCTCCACGCCACCGGCCAGAGGCATAATGACGAACCAGACCACGTCTGCACTCTGCAGGCGTTTGCCGGTGCAGATGAGGGCCTGCCAGAGCCCGACCGAAGAAATCCGGGCATAGTGATCTGTCGACAGCGTCCAGTCCTGGTGCCGCTCTCACAGGTGAGAAGACCAGGAAAGGCTATCCGCTCTCGTCAGCAGAAACCAGCCATTTCTTCAAGAGAAGTTCGGGGAATGTTCTGTTCTTCCTCCGACCACGTGATGTCCTATGACAGGAATGTGCTAGGAAACGGATGCGCTCTCACCCAAGATAAGAATTTCGATTTTGTAACCAAAGGTTTATGAGAACAAAACGAATAAAATGAGAACAGAGAGGAAGTGACAGGTACTTCTTGTCATTAGCATTGGCCAAAATTGAGGACAAAGTTTATAGGCTGCGCATTCAGGTTTATTTGTACAATCACAATCTCACGTGAGGATTTAGAAATATCACACTGATATCTGAAAATGAGTAACAGACTGGTACTCTTGATGGATGATAAACCATGAGAATCATTAAAAAGCGTTATTTTAGTGGTGGGGTTGGATTAATTATACTGATGGAGTTGGATGAGTGATGAGTAGTGTTCTTTTTGTTCACTTGAGACCAAACCTCTGATTTAACTCAAACAAAAAATTTTGATAACCAAACGTCCTGAATTCCAGGAACTTTGAGACTACCAAAAATTCTGGCATTATCGTTTTCTTCTTGTTTTCGGTTACATATTTTACGCCGATGGCTAACCTTAGCTTAATGAAATTTGCCGCCACGGCGTGATCGGATTCAGATTACACAAATTCAATCCCAGTCAATCAATCCGGGTAATCCTCTTATTGAAATCGAATCCGAAGTCAATGGACGCCTCTCCGACAACGGAGCCCTTTTACTTTCCGGCCACGGAAGGAACGGGTTTTTATGACTTCCCGGGCGTCAAAAGTTTTTTTCTGCGTCTGCATATCATCTCCAAAGGCCGGATTAATTTAGACACTTTTAATAGAGGCCGGCGGGAGATTTATGATAGGCTGCTGGCGCGTGAAATCCCCCAACTTTGGCAGATATCGCACGCTGCCAGCTGACAGTCGACCGAGGCCCGCTAATAGGGCACGCGCATGGCGGCCGCCGGCCGGGCACCGCCCGGCTGCTGACCGATTACCGGGTCAGTCTGGGCAGGCTGGACTCGGCGAACGGCACGCGGCGGTCCGGAGCGCGTCGCCGTCGGCGTCATCCGGCGGACCGCGCTCGGCGCGCAGACGACAGGGGTGGCGGTATTGACGTGGGGCCCACATGTTTCCGGCGAAGCGACGAGCCGAGCTGTGGACAGGTCCGTACGAGCGACGATATCGGACTTCGCACTGCGCTTATCGCTGCGACAGGGCTCAAGTGGATTCATTCACGGCCTATTGCGCTGATAAACCACCCGTGCCGTCGGAAAAACTTATCCAGTGCCGGCTTCATCCTTGAGTTTGATTTATGATGGAAAAACAACTGGCGCTTCAAACAGCTAAGGAAGTACGTAGGAAATAAACGTTGCGATTGTTGTTGGTTGTAAACGAGCAGTTGTACAGGCAGCTATACAATTGTAATCCGCGTACACAGCAGACGTCAGTACGCCTGAGCACGTATGTGCACACTTGGAATTACAATCTTTCGTGCAGTGGTATTTGTCATATTCTGAACACTCTTCGAAGCCTGCAAGTAGTGGACTCGGAAAAGTATGACAAATTTTTCAAGTAAGAATGCTACATTTTAGCACATAAAAACTCATCGCTTAATGCTAGAAAATTTCATTTGGGGTTCCGTTTTGAAGGACGTCCAGTAAAGTGCTGAGGCCGTGGCCGTGACCTCTGCTTGTCGGCTGTCGTTTGCAAGTTTTTATCGTGAATCTGCTTCCAGCAAAAGTAACGTTCACAGACAAACCTCGTTTGTCCTGCACACGAGCTTTTAGTGTTTTTAATCGATCATATGTACTCAAATGCGGCTCAGCTGCACCCAGTTTTGTTACCGTGAAACCATTTTTCACGATACAAGTTGCATTTACAGAGGTCATGTAGCAAGCGTGACAGATGACGTTTTGATAGCCGAGCCTTATTGGATTTCCACGATTAATGTTTCTTGGTCCACAAATCCGAATTTAATCACACCATTCGAAGGCGCAGCAAAAGTTTCTGCTGGAACAGTATGGTTCAATGGCCAGCAACAAATGTGAAAAAAACTGGTATTATTGCTTATACCGCACACAGACTCGTACAAAATTCATTTCTACCAAACGCAAACGTAATATGGGGTCGCTTATATCCCACTGACAACACAGAACACATGACAACAGATCTCATGACACTGGTGAAGTGCGTTAGCGAGCTGACCTAGACTGATGCACTGCCGATGTTGCACAAAGGAACACATTTGGTAGCACTCAGCACTTTCCAAAACTTCTTCTTAGACCGTATCACTGTGACCAGTCTCTGGGAGTCTACGTCGTATGTCCGTATTTCGGGGTTCGCAGCTTCTGTGCTTTATACGTCAACGGCCTGGAGGCATTTTAATGGAGCTTTTGATTTCGTGCAGGGTCACCTCGGAGCCTTACGGCGGGCTTGTATGAGGACCCCTCGGGGCATTTCGTTAACTGCCGCGGATAGGAAATTCCCGTTTTGCAGTGGGTAGCAACTCCCATAATGATACCTTACATTCCAAGATATTGTCGGTATAGAATCTCGATTTAAACCAGTGCTATTCATATACCTCATCCATTTGGGTGTTACTTCTATTCCGCTCTTCATGGCTGCGGCCATCATGTTCTGAAGCCCGCTCGACAAAATGTCCGCACATCGGCGCTGCTGCTGCGAGGCATGTTTCAGCGCACCACCTAGCGGCAGGCGGTATTAACAGGTGATATACACTGCGCAGACAGTGGGCGGATCCAGTTCGTTCGGACTAAACGATTGACACCTAAAGGCGAATTAGCTGACGACCTCTTGTTTTGACCGTAACAGGAGAAATAATCGCGGGATTTAAGAAAAGTTAACTTCAGAGAGAAACACCCTCGACTTACAAGGAAGAAAATAAGTGTTTAAAGGACTTCGAAATATCGTTAAAAGTGCGTCGCGGTCTGTGGGGATCTTGAAATATGGCAAAAACAGTAGCACCATCATAACGGGGATGATCACATTGACCGTACCGACACACATGTTTCAATAATATGCTGACAAAATGTTTGAAAACACGAATGGGCGTGATAACCTAAAATTCGTTAGCTTATCTATCAACCTTAAAACATGTTGTGTGCAATAATCCAGGACTTTTAAAAGAATGTATTGCATATCTTGACTGGCCCAGATCTTTTAACAAACAACACGATGAATATGAGCATACAAATTTTTTTTTATTTTTTTTTCACGAATCAATGCGCAGCAGCATGGCACCATAGCACGGCCCTGAAACCATGAACGCTCCGGTTGTGTTGCACACTCGCATGCTACCACTGTATCTGCGTTTACAAACAACGCTCTGAGCTTATGAAGAACGGCAACACAACAATTTACCAAGTGTGATGGTACAAAAATCGCATTACGACACATATGAACACATGGGAGATCGTTGTCGCTAGCACGTCACCACGCTACTGGCATGAAGATCCAGTCATCATGTTTTAATTTTGTTTTCGCGGCACGGTGGATAGCATGTAGTGATATGTATAGACATTTATATATTATACATAAATATATATCTATATATAATGTATATCTATATCATATATGGATAGTGGTTATAACACGAGCGCACAATTTTAAACACGACTGATGAGCACGTTGAAACGATGGCTGAGAATGGGCCAATGCACGGAAAGCCCTGCAGTCTCTGAGATGTGCTTTACACCCAACCCTCATCTCGAAACTATCTGGTCTCTGGTGGACAATTTTACGCCTGAAATGTCCAACTCATCCCCATGTGCACTCCCTGCTACCTTCCCTTCGAAAGAGCCATGTTCGACACAACTTCTGACAGCTCGCAGGCACGAGAACAGCCAGGCGAGCTGCGGTCTTCAACACATTGCTAGGTGGCGTTACCCGTCACCTGCCGTAGTTCAGCTCGACGACGATAGGTGTCAGTAGGGTAGCCAGCGGACCAACCCAGCTGCCAGGGAAACAGATGCGCAATATTTCCAGTATCATGCGCGTGACAGGAACAACTGTAAGCGCATACGGAAGACATCCTGGAACGACAGGTTACTGATTCAAACGGGAAGTCAGCGCGTCAACGTACAAACACTTCAAACACTTCAACAGGGGCTTATGCCACTTGTGCCTCTTGTGCCACTCCGTTATATTTGTAAAACGCCAATAATGGACAGGTCGATTACGATCTTCCATTACACTATGATAAGAAGTTACATACAGGCACCGTCAAACTCAAAGACGTGATTTCAGCTTCTTAAAGGAACAGATAATGCGCATCAAGACCGCCAAAGAAACGCTTTACAGCAACAGGCAGTATAAAGACAGTGCACAGCACCAGGCCAGCCAGCAGACACCGCCTGCCACCCCACGGCAGACGGCTCCGCACCTGTCTCGTGGCCGGACGGTCGGCGGGGGCGGGGGCGGGGTCGCAGGCCGGGAGCAGGACGGTCAGACCACTCCGGGTCGGGGGCGACCGGCGCGTCCCAGTCGCAGCCTGTGTGAGAGTCCCAGGAGCGGCTGTAAAGCACGGCCAGCTCATCGGAAGCAGCGCCGCGACCGTCTCACGCGCCAAACCCGTCAGCAGAGACACAGTCTGACGACTTCTCTCGTCAAACCCGTCACAAAAGACAGAAACTACGGCCTCCTAAGTACATCATTCCAGGACTGATAAAAATAACGCGCAATGTGGACTTTATATGTTGACAGGAGCTCCCATGCGCGAATGCCATCATCGCATTATGTATTTACTTATTTCAGCAAAACGTCGAAGCTCTAAACACAAATTCCACTAGTATCGACTTAAACACAATGCCTACATCTGTTGAAGTCCCTGTAATAAGGATTGCCTGCTATATGTCGGGCCACATTTCAACAGGCACAAGACATCCTTACTGGTCCGTATCAATAACACTTTGAAAAAGTTGCAGTTATGCACTAATCACTTAACCCTTTCCATTCGCTCACCGTCCACGTGCAGTGGCCTCGTCTCTGGCAGACATTTCTGCCCGTCCGTGGCCTCACCCTCCCCGCCGCCGCCGTCGGGCGCTCACCTCTCCATGATCTCCTGCTCCCAGTCGGGCTCGCCGTCCCAGTCGTCGTGGTAGCGGGCGTCGCCGGCGGCGCGGTCTGCCCCGGCCGGCTCGGCGGCGGCCGCGGCCGTCTCGGCAGGCCGCAGGTCTCCGCCGGCCAGCTCGTCCTCGGAGCCGCTGGATGAGGCCGGGGCGCGGTACACCACGTGAGGCTCGCCGTTACGCACCACCACCGGCTCGCCGCGCTCGCGCAGGATCGCCACCAGCTCGTCCATCGAGCCCATCGCCGTCGCCACCGACGATACGGCCGCGATGGCGTTCAGCGAGACCAGCTCCTCGCGGTGCCGGTGCTCGGCGTGCACCACGCGCCCGTACCCGATCTGCCGTTTCCAGAAGAGCACGTCGTTGTAAAGCCGCGTCTCGCGCGTCTCGAACGGGAACTGGACGTCGGAGAGGAGCCGGTGCGGCTGCGGCCCGTCGGCGGCGGCGGGGCCGGCGGCGGCGGCCGCCGCCGCCGCCGCCTCCAGCCGGCGGACGAACACGGCCAGCTGGGAGCAGCAGCCTAGGTGCTCGGAGCCGGCCGGCGGCGCGCCCACGCCGGCAAACGACACCTCGTACTCGGGGTACTCGGCCACCACGCCGCCGCACCTGTCGGCCGCCGGGGGACCGGTTAGTTCAGTCGGCCAGGAGGCGTCAAGGTCACGGACGACCTGTGACGCCGTATGACGCCGCTGTCTCGCGGCCGATGTCGTCCGATACAAACTGTCACTAACGGTACTTGAGCTGGAAGAGTTGCACACGGCTTGGCGATGAGCATCCAAGTCACATGGCAGAACGACCGAAACCGCACCAAAATACAAAAACAACCACATACATAGGAACTGTCGGGGCCCGGATAGCTCAGTTGGTAGAGCGTTAGGCTTTTAACCTAACGGTCCAGGGTTCGAGCCCCTGTTCGGGCGTGTTTTCAGTGTTTGTTAACGTGCAATAACTGGCAGTCTGCCAGCACTTCCTTCTGGGTGTAGCATATGGCATTTGTTTCACTATAGCACGTAACCGGGCTGGCGATCCACGAGGAGTGTGCTCTCTGATCCACCCCGCAATGAGCAGACACAGTAGTCACTAATACTGCTCTCAGTAGTACTAACAGAAGACAAACAGCAACTAAGTCCCCGAACGCGCAGAATGATTACTGACCCAGTTTGGAAGCAGACAGCAATTTGGTTGTAGTTGTACTTTGAAAAATCAGTCGTTTGTAACGTAACTCGTCCTTAACATCTCAATCGTATCAGAGCAATACACATCTGACGATACACCCAATACATATGACCACAGCTGTACTGCTGGCTTGGTAAGGGCAGTCAGTACTTGCCACTGATAGCATAACTAGTCTGTAAATGCCGCTCGCAGTGGGCCCTGACGGCCGACACCAGCCGTCCGCAGCAGGAACTCACCACTGCTGGAACTCGGCCCGGCTCCACTCGAACTTGTGGTCCCAATGGCGCATGCCCGAGAAGTCGGGGAACAGCTGGTTGAACTCGGCGTTGGGCGTGGTCAGCACGACCAGCCGGGGCCGGAGATAGCTGAACACGGTGGCCGGCAGGGCCTGGAGCACGGCCGGCTCCAGGTGCTCAATACTGCCCGAACACACAGAGGGAGGGAACACAATGTCAGCGCTTCTCATCCGGACCAGGCAGCTCAGCACTGCAGCAGCGCAGAGCACACCGTCTCCCCACGCCGTGAAGAGAATACCGACAGCTTTTCAGGCTGGCGCCATGGGCTCAATATCACGGGAGCACAGAAGGAGCCAGGTCGGCGCCGAGTAAGTCTATAGGCAGGTTTAAAATACTTTGTCCGACGAATCATCGATCGCAACGCGTCCAAAAATGGCTCTTTGGCAGCACCTTCGCCAAAGCAGAGACGCCGCAATAAAGTTTTCCCAAACAAGCGTCCAGCGACGCCTAAACCTTGGCCATGTCCACACCAGAGTATCCAAAGCAGCCCACGCATCGATGACGGCCGCTGCTTTGGCACTGAACCCGCAACCGCATGTGCCTGACCCAATCCCATCAAGAATATCTACAGCCTGTTATTGTTTTCAAAAGCAGTAGTACACACACACCAATATGCCCTAAAGTAGCATCCACCAAGTGATACTATCCATCACTGGCCCTGAAAACCAATGCCTCTCAAAAGAACATGGAAAGACCGTCCAGCTGGTCGTACAACTGAGCATTACTCGCAGCCGTACCATCACTTTCTACCATACATCATTCCAAAACGCGCGTTCGTCGTTCTTTAGACTTTCGACAGTTCAACACATGTGCATTGGTCGACTTGCGCCCTCCCACCAGCGACATCTATCGAGCATCGCCGTCCATCAGCGCCACCTACAGTTCGATGCCGGTGACTGCCTCGCAGCCCAGCAGACGGCTGTCCGGCTCCGTGACGTCACCGCAGAAGACACGCACGCGCAGAGGCCGCGAGCGCCGGCCCAGGCGGTCCCGCATACCGGGCGAGGCGCGTTGCAGGTATCGCCTCAGGGTGTCCTGCGGTACAGACCGACCGCCGTCACCCCGACCGGCGCCAGCTGGTGGCGGCGACACGTTGGCCACGGCAGGCAGCAGGGTGGACAGCGTCGTGAAACTGAGCGCCAGCCATGGTCAGCAGGCATGCGTTTCGGGCAAACATCACAGGCGTGGTGTTCGGAGTCCGAAGGGGGCAATAATACCGACTGGTTGAGGATTTTTAGCGTCGGGATTGAACGAATAAAATGCCGGAAGACTGCCCGGTTCCAAACAATTTTCCGAACGTTGCTGTGCTTAAGCAACTCAACCTAAACGCCAAAAACAGTGCAAACACACGTGCGCGAATACGCGTGTCGGACTGCAGCCACGGGTCATTCACCGGTCTGCGCCGTGACGGCACTCACCTCCGATATGTCCAGGAGAGTCACATCCGTCACGGTGGGCACCGTCTTCAGGCACTCGAGGAATGACATCTCCGCACACCCGATGTCCAGCACCTATGCCAGTGAAACGCAACTGTCGATGACTATGAAGACAACGCGGATGAACTTCACAGCCACCCAAAGGAACATCGACGCAGAACCGAATACGCGGGTATCTTGCTGACAACGTAGGCCGCTACTGCCGTCGTTCATCGCACTCCTAGAATGGCATCCACTGCCTGAATTATTGCTGCTCGTAGACGCGTCAGACATTTCTAGGCCGTACCCGCGAGATGACTCCATATCTCTCCGTGTCGGAGAGCAGCTCGCACACCGTCGTGTACCGCTGGCTGTACAGCGGAGGCACGAACATTGAGCAGCGTTCGTGGTCGTTGCGGACATCCAGTTCAGGCGGAATGCCCGGTACGCTCGGCCCTGCAGCTTGTGAATAATTATCGTCCATTCCCAGCTTCTGTGAGAAAAACGGAATTGTTAACAACAAACCCTTTGAAGGCTAAACCAGACAGCTCGGATTCTGATGCCTCAATGCTGCCATTAATCTGGGAATCCAGCTGGCTGCATTAGCTGACATTTTCATGTAAAACTGCAAAAAAATGTTACATGCAAGAAACTTCAAGCACAACAAAAGCAGATTTTAACAAAGGGAATCACAATGCTGGTGGCCAATCTTGTCCAGAAACATAACCCATTTACCATCCAGTTCCACTATTTGGTGGGGGTCTGGTTAACAACTGACCTGAACTTCTAGAAAGGGAAGCACTGCGATTAGGGTTTATATTAAGGAGTGGCTGCTGAGCACACCTGGCCCCACTGACAGACCCAAAGTTGGAATAATCTTGCCCCAGAAACCAAACCAGAAGCTTTCTGGGGACCTGTCATGAAACATCAACATCGTGGCACGGTTGCCAAGTGGTCTGACTAACCCCGTTACTGTGGGTTGAATGGCAGGTCTAAAAAGCACGGCGGGAAGCTCGACAATCCGCACCGATCACAGACTTTCCGCAGCGGACCGCATCGACCCGCACCGATTTTTGCGTACCGTCCCGCACCAGGCAGGCCCATTTGCCCCCCCCCCAAAAAAAAACGGAGGGGCATATTCTTTGCTAACGTAAACATATATTTGTTTTTGAACACAACGTCCATTTGCAACAACTATGGCGCATTCCGGTAGTTTTGGCGGTTTGAAAAAGTAAACAACTTCTTGCACCTCCGGAGATCTATTCGCTTCGCTGCAGGCTTCGCGCCACACGCACGGCGTCCGCACCGCACAGCACGGCGTCCATACCGCACCGCACAAGAAAGTTTTCGCGGACATTCGCGCCGACCACGGGAATAACCACGGGGGGGGGGGACATGTCCCTTTCCATTCTATGAAGTGGGTTTCCGCCCCCCACAATTTAGGTCGAAAAGTGGATGTTTTTCGCAATTTCCCGTTGAAAAATAGGATTTCCGATCAGACTGCCCCTTTCGCCGCATTCTGATCTGTCCCCCCAATTTCTGGGACGTGGATACACCCATAACGCCGACAAGATCTTGTCGAATTCTGCAATACTTTTCAGATCGGACAATGGCTCGTTGCCAGTGCCAGACTGTGGTGCCGGCTACACACACTGATTATGAGTCCAGCATGTCACTGGGCAAGACCACAGATTGCAAGCTTTCCTGATGATACTGGCAATGCCAAGCATAAGCTGTCCACATGAAATCGCGTGGCACAGTCTGTGCTACAATGCATTTCAGGATATGGCTGCAATCACTGATGGCTCTTTGTTGTTTATCATTTATGTGTGGAATTTAATATACAGTGGTCTATACTTTCTGGGTTCCTTAGCCATAGTGATGCGAATGAGTATCAGACTGTTGATTAGGTTTCAGTGACCAAAAATTGCATTTGTTTGTAATCCCAAACACACACACACACACACACAGATATATATATCTATATATATATATATATATATATATATATATATAAATATACATAAATTACAATTCCAACAAAGTGAAATGTATGGTCAACTGTTAGGTTATGACCAGGCCCTTATATTATGCGGTAAAATCGTATCAGTGATTGGATGATCTCTGAAATGCAATGTCGACACGTGCTATTTACGATATCAGCGGAAAAAGTTGAAAATACATCATTTCTTTACGAAAAGAAATTATCTCGTCACTGCCGCACAAAACCGCCAGCTACCAGACGCTCGTGTAGAAATTTTTGACGTTTATGTGTTAAATGTTCGTTTACGGGGAATCTCGACGATTATCGGTTGGTTGAACCCAACGTCCGAACAAGAGTGATTGAAAATACTTAACAAGAAACAATGTCTGTTTAAATTGATTTTTAAATAAAACGAGTCTGAATGAGAAAAAGACAGGAAATAATACATGACATGAAATAGTAAATACAGATTGCAAACTTTACAGTAAAAGCGAACCGGTTACCATACCTATGGCAAACCGATTAATATGCCTATGGCAAACCGATTACTATGCCTACGAAAAACCGATCAAAACGCTGACAGCAAACCGATTACCATACCTATGACAAACCGATTACTATGCCTATGGAAACCCAATTCTTATGCCTAAGCAGACCTGATCACTACGTCCAGACAAACAGATTACTATGCCCACAGCCAACCGATTACTACGCCTAGGGCAAACTGATTAGCACGTACTGATATCCCCCCACCCCAAAAACCCCTGCTTCCCACGACGTCCCGGACGGGACATATCTAGTCGCCACAAAGCATAATATCATCACGCAATAAGAACCTGCGCAGTAGTGGGAGGGGGAAGGGGGTAAAAAAGTACCACACCTGAGTGTTTTCTGCGGACATTTTCCTGATGTTTGTTATATCAGCCTGAAACGTCCCATAGCCGTTCGCAATAAAAATGCACACTGCATGACTGGGTTGGAAAAGGTGTTGTTTTCTGGTCTTAAAGAACATAAGAAATCTCTATTCCTTACAGCATTCCATACTCCCAAAGCCTGGTCCTGTGCCTTCATCGAAAAGCTGCATTACAAGCATGGTGACAAATTGTTAACTCTGCAAGCAAATGACTGTCTACTTTCAGTAAGAAACAGGTATAAGACATACCTGAATTTCACCAAGAATGCCAACTTAAACCACTTTGGAAAAAAAACGTACTCCAAAACAAAAATCATGCTCTGACACCAAGAACAAAGACCAAATTTCCAGCTTTCCTTGATGGTGTTCTGAAAATCAGCTGAAAATGACATCACACAGGAGAACGTAATTTGGCCCTTGACTAGCAGCGACCGGCCAGCCAGCTGAGCCAACTGCTAGGCGGACAGGCATGAGACTGAAATTAAACATTACAAAATTTGTAGAAACAGGGCACTTAGTGGTGCTTGGACCATATCTGGTAATAACCTGTGCTTAACTTTCAAATGGTTCATGTGTGGTCAAATGAGATCAAATGTGCTAAAGGCCTTTATTTTGTTGTTTTCCACTGTTAACTCAGATTTGGCTATGTTCACTGTAAAAAGTGACTTGGGGTGCTGAATCACATTCTGACAAGCAAAGTTGCCTATATTTCACCCAGCTGTCAAATGGCTGCAAATCCCTGGCATGAATGATCTTAACCTTGGACACATTACATTTTTTGCTGTGGAATACTGTTGTTCTGCATCAGCCAACCAGCAGAGCAGCAGCATTTGGTACAATGTTATCATGATTTCATCATTATTATATGGGAAATTAAAGCACTGCCAGCTACCATGAGAAAGAGGATGCAATATTCTTCACAGTCCTGGGAGTCATGCAGACTTCCCTCTAGCCAAATGCAGAACCTGACCTGCTGGAAAAGCCATAGTGGGAAGGAGTGACCATGGTAATTTTCCCTTTGGCAGTTAGTACAATATACATAGTTACACATCACAAAAAATCAGCACTTTTCAGTCCAGATATACATAAATCATACCAATGTAAACCTATTCTCTACACTCCATTTCACTGAAATTCAGTTGCAAAAACTGAACAAGAGTCACATAAGTTTTCGAAGCTTCACAATGAGCAATGCCATGCAAAGAATACCAGTACTTTCATCACATCTCAAATAATCGAAACATGCTGGGTCTCAGAGCTTGACCACACGGCAATTTCAGGCATCAATGTAACCCACCACATGTGATTCCCAAAGGCAAGTTCAATTTTGCAAATGTTATGTAACAGATTCATCCTTCCCGTCACTTCGTAGATCCCATGGACTTTCTCGATTTCGTGATGGGGTTTCTATTGCCGCCAATCAGGTTCCCATCCGCCAAACATTGGGGTAGTTTCCCAGACACACTTGCGAACTAGCAGGCTTGACCAAATAATTGACCCTTTGTAACAACCAAACAACAACACACCTTTTGCAAGTAATATTTAACTGCAGGTCAGTTTAAACGCGCTCCACCCCACCTTTCAAAAATTTCTGCCAAAAGGCGACCCAAAAAATTTGAGCCATTTGCTTTGGGATATTTCTTGTTCCGTCACCACCGCACCGCATAAAGCCCGTAACTATTACGATTTCAGGTTCTCCATAAAATTATGCCAGTAATGAGAAATCAAACATTATCAAAGGCGGTAAAATTACCCGGTCGGCGTCTTTAAGTTTTCGAAACTGTGCTGAAGATACCAAAGGCCTACTTTATGGCCATGAAAAACTAAATTACCCTCAATTGATTTGTTTTGTTGGGGCGCTAGGAGTACAGGGATATTGCTGCCATATATATTTGGTAGGAAACAAATATTACATTAATGGACTAGCTGCTACAAACGGCTTTTGACTTTTCGTTAAATGTCTATTAGGATTGCTTTAAGCAATACATCTTTGAAACGCCGGCAGGACCGCGCCGATCAAAGACAGGCTTTTGTTGTGATACGGTGAGCCTTCTGGGGCGTTCCACTCTTTCGGCATGTTTCTAGTTCCTTGGAGAAGGGCCTTAGCAATCCTTACCCTTTTGAGTAGGAAATTCGTAGAAGGTTTGGAATGGTGACAGTTTGGTGTAATGTAACCAATTGTTTCTGTACGGTTGCAGTCTGGGGGTGGGGTCCCTCTACCGGCATGTACTCAGAATGTTTTGGAGTTGTACTGCATGAAACAGTTTTGTTGGATTGTTATGCCTCAAAATAGTCCACATGGCATGTGATTGCCTCCGTTGACACACAATGACTGAATGACGAATCTGTGTGGTTATAAGACCACATCACGGTTTGGTTTACATGCAGTTTTTGTTACAGTTTCTGGGCTATGCGAGTAATTAGTTAACCATCACACTATAATTTATTAGTCTAGTGATGTAATCAGTTTCCATGCCATACATCAGGGCATCCTTGGGATGAACTCATTTCAAACTAGATGGTGTTGCAAGTTCCAATTGTGTTTGTTTATGGTGCACTAGACCTTGATTTTCTGGTATTGGTTGAGCAGGCTTCCCACTTCTCATAACTCTAAAAACCCATGTAGTTGCCAAGCCATATTGGTGTCAAAAGATGCGCAGTTGAAAAACAGGTCAAATGCAGGCTTTTGTGCCTTATTAGTGCAACAACCTCTCCAAAATAACCTTTTGAAGTGGTCCAATCACCCACCGCCTTCACAATGAGCACCACGGCAAAGGACGGAGCATCTCTGCGAAACAGATCAACGCCAACCCACAAGGGTCCACAGTCTGCGAAGGTTTTGTGGAATATGACGTCACTGAAAGACTTACTAAAATGCAGCAATCTCGGAACTCGAAAGAAGGAATCTGGCGGTATTGAATGGGACAGGTCGAGTTGGACTGGGACCGATCAACCTAACCTAACCTAACCTAACCTAACCTAACCTAACCTAACCTAACCTAACCTAGCCTAGCCTAGCCTAACCTAACCTAACCTAACCTACCAAACCTTCATGTTCCCCTCCCTTTTCCGTCCCTCTCTGTCCCTGTCCCGCCACCATCTCTTTACTTGCCCCTTTCCTGTCCCAGCGTCTTTCCACCGTCCTGTTTCAATACCCTTCAATGCCCGTTCCCATACAGTCCTGATCTCTCTCCCTATCCCATCCCGGTCCGATTCCATATCCATGTGCAATGCCAGTGATCCTTCTCTGTCCCTGTTCTCTCCCAGGCACTTACGCCTGTCCTTGATCGGTCCCAGTCCACCTCGACCTGTCCCGTTTCAACACCGCCAGATTTCGTATTTCGAGATGGCTGCATTTTAGTAAGTCTTTCAGTGACGTCATATTTCACGAAACCTTCGCAAACTGTGGACCCTTGTGGGTTGGCGTTGATCTGTTTCGCGGAGATGCTCCGTCCTTTGCTGTCGTGCTAATTGTGAAGGCGGTGGGCGATTGGACCACTTCAAAAGGTTATTTTTGAGAAGTTGTGGCACTAATAAGGCACAAAAGCCTGCATTTGACCTGTTTTTCAATTGCGCATCTTTTGACACCAATTTGGCTGGGCAACTACGTGGGTTTTTAGAGTTATGAGAAGTGGGAAGCCTGCTCAACCATTACCGATTTTCTTTGGAAGTGGTAGTGAGTTGTAATCAGTTTTCCATTCAGCATGCAAATTTATGGCAATATATCACATATTTATCTTCTCACAGACCACTTTTGTTATAACATGCAGAAGAGCACATAAACTTTCCTGTTCAAGGAAGAAGTACTGACACTACCAGTATGGTTTCCAAAGGACATGAAATTATATTTCATTGTAAACAAATGTGACTGAAACTCATGGCACCATCTTGTTTACAATGCTTTTGCTTCAAAGATGTGCTATGTACTGTATAACATTTCATGTTGTCATCAGTAAATGATATGAGAGGAGTATGCTGATAAAGGGATGTTCATGGGGTGTTAGGTTGCACCAAAGGCACAAAACCAAATGCACCAAAGGCACCCCACCTGGAGGAGTGGTATAGGATACTACTAACTGCCAGAGTATGCAATGCATATATAAAAGCACTGGTATCTACCTATCATTGGTGCATGCTGCAAGCATTGCCAGATGCCATCATCTAAGATGAAACCACATAAAAGCTTTGGTTAATGTCTATCTGTCACCACTCATGACCTTCAATCCAGGCCATCAAAATTCTGTTACAACTAAGGGGAAACTGCTGCTGGCAAAGTGACTGTGGGTTTTCTGAAGCTATGATTATAGTTTTGGTGCCTCTGATCATTGTCATACTGCCACCAGCATAGTATGACCTGTTGCCCATGACCTAGGTGGTCAATATTTTGTCCAAAGTGCGAGAAATGCTAAACACAAAAAAATACTAATTAGTCATCTTCATACACAAAGTCGACAGCTAATGTGGTACTACCGTCACCAAGATGTGGCCAGTGACCCTTGACCTAGGCAGTCAAAACTCCCTTCAGAGTGAAAGGAATGCTAAAAATACCAAAAATGCTCACTGATCATATACGCCTGTCCCTCATGATATACACGGTCCATATGTTGATCCCGTAATCATGGTCTGATCCGTGGCATCTAAAAAAAGTTGGTATCTAAAGTAGTCTTCTTTTGCAAAAAGGGGAAGTTAAGATTATGCCGATTCCGCCAAAAAAGGGTTGGAACACGAAAAGTGTTAAGGTAACTAAAGTGAAGAGCAGTCATTGACACAAGGGAAGGGAAGGCGACGGGGTGACCGTCCCCTTCCGGAGGCCGACCATGGGCGCGACAAAGATCGTCCGGCGCAGCTTGACTCGGCGCTTGGGACAAACGAACTACGCATATGGACATGTTGGGCAGTAGAGTTGGGGCCCACGCAGCAAGCTCCAATAGATTTGGACTGTGATCCAAGGGCTGCCTAATCTAATTCATTCGAGCATAGTTTTAAGGGAATACAAAGATGGAGCACACCATGGTCGGTTACGCGAAGCCCGAAATTGTGAAACAGAAAAGGTAGACGGCCGGTACGTAAAGAAACGCGAAATAGCTATAAATCCGCCTAACAGAAACCTTAAATGTGATTTTTATGTATTCCCTTTAAGCTGTATGTTCCTCATGATTCCATATGCATTTGTCAATAATCGCAATCAAAACCAGCTGGCTGTGACAAGGTCGCTACAAAATACAGACCAGATCACCCATCCCAAGAAGACACCTGTGCATGCTGTAAAAGCATCTAGTCGTTTAGCCCTAGCTCCCGAGTTGGTACAGTGTCGCGTATTAATGCAGCGCGGGCTGCATAAACAGTCTGCAGCTTGTTTTCCTGAAGATAATTGTCCAAGAACTCCAATAACTCCAAGAACTCGGCCACTCCTTAGTGGTGAATTCCCGAGGGCAGTGTGTTCACCTCTCACTCAGCAGGAGCAGGGTAAGTGGGCACCATTTCAAAAGACTTGTAAGTCGATCCGGGGTTAAAAAGAACCCCGTAGGCTTACCAGGATTGTTCTGTATGGTGTGCGAGTTCGTATTAACCAATAAACATTTTTTTTTTTAAGAGGAGAGATCTCATTCTTACACTCTGGGAATCGTCGCTCAGTTCAGCTGTTCATTACCAAAGTATGGGTGGTGCTTTTTGGTTTCTTGGGGTAATTCGTGGTTCTAAGCTTACCCTTGAATAATTTCTTGTCAGTACCAAAGCTTTCATAGTTCATTGGAGGAGACAAATGGAAAATCCTTAGGTCTGAGGTCCTACAAAAATAGGTAATGTTTTTAACTCTTTTGGGAGAAGCATTACAATATGACCAGCTGAGCAATAAAACCATCCACACAGGCCTTTGCTTGCAAGCAAACAACACATTAGGCTTATGCACGGCCGTAGACATGACGTTGTCTATGGCTGTGCATGGTCTGTGCTATGTCATTGTACATGCTGTGCAGGCACTGTATGTCCATAAACTTTCTCTCAGGAGGAAGGGACTGGAGGGTTCCACAGTTTGAAAATACCCCAAATGGGAAATTGACTGGGGTTCCTGGTTTCATGCCATCAGAATGCAAGCAAGAGCCTGAATGTCATTAGCAGTTTGATTTTGTCATGATTTGTACTTTGTCCAAACTATGCCAGATTATCAGACTTTTTGTTGGCAATAAATAGTCAAATCGAATTGAAGTTTTATTGCATTAAGTTAACTTGAATTAACGTTCTTTTTCACTTTTTGCTAGATGAACAGTTAACAACCTTGACCTTACTGATGCATTGCCCCTTCCCTGCAAAAAACGAAAAATGATAGGCATGAGTTTACCTTACCGTAGACGACGTTGTCCCCGAAATCTGTACACCTCTCATTAAGATACTGTATTACCAAATGTTGGATGCTTGCTTTGCTGTCTTCCTACCATTGGGCCAGTAAAATAGTTATTTGTAAGGGAGAGTTTCTCTCAGGTTGTGACCGAGGAGTGATACAACTTTGCAACCAAAATAAGTGCTGCATTCGTAAATTTTGCAGTCTGCCGTGTTGGGGCCCTGCAGTAAATTCAGGGGCCCTTTGAGAGCTTCAGGAGCCCTTCTATGCGTCCCAAATGTCATCTTACTATCCCAGAGGCCCCCTGACTGCATCAAGAAACTGTCACGCTTTCGCACAGACCCCGTGAAGCTCATACAAGCCCCTTCGGGGCCCCTTTTGAGTCTGACAGAGGCCTCTTTGAAGTCAGCCCAAGAGGGGCCCCTTCGGGGGCCCTCTCGTGGGACCGCTCCTCAGGCCTTAGGCGGAACGATCGCCCCCATAGCTCCCCTCTGGATCCGCGCCTGCCACAGCATGCCGTTTGTCGAGATCTAAGTTACTTTCTGATGGTTACTGTGGGTGCCTGAAAACTGCATCGTTGTGATTCCAGTGCGTCTGCACCGTATCAGATCTCCGAGGCGAACAGTAAACGGAGTAGGCCAGGCGCAGGTTTGCAGCACACAACCCCCACCATCTGTCCAGCCACCGCTGCCACGTGGCAACAGGCACTCGACACCCTCTCGAGCATACAGCTGAGTCATTCATTAAAACACTCCGCGGTCGACTCGATCATTCCTGCTCCGATGAATTCTGTGTGACTTAGAAGGGGCCACTTGTAAGGGGGTCATTAGGTATCAACACATTTGCTTATATAGCTCGTGGGACCGGAGCATCAAGAATCGGTGCAATTAAGGCCATGGCCTCTTTGACGCAAGCCATGGTTTCTGTTACGTCTAGTGTATGGCAAAATGTTCAAGTTTTCCATGTAAATCCTTCCTTGCCTGATTGCATCGTAAATGCATTACACGAATGTCGAAACATTTCTAAAATCAAAACCAAAAAAGAGAGGTGGACGCTATCTGACATGAGCTGCGCTTCGTCGAAAAGGGTTCCCAATGACATCCGGTGCTAAGTGACACATGTTTTGCTTGCATAGCATGTTTGCACACACTACCAATAAAACTTCAAGTCGAGCGCAAGCATCTGAAAACAATGCAATTTAGTGGGCTTCAAAAATGCTGCATATCTCAGATATTTGGGAAATGAACCATGTTTTTGTGGGGATGTCTTCCAACAAAAGGTCTAGGCAGCAGGGGTCAGTGTTAATTTTCTGACATTTCTAAAAGAAAAAATGCAGCATGCTGCAACTTAAGGCATTCATGAACTCATAACCATGAAAATAAAATCTATGGTTTGAAGAAGTTGAGTGAAAACACAATCTGTTGCTTGCACACCCAGCTTTCAGGGCAACCTGAACTCTTGATGCTACCAGGATCGTCTCCCTAAATGTCCGTGACTCACATGAGTGTTGAACTGCTGAGAAATGTATCATCCATTTGTTGAAGGGCTTCCAAAATAGAGAGCATATTAAATCAGACGAATCAGGTGAAATGAGATGATGAATGGGGTAATGAATGTCCTAAGACTAAAGGATTTTTCTTCCCAAAGGGAAAATATAACATTTCAGACTCCTGCCTGTTTACGAATGATTGCTGTTTACGCAGATTGCGCCTGAGACCGCTAGAAGGGTCACAAGGTTCCTGAGACGATGGAGATGAGGACTGAGTCCCTAGGACAGCATAATGGCCCTGGAATGTCAGGGGCCTCGAATTGGTTTTACGAACCTGTGTGAAAAAACTGAAGGTTCCTGGTGCAGTCAGAGGGCCTCCGGGAGGATTAATGAGACTGAGACATCAAAATGGCCCCTAAGATAGACAGTAGGACCCCGGAAACTCCCCAGGAGTCCCGAGGACCGCGAGAGGGGTCCCAAAGTGGCGAAAGGCCCATGAATGGAGCGTGAATGGAGGCGCCCCAACCAAAAGGCATACGACATGCTTTCAAGTAGCTGTGTTTAGAAATTGTGATGGTAATAGATGTAAATACGGCGGCATGGGTTAAAAAATTGTTGCTCCCTAAAACGGCCGTGTGATGACTCGGTGAAAATGGATGCCTAAATGGAGGTGTGCACAAAATTTCGTGATGGGACGTCGACGAGCAGTCGCATAAACCGCGGACGACCGGCAGCTCGGTAGGCGTGCAGCCTGTACAGTGTGGTTCCATTGGGATCGAGTGACTTGGGTGGAAAGATCGGCTTGCGCCGCAATAACGGCTGGAACGACTAGCACCAGCGGCGTATAACACGAGGTCAGCACATAGATAGATGTGTTAGAAATGTGTTTGGGTGAAGTAGACGTCAGATCATGAGAGAAGACGTAAGCGTGTCTCGTGTTATGTTGTATATCCTCCACATCAGGCGACAATATTTGTTAAACCAGCAGCATGCGTTTTAACATACGCGTTATATGTCCATATCATTCGAGTCCAATTTTATGCATGAAAGTCCCATTGAAAATGCCATTAAGACGCTTTGTGAGGTGCGTGACGAGAGCGAGGCCGACTTTCTTGCGACATGCATCATTGCTTTCCCGTGACGCATTTTGCAGTACAAAATGATATTTATGTGTCTATTTCAGTGTTTTCCATCAAAAGAATTACAAGTTTAAATGTCGTGCCTGGTCACGGTGTTAATGGCAGCTGCTGCTGAGAGGTTCAGAAACACCCGTGGAAAATAAGTGGAGAACGAAAACATTAATGCTAGAATAGTAATATGGAAGCAAGAGCTTGCAAATTGACGCACTGGAAATGCAAATACAGAAGATTTAAAGAATTGTGCTTTCTTCTAGTGGAAAGCTTATGATCTGGTGCTCTGTGCTTGCGAAGTTATCAGTCTCCAGGAAACATTATGGCCGGACGGGCCGGGCAGGCCGCTTAATCTGACTCAGTGCTAGTTGAAGCAAGATAAAAGGTAGCTTTTTTGTAATACAATAAGATCTATGATAAACAGCAGCTATATATAACAGCTAAAGCTAGCAGCTGGGTACTTCCGGAGATACTTTTTACGTGACTTGTAGGATGGACTGACAGTTTTCAGGGGTTTACGTGACGTTTTTCGTGTGTTGCGAGACCTAGTGGCGTAGCTCGTTCGTTGTTCCGCAGTGGGCTGAATTTGATGTGATCCCGGGTCTTACGAAAAAGAGGGCATGACATTGCAATCACGCGCGGCGTAGCCTTAACTTAAAACTCACTTGGAGTGTGGCCTCGCTCGTAATTAATGGACAAATTACAGTGTACTTGGAATCAGTGTTCGAAAGACGTCTAGTATCGTGGTTTTCAAGCAAATCCGATTGTTGATGAAGACGTCCATTTTGCCTTTTCAAACAAACCCCTTTCAAGAGCATTTCTTCTTCAACAATGCATGAGGCTGGAAACTTGTTTTCTGCTCTTGTTGTTTGATTGTAATATCCGTAGGATGTAGACATTTAGTTCCGTACAAGAAATTAAATGTGATGTATGTTGTACGCGATGTGTGGAGTTTGCAATGCCAAAGAGATAATGTAATGTCGGAGGCCTTGGAATGTTGTGTATTATTATGTTTTTTTTTCACCGTTATCTTGGGTAGGGCGGTATATAATAGCCTGCCAGTGGAGGCTATTATATATGGGGAAGAAACCTGGTAGTTAGGTAGCATAGATCTTTTTCTTGTATATGTTTAATTTATGTTTCCTTCTTGTGTTGTTCTGTGTGAATCGTGGGAAGATAATTATTTTCAGTCTTTATTTATCTGTGTGCTTGTTTTGTAAATGTCGTTTCATTATGAATATTGATATTTGCCAAACATTTTCAATGTCAGTTTTTTACGTGTTTTTAATCCTTTCCCACGTGGAGTTCATGGCACAATGTAGCTCACCCTTCTCCATCTAATACAGTGCCAGAATAGTGTAAATTCATGTTTAGAATCACGTCATGTTAAAATTAAATTAGATTCCTGTCCAAAATTATAATATTATCATATAATATATAATAAAATAATATTATAATGTAATATCATTTATTTTACATTATTTTTTCTATATTTTTATATTATTTATTTCATATTATTTCTTTTTGAATATATTTTTATATTATTTATTTATATTATTTATTTTATATTACTTGTTATATAATATTATATAATAATATATATATAATATTATTAATATTCAAATTAAATTCATGTTTAGAATCACGAGGATAATGGGATCATGGTCCACATCACAGTCTGCTTACGATAGATTATGATCCTGGTCCTATCCATTTGGTCCAACTCTTGTTGGACGTATATAACGAAGTGATGTCATATCAGTCACACGTGCAGAGATTTGGTTGTCCCATCACATTCGTTATGTTAATGAACGGTCCGAAGCAGTGGGGGATCCTGAGCAGTCTGTTGCTGGACAGTGACCAACAAAACCCCTGTCTGTTATAGAAAGTGACATTTTTAGAGAGAAGCTTCAGACGTGAGTGTTGTTTGTTTGAAGAACTAATGGCCTGGTTTGATGCTACGTTACCAAAAAGCGGTAAACTAAGCGTTTTTTTTTTTGTCTCGATTTTAGATCGTTAACAGGACTGGCATGCAACTTTGGACTAGTCATACCATGACGAGATCGGCGTGTTGGAACAAACTGGCCGAAACCGACAGCTCTGGCCAGTATCACATAATGTACGCACACCGAAAGAGTTGCTAGGTTACATTTTCTTGTAGAATAGGTGTGCCGGGTCTTCTCAGCTCAGAGACGTGTTTCTTTTTATCCCTCACCCTACCACCGCTGGCCGGGCGTTGAATGACCGTTGGTTCGGACAGTGAGGGGCGGTTGGACTGGGCATTGAGAGACTGTTGGTCGGGCGTTGAGGGGCCTTTGGTCGGGGCGTCTAGGGGCCGTTGGTCTGGTCGTGGAGGAACGGTTGGACCGGGCGGCGGGGAGGCGGCCGTGGACCCGTGAGGCGCACCGCTGCAGTAAACAGTCCGCCTGCGGCCTTGCAGGCATCAGACGCAGCAGCCGCTGAGCCAGTCCGCAGATCGTCGCCGGCCAGAACAGTCAGCATGTCTTTCAACACGGCCCTGCTCGACTTCAGCGTCGACCCGGTGGTCGTCACCAACCCAGGTGAGCGCGGCCGCCGTGGTCGCCGGTCCATCCTCTAGCGTGCCCGCGCGTTTTCCCCTTTCTTGCTCGAACTTGGCGTTGAATTTTTTTTGGTCATCGAATGCCCTGTCTTCCATGTTTGAGGCCTTTTCTCATTTTTGTTGTCAGACGAGTATATGTCTTCGTTTTGAGAATTATTTTCATATGCATGCTGCTTCCGTAAAATACAATGATAAAAACTGCGGGAGGCTAAGATGAAGTCTCGACTGTGAGTGCAGACCGAGAGAACCTAAAGATTATCTTATGAGTTATTGTGATAAGTTTTTTTGTCGACTTTTTTCCAAAATTGACTATATAGTTTTTAGCCTTGGCATTTTTCATGTACTTCTTAATTCCTTCTGAATTCTGTTCTTTTTTCATTACGATGCATGTTCAGTCGTCCCAAGTTCAACACGATAACCAAATGCTCGTTAATCTCCTAAGCAATTAAAAGACCCGTTTGTGTCTCCCTGCGATGTTCTTCAGCCAGATGTACGCCTAGATCGCTGGCGTAACGATTAGCAGACTATAACTGGGGGGTGATCTGCATCAGTTTTGTGCACCCTGAGTCGGCGGTGCGGAGTGTCAGAGCCCGGCCGGTCCAGCGTTACCCGCGGTCTGCACCAGCCGACATGTTACCCGGTGTTGCCCAGTGGAGTGCGCCACGCTGCACCAGCGGATGGAGGAGGTGGTGGGCGCGGCGGTGCCCGGCCTGACGCGGCTGATCGAGGACCTGACGCCTACCGGCGGCTTCCTCATGAACTACTCGGCCGCCAACGAGACGTTTGTTACGCTGCGAGGCCACCGGAGCGGCCTCATCTCGCTGCAGATCGAAAACTACGGCGACAGCTTCATCATGGAGAACCGGGTAGGACGGACCGTGGGTGGCGGCGGCGGTCTGCTGGCTCGGAACGGCCGTCAGGGAAAGTTCAGACTATTTTCGGGCTGTTTATGCCGTGTTCGGGAGTAAGACGAGGGCGGCTGTTTGGCCCTGTGGTCGATACGCCCCCCGAGTGCCGCCGATAAACAGTCCTGACTCGGACGTGACGAGGACACAGGGGCGTTTGGAAGGTCAGGGGGTCCTTAACCCGAACATGAAAGAACTTAGCGTCTTTTCACGACTGTTTTTTTTTCTACGCGGGACGCAAGGCGTTTTCACTGGGTGGTGATGTGCGACGTAGATCGCGAAAGAACAGAATAATGGCCGACCACCCAAATTGACGGGCATTTCCTGCTTCTGGTGCGTACGCCAACGGGATGGGGACGCAGTGCTAATAGTCGCCTTCATTTATTAGCAGGTGTTCAAGGACATGGTCTATTTTGACGCTATTTTGAGCTGGGGTAGCCAGGTTGTAGCCTGTTGTCTTAGAAGTTAATCTGCAAAGTAGGTAATATCTCAAAACTTTGGAATTACGAAGATTGAAGGCGATTTCCCGCGGATTTATCGTATGTCTTACCCTGCCGTGTCCTATTTACGTATATTAAATGGTCTTAAAGGCATGCGCATGCCCTTGTTCCGTGGTGTCGGTGGAGGGCTGCAGGACAAATTGGTTACATTTTTTATACTTCTAGACATGTCTCAGAAAAACGAGCTCTGAATACGTTATAAGTTGCATTTTGCGACCAACCAGGTCTATTTGTATTACTTTGACCAAAGGAGAAAGTTTCCTTTACGGGCCTGCTACTATTCAGCCTTCAGTCAGCAGTCATTTGCCCGTAATCTTGGGAAATGTTGACATGCAACGGAGCTCTCAGTTCGTGTCCCCGGTCTCCTGTGTTGGCTGGGAGCCGGCGCACATCCAGCTCGCCCTATCAAATGGCAGATGTGTCATGTCGGTACAGCTCTGCCTTGGCTGCTATGGCATCTGTTATGGTGACATTTCGTCTTTGTTTATGCGGCCGAAGCCTGTGTATGTGTGGACGCGCTCCAGACCGCTGGTTCGTTGATAAGTGCTCACTTTGGCTCGTTGAGTTGCGTCAGCCTATTTGGTCACGCCTGTAGTTGACACTCTTTTCAATATTTATCATTTGACATGGGTGTAATAAAGGTGGAAGGGACAACACGCCATTTCGTTCCAGTTTTTGTAGCATTGGACTATCGGTACTGCTGAGAAGCTACCAGTGCGTTCCTCCACGCCCTCCTTCACCTGGCCTTCCATAGCGTTATGATGTGGCGAGGTGAAGAAGAAAGTCGTGTCGCCGATAACTGCTGACTGCCAAAAGATGAAACTACAGAAACCACCTCTGGGCACTTGATTGCATGCACGACACATGGAATTATTCTCGGCCGTCGTTTTGTCCTGTTTGCTCCTTAACCCGAGGGCAGATCGTGATGCTTGGTGTTGTTCGTTGTCGGGCAGCTTTGTCACCGTGTTGTAACAAAACCCTGGCGATTGGTCCACTTCAGGATAGATGATGCCGAGTACTTGATGGTTGTCTGAGCGCAATCACTAGTCGAATGGGTGCAAAAGTGTCGCCTTTATGATACAGGGATACCGCAGGTATTTCTGATGTCTTCTCCTTTCTCCGCTATCGGATGTGATTTTCGCCTCGCTCTTGATATCCCACGGCCGTCAGGGCTCCCACAAACACGGTTTCACCGTGTTTGTGGTGAAACCGTGTTTGTCCCACACAAAGAAAACACGGTTTCACCGTGTTTTCGCGCGGTTTTCGAGGTTTTGTGAAGAAACATTTCCGGTGTTGTCTGTATCACGCTTTGTTGGTCATTTGGGCTATTTTTTCGTTTCAGTCGTATTCATTGTCGGATTTTTTTTTTGTACTTTCACTTTGGCTGATTTGGATTTGAAGCTGGTGTGATTGTTCCAAGTTGTGTTCATTTCCGTCACTGACATGATGAATCTGGGTGCGGTGTGTTGAGATCTTTTCCTCATCCTTGAGTAGTTGGTTTTCAGACATTTGATCATGGAACTGTCCAAAATACAGCAGCTGTCTATGAAGGGATCTGGTGTGGAGCTGGTCACAGACGGTTTTAGGATTTGTTAGACATTGCAATAATTTTAACGTTTGCATCAATGGTTTGTTTTTCAGATTCTTCAGATTCGTAGAAGGTAGCTAGAGAATCTGGATGGCATGCTACTATAACTATTCTAGCAAGGTTGTGTCATTGTTTTTAACCGTATTTCAGTATATTTTCTAAATGCTTCAAGTTTAATCCTGTCCACGCCAGGTATTCACTTTTGAAAATAGCCTTTGTCTCTTGAAATAGATTTCAGGACTTAAAATCCACCAGAATGTCACCTAAGTCATGTAAAACATGCATAATGACAGCTGCATGTGTATGCTTGTATGAATATGGTATGTAAAAAGGAGCGGAAAAAACATGAATAATGCATATCGAGACAAGGTACATCAGACTTGTGTTCGGCACATATCAAGAGTTTCGGTCAGCTGTGACCGCTGTAGAATCTGCATGTCCGTGCATTCGCACGGACATGCAGACACGCATGTGAGCTCTGGCAAATCACCACTTATTACTCCGTTCTGCGTTTGCCCGCGCGCCAGTGCGTCGACGGGCCGTCATATCGTGTAACATCGGCGCCCTCTCCGCCTTCGCAGGAGCTGCTGGCGCTGGAGAAGAACATCCGCGAGAAGATCGGAGCTCGGCGGGGCAAGGCGATCCTGCCTCTGCACCGCGGCAGGGACATCGACACCTACTTCTACACGTCAGGTGACGACCGCCGGCCGGCCGGGCTCCGCCACTGATCCGTGACGGTCGCGTCAAACCGTCGAGCCGCCCGGAGAACTGGGACTGGGGGCTCCTAACAAGGCGTGGTCCGTCTTCGACGTTCGCCGGGTTGCTCAGTTAACGCTATTTGTGTGGCATGTTTTGGTGCTGCTCGTTGATTGGAACGAAATCGCTTCTGTGGACTTCGTCGCGATGAAGCGAAGAGACGAGTCAGGCATGTAGCCAGGATTTTCCTCAGAGGGGGGGGGACAAATGTCAAATTTTGTGATATGCCACTGGCATATGACGAAATTTGCAAGAAAAAAGTAGCCATTTTATGTAATTTACCTCATACTTAACGCACAGCAAAACATGTAATGTTTGCGTTCGCAAAATATATATGATCGCTATTACATATTCCTGCGAAATCACCTTATATCTAGTGTAGACTGCTTGGCTCGGGGGAGGGGGCATGACCCCCATGGCTACGTCCCTTAAACGAGTGCTGTCCAGCACCACCAAGTTTTTCCTGCCCCCAGACGAGCGGCTGCTGGAGTATGGCATCCTGGAGACCATCTTTGACGAGGTCACACCCTACCAGCACGTTCAGGTGGTGCGCACGCGCGACTTCGGCAAGATCCTCGTGCTGGACGGGTTCCACAGTGAGTGCGGCTGGCCGGACGGGACATGGCTGACGTCATTGTTCAGTTCATCGAGTTACCGGGCTGATATTTGTGCTACTGATTGGTCCTCCCTGTTACCGAACTCGCGACTCTTGCGTAGTATTGATCTGTCATTATGCGCACCCTTGTTTGCCAGACCCCTGGCGTTGAAATGTGATGACGCATTCAACAAATCAAATGATGGCCAGCGAGGAGAGACCAGTCTGATACGAATTCCTCCGTGTCTGATACGAGGGCGAAAAATCAGCGGCATTCAGCCGAATTCCTCGCGCGTTTTAGCACGTTGTTGAATATGGATCTTCTCACATCCCGGCCTGAAAACTCCGAGCACATCCCTTCCCAGTGAGTTTCTCGGCGATGTGTTGACTAGTATCCTCAGTTATCTGTTGACCTCTTCCAAAACAGGAAGTGTTTGGAATATGTAGTGCATGTGCGAAACAAGAGTCTTCTGGAGTTCTCCGAAGCACTATCTGAGTGTCGTATGGCCGTCATTTAGCCTAGGACGTACTCTTTGAGCTTCTGTGGGTGTATTGGGTGGCAGCATCAAAACAGCAAACATCACGACTGGCAGCCCTCCCGAAGCACAGCGGCTGAGCTGTCAGGAAACGGGAGCGATAACGCAGTAGCAGGGCGCCAATATGTTCTGGACCACGTCAGACAGCCGACTGAAACACCTGTGAATGGCGTTAACAGACACGGCGTGTTGCTCGGCGCCTGTGGAAAATGGTGTCATTGGATTTTGTTGTTGCAGACATTGCAAACATTGGGACTTCTCTTGGGAAGGCAGTCGTAATACTCGTCATTCTCATTTCAGCTCAGCTTGACCCACTTCCGACTGGGGGGGGGGGACAGTTGACCGTCCCCCCGAAGTTTTTCGAACATTGCGAGAGAAGTAACGAACGTAGGGCCACGAAGCTTTGTGACTTTTTGCTGGATCATTTTTACACCATATGTCGCAGTTTTGACCTCAGGTCAAGTCAGATGTCTGACCTGGAACAGGTCAAGCGTGAGAGAAGTTTAGCACGCTGTAACTTTTTCGGAAAGCATGATATCACAGTAGAAATTTCAGGGATTAGAGACCTTGATGAATGCAACAAATATGCTATATCGGATTTTTGGAAATTTTCCGGGTCATTGCCGTAAGGCCAACTCCTTTTTCAAGACATGTGTTTTTTTCGGAATTTGACAATATTTTTGTAGCATTTTAGTGTTACGTGATGTAGACATCCCTGTACCGTCGATGGACAAAGTATCAATGACTTCCAGCCATTGACCTGAGGTCAGGCCACGAAGAACTGTTGCAAGCCAAAATGCGCTGTTGTCAAAATCGGCTGCGAATGTTCAACGGGTAGAAAATGTCAGAATTGGCTCGCACATTTGTGAGTAATACCAAGAAGCTCAAAAAGCTAAAAATTGCATACTTTGGAAACAAGCAGACTCGCGAATAAGGCTTCGCCAGTGGTGTACATTGATAACTACTGAGTTTTTCCAAAACGCAAGTATGATAAACCATTACAAGAACACGGGGGTTACGAAATGTTACATGGAAAGGCCTATATCGAGAAAATAAAGGTACGCAAAAATTGGTTCCCGTTAATTTTATGCCGCGTTCGGCTAGGGTGCCCGCCGGCAGTCGGCGCGAAAATCGCTGCATCTTTAACTCAACGTTTCGGCGTATATATTACACAGATCAGAGAAATTATGCGCATATCAGTATTTGTGAATTTTTACTTTGCTAATCACAGTCCCTGAGATCCAGACCGCTTCTCGGTTTCATGCAGTCGACTGTGAAAAAACAGATATGGCGTAAATGGCTTGCATATTATCCAGAGGTAAAAATGAGAACAGCTTCGGGCTGTACTTGTTACTAGTTTCCCAACGTTCTGCTTGTTTTTGTCGTGCAGCCAGCCGTTCCTGAGTAGGGGGGGGGGGGTGGTCAACCCCCCAGTCGAGCGTGGTCGGCGCCGACTGCCAGTCGGGCGCGGGTAAGAAAGTATACTGCTGGGGCTACCGACTTGCTCTTTAAATACGTGTTTGATCGAAAAAGAGCCTGTGAGCAGTTAGTGCGGGGTTTTTCAAGGTGTCTGAGATATTTCCTTCACTCTCGTCCCTCTTACATGCCTTACCCCTTTGAATGGGCAACCATTTCTTGCTACCTTGCCGCACTTTTACTTTCCTACACAATACTGATTATGTAACCATTTTGGTTTTTGCCTCCTGGATTACCATTCATTGCAGATGTACACTGCTTGTGAAATGTAGTCTGGATTTGCACCTTTTCCGTAGCCGCTCGGCTCAGCCACGCCTTGCCCGCAGAGTGAATCCTCTGGGAGAGCGGCTTAGATGGACTCGCCGAGGATCTGCCGTCCGACTATCTGCGGCGCCGCTCAGAGAGAGAGAGAGAGAGAGAGGGAGGGAGGGAGGGAGGGAGGGAGGGAGGGAGGGAGGGAGGGAGGAGAGAGAGAGAGGAGAGAGAGAGAGAGAGAGAGAGAGAGAGAGAGAGAGAGAGAGAGAGAGAGAGAGAGAGAGAGAGAGGGAGAGAGAGAGAGAGAGAGAGAGAGGAGAGGAATGTTACCCCGGCGCTGACCCGACCGTGGCCTCGGCCGCAGACATGTCCGAGAAGGACCTGATCTACACCGAGTCGCTGATGGCCGGAGAGCAGTACGAGGGCAAGACGGCTCTGATCCTGGGCGGCGGCGACGGCGGCCTGCTGTGCGAGCTGCTCAAGCAGAATCCCAAGTTCGTCACCATGGTGGAGGTGTGTGTAGCTCCCGGGAGGCGGACCGCATGTTTTTCTTCAGTCCTTCAGCTGATTAACTCGGCGACGGTTGGTTTATTTGAACCGAATTTGTCTGGCCCGGGGACGCTCGGGGGGGGGGGGGCGGTGAACGGCGTTCCCTGTGACCGCGTTACGCACGCATTCGATTGGTGTCATGTCTGCCGTTGGCTGTGGTGGGAAGCGGCTAGACAGTCGGGGTGGAAGGGTGCTCATTCGGTAAGCTTGAGCTTCACTGGTTTTCTTCCTTCTTTTCAGATCAGTCTCACTTCTTTTGATTGCTTGGCCCCTACATGAATGGAAGGACTAAATTGGGAACATTTAGAGACTCACCTTTGGTTGCTGATAGGCTAGCTGCTCCTGGGCTGCTTGAGACGAGGACGTCTTGGATTAAGTCATAAACTAATGAACGTCTTCGTTAATTTCAATCTGAGCGTTAATTGGTCCTCTCGCCGCGCCGTTGGAACCAAGGCTGCCCATTCTCATGGCAGTCAGTGGGTCAGAGACCTCCGCGATGCCTGGCTATGCGTATCGAATTCCAGTCGGGCCCTTTCCTTTGCATGGCGTGTGTAATTTCGTCGTCTTCGGCAACAGAATGTCTGTTTGGGAATCTCCGACACCTGGCAGTGACGCCGAAAACTCGGTGTACAATGGAATTACGTTGGCTGCCGGTGAACGCTGTCCGCTGTTGCCCTCAGATTGATGATGTGGTCATCAGGGAATGCAGGAAGCACCTCCGCGCCGTCTGCGGCGACTGTCTGGACAAGTACGAGGGCGACAACTACAAGGTAACCGGGCCGGAAAAAGCGCCCTGCATTGTTCTGTCGTTGGGCGGGCCGTTCCCGGTCAGGTTTATTAAGCGACGTCCTTATTGTTTGCGGGCCTTTAGTTGGCCTTGAACTCCCCGAGAAAGTGTTAGAAACTGCACCGCACAGAAAGGAACGTTACGACTCCCTTCACGGAAGACGAAACGTTTTTTTTTTACTAAAGATAAATGCTTCGTCGTATGCCCTGTGTTGAGTGTGTTGCATTAGGTTGCTGATTACTCGGGTCATCTTGTAGATACATCTCATAAAAGAGTTCAAGCTTCATAAGAATAGTGGCGTTTGTCAAAAGCACATTTTTCAACCAGGGCGGATTATTCCCCACTGCCTGGCTGTTTTACCTGCGGTAGTTTGAATCCCTGTTTTCCCAGTTAAAGAGATGTTTAATGTTCTTAGAAACGTTATCCAGATTGCGATGTGGTAGTCGATGAAATATCGACCATAAAGTCGAAGTTTGACATTACAAAACGTTGTGTTATATAAATTGTTTTGGATTTTCGTAACAGGAAACATCTGGTACGATTTGTTTCGTGTATCATAAGCTCATCTAGCTGGACGTTTTCTGTTTTTAAAGGTGTTTTCCCTTGCAGCGTAATTTTGTCATGCTGTCATTTAAAAATGAAATGCAAAATAGAATCATTAGAGCCGTTTTTTAAGATTATTACACTGCTCGGCCTGAACGTTTGCAGCCATGGATTACACTTGCTGTTGTACAGTACAATTGTCCCCATCCGCAGATCATTGTGGGTGACGCCTTCAAGTACCTGAAGGACAGCCTGAAGGAGGGGCTCACCTTCGACTACATCTTCTACGACCTGAGTGACATTCCCGTCTCCCCGAAGCATGACCGCGACGTATGGAAAATGGTGGCCGATGTGCTGCAGGACAGCATGGAGTTGCTGAACAGTGGAGGAAAATACATGACCCACGTGAGTAATGCTTCAGCCACCTCCGCTCCACGAAACGCCAGCGGTACGTCCTGTATTGGCCTGGGTAGCGCACTGCGCTGTCTTAGGTATTAAAGTATCTCCTATGAACTGCCACCCAGTTGACCTTTTAGATGGACTGCTGTGCAGAATGCTTTGTCGCAGTCTTCGATATTGACAGGAAGGCCCAGTTTCATGTCCGGATTTCCTTAAGTGGGACATTTCCGCCGAAATTGTCTGTTTTGTGAGGCATTCATTCGGCGTGGCATGCATCTGGGAGGGGGATTTCGGGTCGTTTTATGGGAGAAGGATTATTTTTCCAGGCCGGTCCGCCTAGGGAGACAGACCCTGTTTTTCCAGTCTTTGATGGAATATTTCCGATGCTGTCTTAGGCGACGAGGGAAACCTTTGCCTTGGCCGTGGCACTTCATGGAAGAGGTAGAGATGTCCTAGATTTTGACTGGGCAGCTTATTCCGAGCTGGGATGATCTTCCCCTTTATGTGTACCGGCCGACTTGCAGATGGTTCTGATCGATTTCGCGCCGCGTCTGAAGGCTGCGACGTTTTATGATTTAGTAAACGCCCCTCCGGGACACTTATTGCGGCCTGCTTTGAGCTCTTATTGCAGTCAGATACGGAGAAAAGGTACTGCGAAACGCAAAGTAATTGCTTGAGGTGGAGAGATTTGGAACGCGCCACTACATGGGAACGGAATACTCAATGTTATGAACGCGACGTCGGCTTGTTTGGCGTCGTACTTGGAGGATTTTTGGTCGTCATTTTATCTTTACGGCCATTTTAACGACTACCATTCATTATCCCACTACAGCCAACTTAGAAACAAATTGTCCATAAGATACTTTATTGTCCCGTCGTTGGGAGACTCCCGAGGCGTCGTGCATGTAGGCTTTTCTGCATGAATGGCTGCATGGCGAAACGCAGTGACATGTGCCGCACATCTACACCACTGGACGCATCGTCACTGCATTCGTTAGCGGGTGCCCAAACTTTCGGCTTCGAATATTGCATACGCTCACCACGTAGGTCGTCCGTCGCACTCCGCTTTCGCAGGAGGACGGTGGAAAACAAGTTTCGTTTGATCTCCCCAGTCTTTAATCAGTCTGTGATGGATTGCCGGGTGTGTGCATGTTTGCAGTCGATGTTCGACGCACTAAGCCTCTCGTTTAGCGATATCACCCTCCCGCCGCGGAGCGCCAGTTTTCCTGCGGACGTGTCCGACGCGGTCAGCTGTTTTCCCGGCCGTGATGGTCTGGCCTGGGCCGCCGTGTCTTCGTAATTGCCGCCGCTGGTACGGCCACGCTTTCCGGCCGGTCCGGCCGTCACAGCGGCGATCTCAGGGCCGGGTGGCGTGTCGCCTGTTGTCCGTCGGCGGCGGCTGCTGCCGTATTGATTGCTCCGTTCACGGCGTGTGCTCCCGTGCACCGCGGCCGCCGTCTCCGCTCACCGTCCTGCGGCGCGCCGGCTCTGTTCGCACTGCTGCCTGGGAGGCGGTCGTCCGTCCTGCACCAGCAACCCCTCCCCCTTCCCCGGACCTGTGACGACCACCCCAGGAGATGTCACGGCGCGTAGGGCGCGAGGCATGTGCCTGCTTGCCCCAACACTGCCTGCTCCCGCTGGCGGTCCGCCCCGACCACCGCCCAGCAGTGCTGACCTGGCGGCCCAGAGTTACGGCGGAGAGGCTTTGTCGGCCGTCCCGATTGGCGCAGCTCAGCCGGGATTGGCAGAGGCTGCGCGGCCGTGGCAATATTGCACCGGGACGTCTGTAGAGGGATGATACCGGCAGACACAATAGTCCAGCGGTGGCGGCTGAAATGGAAAGAGTAACATGAATGTGTGCGGGCGTGTTCTTGTGCCGCACGGTTCATTGGTACCGTTCTGACATCGCTATTTTTGTGAACGAGGTCTGGGATATATTCTGACGTGGTTGTATCATGAGATTTATCATGGCTGTCAAGTCATGGTAGGCATAACGCACCACACCAAGTTCATAAAAAGCCTCACCTGCACGTCTCAAGTCTTTGTGAGATATGCTAACTGTCTTCACGAGGTCGTTCTCCCTGAAATGCAGCGTGTGCTCTACAGACAAGTCATTCACTTCAAAGCTAAATCTAACAGTCCTCTCATAATCGCACACTCTGGTGTGCAGCGGGACAGCGAGCCTGAGTGATGAGTGTTAATTGACCATAGATATTAACTGTGGCTTAACAAGTTTATACCAGTGTTGTCTTAAAACATACGTTTTGAATCACTTACGCAATAGGTGAACATTTGTATAGCACTGCGTGTTCCACTTTAACGATTGTTTTAAACTGGGATAGCCGAGATAAGCCCGTGGTCTTAATAGGGTGTTTAATCAATAGCATTTCCGAACCTTCTGGATATTTTCATAACAATGAGTACTAAACACACTGTCAGAGACTTTCAGACTGGCCGTTTCATTTAGGAAAAGCCGACCAAGGTAGACCGTTCCCTTACATATTGTACATATTGCTCGTTTGATCGTTTTTAACGTGCAGGTGATCACAAAACGTTCTTCGGGAAATTCTTCTTGTTGGTTGCTGGCGCATTGTGTTCGGTGTGGGCTGTGCTGGGTTCGACCCCGGGGCCGCAGTAGCCGTGATGCGTTACACGGTGGACGTCATCATCTTACCGTGTGTACTAAGCTGCGTGTATCCGCCCTGTGCTAGGGCTGGCAGCGAGGCGGATATAGGAAAGTTGCGTGTTCTGATGAGAGATCGCGCTAGGTGTTCCTCTGAGTGGGAGCAGGAGTGCCCGTCTCGAATATCTTTTCTGTCCCGTACCTGTTGATGGGTAGGCAGGAGTGCCCTTCCATGCCCATGTGACCAGTTACATTAAACACCATGGTTTCTACAGCATTTCGTCCCACTCCTCGCTATTTTTTTCTAGATCTACTCCCGCCACCGATGCTAGTTCGCGATGGCCCTCGCGAACCGGGCAAGCAGGTATCAGCGTGCTGGGGTATGAACTGGGGCCAATGCAACGTAACGTTTCTTGTATATCATTCATGCATGTATCGTCATGATGAAAGGTCTGCATTGGCCTGTAATTGCACTTATGTTACAGATTGATCAAAATTGTAATGCGTAAGATCTATGTAGTGGAGCGGGAATATGCCTTTCGTTGCGTGGTTATTGTTCTGGCTGTCTGCCGGAACTTGGTGAAATCATTCGGCGAATAAATTACTGATCTTTATTGTAACTATTGTGGTTAATCTCCATGGCAGTGGAGAACGATTTTTCCCATCATGACCACTTTTGGTATCAATGCATCGAATGCTGTTATGTCAAGTGGTCCGAACAAATCAGACATCTTTCTGCTGGATGTTTTTCTTGAGCGCCCACTGACACGAAATGTACATAGGATAATGAATTTAATGCGTTACGTTGTGCATTTGAACGGTTGAGCATTTGGCTACGTTCAGTTACGTTTTAAAGGCGATTTGACGTTTCTTGTACGATACTTAACCCTGTTTTCATGCGGTGAGCTTCGTTTCGGATTAATGCTGGAACCAATCGCTTTCCTTGTGAGATACGGCCAATTGACGTTACCGGTTTCGAAGAACTGGAGATCAGACGAAAGCCTATGGTCCATTCTAACTTTTCATGTATGCAAAAGCGGCAAAAAACGTTATTGCCTCCTTCAGCTGGAAAAGGGGTGAACGGCCATTTTTGATATTGTTACATCCAGCGCTCGGATCACTTCCTTTCACTTTGAAATCACGTCTGCCTTACAACTGCGCTGTGCGTTAAAGCATTTGAAGTCATTTTTAAGCTGGAATAGTAAGCTGGAATAGTAATGAACTTCGTTTGGAACTCATTCCGGAGGGATGGGCGGTCCGTGGTGGATCATGACTGGATCATGAGTCCATGAGTACACAGCCCCCTCCCCTGTCCCGGCCGTCAGTCCGTGAGTGCAGGGGCCCTTCCCTGCCCCGGTCGTCAGTCCGTGAATACACAGCCCCTCCCCTGTCCCGGTCGTCAGTCCGTGAATGCAGGGGCCCTTCCCTGCCCCGGTCGTCAGTCCGTGAATACACAGCCCCTCCCCTGTCCCGGTCGTCAGTCCGTGAGTGCAGGGGCCACTCCCCTGCCCCGGCCATCAGACAGTGAGTGCGGAGGTCCCTGGCCGACCGTGAGCCCGAAGCTCGGACAGCCCCGGGCGGCCGTCGGTCGTTCGGCGCCGGCGTTGGAGCGGGCGGCGGGGTCCTATATACCTGGCGGGGGTCCGCTCGTCGCCGATTCCCGGGACACCGCTCGGCACTGGCCTCGCTCGTAACGCCCGGCGAACTATCCGGCTGTCGGCCGCGCTGCCCGCGCTTCCATCGCGGCTCTGAGGCGCGGCCGGCTCTGTCCCTGGAGCGGCCCTGGCCGGTCTCGGCTGGTCACCCGGCTTGGGATCGCTGTCTCAGACGGAACGGTAGAGGCTCCTGATTTCTGGGAGACGATTTTGTGAAATCATCGCGAAGTTGCCAAGAGAAATGCGATTTACGTTCCAAAGACGACGTCTAAAGCCGGGCAACGCCAACAACGTTGTTTAGAAGTATTCAAAGCGGCGTTCAGAGTAGTACTCCCTCGTCGCGGTTGTGCCATAGTGCTATGCCTGGCATAAGTGACGTAATGCATTCCTTCCTGAAGGAAAGCTTTACTAGGTTCTCACTTCCTGTTGTGATATGGAGGACCCCAGCTGAATCGGCCTGGTTTAGTCCAATACACGTCTCGGCACTGTAGTTTGTAGATTGAATCATGTTGCTGCTTATGCCCCCCCCCCACACCCCTGTTTTACTGGTTTCCGTTCGACATTCATCACGGAGCATAACTGTGATCACGGGTGATAAAACGAAGATGTTATTTACTGACTTCATGGCAGTAGTCCGTCTTAGGGGACATATTTTGAATAGACATTGACCACTTCGTTGTGACCTTTGACATCTTCTGTGACAGAAAATTGGAATTGTTATGGACGATTCGATATGAACTTGAAAAGCGCCGGATGGAATGGTTCCACGTTACTCTAAACGTTCGTCCGTCGTTGGCCTGAGTGGAAACGAACATTCTATTTTTCCATCTATTCCGTCTTCTTCGTGTCCTTTGCTCGCAGCTGACGTGAACGAAGCCGGTCTGCGATGTTCAGTTTTTCTTTTGCATTCATTTTATTTGTTTGTGCAAATGCTTTCATTTTCTTTACATTAGTTGCCCTTATCGTAGGCCCTGTACTACGTGGTCCTGCATGACCCATCGCAGCCTGCGCTATGCCGCTGCACGGTTTTATACTGTGATTGTCGTCCTGAATTCAGATAAATGAGGCTACCCTTAAAATGCTAGTTATTGAAAGAATGCCGGAGCCTTTATGAGTAAACTGTGTTTGGGGAAAAGCAACTGGTTTACATTTGTTGGTAGGCCTGGGCTAAGCAGAGGTCGAGCTGTCTTGTTGTATTGTTCATACATTGAGCCTTGCTGCGGTGTGCTTCTAGGACGGGACCGCTTTATGGTCTGTGTTCAGCTTCTGAGCCGTGGCCTGACGTTCGCACCGTTTGTTTCCACGGTCCGAGTTGTATGGTCTCTTCACCGTCCGAACGGTGTGTGATCGTCTGTGTTCATTGTTGAGAACTGTGTCGGGATGTGTTTCGACTGCGGGAGCCTTTTTGTGGTCCGTATCCACTGCCCGAGCCGTGTTGTGACCCGTATCCGTTGCCCAAGCTGTGTTGTGTCCCGTATCCAATCCCCAAGCTGTGTTGTGGTCCGTATCCACCGCCCGAACTATGTTGTAGTCCGCATCCACTGCCCGAGCTGCGTTGTGGTCCGTATCCACGGTCCGAGTTGTGTTACGGTCCGTATCCACCACCCGAGCTATGTTGTCCGTATCCACGTTCCGAGCTATGTTGTGGTCCGCATCAATCGCCCGAGCTGTGTTGTGGTCCGTATCCATTGCCCGAGCCGTGTTGTGGTCCGTATTCACTGCCCGAGCTGTTTTGTGGCTCGTTTCCATTGTTCAAACCGTGTGATTTTGGCGGCCTTCCGAAATTGGACAAGATTGATTCCGGACGGTACTTTGCAAACCCTTTCCCATCGATGTGGACTTTGCTTCTCGTAATGCAGTATCCTGCTGTGCCTGCGTGCGCGTGGCTGTTTGTGGCCTCAAGGCAAGACGGCCATTATTCTCAATTACTGGGCCTTTGCCACAGTTTCAACTTTCATCTTAGTTGAAAGTTTCAGCTTAGTTCAACGAGCGCGCTGATGTGGGCGGAAACACATTGAGGGACTTAAAATATTTGAGTGGATGTTCTTGACGTAATTGTACAACTCTGTCAGACAGCCGCAGTTATAGATGACAGGGCTGGAAGTTGCCGTGGTAAGGATGTCGTCGTGTGCTGGCAGGAAGCCATTGGCTAAAGTTTGCTGAGTCACGTTTGTTTCTCATTTTTACCATTTTGAAGTGTCAGCTGAGTCGTTAGTTACGTGTCACGTGTTTGGCAGCTTGATCATTTTGTGTCCGTCCATATTAAGGAGAGTTGTGTAAAATGGACTCGAGCATGACTGCAAACTCAGACGCAAGCGTATGTTTATCAGGCATACGTAGGATGCGGAGTTCGTGTCGGTCGCACGTCAAAGCGTCGTTGATGTCGTAAAGCTTCATTTTTGTGGTAACGTAATTTTTACCTTAACTTTTATGAATTATCAACGCAGAAAAGCTAACCTTTAGCCGAATAGATATTGGTTCGATAGGAAATTATTTAAACGTGCGCAGAAGCCGGCAGTGTGGTAGGAGTGGAGCCGGAGCCGGGTCCTCTGTGACGGGCAGGCTGGGCCGGAGCCGGGTCCTCTGTGACAGAGCAGGCTGGGCCGGAGCCGGGTCCTCTGTGACGGGGCGGGCCGGGCCGGAGCCGGGTCCTCTGTGACGGGCAGGCTGGGCAGTGGTGGTTCCTGGGCCGCGCTGACCTCTATTTCCGGGTGTCGGTAGATTTACCGCGCCTGGCCGCGGCGGCGGACGGCCGCTCAGACCGGCACCGACTGGCCGGCGGAAGGCGTACGTAGCGTGCGGGCCCCGGGGCGCCGCGCCCTTTAGACCGCACGGCCGCCAGTGCACGGTGACCCGCTGCGGCGAGCCCCGGCCGTCGCTGCTATCTCGCCCAACCTGCCAGGCGGCGGGCCGGCGTGCGTTCGCTTGGCTTATTTGCAGCCCTTCGCACCCATTCCGCCCGCGAACTGCCGGGCGCCAACGTTTATTGGTCCGCTTCCACCTGAGTTGCTTTGTTACAGAGTGTTTACGGTAGCAGGCTGCACTCACGGTAATGAAGTTTGACTGCACACCGGCGTCTGTTTCGCCTTTCCTCAGGTCGTGTTATCGCAGATGCGCTGTTAAATGTCGACTCATGTCATTCTGAATGTCCGTCGTGCAGGAGAGAGTTCGTTTATTTCGTTCCGTCGCTTGCGGCATGGAATGAGCCTTGGAATAGTGCTTGCTTTCCCTTGGTGTTACATGCTTACGTCTTTATTTAAGGACGTCTTTCGCCTTTTTCCAGTTGTGCACTGCTCTGCTGATGCTAGACGTTGTACTTTTCGTTCTGGTCTGATCTCTTTTGTAATCCGTCGTCAAACTAGAGTTCTTGCTGCCTGGCATGTGCTGTATGGAAGCAGCGTCGTTCTGTCGTCGTTCCTCAACTCCATGGATGTCAGGCCAATCCCGGTATGTGGCTGCCGCCCGGTGGTGAGCGGTGCGCTGCCGCTGTGTCTCACCGCCGGAGGTAACTGCAGCTCGGTAACTTTGTTTGCCCGGGGTAAATTCCCGACAGTTAGCTTTCAGCGTAGCCGCAGCACGACGGTTTGTAGAGAGAGCGAGGTGGTGTATCTGTGTACTTTAGCAACACATTTTCGTTAACACATGTTTTGTTAGGGACCAAGGAATATTTTGTTTTTACCGGCTTCTTGGAACATTTTTCGAATTCTTGGATGACCTTTTTTGCACAGTCAGGTAAAGCGTAAATCAGTCGGCCTTTAGATTCACATTAGTGTTTAACGCTTTGGATACCATAATCCATCGTCAGAACCAGAATGTCACAAGCACAGATAAGCATGCACTGGGAAAAAGAATGTCACGCGATACATACCTGATCAGTGAAGTGTAGTAACTTCCGATGGTAAAGATAAACAAGGAATGTATCAAAGCAAAAAGTTTTAAAACGTTGAGATAATTTTGTTGTCGATTTAAATCTGAGGTTTGGTCCATAATGAACATGGCATCAGATATCATCAGCCTTCTAGTTTCTGTACAATGTTTTACAACAGAAGTGCTGTCCACGAGATCCTGTAGCCTAAGCATTAAGTGATGAACTGTTTCGATGTGAAATTTTTGTTTACTCTTCCCAAAGAAGCATGGTGATACGGTGCGATAAGGTTATTGTTACACCAATATGAGTCCTATTGTTACGAATTCTGCAGTCGTGTTTTTAACATTGAAGTATGTAGACTATGTTTGTGCTTTTCATTGTCACGCTTAGTAGATAAGTTGTTATACGTAGGCGAATATATACATATATATATATATATGTATATATATATATATATATGTATATATGTGCGGCTTCTGGTGTGTCTTTCAGTTAGTCGGACAATCCTCGTGAATTCAAAGCTCAGTTTTGAAATAAGGTGCGCAAAATTAGTCTTATATTAACGCTTCAGAAGTATCATGTTTACCTCAGGATAATCTGCATTACAGGTGAGTACATTGTTCATTTTTGATACACACATGCACTGAACAATGGTTATCACGTTATGCGCTGTTGAAAATAGAGTTCACAGTTTGCCACAGTACCTTAATAGGTTACTAATTTACCTAATGTTTAAGTTCTAGCCAGCCCCCAAAAAGCGCCATTGTTATACATGACGTTATTTGTTTGTTGGAGCCGGGCCTTAAAGAATGTATTAACAGCGCCTCGATGATTAAGAGGCGACTGTGGTCATGACCTTTTTTTTGTTTAGTCGTGTTGTCCGTCAAAACATGTCGAATGGTTCTCTTCGTCATGATCTAACAAGTGTTGTGCGGGTGTCTCATCTCGTAAATGCATCGTCGGTCGCCTAGGTGAAGTCGTGGCACCAATGTAGTGTATGGGACGAACCTGCCTTCTTCGTGTGGACAAGGAAACTGGTGTCTCGTCAACAATGACAAGTAAACTTGTATATTGCATTGGTGTTTTTAAGTCATTCGTGTGGTAAATCATTCCTGTAACTAGCTGTGAACTCTATTTTTTGAAAGTGCATTGCGTGGTAATGATCCTTCCGTACATGTATATCGAAAAAAAACAAAGAAAACACTGTACTTCATTGCAGAGCAAGATTATGCTTAGGATGGAAATATATAGTACCAAACGGGGCCGAATTTTCGAGGACCGAGGTCGCTGTTGCAGTTCTACCCAAGACTGAAAGTCGAGGGCAGAAATTCCACAGCGACCAAGGTCCTAGGAAAATATACCGGCCCAAGTGTGGTACGGGTTTTGTCAGATGCTTCTGTCTGCCAAAACATGGAGAGAAAATGAAAACCATTCTTTCCACTATGCTTTGACCATGGCATTGGGAAGGAGATCATGGGAAGACAGTTCAGTGACTAACGTTGGTGACCCGAAAAGTTGAAAAAACTCAATGTGTGATAAATCATTTCGGTCCACGGGCAGGCGCCATCTATGACCATCGTCGTCACTAACATCGAATCTTTTCGGAAAGAACACCATCTACGACCAATGCCATTTATCACCAGACGTCACACCAACGCACGGCAAATGTACACAGGAACAGCTGCAGTCTGAAACAGTTTATTCTTACAAATCTAATGGTATTTTTGCCCGAATAATTGTTTGCGCATGGTTTGGTAAAACATTTCGGCCCGTGGTCAGTTTTTCCGGATGAAAAAACATTTAGGCGAAATGTTGTACCATACGCACGAACTAATGACAGAGGGATGTTCCATTTGCTAAATGGGATCTCTCAAGCGTTAATATATGAATAATTCTGTGCACCTTATCTCAAAATTGAACTACGATTTAAAGCGAAATGTTCGACTAAATAAAATATACACCAGAAGAGTAATAAAAGGGGGAGCGTACGGTTCTTTTCAACAAAACTTGTCTTAAAGTAAACTTCCTTCCAACTTGCACCCATGTTAAATGTATATATATATATATATATATATATATATATATATATATATATATATATATATGTATATACATATATATCCATTTGACTTCCGACATTCCCGACCATATTCAAGTTATTAACTGAACATCACTGTGACACAAAGTAGGCATGAATGGCTGTTTTATTCACCGGCTGGTCTTCTACACATGCAGCGTTTCAACACTCGTCATAACCTGTGTCTGATTTACGCTCCGCGTTCCCCTTTTGTCGCCGCCCTAAGTGCTCGTTCGGGGGATTTTAACGTTATAGATGCGAAATGGTAGATTATGAAACAAAAGTTTGGAGCATTTCGTTATCGGAGAAAGCCAAATAAAAATGGTCGAAATGTAGATCACTGAGCCTCTATTTCTGGCAGGTCATTCCCAATTTCTAAACCAACACCATCGCAACACCCACCATGCACCCGCTGTGCGTCCGCTATCTGTCCATTTTGTTCCATTCGCTGACCGCAGTGGATTACGGGTGAAAAATGCTGAGGTTGGAGCACAGTTTGTTGAACGTTCTTGGGGTATTATCCAAATTGCTCCTCGACATAACCCCAACACTGCGTCTGAAGGGGTGTTTGGTTAATCCGTGCAAATGGGATTGTATGACAGTAAAATTGCTTTAAAATCTCCTCAATTAATGACTTAAATTATTGCATATAGTTGTTTTCGTGTAGATATGCTCAGTTCCATGCATTCAGAATTATTCCGTGTCGTTTCTCATAACCTGTTCAAGCGCAACTCTTTTGGAGGCACGGGAATGCATCGTGCAGATTTAACGGCTGTAAAGTTGTTTGGTTCGCTTAAAATCCCGTGCTTTTTTATTTTAAGATCATCAAACGTGCATTGATTTGTTATGTATTGTTTTTGCATAGAATACATATATCTATCTATCTATCAATCTATCTATCTATCTATCTATCTATCTATCTATCTATCTATCTATCTATCTATCTATCTATTTATATATATATATATATATATATATATATATTGTTAGATACTTATATATATATATATATACTTATATATATATATATGTGATAAATATTGCTATTCGCTGTGCCCAACACCGATAGCTATAATAATTAATAGTGTTTCTTCTTTCCACTAGCACCGGAACCTCCGATTTCGCTGATTGATCGAAGCAGCCCGTCCAAATCCGTTTTGTTTTTCGTAAAATGCCCGAATAATGATGTATATGTTCTGAAGCGGGTGAGAGTCTCTTCTCAAGATATTCGAATGTACATCGTAAGACAAGGACCACGAGACACCAGATCGTGTTGTCGTCTGATGTTTGATCTCATGTTTGGTACCATCCGCCTCAGTACATCTGATACCTTTGATGCGCGCCGAGAAAGAACATGTTGATCCCGTCTTTCCGTTACAAAACTTTGGGCAGAGAAATATGCAAGAGAGCCTCCACCCGTCTGAGGATGAGGTGTAGTGGCCAAATTGCTTTGTTTTCGGTCTGCCAAAGTTTTGCTCTGGGGAGTTGCCCAGTTCCGTTGTTGGTGGTGTGGTATCAATTTCCGGTGTGGCGCCGGCTACGTTCAATGAGGCGGCTGACCTCAGAGTTTGCACGCTGTTAGCGCGGATGCTGGCGTTACGTTGTATCCCATTTTCGCTCGAGTTCGCCGTCAGAGTAGTGACGGGCAGTTGGACGTGGATCGAATGCAGACAGTCGGACGGATCTCGGCAATGACAGACAGGCGTTGGACATTAGGGCAGTCTTTGTGCGGGCGTCAGCTGTGTGACGGCCCTCTGCGGTGTTCGCAGAAAAGTGGCTGCAGACGTGTCAGGGCCGGAGACGTGTCTTTTGGCTTCTTGGAGCACATCGGTGGCCCTAAAAGCACCATTCACCAATGCAGCGTCTCAGAAAGTATATCCATCAGGCCTTTAATATTGCGAAAGTACTTCACGCTTTTTTATAGCTTGACACGGATTCAGAGGAATGATGATGGCGAACACTGGAGCTGGAGTACAGTTTCCATCTGACATTTAACACTGCAGAAGTATGCATACCCATCCGTCCATAACGTTGCAAAAGCATGCAAAACATCTGAGTATCCATATCCATCTGATATTTAACATTGCAAAAGTACTTCACGTTTTTTATAGTTGGATACGGATTCATAGGAATAATGATGGTGAACACGTTTGGCTCTGGAGCTGGAGGACTGTTTCGTATTGGCGCGCCGGTATAACGCAGATCGGTATAACGCTGACAGTGAGACTCTTTCCGACTTAGTCCCAGTCGAGGGACAGGGAGATGTCTTCATACAGTTTAGAACTGAATAGCATAGTTATATAAATTCTTTTTTACCTCCTCGTTGTCACTGATGGGAGAAATAGTGTGAGCAAACTTAGCGCGGATACACTCAAACGAATCACTGCGGAATGTACAATTCTAACCTTAGCTCGCCGCCACTTGGTATGTTTTCGTTGCCGCGCCACCTGGGTGTGTTAGAAGGGTTCTGTTGCTTGTTATCTCAGGATCTAACCGTCGGATCTGAACCGATCCTCATAAATCGATAGCCCTGAGTCATGCGATTCAGAAAATATTACGTTAGCCCTGGTGGCATGACTGATGATGTCACAGGTCACGTAAAACGCATAACGCAATGTGGGAAAAGCGGACACCGGTTCGTACATCATATCATAGGCAATGCTTGTCTTAGAGCCTTCAGCTGACTATCAAATGAAAGGTCACAAAGCCCTGCATCAAAGGCGTGCCCTAATGAAATGTTGGGTTAAGGTCAGCTTGGGTCAGGTGAAATAATGGTCTTGTATTACGTGCCAAAGATCGATGCTTACTCGTAGCCGTTTTGATCCACGTCACAGAAAGCACTGAAGTGAGAATTTTTGTTCGCTTTTGCATTACCTGCTTTTCGTCCAGCTTAGGTCAGTCTAGGTAAGGTGAGAAAAAGTTGCATTACTCTTCCTGCCTAAGAACAATCATTATTCGCTGGGTTTCTGAACTGCGTCAAGTACAGAACTGAAATGACACCTCGTGATCATCAAATTTGCGCTGTCTGGTCTTTATTGGGGTTGGGTCGAGGTCAAGGTAGTTCTGGACAGATGTCATTTTTTCTTTTTCTGGCGAGGCACCATAGTTGCTCTCTGCTACTCATAAACGATCTTCCACCTACATTGTTGCATTTTGTTTCGTTCTTACATCTACCTGTGACGTGACCTGACATGACCTCGCGATGCATATGGTGAACCTTGCTAAAAGGCGCATATAGATGTGCTTGTCTAGCTTGGACAACGGTTAAAGTCAACGGCAACCACTTCTATCGCCCATATTGCAAACCAGTCCAATTGTCATCGTGCATGTGACCTAACATGACCTCTGATGTTAACGTGACATGGCTCTATACCGTTTTGGGGGCCTTGTCCCATGTAAATCCAAATAATTCATCCAATTCAATAATTCGAGGATTTAATATTCGCGTATATCATCAAAAACCGAGGCATGTCCGTGCCACCGCCCGAAGAGACGAAAACGTGCAAGGGTTCACTTATGCTATCACATGTCAGTGACCTGACCTAGCATGAAAATGGTTTTGTTGTCAGTATATGTGGAAAATTGATTGTTAGACAGGTACTGAAAGTTTGGTTGGGCTGACTCTAACGGCTCAAAAGTTATGCGCGAAAAACCCCATTTGACACCCCTCCCAGGCGGTGCCGGATTAACTGGCTGCCGCGTTTAGTGCGGGGCAGTGACGCGGAGGTCAGTGACATTGACGCACGACGAAGAACTGCGTCGTTTCATGTGATTACTTGACAATGAAATGTGACGAAAAACGCTCGTTACTAGTTGCGCGTTAGTTATAACTTCCGCCTGCATTCGATTTCCTGTGATCGTGCGCAGCAGTCAGTACGACGGCGTCCTCTTACGGCGTTGAGTGCTGCTCCGAATAAATGCGCAGGTGAAGGTGGCACTCGTGAATAGGGCCGCAATCCATTCCGCCTCTTGCACCCCCTCCCCGTCCCCGCCTCCCCCCCACCGGAGAGCTAGACGTCACTGCTTACACGCTGGCAGGATCGCGCTGATGCTGCAGGCTGAGAGTCACCATTATTGAGAGTTGATTGAAGATTTCAATGGTTTATGGATTTCTCAGTATGCTATGGACAGACCGGAAACCAACCATGGGAAATAATTGTACGCCAGATCATAGTTTCCTGCTGTATTAACTTGTACCAAGACTTTTGTTGACTGGTGACAAAGCGCCCATTATATTTTCGTTATAGTTTAGTACTGAATTTGTAGCCATCACAATTTTAACGCCATTTGATTCGTGTCATTTCTTGCTGGTTTTAGCTGGTTTAAACCAATGTAAACTGGTGAGAAGCAGAAATTAATGTTGACCAGGTGGAAGGACAGCCATGTCAAGCATCAGCGAAGTCGCCCAACCTGGTACTGAACAGCACCTATTAGCCGTGCCACTTATTCTAGAGTCATACGTATTCTAGAGTCTATACGTATATTCCATACGTACATTCATGCGTATATTCTAGAGTCACACGTTCGTCCTATGCTCTTTGCTGTTACTGTTGGCAACGTTAATGCTTTGTTTTGTTTTTGTGACGCTTATGGTTAACGTTGTCGATTTTTGCCCCTTCATCTTGCATATGGATTAGTTTTCAGTTCACAGAACAGAAACAGATATCAACATTCAACGTGGCTGTCGCCGATTGAGATCCTGCGTGTTGCTTCAGGGAGTCAATCACTGAACGGGGGACGCGACCAAGTGATTTTATTTGTTTTGCTTGTATTTTAGTGGTGTCGCTGACTAGTTATAACTCTACGTTTTCTCATAAAATATGAGTATCCAATACCAACTCGTTGGTTTGTGCTAGCTTCTGTTGCTCCCCCCCCCCCCCCTCCCGCAGTTATCCAGATACTCCACGGTGTGCTCGGGCCGCCTTGCGTCCGCAAGCGTTTCGAATGAATATCGTTTCTCCCAGATTCTGCCCGTGCAATGGCCGTTGTGCCGTAACGATTGCAGATGCCTTAACGGATTGGTGGGTCACGTCAGTGTCGACCGCACTCGTGTGCTCGCTAGGGTTACTCACTGTTCAGCAAGTTTTGAAAATCGTGGATTTCAAAAGTTTCCGCATTGTTTGGTCCAGTATAACATAATGGCACCAAATGAAGCAAATTTTGTTTTGTTTTGGGGCCGCGCAAAGCTTTGAAAAACCTCAGTTTTGAAAAATGACCTCTTTTTTCGCTAGGAAAATCCTTAGGTTTATCGAGCAACTTTGTTGAGTAACATATTTGTATTCAGTTTGAGGAAATTGTTAAACATCTGGGGGCCCAGCATTTACTGTAAAGGGTAGAGTTTTCATAAAGTGCATTGTTATTCACAGCGGACTGGGTAACAAGTTCTTGCGTCCTTGGCACTTTTGGACACCGTAATTCCGGCATACGGATTTTATGCGTGATATATAATGCATATACACACACATGTATATATATATATATATATATATATATATATATATATATATATGTCGTCCATAGCTGTAGATCATATATACATAGACATATTCGATATACATAAATTGAGGTTGAGAAGCTCGATCAGGCGGTTGCGCGGATTGCAGAGGAAAGTCATTGCTGAGGAAATGCGACATTTTTTCTCCGCGCCACCCAGCCTGTTGATCCACTGGAACGGCAAATTGTTACCCGACGATGGAAAGGAGAATGTGGAGAAGGTGGATCGACTCCCTGTCATTGTAACCGATCAGGAGGTGTCGCCAAGCTCCTCGGTGTTCCGAAGCTCGCAGGCGGGATCAGCGCAGCGACAGCAGATGCTGTCGCACGATGGAGTATTGGGAGGTCTCGGATAAGGTCGTCGGAATGAACTTTGATACGATCGTCAGTAATACTGGACGTGCGCTGGGAGCAAGCACGCCTCTTTGACAGAAGCTTGGGCGACAGCTCCTTCACTTAGCGTGTCGTCATCACATCTTCGAACTGGTGGCAGAGGTGGCTTTCTCCATGTGGTCTATGGTCCGTCTTCGGGGCTGGAGGTCTCGTTGTTCAAGAGCTTCAAAAGGAGATGAAGGCACATTGATCAGAGCGAGTTTGAACCCATGATGCGTGAAAACGTGGAGCCGGCAGCGGCTGAAACGTTTCTCTCTTCCAAGGATCGCGTCGTCGCGTTTCACCGCGAGAATCTCGCCGAAATCCATCCACGCGATGGTTATCGTTAACGTCAGCAATCCTTGAAGTCATGGAGTTACGGTCATCATCTTTGGCGAAGAGACTCCGCATGGAGTCAGGTTTCTCCAACCAGGTGCTCACCACCTGGTTGGAGAATGCCAGATGGATGGAACGCATGATCTACGGGATCAGGGTGTTCTTACTTCACTACCAGTTCTCCCTGACTGTCGGCGAATTGCGGATACTCAAGCGCTTCGTCTCCGTCATCGTTGTTCTGTAGTCAGTGCATGGTTCTGAGCTCCATCGCGTCAGCGGTCAAAGTTCCCGTGCCCAGCATCCACAACACAACACAACCTGGCCTTCCTGCAGACTTTGATCAGCTGCCCAGATTCTGGAATCTCGAGGGCGACCTCCAAGAAGTTCGCCTGTCACCTCTGGCAGCTTAACGAAGAACTGTCTGGGCTTTCGTTCTTCGACGATGACGTGCCATGTGAGATGAAGACGATGATTGGCGCGGCACTCCAGGAACAGGGGTCGGAAGAGTCCGCCTCAGCGAGGCCAGTGGATCTCGCGGCAAATGAGGTTCTCGCCAGGACATCGTGGTCACTGCCAAGTCGGTGCGAATCTTGAAAGTCCACGGGATCAACATGGACTTCCTTGTCGCCGACCACGCTGACTGGGAGATAGCACCTGGCTTTAAAGACGCCAAGGAAGTCCTGCACGGGCTCGCCGTGATGAACGACTTCGCCGAGCGAGTTGCGGCTTTAAGGATACAGCGAGTTACTGACAAAGGATGAAAGTCAAAAGCAGTACATGCTGTCGATTGGCACCGTCGCCAGTACCCCGAGGCCACAGAGGGGGCTGCATTGTCATTCTCACCTAAGTCATACTGCTGTCGACAGAGTCAATCATGTATGATCTGAGACATATCATGGGAGGTGTCTTTCGATCCAGTGTGTCAATAGGCGTACAATGATGTACATTTTAGGCGTATCGCGTATCGCGTCTATGGTAAAAAAAAATGGGACGCCAAAATACGTGTCTGGAGCCATTTTAAACTTAAACTCCACCATGACCGCATCTGCCAGGTATCACAAGTCCACGGAGAATGGAGGTCTTGCTGGGAATAGATAATGTAGGCCTCCTTGACCTTAATGGATGTGGAATGCGGAAAATTCCGCGAAAATTTCGCCATAATCAAGATAAAATATAGCAAATGGTTTTTTGCCACATACTGTATGAACCAGTGACATTCACCCTAGGAGTGACAATGGTTAAAAGTGCTGGATCATGGCCGTGTTTTGCACGCATAATTTCCTCCAGCGAGGCAGCAGTTAATGAGGGAACACTGAAAAGTCTTCGTAATTCTACTATATATATATATTTAATATTGTATATATATAATATGCAATATATTCCATATTGTATATATTGTAATATATACGATGTTTATATTAGGGAGGTTCCCAATACTAAAAATCATATCATACAAAAATCATAAAAACACAATCATAAAAAACATCTTATTATCACGCATTAAGTCAGTACGCGGGAATTGTGGCAATGAAGTGCTAGGGACGCGGGGACGTTTTACCCAGTCCGCAGCCAATGACAGCGCGTACTAAAAGCTCTGCCCTTCAAAGGGGATGCGCGACTCCTGAATATTTATAAATTTCAATAAATTTTACGAGGCGTGTTCAAAAAGTTTTGGCAACAGGGTAACAAAAACAAAATTAATAGACATACACATTTATTGAGCCTCACATTCCTTCAACATATTCTCCCCCAAGGTTTACGCACTTCTGGAGCCGTGTCATCCACTTGTCAAAGCACTCAGAGTACTCACAAGTAGGTATACTTTTCAGTTCTGCATTTATCCTTCTGGCAACGTCCTGTTCCCTGTGAAAATTGATTCCAGCAAGTTTTTCTGACAACTTAGGGAATAACCAAAAGTCACATGGTGCCAGGTCAGGACTGTAAGGTGGATGGTCAATGAGTTGCAGCTTGCTTTTCCTCCACAAACTGGCGAGTTTTGACAGCAGTGTGACTGGAGGCATTGTCATGGTGGAGGTGAACCTTTCCTGAGGCAAGGCGTGTGGGCTTTGTTTTTTCTAGATTTTTCGGTACTGACTTGAAAGCTGTTTCCGTATAGAAAGTTGCATTAACATTCTGACCTCTGGGCACAGTAACAACGGATACAGGGCCGGTTGAACTGAAGAACACGATGAACATTTGCTTTCGTGAACGAAATCCTTCCTTGACAACGGTGGGTCGTGCATCTTCTTCTCCAAGCCAAACCATGTTTTGCCTCTTGTGTGGCACTTGAAAGAAGAAAAACCACTTCTCGTCACCAGTCGCCACGTCTGTGATGCGTTTTTGACCTTCAGGACCAAATTCAGAGAGAATTGCCGCAGCACACTGAACTCTTCTCTTTTTTTCGTCGTGTGACAGGAGATGCGGCACCCATCGAGAACAAACCTTCCTCATCTTTAGATCTTCATGAATGATCGTATGAATGCTGCCAGTAGAGAGTCCAAGATCATCACTAATAACAGCAATCGTTGTGTGCCGATCTTTGTGGATCATTCGTCTGACAGCAGCAATGTTTTCCTCGGTCCGTGACGTGGAAGGACGTCCAGTTCGTGGGTCATCTTCAAATGACTCTCTCCCATTCTTAAAAGACGATACCCATCTTGCTACTGTGCGATATGAAGGACAATGCCCACCCAGAATTTGGTTCAGGTCAGCTTGAATCTGCCTTGCATCCTCGCCGAGCTTCGTCCTCATGAAAACATAGAATCTCCATTCAGTTCTGGGCGGCGAGGGCCACTTTCAGGCAGAGCGTAGGAGTAGTGAATGTTCAGCCTCCTGGCAACGCACTAAACAGCAGGCGACACGTGTCTCCTGAGTTCCATTTTGTTCCAATAGATGGCGCGTCACACTGTCACAGTTGCCACCTCGTTTCAAGGACGCTGGGTCTTTTTTGAGACGTAGTTGCCAAAACTTTTTGAACGCCCCTCGTAATACCAATGTGTTTCTCGAAAACCGACGAAAGCTATAATGAAAACAGTCAGTTTTCGTTTTGTCATGACGTTAAGAAATGTTTAGCCAAAGACTGCGAAAATGGGCCGTTTTTTTCAAAACATAAAATAAGAATTTAAGTCTTCAGTCGTTTTGCGGGACTCCTGAAAAAAAAACATTTTTCTAAAATTAATGTCAATTTTAGTTGTATTGCACCAAATAATGGAAGCAAGTTATGAAACATATTCTTAAAAATTGTTGAGAAGTGAGTAACTCCAATGCTCACGTCACTGAGGTAACAATCCTCAGACGTGTTCTCCTTCCCACGAGGCTATATTTTGTCATCCTTTAATGTAGGAACTCATTGTTTGAAATGTTTATTGTCATGGACCCTCTCCCTCTGTTCTGATACTGATTCAGTCACGTGCCAGATGGTACTTGAACGCCTAGCTGATTGAGTCACGCCCCATTCTGCGTCGTTGTAGACACAGGTTAGTGTGCCTTCCCCAGTGGGCATCTGTATGAAAAATCCTCCCCTGGTACCGCCAGTCAGAAGAAGCACTGATACGTGAATCGTAGTGATGATAAACAATCATTAAAATAACGTCCGGAAAATCCGCTCGTAAGATTCAATGTATTTTTTATCACTGAGGGCTTGATCCGTGCACATTGGGACATGGTTTCCCCGACGCCGACGGATAAGTTCGGCCTCTCAAATCGTGCCGTTGACTCCGCCCTCCCCAGCCCCGTCCTCCGACATCCGAAATGCGACTCTCCGACATCGTCACTCTGCAGGGTAACTCATACCCCATGCTCTGTCCCCAGGTGATCGGCATCAACAGCCCGGCCGCCATCCAGGAGTTCGAGAACATGGTGGACGCCCTGCCTCACAAGACGACACGCACGCAGTCCACCGCGTACGTGCCGTCCTTCATGGAGACGTGGGTGTTCTACCAGATCACCAAGTGCTGATGGCGGCCGCCGGTGTGGCCGAGTCCCGTCCGGCAGCGGTCGGACCACGGCTCGGACGGTCTGAATCTCGGTCCTGCCAGTCGGTCGCCGCCTGGCCGACTTTGGCAGGATCTCGGCATGGTTTGAACTGCGAGCTGCTCTCCTGTTTTGTTGACTGCCACTCGCTTCCAGAGGCCATGATATTACGTCACTCACGGTCCGCAAGATCGTAATAAAACAATGCACCTTGTGTGTCGTTTTCGTCCGTTGCTTGGCGGATCGCACAGGTCTGCGTCAGCTGGAGGACAACTGTCTGTTGTTGCTCCCTCCAGGACTATGTTTATTGGCGTTTACTTGAATACTTGAGGGCGCCCGGACCATGATCGGCCGCAGCTATGTTGCTTAGGCGGAACCACAATGTTGAGATATCACTCCATTATCGGAAGCAAGGGAAACTGATGCCGCCGACCGACGGCAACGCCATCATAAACTGCAACGGTCCCAGCCTTGCCCCCACAGACCCGGTGCTTTCTTTCGCCGGCGCAGCAGAATTGGCTGCGCCCTCCGCTGGTCATGCGGTGTGCTCATTAAATTTCCAGAGCTCATGTCTGGGACGGACGTCTGCTCTGGACCGGCGGCCGCCGTTCGGCCAGCGCCAGCGGACGTGGCGGCGGCCGGCCGACAGAAACTCGCCGTAACTCGGCCCGTGGTGGCGGCCGGCAGCAGAAACGTGCCGGAGCTCGGCTGGCGGCAGAAATTCGCAGCAGGTCGGCCGGACGAGCTCGTAGTCCGATCTCCGTGTCAGATGGTTGCTGCTTACTCCAGACAGCTGGTGCACTCGTTAGGTCTCCGAACTTTCCTCGGGTGGGGAAGTTGGGTCGCTGATAACCCTGTTCGCTGGAGGTCTGGTGCTATTGGGTATTGGTCGTTTCGGTGGCCAACCTCGGTCTCGCGGTGCGCTGTTGTACAAAAGTTTTCCGAGCAGATTGCCTGGCTTCGATGCGGAAGCAGCATTTGGGCGGTTTCCTGGTTGGATTGTTGGCAATATTGTTTGGCTTTTTATTGCTGATGAGTTCTGAGTTCGAAGTTTCATTCTGGATAAGCAGGAATCGTCATCAGAGACCAGAAAATTATGCGCTATTTCTTGTCAAGTTCCACATTGGTCTGGACTTCCAAAATTGCGCAGTCAAGCTCCATTGGCAATGTTGCTATATTCAAATTCATTACAACTTTGTGTTGGATGGGATGTCCTTTGGTTGTCATTACCATGCAGTCTTAAACCGGTCGTGGGATTTTAACCTTGACGTTCAGTCTCGAAGCGAAATTTTGCATAAATTATGAGTCACAACAGAGTGAGGTTGTTCGTGGGCAATGCCGACAGTAGATTTGTTGTAACTTTGAACAAACTCAGAGTGTTTCTAATGCCTGATAGACAATGTTTTAATTTCGCTTCTTTGTATTTGCCTCATCGACATTACGAACACCGGCAAATGGAACAAATGGGCCCGCTCGCCACACGCTGTACACTCGTACTGAACCCGTCTCCCGCGCTGCGTGTACGCGCCGCTGTCCGGTCGCCTTTCACAGTCGGGAGTTCAGACCGACTGAGTGTCTACCTTATACTGCTGGTAACTGAGCTTAACCCGCGCCCGACTGTCGGTCGGCGCCATGCACGCCCGACTGAAGGGGGGGGGGGGGTCGACCGCCCCCTCTAACTCACGAAAGGTTGGTCGCTTGATAAAAATGAGCACAACGCTGGAAGGTTCGTGGCGAGTAGAGCTCGAAACTGACCTTATTTTTAGTTTTGGATAATATGTAATCCATTTACGTCCTATACATGTTTTCTCAAAGCCGCCTGCATAAGGGAGAGAAATGGCATGGATCTCAAGGGTTGTGACTAATAATCTAGATGGAGGCGCCAACGGACAGATAAAAGTCTGCAGATGCCGATACGCGTCAAATTTCTCTGATCTGTTTAATATGTGCGCGGCAACGTTGACTGAAAGATGCAACGATTTTCGCACCGCTGCACGACGGGCGCCATAGACAAAAGCAGTATGAAATTAACGGGAACTAATTTTAACGCTCTTTTGTGTTCGCAAAATATGCCTTGCCAGGTGTTGTTTCTTGATGCTAGTGGTTCTTGTGATGATTTTTCGTGCCTAAGTTTTCAAAAAATTCAGTAGTTATCAATCTATACAAGTGGCGGGGCTTTTCTTGCGAAAGTCTGTTCCCAAAATATGCGATTTTTGAAACTTTTTGAACTTCTTGATATTATTTGTAACTGTGCTAGCCAGTTCTGCCACTTTCTACTCGATCTGAGTTATTCATCTCCGATTTTGATGACAGTGCATTTTGACTCAGGTTTTTCGTGACCTGGCCTCAGGTCAGTGGTCGGAAGTCGCCGAAACTTTGTTGATTGACGAAAACTGGATATCTTGATGTCTGCACACTTAATTTTTTTTTTTAATCCGTCAGTTTCCGAAAAAAGACGACTTATGTTGAAAACGGGCTTGACGTTACATCAATGACACGGACATTTCCGAAAAATTTTAGATAGCAAATTTGTTGCATTCTTAAAAACCTCTAACCCTTGAACGTTTTGCTGTGATATCATGTTTTGCGAAAAAGTTACAGGATGCTAAACTTTTTTGGTCATAGGTCCACTTGACCTGACCTAGGTCATACACCTTACTTGGCCTGAGGTAAAAAATGGATAAAAGATGCAACAATGGTCAAGCAAAAGGCACACAAAACTATGTGGCGCTCCGTTTGTTCGTTCTCTTGCAATCTCGGAAAAACGTCGGGGGGAAGCGGTCAACCGCCCCCACCCCCAGTCGGGGGCGGGTTAAGTGGGCCTTCCGCCTCGGCCACGTACGCCTTACAACACAGACACATGGCTTCCAGAATATTCGTGTACCTTCTGGATGTCTTTCGACCTCGCGCGACTAACCCACGAGCTTCCCCACGCGCCGTCCATCGTCGTTAGTTGTCGCTGATTGGCCGGCCGCATCAACACGTCACGGTCTGGCGTCTCACCCCAAGCCATCGGGGGCCGCATCACACTCAAGACGCGGGGAGGATACTGTGTGCGGCCGAATGCAACAATGTATCAGATACGGGGAGACGAACGTTATTGTTTGCACGGTAAGTCAGTGATGTTTTTTCCCGCGCATCGGTGTGTTGACTGACTCATCTGCAATGTTTTTTATAATACATGAGAATCAATGGCAATGGCGCATGATGGCCACAGTGTCGTTAGTGGCGTTTCACTGACATAGGTTCTGGACGTCTGGGTGTGCGTAGATTCCATTCCTCGAGTGCCAGAAAACGGTGCCCACCGTGATGGATGTGACTCTTCTGGAGGTATCGGAGTTAAGTGCCGTCACGACGCAGATGCATGCACGTATCCGCGATTTTCCCAGGGTGGAGGCGAATGTCAAATTTTGTCATGCGGCAATGGCATATTGCAAAATTTGATAGGAAAAAAGTATCAGTTTTAAACAACTCACCTGATATTTAACGCACAGGAAAACATATGTTTGCTTTCGCATGATAACGGGTGGGTATTGGACAATGAGACAGTATTTAAAGCCGTACTGTGAGCACATTTATTATCGCGTGAACATTAAACTTGGCAAGAATATATCCATGGATGCAACGGTTAGTTCTTGCTTGTCAGATCATGCCAATCATCCCTACTTTGTCGGCAGCGCGCATGCGCCTGGGCATGTGCGCGGCATCTCTGGGTCCAGGGCAGTGATCACCTGGCGTATCCTGCGCTTCGGGGCGAGATCAGATGGTGCCCACCAGCCTCCCTGATATGCCTTCTGTTTAATGGTGCCCCAGACGTCCTCATTATGACGTAGCTGGGGCGCACAAGGGGGATTGGTGTCACGCGTCGCGGCACTCTGGCCTCATCCAGCAGTTCGAGGGTTTTCTTGGGATGATTAGCGCTGGCCAAGTCTGAACAGAACAGTGGATCCCTGTCTGGATAGTTTTCATCTAAAAATGGTACCAGCGCGTCTCTTTTGCCCTCCTAGAGGTACACGTTGCCAGCAACATTACCGGCACTGTGCATGATAACCGGACAAATGATACCCCTTGGAGAGATCGCAAGTCATACGAGAAGTTTACGGGGAAATTTGCTCTCTGGTCTCTGCTGTACTTCTGCTGAACAGTCTCCACCAGGTTTAACGTAGTATCCAAGGTTTCCTAGCATGTGGCTCCCGTGGTAGGTGAAGTAGGTTTCGTCGTCCAAGACGATGCCACATTCTTCTCGATTCAACATGTGTCTGCACGACAGTTTGCAGTAGCGGGTCTTTTGAGTGACTTCTTGTTTTTGGATGGCCTAGGGTGCTTTCTTGCTCTTTCGGTATTTAAACAGTCACTCGCGGGATCCCAAAGGGTTCACAATGCCTCCCAATAAATGATTTGGACGGTGCCGGGTTCTCATGGGCAAGTCTCGCGACAAGCTCACGGGCGCCTTGTTTTGATATTGGCTTCATGACTACAAATATATTGCAATTACTCTCAATTTTTTTATGATTTTAAAGCTAACGGTCGAAAACATGCACGAGCCAAATGCTAGTGGTGAGACCCTTGATGCTCAAGAAAGATTCATGGTTAAAAAGTGTCCCATCTTCCACTGCCCTTCCGCTGTACATGATCATTATTCGGTATTCCTGCGAAATCGCTCGCCAGCTATTGCAAACCGCTTGTTTGTTGACCGTTAACCGCTGGGAGGCGGTCCCACCCAGTCGGCATTATTGCCCCCTTCTGGCCCGGACACCACGCCTGTGATGTTTGTCGCAAACGCATGCCTGCTGACCATGGCTGGCGCACTGTTTCACGACGCTGTCCATCCTGTTGCCTGCCGTGGCCAACGTGTCGCCGTCACCAGCTGGAGCCGGTCGGGGTGACGTTGGTCCGTCTGTACCGCAGGACACCCTGAGGCGATATCTGCAACGAGCCTCGCCCGGTATGCGGGACCGCCTGGGCCGGCGCTCGCGGCCTCTGCGCGTGCGTGTCTTCTGCGGTGACGTCACGGAGCCGGACAGCCGTCTGCTGGGCTGCGAGGCCGTCACCGGCATCGAATTGTAGGTGGCGCTGATGGACGGCGATGCTCGATAGATGTCGCTGGTGGGAGGGCGCACGTCTACCGATGCATGTGTGTTGGACTGCCTGTAGCGTTGCCGCACGGTGATATATGCGGATTGGAAGTCTACGTGACGACGGACGCGCGTTTTGGAACTTTTTTTGGTGTAGAGTGATGTGATTGGCAGCAGTGCTTTGGGTGCTCGTTAAGGTGTCATTGGTTTTGAGGCCATTGAATAATATCAGTTTCTGGTGTTACCTTAGGGCAGATCGGTTTGTATGAGCTTACGGCAATCGAAACACGGTAATAACGATGTGAGGCGATAAATATCCTTGATGGGATGGGGTCAGGCACGCTAGGTTACCGTCCTAGCGTCACAGTAACGGGTTTGTATCGGTGCGAAGGCTGTTTGGATGCTCTACTGAAGACGTGACCATGGCGTCGCCAACGAACCCGAGCAGGCCCTCAAACGGACCTGAGTATGCCCTCCAACGGACCTGAGCACGTCCTCCAACAGACCTGAGCACGTCCTCCAACGGACCTGAACACGTCCTCCGACGGATCTGAGCACGCCCTCCAACAGGTCTGAGCACGTCTTCCGACGGACCTGAGCGCGAACAGACAGACCTGAATACGTCCTCCGACGGACCTGAGCGCGTCCTCCGTCGGACCTGAGCACGGACGGACGGAACGGCTGGCGTCTTCCGTCGTTAGTCGGCCACAGCCGAGGCTGTCTACCACCATCAGTAGGCTACAGCCGAGGCCGTCTGCCACCATCAGAAGGCCACAGCCGAGACCGTCTGCCGCCATCAGTAGGCCACAGCCGAGGACGGACTGCCGGCACCACGGCGCTGATAAAATCACCGCGCCCGCCTCACATCGGCGCGACAGCTCTGTCCCGGCTGTCTGCGAGGATGACGCGCGGGTGCCGCGTGCCGTCGACCTGGCCGCCGGCGCCGTCCGACGCGTCCAGACCGACGCGTTCCCGACGACGCGCTCAGGCCAGGTTACACGCCAGCGCCGGCCGCTGGTGCTAACGTCGGGGCGGCGGAGTGCTTTACCGGGCGATCTGGTAGAGCCGCTGACGGGACTCTCAGTGAACTCTCGACGTGATGCCGGAGACGAAGTCCGGTGGTGGGCCGGCCCGAGCGTTCCACCGACAGGTGACCTTCTGTGACCTTTTGCAGGTTATATTTTGCGGTTTGCGGCCGGTCAAAGCGTGCCGATGGGTTCCGGTTCCCGCGGGACTGAAACATGTCGCTCTCAGGCTTAGGGGCGGAGAATGGGAGCCGTCAGGTCGCAGAGCTCGAAACGCTGTTTCCCAGAGCGCTGAAATCTTCGTCTGAGGTCATGTCATAATCCGAAGCACTGGAAGTGTCGAGACGTGTCGTTCGCTGCTCAGAGGCATTCGCCGCGAGTTACCTCTTGTCTTGCCGGCAGCTGAGGGCAAATGAACACTGCGTTACGGTGAAGGCGGAGAGAATGAACGAGGCCGCGATCGGCCAGCCGATCGGGCGGTGCGCCGTCAGGGCGGGCGGTGCGCCGTCCGGGCCAGGCGAGAGCGGTGCTGTGTGATACGCAGCGCAGCCAATGGGACCAATACAAACAACGGTAAACGTTTGTCTGCGGGTGTCGCGTCTGTGTTTACTCGCCCTGCTTGCGCCCGAAGGACGCCTGCAGGCAAACAAAAGCGGCTGTGTCGCGTCAAAAAAGGCACTGCGGTTATCACCTCACAGCCTCTCGATGTCTCCCCTCGGCCTCTCGGTGTCTGAGTCTCCCGTCACAATCTCTCTCGGTCTTAGTCTCCCCCCACAGCCTCTCAGAGTCTGAGTATCCCTTCACGGCCTCCCAGGCTCTGAGCACCTCCTTCTGCCGACAGGTGCCTCTCGTAGGCGCTGAACAATATGACTGTAAGGCCCTCGGGCTAAAGGGTGTCACACGAAGAGAGGAAATCATACGGTCACTACCAAATAGCGCTTACATTTTCTGATCAGTCTACAGAAATGCAACAAGTTTGTTCATGGCAATTCAATACCTGCGAAACTTTTGTCGTTTGTGAAAGTTTCCTATCAATTCACATCAATCAGAGGCTACTGGGGAGGCGTGGTGTACCGGTTACCTCACTCGTCTCGTGCCCAGGACGTACACTGTTCAAGTCCCGATAGCAACATTTCGTCGTCCCCTGTGACAACCGGATGACGTAGATATCGCCAAACGGCCTTCGCAGTCGAGAACGTGGATGAATAACCGCAAGACCAACCGACCAATCAGACAGCTGCTGGGAATATCGTACAGATCCCTCGAGCAATGACCGCACCTCGCATTACCCCTTGAACTGTTCGGCACCGTGTCCAGTGTGGACATGTCGGTACGCGATATGCGAAATGAGAATCCGGCATCAGATGCGGCCATGCGCGCCCGGGACTGCCTCCCAAGAAAAAAGCTCCAGTGACTGTTACAGGTGCGGTGCGTCATGAAGGAGCAGAGAGCTGTCGTCGGACCTGTCGGTGTGCGGTTTGTCAAGAGTGGGTTTTGTAGTGTCCTGGTGTGACAGCTTCCCATTGTGCGATGAATTAAACGTCGGGGGAATGTTTCATAAGAAAGTCAAAAATGACATTTACACGACCCCGGACCTTGAACATGGACAACGACCTTCTGTATGACGGGAGAGACTTGGGTTCACACAATATATACATATATATATATATATATATATATATATATATATATATATATATGTCTTAGTAAAATGTGGAAAGCAGGTTGTTGAATATACACTGTTCGTTAAATGTCACCGCAGATCGGCAGTTTACAAGCTTTCTGGATAGTCCTTCGATCTCTCTTACAGCTACTATATTACTGGCCTTATGCTCTCTCAGTCTGTCCATGCTTCATGTTACTTGGTTTAGAAGAGCCAGAGTTTAAACACAAAATATCAATATGCTGGTTGATGCTTCGTTCTAATTAAGGCATTAGCAAGACTGATGTAAGTAATGAATGGTAAAAACCAGAAATGTTAAATTCATTCGTGCATGTGCTGAGCGTTTAACACTGTTCCCGGGAGGGGGGGGGGGGGCAGACGGTAAAGCCGATTCCCGGCTGGCGGCGTGGAGGATTCGGCCCCCTTGAGATCTCGAGAACTACACATTCGATGTCATCGCAACAAATGGCAATCGATTTTCCATGATGTAAACTACATTGTTATAGAAGAAGTTTTCGAAAATTTGAAAGGGGCGGGCACAGGGGAAGGGGTAAAAAGTTCCAGATGGGGTGGTATTGTTTGACTTCTTATAATTTTGTCGTCTATGGACTAATTTTGATGAAATCGGCATAAATCGAGAGATTATCGATGGAACTTTTGCCATTGGTCCATGCATTTGAAATTTTGTGAAAATTCTTGGGCGTTTACAAGGTTTTGAAATTAGGGGATTAGGTTTCAAAAACTGAATGAACAAAAAAGTTAAAAGCACTTTTTAGCTTCTAGTCATGCTATGCTTAAGGACAAATCTTATTGCAGTGTTTGTATAATGTTAGCACAGGCGGTGCCAGGGACATCAAAAAGGGGAATTGTCATAGTCACATGTTCTTCATGTCAGCTTACGACCTTAGATCTTAAATGACCTCCAGTGACTTAAGAGTTGCTTAGAAGGACCTTTTTGCCATTTTGTATTATCTGAAAACATTTCCAATAACTTGAAATCACTTTATTTCTAAAACTCCATTTTACGGCTGATGTGATATAGGGTACGTGCAGTAGCATTTTAGGTCATAGCTCCGTGACCCGATCTGATATCAAGCTGAAACTTGGCACACAAGTAGAGGATATCTTTCTATGTCATATATTCCGGGTGTGGCATTTGAAAAAATAGCGCCAAAATTATTGTTACAACATTAAATTTTAACTTTTGACCTTGGCCTGACCTTGTGAAGTGACCTAAGATGAACCAAATTGTACTTGTATGTTGCCCAACTATTTACCTATATGTCCATATAAAGTCCTAAGTTCTATCTTAAAAACGCTATTTTTGGCAGTCATTTTCCTTTTACCCTCAACAGTGCCAAAAACGGCCTGATGTGCCCCCGAAAACGTTACCTCACTCTGCTCCTGAGCAAAATAGAATTGCGAAATTTTGTCACAGCACGTAGGAAGAAAAGTTAGGAAAAGTCAAGTTTCGTGAAGCTGCGCTAAAAACTCTAGAATTGGCAAGTAAAAAACCCAAAGCGGCGGATTCGCCCCCCCCCCCTTGCCGGGAATAGGGTTAAAGATCCCACAACAAGCACTTCCTACCAAAAGATTTCTGCCACTATGAAAAAAACAAATATATGCACATCACGGAACAAAACGTCACGTAAACACCAGACACACACACATAAGCACACAGACAGCATATTCTTTCACCCTCGCCCATGCAGCATGCTCTCATATAACTTTAGGGTGTCCATTGGGTTCATTTGTTTGTTTATGTTTGGTTTAAGATCTTGAATATACACGACCTCCATTACCGAAAGTCTTCGCTTGTCACGGGCTACTTTTGGTAGGATCTGGGTGTTTTCCACCATCTGCCGCCTTGTCGACAGTTCTCCACGTTGCTCAAGTGGGTGTGTTAATGGGCCGTCATCCTGCAGGTGCATTGAGATGCGTCTGCTGAGAGAGGTGGTGATCTGGCCAACATATCTACTATTTGGAAGGAGCGCGAAGTCTCCTGTTGTACATCTGTAAAGGTAGACAATGTTGGCTTCTTTCAGTGAGCTAGCACCACGCGATGCGCTGTTCTTCATCACGAGAGATGATGTTAGTTTATCTCTGTAGTACATGGCGAGCTGGATGTGGTCTGGTGGACTGACCACCTTGCAGTTTCCCCGGACAATATTGCGAAGCACCTTCTCGTCGTTCTCTTCTCTCGTCTTCTCGTCGTCGTAGTCATAAAACAGACAAAATGTCCTGCGGTTACGAGAACGACGAGAAGGTGCTTCGCAGTATTGTCCGGGGAAACTGCAAGGTGATCAGTCCACCAGACCACATCCAGCTCGCCATGTACTACAGAGATAAACTAACATCATCTCTCGTGATGAAGAACAGCGCATCGCGTGGTGCTAGCTCATTGAAAGAAGCCGACATTGTCTACCTTTACAGATGTACAACAGGAGACTTCGTGCTCCTTCCAAATAGTAGATATGTTGGCCAGATCACCACCTCTCTCAGTAGACGCATCACGATGCACCTGCAAAACGTCGGCCCATTAACGCACTAATTTTAGCAACATGGCGAACTGTCAATAAGGCGGAAGATGGTGGAAAACACCCAGAAGTAGTCCGTGACAAGCGAACGCTTTCGGTAATGGAGGTCGTGTATATTGAAGATCTTAAACCAAACATAAGCAAACAGGTGAACGCAATGAACACCCTTAAGTTATATGAGAGCATGATGCATGGGCGAGGGTGAAAGAATATGCTGTTTGTGTGCTTGTGCGTGTTTTTTATGTCTTGCGTGACGTTTTGTTCCGCGATGTGCATATATTTGTTTTTTTTTCCGTAGTGGCAGGAATCTTTTAGTGGGAACTGCCTGTTGTGGGATCTTTAAACGCTCAGCATTTGAATTTTCTACTTCTGGTTTTTACCATTTAACAATCACATTAGTCTTGATAATGTCCTAGGTAGGAAGATACGTCAACGAATATACTATTATTTTGTATTTAAACTCTATCTTCCAAACTAAGTGACATGAAGCATGAAATACTGAGAGAGCATGAAGCCAGTAATATAGTAACTGTAAGAGAGATCGAAAGACTATCCAGGAAACTTATCAACTGTCGATCTGTGATGACATTTAATAAGCGGTATATATATATATATATATATATATATATATATATATATATATATACATATAAACGCGGATCCAGCCATGAACGTGAGAATTTATGGTCGGCCACTGGTCTACAGTATCCTTACATTATTTAGGTCACGTGATGACTGAATTTACCTGCCTGGAAAAGTTATCATCTAGGGATGGTTGTCGAATATAACCATACCGCGTTTTTTGCTTTATCTTTCGGTGTGGTGACTTGGTGAGGGAATCTGCGTTGTGAATGTACTGGAGTTGAGCAGTTTGTGCTGCATACTTCACCCGATTTAAATGGCATCCGTTTTTACTCTAACTTAGGATAATAATGCTCGTAAAGCAAATTCATGATTTTAATAATACTCCCTTCGCGCGATTCCAGAGTCGAGGAGATTTGCACCACACACCTCATTAGCACGACTGTAACAAAGTTATTTTCCTTAACCAAAAATTCCTCAGTTCTAAATACGCTGAAGTAAAATTCCAAAGAGTTCCTAAAAATATCTTCATTCCTAGAGCTGTCCCATTTTTCAGCCATTCAAAGCCGAATGCAACGTCCCAAGGGAAGACGTCTGTGACGCCCATGGTCATCTCACTTAGAGCAATGGAGTTGTTGGCATTCTTTGCCGGTAATGTGATCCGATACTTCCCTTGAAAAACTCAGTCCCAGCGCCAAATGATGCAGCTCGACATCCTGTGATTCTTGGCATCGCAAGGCGATGTTTTCGGCTCTGATTGGTCCAGCCGACGATTTACGCCCCTCATGCCACCGCTTCGATTGCGGAGACGTCTCCTATTGGATGGCATCACGTCATTTTTGTACCCTCCAGCCTGAATCGTCTCCTTTTGTAAGGAGTATACATAGCGCACCGCTCGTCGTCGCAAATGCTCCTGCGATTTTGAACGGAAAGTGGGTTTCCGTGTGACGTGGGCGCTGCTATATGTGTTTGGTGAATGATTGTCAGGTGAATAGAAGCTGGACTTAATAGATTCTCTTTTTGCTTGACTCGCGAAAAAGATTGGTCCGAGCGAGGTCGTGACTAGTTGAACAATCATGCGGGTAGCTATAAATCTGCTGCAATGACAAGCACAGCTTTCTCTATATACTTGAGGAGGATTGAATCTCAACGTAAAATAATGGGGGACTGCCACGGATTTACAATACAGTTCAGTAGCGTGGCTGCCGTCCGTCCCAAGTTATCATGAACACTGTTAAGTGTGGAGTGTTTTTTTTTTGTTCCCTGGAATGCTCCAGAGTAAACGATATGTTGGGAATCTGTTGACTGATACCGCCTAAAAAGGATAGGAACAACTTGAGGCGATGCGTTTAAATTCCAAAAACTGCCATCTTCGCATCTCATGTAGACAGCCGGACGTCATACACATGATGCCAGATAACTGGTCTCGAGACGATGCACGAACGCAATGGCAAAGGGTTGTGAGCAACGATTGCCCGTCGTTACACCTTTTATTTGTTCATGCATCGAAATAACGGATCTGACCGGGTCTCTGTTGAAAATGTGCTTTAACAAGGTTTTGTATTCGCCTAACCCTAATCCGGAGAGACACACCTTATTCAGATTTCTCTCGATGAGCCATATTATAGACTCCATCCCTTCTTTAATGGATATGCTACCGTACGCATTTGTATTGTCTGTGGTAACGGCGATGCTACCAAGGGGTATTTTTGTGGGAAAAAGTGATCATCACTCTATCCAGATACGCCTCTGTGTTAGACAGATGAGAGTGTATCAGTGCCATTATCTGAACGTGAATCTTACTCACAAACCACGATAATTTGTCAAAAGGTTCCCACATGCTGAGACTATGGGGCACAGCGGACGTTATCTTTGCGATTTTTTTGGCAGTCCGTATAATTCCACTGCACGACAGGAGTGAGGAAGCAGGGACAAGACGTTTTCTTTTGATGGCTTGTTGGATAAAGTTTGTTTGGTGACCTGGCATACTTCCGCCTCGGGACGTCTAGTAGGGTTAGGTTTACACGGAATGTTCTGGCAGGTTTACACGGAATGTTCTGGCAGGTTTACACGGAATGTTCTGGCACTCCGAAACGATTTTATCTACCTTCTCAAATGCACACGCCTACACTGGCTTTATGGAAGCCACTGCATCAGAATAATCTTAATTTTGCAGGACGCTTAGCAGGTAGCTAACCAAACAAAGAAAGCAATAACATTCATAAGCATAAGCGGCCCCAAGCGATGCATCTACTAGAAGGGAGGGGGAACAACTATCCTTTCGTATGACCTAATCTATCCCGAAATGTTGATTTCTCCTCGGGTTTCGGCAATTTTGTCGCAATATTTTCGAAAAACGAATATGTATATAACCAAATTTTTGTTTCAAAAACAAAATTACGGCAATATCCGTCGAAAAACGGGGGAAGGGATGTTGGCCCTTGGTTTTCCAGCGAAAGGGGAGCTGATGGACTGATGTCCCGCCGGCCCCCTGACCGCCCCTCGCCCCCGGAGCCGCCAGTGCTCGTGATAGATTCAGGCAATAGTGAGACATGAGGTTATCATTTCGTCCGAAATCATTATCAATTCTACTAAAGGACCATGGGATTGACTCCATTACTTCACCGTCTCGAAATCACCCGATCGACATTCATGACGTTTCCCAAATGTAGACTGTGTGTTTTCGGTCCAGAAAAGCCCACTTGTCCCATTTGCTCATGCTCCTCACGTCGATGAACGAAATACATAACCGCGAAATTACATCACCAATCCAAACAAATGCATGTACTGTTGGCCTTCGTGGTCACCACCACTCTCCGCCGCGACTCGCAACAACTTTTGCGGAATTTCGTCCTTGGCGCCCAACATCGATATACAGATCCTTCGTCCAGTTTAAGGCTGCTTTGTAATAAACACCTCGGAGAATCCATTAAGATGCAAACATGTCAGAAACTTAGGTGAGTATACCACTGCCAATGAAACTTGTTGTTGGAAGTTTGCTCCAGCAGGAAATATGGAACAAAACGATAAAGCCTACAAAATTTCTTCTCCATTTCAAAATGTCAAATTTTTCAGGCCATCTGCTCCGGAAAAATTCACACACCAGCACGTAGCGTGATTGGGGATGGTCACCGAAACCACCAATATCCAATAAGACCAGACCTCTAGCGAATAAGGTTACTACCGAACCAGCTTTCCGGTCCGAGGAAAGTTCAGAGACCTAACGAGTGTGCCCGCTGTCTGGTGGAAACAGCATGCACTGATGTGGAGACCGGAGCACGAGCTCGACCTTCCAACCTGCCGCGAATTTCTGCCGCCAGCCGACCTCCGCAGTGTTTCTGCCGCCAGCCGACCTGCCTCGAGTTTTTGCCGCGAGCCGAGCTCCGGCACATTTCTGCTGCCGGCGGCCACCACGGGCAGAGCTATGGCGAGTTTCTGTCGGCCGGCCGCCGCCATGTCCGCTGGCGCCGGCCGAAGGCGGCCGCCGGTCCAGAGCAGACGTCCGTCCCAGACATGAGCTCTGGAAATTTAATGAGCACACCGCATGACCAGCGGAGGGCGCAGCCAATTCTGCTGCGCTGGCGAGAGGAAACAAATGAGTCTGTGGGGGCAAGGCTGGGACCGATGCAGCTTATAATGGCGCTGCCGTGTCGCGAGGCCATTGGTGTTGTCTGTATCTATTTTATGGTGTTGTCACGGTCCTATTGATGTTAAGCACTAGCCAAAGATCCTTAGGTTTCCGTTTTTAATTATTCATTCAGTTCTGTTATCACGCGATGTCGACATTTCCGAGGGATTCGACGTGTCTCCTACTCTGGCGATTTTGAACTTGGTCGTTCCTCCTTTGTCGCCATCTGTCTCCGTTTGGGATGTTGCTGCTACGTCCAGAATGTTTGGTGTAGCTTACGGCTTTAATTTCTGACAAAGGCGCCTCATGTCGACGTTTCGAAAAATGCTGCCACTGCCGAGTTTTTGATGAATTACAAAGTGGGGATGCGAAAAAGTGACGGAGGCTATGTGGCGCGGAAGGAGCTCCGAAGTTTGCAGGAATGGATGATATTGAAAACCGCACATCATGAGAGCAGTTATAACTCCGCACAAAAAGTAAGTGAAAGTGGGGAAAGGTCCATAGGCATAGGCCCGCACTTCACTGTGCGGGTTTATAACTGCGAGACATATTTTCTCCATGCTTTTAATGCCTAGTGCATTATTCCCTTAATGTTTTGTCGCTTGACCGAGAAGATTAGCCCAACACCTGCCTGATACCTGTCGTTGTTGTTCCGCTTCAGTTAGTACCTATAGTTGTGTCCGTTCAAGGCCTCACCGCCCTTTGCTGTTCAAATACATGCCAGCAAATAGAGTTTTGGTCAAAGCAACAACAAACGGCTGTACCCCAGCTGACGCACACCTGTGCAATCTACCAAGCAACCGACGCTGGGTTTAATTTAAGCAATGTTATTCGGTGGCATAGTGAAAAATGGGCATTAGACACCAGCCAACTTCCACGGTGAGATTCACATGCCAGAACGTTCTCAAATCTCCCTGAAAACATGCGAAACAAAGAGGGAAATGACACTTAGGAGGACAGTGGCAGTCAACAAAACAGGAGAGCAGCTCGCAGTTCAAACCATGCCGAGATCCTGCCAAAGTCGGCCAGGCGGTGGCCGACTGGCAGGACCGAGATTCAGACCATCCGAGCCGTGGTCCTACCGCTGCCGGACGGGACACGGCCACACCGGCGGCCGCCATCAGCACTTGGTGATCTGGTAGAACACCCACGTCTCCATGAAGGACGGCACGTACGCGGTGGACTGCGTGCGTGTCGTCTTGTGAGGCAGGGCGTCCACCATGTTCTCGAACTCCTGGATGACGGCCGGGCTGTTGATGCCGATCACCTGGGGACAGAGCAAGGGGATGAGTTGCCCTGCAGAGTGACGATGTCGGAGAGTCGCATGTCGGATGTCGGAGGACGGGGCTGGGGAGGGCGGAGTCAACGGCACGATTTGAGAGGCCGAACTTATCCGTCGGCGTCGGGGAAACCATGTCCCAATGTGCACGGATCAAGCTCTCAATGATACAAAATACATTGAATTCAACTGGGATTGACGAAACTGACGAAATAACATTGATAATGCTGACTGATATCAGAACTAGAATTTATGCGTTAGTCTTCAAAATTTTTTGAATGGCACGAGAAAATGTTCTAGTCATATGAAAATTTGTGAACAAAATGGCAGTTTTATTTTCTTGGAGTATAACGCTTCAGATTTAGACACTCATTTGGCTGCTGAAAAAGACTGCGCAAACCATTTAGTGCATTTTTAACTTTTGAGCTGATTCCTCGCATATTTTGTCTCCACAACGGAAGGCATGTCCACACAATCACTAATTTACATTCTGTGACCGACTACATTCATCCGTTTTATGATCCTTCCGAAATGCAAAAAAATTATGCAGTGGTCTGGAAGATTTTGAAGCAAAAAAAATCATGAAAATCTTCCGGAAATCCTTTACAACTATTCATGGATGTCAGTTGGAAGGATTTTCCATGGTTCTGGATTTCCATCCTTTGGTTCAGTCAGGAAACTTTGCTGATTTGATTTCCGAAATGAGCGTGTTTTCGTCCTGTCTTGTGTTTTCTGTTCCACCAGTTTACTTAATTACCGCACGGTGCTCTCACTGTTTGAGTTTCATAAAACTGGGTGGAGTTAGTCTAAATGTGCTGCTTGATCCTCGTCAGAAGTTTGTCATGGGTCGTTTGATAACGGTATCAGCACAGTATCGCAGCAATATCAGTGTTAACATCAGTGCCGAAAATAGCGACTTGTAACGCTGTGAAACCACATTATATTCCGCCAAATTTCTGGTACCCCCATTCACGTGAGCTAATATAGTTCAACTGCGTATCGAGTTGTCTGGTACTTATGACACCGAACATATTATAAGAAATGAAACACTTTTTAACGTCGTACGAATTCATATCAATCATTTTTTAACTGCAAACGTGCATTTAGATATGCCAGCCTGATGATGCTGATACGTTGATAAGACGTCTCCATTTGGCGGCCGGCTGGAGGGAAACAAAATACACGAACTATACCGCTCAGTTATTATTAGACAGTCCTCTTTTCCCGAATAATAATCACTGGGGAAGAGGCGAAAGAGTCGTCCGCGGTCCAAGCGAAGATATTAACAATTGATTTCAGTGCTCAGATTTTACAGGTATTGCGTTGTTCTTACCAGACGCTCTCGCTAGCTTGCGGTGGGCCGCCGTTCTGCTATACACCGATTAAAAATGCCCCAATATTTGCAAAGTAGCTGTGTTCCAGCTACGGTTCATTTCAATTGGCTATTCCAGAACAGCACTTTTTGTGCAGATGCCTAATGGGAAGGGGACACTGATTTGTTTTTAGAATGTCTCAGAATGGGACGTGACCCTAGCAACTAGTGAAGGCAGTGTCTATGTAGGTTTGGAGCGCCACACGTTTCTTTTGATGATGAGAGGTCTTGCAATGGGACCCGGAACGCACTTTCTAGAATACCAAATTACCAATTCCGAGACGAACTGCGTTTTTCTGACACCCGGGCCTTCCAGTAGACACTCACGGTGGTCTTCGCCTATACAAAGAAGCATTTTACAACATATCATTAGTCACCTAACCCAACCTTACCTAACCGAACCTAATCTAACGTGACTGAACCAGTATCGGAACAAAGAATGCCATGGGCTCAGGACACTACACATGAAGGACATTGAATGCGCTGCATAAAGCGATGACAAAATATGGCGAAGTGAGGAGGAGTACACGTTTAACCCTATTCCCGGCAGGGGGGGGCGGAATCCGCCCTCCCCTCGGGTTTTTTGCTTGCCAATGCTAGGCTTTTTAACGCAGCTTCACGAAACTTGGTGACTTTTCCTAGCTATTCTTTCTACGCGCCGTGACAAAATTTCGAAATTCTATTTTGCTCAGGGGCGGAGCCAGGCAACGTTTTTGGGAGGCACCTCAGGTCATTTTTGGCCATGTTGAGGGTAAAAGGAAAATGTCTGCCAAAAACAGAGTTTTTAAGATAGAACTTAAAACTTTATATGAATATATAGCTAAATAGTTGAGCAATGTGCATATGTAATTTTGTTTATCTGAGATCACTTTACAAGGGCAGGTCAAGGTCAAAAGTCAAAATTTGTTTTTTCGCAATAATTTCGGCGCCGTTTTTTCAAATGCCAAACCCGGAATATATATGACGTAGAAAGATGCCCTCTACTTCTGTACCAAGTTTCAGCTTGATATCAGGTCGGGTCACGGAGCTATGACCTAAAATGTCAGTGCACGTACCCTATATCGGAAAAGCCAAAAAATGAATTTTTTGGAATAGAGTGAATTTAATCGATTAAAAACGTTTACAGATAATACTGAATGCACACGACATCATTCCAGGTGACCCCAAGGCCACTGGAGGTCATTTAAGGTTAAAGGTCACAAGTTGATCTGAAGAACGTGTGACCATGACAGTTCCCCCTTTTTTATGTCCCTGGCACCGCCTATGCTAACATTATACAAACATTGCAATGCAATTTGTACTTCTTTAGCATAACATGACTAGCAGAAGCTAAAAAAGTGTTTTGGCCTCTTTTGTTCATTCCATTATTAGAAAACTAGTCCCCCTATTTTTGAAACCCTGTGAACGCCCATGAATTTTCTCAAAATTTCAAATTTGCATACCCATGGTAAAAGCCCTATCCATAATCTCTCGATTGGTGCCAGTTTCATCGAAATCGGTCCATAAACAACGGAGTTATAAGAAGTCAAAAAGTACCCCCCATTTTGACATTTTTGCCCCCCTGTATCCACAAATTTCAAAATTTTGAAAATTTCTTTTTATCAAAAAGTAGTTCACGTCACGGCAAATCGATTGCCGTTTGTTGCGATGAAATCGGACAAGTAGTTCTCGAGATCTCAGGGGGGGGCCGAATCCGCCCCCCCCCCCCTGCCGGGAATCGGCCATACCGTCTAGCCCTCCGGGAATAGGGTTAAGGAATGTGACGTCAGTGACATGAACACACAAGTGCGGTCGGAACTTGTGTATTCCGACCGCACTTGATAACGTGATCAGCCGATCCGTTAAATCATCTGCAATCGTCACGGCACAACGCTCCTTGCAGAGGCAGAATCTGGGGAAAAACGATATCCGTTCGAAAAGCTTGCGGACTCGAGGTGGCCAAGGCAAACTGCGGACAATCTTAGTAACTGGGATGGGGAAATAACGGAAACTAGAACAAACTAGAGTTGATAACTGATACCCATGTGATATGACAGACGGTAGAGTTATAATTAGCCAGCGACACCACTGAAATAAAAGCAAAATAAATCGAATCACTTGGTGGCGTCCCCCGTTCACTGATTGACGCCTTCATACAGCACGCAGATTCTCAATCTACGACAACCACGTTCAGTGTTGATATCTGTGTCTGTTCTGTGAACTGAAAACTAATCCATATGCAAGATGGAGAAGCGAAAATCGACGAAAAAGATCACAAGCGTCAAGAATGCAAAACAAAACAATGATACTTACAAAACTAAGGGTGAAGAACATGAGACGCGCTGTGTACCGATGATGATACTTAATGGCATTGCTAATACCTTCTGTTCAAAACCAGGTTGGCCTATGTGGCTCATGCTTGACAGGGTTGGTTTTTCACTTGGTCAACATGAATTTCCGTTTTTTTTTTTACCGGTTTGCATCGGCAAAACCAATTAAAACTAGCAGAAAATGGCACAAATCATTGTACGCAAAACTGTGGTAGCTATAGATTCAGTACGAAGTTGTAGAGAAGATATAGTCGGAGCCTTCTCAGAATTCAACAAAAGCCTTGGTGCTAGTCATTATCTCAGGAATCTATGATCTGGTGTACCATTTTTTCCTATGATGGGTTTTCGGCCCATCAAAAGCGTGGGCGACTGACAACTTAGCCTGTAGCTTCAAAGCGATCCCTCCGGCGTCTAGGCAGTGCCGTCTAGGTCTCCGATGGGAGACGGGGGGGGGGGGGGGGGCGTAAGAGGCGGAATTGATTGCGGCCCTATTCACGAGCGCCACCTTCAACCACGCATCCATTCGAAGCAGCACTCAAGATCGTGCGAGGACGCCGTGGTATTGACAGTTGCTCGCTGTCAAAGGAAATCGAATGCAGACACAAGTAATGAGATGTAACTGGTAACGGTTGCGCCTCATAGCATTAAATCGTTAACTGATTCCATAAATAGGCCACAATGGGACGTTCAAGCAGAATCCAAGCCACCACGTGGCTTTGGGTTCCAAAATCTTAAAAGGACATGAATGTGAATGAAACCTTATATTGATATACATATATATACATGTATATATGTATACGTATTGTCAGCGCTTGCCAGTATCATATATATACATATACATATATATATTGCGGTGATATATATATATATATATATATATATATATATATATTGTCGGCGTTTGCCTGCATCATATATATACATATATATATATATATATTGCGGTGATAAATATATATATTACTGCAGGCAGGCAGTAATCTATATATACATTACTGTCTGCATTCGATTTCCTTTGATAGCGTGCAAGTGAATACGATGGCGTCCTCGCACGACCTTGAGTGCTGCTCCGAATGGATGCGTGATTGAAGGTGGCGCTCGTGAATAGGGCCGCAATCAATTCCGCCTCTTACGCCCCCCCCCCCCCGTCTCCCACCGGAGATCTAGACGGCACTGCCTATACGCCGGAGGGATCGCTTTGAAGCTACAGGCTGAGAGGCATCATTACTGGGAGCTGTCATGGGAAAGAATCGTAGGTCAGATCACAGATTCCTGAGATATTAACTGGGACCAAGAGGCATTTTCTTTTTCTTGACTTCTGAGAAGGCTCCGATTCATCAGCGTAGCCAGGGTTCCTAGGGGTCCTGGGACCCCCGCAATTTTTCGAGGGTCCCTTGGCATTGGCCTAAAGGTGCCCCCTGACCTGGAAAGACAAATCAGCTCCTCCGCAAAGGGCATCCAGACCCCAGGCAAAGACCCCTCTACCAGACAGCGGGATGCTCTCTGACCAGAAAAGGTGAGTACGTCGGCACGTACCTATTCAAAAGACGAGTACCGGAAAGGGTGCTCGTCTGCAAGGGAGCCGCCAGGCAGGAAAGGTCCTCCTGCAATGGGATCGTGTCAATGTGTCGTGAAGGGCCCACGAAGGGCCCCCTGGCATTTGCCTAAAGGAGTCCCCTGGTTGGGAAAGGCAATTCCACTCCACCGCAAAGGGCCCCCTACCCCAGGCAAAGACTCCTCTGGCAGGTATCAGGATGTACCCTGAAAGGTGACCCTGGGGAAGGTAAGTGGACCCTCCGGCATATACTTGCCAAAAGGCATAAGCGAGGACAGGAAAGGATGTTCTGCAAAGGAGCCGCCAGCCAGCAAAGGTCCCCCAGTGTCATGGATGGTGTAGGTGTGTCGGGACGAGAGCTCCAGTGGCGTAACGGAAGCCAAGGGACCTAGGAGTCGTATTATCCCAACTCTAGAAATTCTTGGGAGGGAAAGGGAATCCCCTGGGTCGGGACCCTGGCATGTCCTAAAGAGCCCCAATGTCCAATGACCTCAAAAAGTCAATGAGGATTGGGGCCTTTCCAAGATACCTTTCCTGCAGGCAACTCCTGGCAGGAAAGGTATCTGCCCTGGAATGGCTGCCGGACGCCAGAGCTGGACATCGCTCCGGGGTAAATAGGCGATCATCAAAACATGCAATGGAAATGTAGGCAGGTTGGCGCCTGGCAGGCTGCCTGACAATTAAGATCCAGAAGAAGTGTGAGATCTACCCTTAATGGGGCTCCAGTGGCCAGAGCAGTAAATATAAATTACCCAGGACAGCTTTCTCAATAGAAAGCTAGGTTATTATGGGAAAAAAAACAGGTTTTTAGGAAGTGTAACTAGTGTTCTGACCATGGACAGGGACTTCATTTTAAATGCTTTTGAGAGGGTGCGCGCACCTCCCCTCAATGCTCATTTTAGCCCCCCGAAATGATGATTTCGGCCTCCCCAATCCTGAAATGGGGCCCACATTGGTATGCCTGGACCCAAGGTTGAAATGACATTTAAATTTGATGAAACATTCTGCAACTTTCAGACAACGGTACCAGTCAGTAACCAATTCCAAGTTACGGAAAGATTTCCTCGTCTGGTTAAGAGAATCCCCTCCTGAAAGTCTGGGATTTCTAAAAAGAGTAAGGGCACCCTAAATAGCTCGAGAGCCCAACAGCGTATTCCATGGACCTTCTAAATGAATTCAAGGGGATCCTGTAAAAGTCCAGTGGGCTCTACTCTGGTCCTAGCGGCCCTCCTTTAACATTCTTGGGGATACCCTCGAACAATCAGGAGAGGATTTTTAAGTCAACGAGGAAATGACTGAGGGGACCTGAGAAAATGTTTGAGAGGCCTTCTGAAAATACCAAGAGCTCTGTCAAAAACTCGAAGGACCCTAAAAAAACTCTCCTTGGCCCTTTGAGTGAATTGAAGGAATGACCATCTCGCAGGCCTCAGAGTGTCCCTTTGAATTCAGCTCGAGGACACGTTGGTTTTTTGCGACGCCCCCAAATTATGAAATGCTCCGAACATTCAAAAAAGGAGTTTTGAACCCGACGAAACATTCTTTGAGAGGCCCTCTGAAAATGTCAAGGGGCCTGTCGAAACGCTTGAAGGCCATCAAAATTCCAAAGGGCCTTTAGACTAGTTGAAGGAGGGGCCCTCTCTAAGGCATACAGAATTCCTTTTGAAACAAAATTGTTTGAAGTTTCTTGCAAGGAAACCCTTGAATTCATTTCCAGGGTCTTGATATTTTAACCCGCGCACGACCGTCAGTCCGTTTCGAACATGGCGACTGGGGGGGGGCAGTTGACTGCCCCCCTCTAACTCAAGAACGGTTGGTCGCACGATAAAAATAAGCATACCGTTGGAAAGCCTGTGACAAGCAGTGCTCGAAACTAGTCTCATTTTTTTGTTTTAGATAATATGTAAACAATTTACGCCCCATATATGTTTTCTCATAGCCAACGGCATGAGACCGAGAAATGGCCTGAATCTCAAGGGCTGTGACTAATAACACATAGGTAAAGGCACCAGCACCAGCGCACAAGTAAAGGTCCGCGGATGCCGATACACGTCTAATTTCCCCAGATTTCTTCAATATATACGCTGAAACGTTGAGTTAAAGACACGGTAATTCTCCCGCCGACTGTCGGTGTGCGCCGCTGCCATATGCGGTACCGAATTGACGAGGAACTAATTTTACCGTTCCTTTATTTTCACGAAAAAAGACGATCTATAGATATTTTTTTGACCTTTGTGATTCTTGTGATGGTTTCTCATGCTTAAATTTTGGAAAAATTGATTAGTTAGTTAGTTATATTGGAAAAATTGAACAGTCTAGAAAGTTGGCGGAGCTTTATTCGCGAGAGCCTGTTTATTTGCAAAAGATGCTGCTTTTTCAAACTTTTTGAGGCTCCTGATATTAATTACGTCTGCGCAAGCTAGTTCTGCCATTTTCTACCCATTCTCCGTAATTTATCGTCGATTTTGACGGTGGTACATTTTGGCTGACTACAGTAATTCGTGACCTGACCTCAGGTCAATGGCTGGAAGTCACTGGTACTTTGCCCAATGACGGTAACTAGATGTCTGCTTCACTCCACACTAAAAATGTTATGGAATATTCCGTGAATTTCCGAAAAAACCGGCGACATGTCTTAAAAATGGGCTTGACCTTAAGTCAATGACCCGGAAAATTCCGAAAAATCTGAGATAGCAGATTTGTTGCATCTATCACGATCACTAATACCTGAAAGTATTATTGAGATATCCTGTTTTGCGAAGAAGTTACAGGGCGCTGAACTTTTTTTGACATAGGTCCGTTTGACCTGACCTAGGTCAGGCACCTGACGTGACCTGTGGTCAAAATTTTAACACGAGATGTAAAATTGATGGGGAAAAAGGTACACAAAGTTTCGTGACTCTGTGTTTGTTGGTTCTCTCGCAATCCTAGAAAAACCTCAGGGGGGCAGTCAACTGCCCCCCCCCCACCAGTCGGGGACGGGTTAAGAGGGCATTTCAGGCATAGAAAGGATACACCGGACAAGGAAACGCTTAACCCTGTTCCCGGAGGGCTAGACGGTATGTCCGATTCCCGGCAGTGGGGGGGGGGGGGATTTGGCCCTCCTAAGATCACGAGAAACGGCAATCGATTTGCCATGACGAAAACTACATTCTTATGAAAAGAAGTTTTCGAAATTTTGAGAGGGGCAGATACCGGCGGCAAAAAATTCAAATTAGGGTGTATTTTTAACCTGTTATAACTCTGATGTTTATAGCCCGATTTCAATGAAATTGGCATGAATCGAGAGATTATGGATGTGACTTTTACCATAGGTTTATACATTCGAAATTTTGAGAAAATTCATAGGTGTTAACAGAGTTTCAAAAACAGATGGAATAGTTTTTTCAAAAACTGAGTTTTCAAGGAAGTCAAAAACACTTTTTTAGCTTCTACTGGCCATGTCATGCTGAAATAGCACAAATCGTATTACAATGCTTTTATAATGTTAGCATAGGCGGTACCAGGGGCATGAAAACGGATGAACTACCATGGTCACATGTTCTTCAGCTCAGCTTAAGACATTAAACGACCTCCATTGACCTTAGAGTCACTTGGAATGATCTTGTGTTCAATTCATATTATTTGAAAACGTTTCCAGTCATTTGAATTCACACTTCTAAAATTCCATTTTACGGCTGTTGTGATATGGGGTGCGCGCACTGATATTCCAGGCCATAGCTCCGTCATCCCCTGATATCAAGTTGAAACTTGGTGCACAAGTGGAAGGCATTTTTCTACGTGATATATATTCCGGGTTTGTCATTTGAAAAAACTGCGCCAAAAGTTGTGATATAAAACCAAATTTTGGCTTGTGGACCTTGATCCCACCTTGTAAAGTGGCCTCAGACGAACAAAACCGTATTTATACGTTGCCAAACAATTTACCTATACATCCATATGAAATTTTACGTTCTATCTTAAAACGTTATTTTTGACAGTCATTTTCCTTTTACCCTCAACAGGGCCAAAAATAACCTTCGGTGCCTACCAAAAACGTTACCTGGCTCTGCCCCTGAGCAAAACAGAATTACAAAATTTTTGACAATACGTAAAAAAAATGGTTAGGAAAGTCATCAAGTTTTTCGAAGCTGCTTCAAAAACCCTGGAATTGGCAGACGAAAACCCGAGGGGGGCGGATTCAGCCTCCTTGCAGGAAATAGGGTTAAGACCCTTTTGAAAATATCAAGGACTCCTCGGAAAGAGCGACAGCCCCACAGGAAAACTCTGAGGGCCCTTTAGATTAATCCAAGCGGTGGCCCCCTAGAATCTAAGGGACCGTCATTGAATTCGAGGGCTCATTGGAGTTTTTGTGCGGCCCTAAAACATTTGAGAGGCCCATTGGTATTTCGAAGGGTCTCTGAAACATTTAGGAGGGGAGTTTTGAATCGGATGAGGAAATGTCTGAGGCGTCCTTCAAAAACATTAACCCTATTCCCGGCAGGGGGGGGGGCTGAATCCGCCCCCCTCGGGTTTTTTGCTTGCCAATTCCAGGCTTTTTAACGCAGCTTCACGAAACGTGGTGACTTTTCCTAGCTATTCTTTCTACGTGCTGTGACAAAATTTCACAATGCTACTTTGCTCAGGAGCGGAGCAAGGCAACGTCTTTGGGAGGCACCTCAGGCCATTTTTGGCCATGTTGAGGGTAAAAGAAAAATGTCTGCGAAAAACAGAGGTTTTAAGATGGAACTTAAAACTTTATATGGATCTATAGCTACACAGTTGAGGAATGTGCATACAAAATTTTGTTTATCTGAGGTCACTTTAAAAGGTCAGGTCAAGGTCAAATGTCAAAATTTCTTTTTTTGCAATAATTTCGGCGCCGTTTTTTCAAATGTCAAACCCGGAATATATATGACGTAGAAGGGTGCCCTCTACTTGTGCACCAAGTTTCAGCTTGACATCAGGTTGGGTCACGGAGCTATGACCTAAAATGTCAGTGCGCGTGCCCTATATCGCAATAGCCATAAAATGAATTTTTTGGAAAGAGTGAATTCAAATGATTGAAAACGTTTACAGATAATATCAAATACACGTGAGATCATTCCAGGTGACCCCAAGGTCACTGGAGGTCATTTTAGGTTAAAGGTCACAAGTTGATCTGAAGAACGTGTGACCATGACAATTCCCCCTTTTTCATGTCCCTGACACGGCCTATGCTAACATTATACAAACATTGTAATGCGATTTTTACTTCTTTAGCATAGCATGACTAACAGAAGCCAAAAAAGTGTTTTTACCTTTTTTGTTCTTTCAGTTGTTAGAAAACTGATCCTCCTATTTTTGAAACCCTGTGAACGCCCATGAATTTTTACAAAATTTCAGATTTGTGGACCCATGGTAAAAGCCCTATCCATAATCTCTCGATTCATGCCAGTTTCATTAAAATCAGTCGATAAACAACGGAGTTATAAGAAGTCCAAAAGTCCCCCGATTTTGACATTTTGCCCCCCCCCCTGTATCCACAAATTTCAAAATTTTGAAAATTTCTTTTCATAAAAATGTAGTCCACGTAACGGCAAATCGATTGCCGTTTGTTGCGATAAAATCGGACGAGTAGTTCTCGAGATCTCAGGGGGGAGGGGCCGAAGCCGTCCCCCCCTGCCGGGAATCGACCATACCGTCTAGCCCTCCGGGAATAGGGTTAAGGGGCTCCTCAAAAGGCCTGAGGTTCTACACAAACTCGATGGATCCTTAAAGAAAAGAAGGGACCTCAGTGGCGATCTAAGGCCCTTCCTTAAATTTATTCGAAATGCCCTTGATATTTTCAGAGACACCTCATATATTTTGGAAAGGATGAACTGAACGAGTATATGTTTCGTGGTCCCTCTGAAAATATAAAGGGCACCCCTAAAACGTTTAGAGGCCCACAAAAACTCTAATGAACACTTTATATAAATTCAAGGAGAGCCACTCCCGAAAGCCTATCTGAAACCACCTAGACGACCAACTGAAATGTTTGTGGACCACTTAAACCTTTAAGAGAACCTTCAGTACCTTCAGGGGGCCTGGATTCAAAAACGTAGTTTTAAGCCGGACAAGGAAATGTTTGCGGACCCTCCTTAAGATACCAAAGGACTTCTCAAAAAGTTTGCGGGTTCCACGAAAAACTCCAATGAGCCCTCGAGATGAATTCAACAAGGATTCTTAAGACCACGGGGAACGCCCCGTCTTGAACTTATCTAGAGGGTCCATTAGAGATTTTGTGGGCCTTTAACTCTCTGAGTCGGCCCTTGATCATCGTCTTTACAGAGTAATTGTTAACAATACCCTAGCGTGGTTGAACAATTTAAGGGGTTTTCTGAAAACATCAGGGGGCCCTCTCCTTGATGGTATCACAACTCTAATGACGCTTTGGGTAAAGGTGATATAAATATATATATATGTATATACATATATATGTATATATACACATATATTAACACAGAACAACACCACCATGAACGCCTGACTCGTCGCACCGTTACCTCGAACATAAAGATCCTGGCGAGAGCAACGGATAAACGGCGCCTAGCGGTCCTCGAGGCCATATTCATTCGGGATATGGACCCACTAATTAACCGCCAGGTTGCAGTTGTATGAAGGGCAGTCACTAAGGTCTAAGCTATGAATATGTAAAAAGGTGTTGTACTGATCTTTCCTGTATTGCTTCAGCGCTACTTGTCCAAGTTTAATTATGTGTGCGAACCAGAAGATCTATGTGTACTAACCGTGTGCTTTGTTTTTCAAATTTAAACCACATGTCGTTGACCCCATACTTATGTCTGAAGATGTCCCATGTGTAAACGAAACGCTAGATCGATAACAAAAGATGATTTTTCGTTTGTTCTTTATATTATAGTAAACAATGGCAACGTTCCTAATGAACATTCATTGAAAACGAATCGACTTATACGAACAATCGAAGCCACATCGAAAGAGATCATCAATGCTAAGTTCGCTGTGGTTTTTAACAAACAATGTATCCGTAATTATCTGGTTCCTAGCATTACTTCTATATATATATATATATATATATATATATATATATATATATATATATATATATATATATATATATAAGTAAAGCTAGGAACCAGATAGTTACGGATACATTATATATACATTATATATACATTACATGATATATACATTACGTTACATTAGTATACATTATATATATGTCTGTTTTCATATATATATGTATATATATATATATATATATATATATATATACATATATAGGGTTGGCTTTTCGCCTAGTCGGCATAAATTTCTGCTTTTTGCCACTTTGCATCGGTTGAAACCAATCAAAACCAGCAGACAATGTCACGAATCGATGTAAGGAAAACCGTGGTAGCTATAAATTCAGTACGAAGGTGTAAAGAAGATATAATCGGAGCAGTGGCGTAGCCAGGATTTTTTCGGAAGGCCCTAGAGGATGAGGGGGCCTCCAACACTGAGAGCCCCGTGAACACTACAGGTGCCCCATGGTCAGGGATGTCGTTTTGTGTAAATGATTTGGGGGAGGGGGCAGATCGAGGGGCATCACAACGTAACCTTCTCCAAATGTGAGTTTCTCAGCGGATTTAGAGCACTTTGTTTTGACCCACAGAAGCTGGTCTAAAGATTTACGGAAGATTTTGTCTGTTTTCATATATATATATATATATATATATATATATATATATATATATGAAAACAGACATATATAATATGCATACTAATGTAATGTAATGTATATATAATGTATCCGTAATTATCTGGTTCCTAGCTTTACTTATATATATATATATATATATATATATATATATATATATATATATATATATATATATATATATATGAAAACAGACAAAATCTTCCGTAAATCTTAAGACCAGCTTCTGTGGGTCAAAACAAAATGCTCTAAATCCGCTGAGAAACTCACATTTGGAGAAGGTTACGTTGTGATGCCCCTCGATCCGCCCCCTCCCCCAAATCATTTACACAAAACGACATCCCTGACCATGGGGCACCTGTAGTGTTCACGGGGCTCTCAGTGTTGGAGGCCCCTTATCCTCTAGGGCCTCCCGAAAAAATCCTGGCTACGCCACTGCTCCGATTATATCTTCTTTACAACTTCGTACTGAATTTATAGCTACCACGGTTTTCCTTACATCGATTCGTGACATTGTCTGCTGGTTTCGATTGGTTTTAACCGATGCAAAGTGGCAAAAAGCAGAAATTAATGACAACCAGGTGAAAAGCCAACCCTGTCAAGCATCAGTCACATAGGCCAACCTGATTTTGAACAGCATGTACTAGCAGTGCCACCTAAACAAGGTTCACCATCAGCACACTGTACGTTTCGTGTTCTTCACCATTACCTTTGTGAACATATTTGTTTTTTGCATGCTTGACGCTTGTGATCACCTTTGTCGATTTTCGTGCCTCCATCCTGCATACGGATTAGTTTTCAGTTCACACAAAAGAAACATTTATCAGTACTGAACTTGGCTGTCGTAGATTGAGAACCTGTGCGTTGCGTCAGGGAGTCAATCGATGGACGGGGACGCGACCAAGTAATTTCATTTCTTTTGCTAGTGTTGTAGTGGAGTCACTGACTAGCTATACTCTACGTCCTCTCATAAAATATGGGCATCGAGTGCAAACTGTTTAGTTTGTGCCAGCTTCTGCTGCTCCTTCCCCCCTTGTCCACATACTCCACAGTGTACTTTGACCACCTTGAGTCCGCAAGCTTTCCGAATGAACATCATTTTTCCCAGGTTCTGCCTATATATATATATATATATATATATATGCAGAATCTTGGAAAAATGATGTTCATTCGAGAAGCGACATGACATAAATTGACCTATAAGGTCGTCCGGAGGTGCCAAATGGAGGCCATTAGCATGTTCGTGCTACTTGGAACTTGAAACTACGAAATGCTGGAATATTACATGTGTTCTGTAATTGGGACTACTTCACTTTTTTTCTTGTGCTCAAAGTTCCCTTTAAATGCTCCTTTCCGTGTCAGACGGGCCAGAAAACATGCACTGCGTGACCCGTTGTCACGGACGTCGAGTTTGACCCAGGCCTTTGATGTCCTTGGGTGAAGTGTGACTTAGAATATGAGACCAAACTGCAAGAGACATATTGGCCATGCAAACTTCATTCTCGGCCCAATTTTCATTGCGATTAGGCAATTCTGGAGAAAAGGATGCACTTTTGGGTGTCTGACCTGGTATGTGGCGTCATCAATGATCTAAAAGTAAAAAATATGTCACAGAGGACCGCACAGTTTGGCGCAATTCACCTCCGTTCGAATACCCAAATCGGGCGATTGGTCCTCGAGACAGATGGGGGCGTTAACCCCCTATCCCGTCAATGGAAGGTGGCGAAATATCTCAGTGCCGTATTAATCGGACAAGTAACAATATGTAAGATTCAGTTCTTTAAGGGCGTCCGCTTTTATTCATTTTTGGACTTAATTTTTATCCAACTCGTGGTGTTGACGTGCCAGCAAGATATCTCGACTATCAAAATCATACACCGTGCACAGTAAAAATTAGCCATGAAATACACAAAAAATGAATATTCTCGCGGAATACTCTCTCCATGATATCCGTCAACGTATCCATAGTCCATGTTATGCGTATGCTTGCCAATATGTTTAGTTAGCATGGCCTATTTGAAACTTCTGCGCAGTAAAATTTAAAAGGACTGACGTCCAGCGCCATCTAGATTTACCTCCTCATTCGTCGTGCGGCAAGTGGCGTCTGCTTAACTACCCCCCACGCTCAACGCACCACCCAGTTAATGTTAGAATCGTGAGGTCCGGAGTGCCCGTGCTAAGTTTTCTGACACTTTCTCTCTCACTAGTGACGAAGTTTGGGGCAAATTAATCTGAATACGTCTGCCATTAAGTTCTAAATTGTCTGAGGAAATTTACCTGCCCGTCGACTGGGACCGACTCGAAAAAAGTCCCAATTTCTGGTCAGCGTAGTACCGGTGCGCCAATACAATACAGAACTCCAGAGTCAAACATGCTTGCCGTCGTCATTTCTCCGAGTTCGTGTGAAGACATGAAAAAACTTGAAGCACTTTTGCAATATTTAATGCCAGTTTTGTTAAATCTGGTAGGTATAATATCCTGAGAGGCAGCATTGGTGAATGGTGCTTTTCGGCCACCGATGTGCCTCAAGAAGCCAAAAGACACGTCTCCGGTCCTGACACGTCTACAGCCACGTTTCTGTGAACACCGCAGAGGGCCGTCACACAGCTGACGCCCGCACGAAAGACTGCCCTAATGCCTAACGCCTGTCTACCATTGCCGAGATCCGCCCGACTGTCTGCATTCGATCCACGTCCAACTGCCCGTCACTACTCTGACGGCGAACACGAGGGTAAATGGGAAACAACGTAACGCCAGCATCCGCGCTAACAGCGTGCAAACTCTGAGATCAGCCGCCTCCTTGAACGTAGCCGACGCCACACCGGGAGTTGATTCTCCACCAGAAACAACGGAACTGGGCAACTCCCCAGAGTAAAACTTTGGCAGACCGAAAACAAAGCAATTTGGCCACTACACCTCATCCTCAGACGGGTGGAGGCTCTCTTGCATATTTCTCTGCCCAAAGTTTTGTAACGGGAAGACGGGATCAACATGTTTCTTCTCGGCGTGCATCAAGGCATCAGACGCAGCGAGACGGATGGTACCGGGGGTGGGATAAGTCGCCAGAGGATAACATGGTCTGGTGTCGCTTGGTCCGCATGTGACGGTGTACGAAGTGGTGGTCCTGCCTGCTGCGATCCTTTCTCCTCGACGCTGGCCGCGAATAAAGCGGATACACAGACACGAACTGACGAGCCGTGCTCGATTTCGACCCCAGTCAGGCGCCCCCAGTGATTATAGATTGAGGAAATGAAATAAAGCTGGCACACGAGTGAAGAAAACAGCTCATGCTACGACCTTATTTATTCGTTTTTTATTAATTAATCATTACTTTACTTTTTACTTCGTTTTTTATTGTTTTCCTTTTTTATATAATACAGATATATGTTATAATAGTTTATATTTTGTCGGCTTCTGTTGGACGGAATTATGCCTTGTAAATCTGCGTAGGTGGTGTTTGTAAATGTGCTAGAACCGATAAATTGCACCAATACGTACGGATAAAGTGGATGGGACAAAATGGACTTACTGAATAAGCAGCTAGAGCGTGATGGACACTGGTCTGTATTTCAGCCATTTTTCGCTTTGTCCGACGAAGAAATGCTCCAATTTTCCATCTATAGTTTTCCAAGTCGCATTTATAATGTCGAAAAGCTACATGACGTGCACTGAAAATGATCACCAAAGAGAAAGACAGCACATAAATCAGACAAAGACCCTAACCTTGTGTCCCAAAGCGCTGGCAGAAGACCTGCCGGAGAGTGCATCAGCCATTCACTGTCTACTTTAGATGGAGTTAACTTGAGCTTTGATCGGGGCAAACCGATCCATGTTCAGTTGGGTCCATTAAAAGCAGCGACGGCCGGGCTCGCCGCAGCGGGTCACCGTGCACTGGCGGCCGTGCGGTCTAAAGGGCGCGGCGCCCCGGGGCCTGCACGTTACGTACGCCTTCCGCCGGCCAGTCGGTGCCGGTCTGAGCGGCCGTCCGCCGCCGCGGCCAGGCGCGGTAAATCTATCGACACCCGGAAATAGAGGTCAGCGCGGCCCAGGAGGCACCACTGCCCAGCCTACCCGTCACAGAGGACCCGGCTCCGGCCCAGCCTGCCCCGTCACAGAGGACCCGGCTCCGGCCCAGCCTGCTCTGTCACAGAGGACCCGGCTCCGGCCCAGCCTGCTCTGTCAAAGAGGACCCGGCTCCGGCCCAGCCTGCCCGTCACAGAGGACCCGGCTCCGGTCCGGCCTGCTCTGTCACAGAGGACCCGGCTCCGGCCATGCTGCCGGTTTCTGCGCATCACTTTATAATTTCTTGTTGGATCAAAATTCGTTCGGCTTGGTGTTAATTCTTTTTTTGCGTTGATGATTCGCAAACGCTGACGTAAATATGCCAACGCAAAAATGCAACTTCCGGACAGGGTGCATCAGCAACGTCTTTTCAACTGAGACTGTTATGAACTCTGCTTCTTATGTTTGTCCATAAAACACCCACGCATTGGACTCTGCAGGCACGCTAAAGCTCATTTTAAACCACACACCCAAACACAGAGGGACAAAACACCGATCAAACTGCCAAACACGTGGAAGGTAACTCATAACTCAACTTGGCACTTAAAAATTGCGTTCAGAGCGGCGCGCTCGCTAAAACTAATTTAAAACGTGCAACCGCGGCAAAGGCCCCCATGATTAAGAATGATGGCCGTTTTGCTCTGTGGCCACAAACTGCCACTCGGATGCAGACGCAACAGTATACTGCATTACGAAAGGCGTAATCCAGATCGATGGGAAAGGTTTTGCAAAGCACCGTCCGGAATCAATCTCGTCCAATTTCGGAAGGCTGCCACAATCACACGGTTCAAACAATGGAAACGAGCCACAAAACAGTTCGGGCAGTGGATACGGACGCTGTGTACCTCAGGCCACGGCTCAGATCCTAAACATAGATCAATACAACGGCTCTGAATACAGACCATAAAACTGCTCAGACTCTGGGCAAACGTCGCTCCAAGGCTCAGGGTATGAACACATACAACAACACGGCTCGACCTCTGCTTGGCTCAGGCCTGCCAACTTGCGTTAAAATAGTTGTCTTTTAAAACATTTTAATATCCAAGAAGTCAGAGCAGTCTTCGAATAACTAACATTTTAACGGTGGCCCGATTAGCCTGAATTCACCTCAGCAATCACAGCATGTAATGATGCAGCGTCATAGCGCAGGCTGCTATGGCTTATGCGGGACTGCATAGCACAGGGCCGACAGCAAGGGCAACCAACGTAAAGCAAATGAAAGCATTTGTGTAAACAAATAGCATGAATGCAGAAAAGCTGAGCATTACAGACCAGCGTGCTTCACGTCAGCTGCCAACAAAAGACAAAAAGACGAGGGAATAGATGACAAACAGCACATTCGTTTACATCCATGCCAAAGACAAATGAAAGCTCACAGTAAAGGTTGACCAATTCATTTCATTCATTGCATTCAACGTTTTCAGCTTGGTACCGAATTATTCATAACGTTTCTAATTTTATGTCATAGAAGATGTCATAGATGACAATAAAGTGACCATTGTTTATTCGAAATACGTCCCCCAAGACGGACTTCTGCCATGTCGTCAGTAAATAGCATCTTCGTTTTACCAGCCGTGATCACAGTTACACTCCGTGGTGAATGTCGAACGGAAACCAGTGAAGAAGAGGTGCAGGAAGCGTAAACAACATGATTCAGTCCAGAAACTATCGTGTCGAGACGTGTGTTGGATTAAACCAGGCCCATTCAACTGCGGTCCTCGATATTACAACTGGAGGTGAGAACCTAATACGATTTCCTTCAGCAAGGAATGTAGTGCGTCACTTATGCCAGGCATAACACTAAGTCTGGTACAACCACAGCTAAAAAGTACCACTCTGAATCCTGCTTAGGATACCTCTAAATAATGTCGTTGACGTTGCCCGGCAAGACATCGTCTTTAGAATGTATGTCGTATTCCTCATGGCAACTCCACAATGATTTTACACAAGCGCCTCCCAGAGGTTAGGAGCCTCTATCGTTCCGTCTGAGACAGCATTCCCAAACCCGGTGACCAGCCACGGCCGGCCAGGACCGCTCCAGGGACAGAGCCGGCCGCGCCTCTGAGCCGCGATGGAAGTGCAGGCGGCGCGGCGGATAGCGGGGCAGTTCGTTCCTTGGGCTGCAAGGGATTCTTCTAACACATTCGTTGGTGACCGGCGATTAGCCCTATTTACACGCGGGGATAGATTTGCAGCCACACCACACACACACACACATCCATGGTTTTGCCGGCGCCAAAGCCGAACCGTGAAGGTTATGACGATGAAATTTGGTTGTTTTATTCACACATTCACACATCCACACACACACACGCCGGAATTTTACGGGTAGATCCCTACATGGACCAGTAACGGCTCCTGACAGGTCATTCTACCGTCGTTTCAAAGGCGCTCTGACTTGTTTGGTTGTCGGTGCCCTAAGGCTATGCCTGGCTACGCTATGATTTCATTTCATGCCATTTAACTGATTTGTTTAATTTAATTTAATTTAATCTGACTGATTTCAATAAGTGATCATCCACTCGGTCTGTAAACTGGTTGTTGACTGCCCAGTACGGATGTTAAGTATATCATAGGTGTAATGGAACTCTATACAAGGCATGGTTTGGTGGGTAAGAAATTTCACAGGTCATGAAACTATTACGGACACATTTTGAACAAGAGACATTATCATGGATTAAGGGCGAAGCCAGGTGCAGAAATCTGGGAGGCTCTGGCATCGATGCACACGTGAGAATGGCTCGCATAATCTGTTGTAACTCGATGTCATTTTTGCTCGCATATACGACAGATGCGTCTACATGCAATGGCAGGGGCGGTTTCAGGATAGATAAAGAGAGAAATAGGATTGCAAGAACGGCAATCTAGTTATCTTAACTACACCACTGACACTTCTAACACACTTCAATGTGAGTCCTGCCTTAGTTTCCAGCATGCCTTAGTTTCCGCCGTTGATCTATCAGACAGTTTGCAACCATCATCTTACGCAATGGTACTGAAATTGGCCCACTCACTCCAGTAAACCTCAGTGACGAAAAAAACAAAGTTTGCCATTAACCAACTCTACGTTCGACATCCTGGATCCGTTATTCTTAGAAAACTGGCACACATACCTAGAGGCTGCATAAACGCATAACAGATCTCATCGTAGAGTCAAAGGAAGCAATCAAAGCAATGTATGCAAAGGGACGAAAATCGGCCGCTTACCCTTTTTCTCGCTCTCCTGAAGGCGCCATCGATGTTTTCATTCCCGTCACTTTTGACCCATCTGAAAACCTCGCCCGGATCGCAAGGTTCTGTTTAACGTTTGTCGCTGTCCTCTTCGTAGATCGGCAAATTTGGCGGGGGGACCGGCCTCCGCGTGACTTTCAAGCGAAGTTCCTCACGTGGAAATACGGCCTATTATGATAGAAGAAACACCATCATCTATATTTAGCTGTGGAAATGCACAATTGATTCATTACCAGAAGCATATTTCATTTCAGTTCGCGCCGAATAAAAGCCTTCAGAATAAGGATGCCTCTGACTTGGTCAGACCACTCGGCATCAGACCGGTCGATGCATAGGGTGATCATCATGGAAAAGGTCGTGTTTCCATAGCAAAGGAGATGAACACTGACATTGGTTACAGTTTAGAATAGTGGTCCGATACGCTGAGTAACTTCTCCACGCAATAGCAATGACTTACGTACTGAAACCCAGTCACGCAGTGACCCTGTCCGAAATGTGAAAAGTTAGGTATACCTCGGCGCCGCCTCGTAAATCCTGCGGATTGCAGTTTTCACCCATCTGTTATATAAGCACTACTATACGTCAAAGCAAAATTTTCATCGTGACCGTGCATAAACCTCCAACAATCCTACTATAATTCTCACGAGGACCGAGGATGACATTTCACCAGATGGCGTGAGGCTTCTCAGGTGGATACACAGAGCTTTGACACGGCGAGATGATGACGTCCGGTGCCTAACGCGTCAGGGCTACAGCGGCATGGGTCGATCCCAGTACAACCCACACCGCACACACTGCGCCAGCAGCCAACGTGGAGAATTTCGCCGCGGAGCGAACGTACTGTGACCAGCTGCACTTTTAGCCAGTAAAAAAGCTATCTAAAAAGATAAAAGAGCTATGTAAAATATTAAAAAGAGTGCACCACCTCATCGACTTTTCATGAATAGACACAATCGTCTGAGAATGTCTCAAGTGACGTATTTAGGTTTCATCGTTATTAAAATGAAAGACTTGCGTCTCTTTCTGCTTGTACTGCTGCAGCACTGCGTTCTGGGCAAAGGCTGATCACGCTTGTTTTCTGGCTTCTTTTTCGACGCATCAGTCGGGATTGACCATTAGTGTCGTTGTCGGAAGCCGACTAGTCTTGTGTCAAGTTGTGCGTCTCGTCAGGCGTCACTCGATCCTCGGCTGATCACGCTCTGACCTCGTGCGCACCTCGCCGCCCCGACCTCACCGCCCGGTCATATGACCGCCGCCGGCCATGGGTCTGCGTCCGCAAACCCCAGGGCCACATGACAGCCAGCTCCACGCGGCCGGCTGGCGTCCAGCCGAACAAAAATACGGACAATGTTTAAAAAAGGGATTAATGAAAAATTGTGTGCTGTAGTTACCTCTTCATATGACGCGGTACGGGAATGCGCAAGCCAAAGAAATCAAGCGTTCACTCGTCTGCGCCCACTTGTAACGTTCCAAAGTAGCTGTTAATTGGTCACGGCCGAATAAGACACTCTGTAAAACCATGGGACCAAATCGCTTTCAACCTCCATAAGTGTACAAATTTGAACCATCCTGTATGTTATAGAGTGGCTTCTAAGACTACAGACAACTCCGCTATCCCAGTTCCAAAACAATGTGTTACGGTGAAAGATTCAGCTCCATAAAAATGCTCACCATTTTTCACGTGATATATTTCTTACACACACATGGCATAAGCAACATGAAACAGCGTGCGAAACACAAAGATGTCGACTGCCAACTATTTGTTATATAATTTTGTTACGTCACCATTAATATCTAGGGTCATTTGTCATCGTCATCCTTCAGGATGGTTGTCATGAGTCACAACGCGTTTCCGGCAAAGTGCGTTCGCGAAGACAAGGAATGGGCTGCCGTGCCACACAAAGGCTTGAAAATTGTTTTTTGTGAACCTGACGTGGCGCGTTATGTCTACCATGACTTAACCCTCGCCCGTACAGCGGAGTTGATGCAACCCCTCCCCTGAGGCTTTCCGAGGATAACTTCTTAACGGTTGGTGTCATCCTCCCGAAACCTGGCCAAGGCATTCTTTCCACATCTTATGGTGAAAACATTTTTCCTCTATAGTAATGGGATCATAACGGGCGTTATGATGTCAAACCAGGTCAGCGATTTTTGGGCGCCGACGTGGCTGGTTTAAAACGGTCTCAGTTTTCTTTCATTGTGAGACGGTTGGAGAGCACAAAGACGATAAAATATGCATCAATCGACTCGAAATTGTATGTTCTATAACACTACGCACAGATTTAGCAGGCTTATGCTCACCGCCGGGATTATCGATGGTGTAAACTGTGGTCATGAGTTACGGCGGAAAACACACTAATTTTTATTTTGGGAATCTGATAGGAAAAATGCATCCAAAAACAGCTAAACATTACGATTGCTTGAGGTGTAAGGAGTCGAATGATATAAATTTGGTGCAGTTTATCTCTTATTTCATCAAAAGAGGGCGCAATGCTGCGAACGTCTGACTTGCTCCGACGGGCGGAGCGGCGTGATGAGTCTACAGTACCACGGCATACCTAAGACTGGATTTGGTCGAGTTAGACATGAACTCGAAAAAGGCTTTTACGGCATCTGAGTTACGATTTTTAGCGAATCCGAAGACATTCTAGGTTACTGGCATAAGATGATTCTGGACGATCTTAGATAACCTTGGATGACCTAGGATGACATTTTTATATCATTTGACAAAAGTGTTGGTTAATTAAGATACACATTAGACTTCATCATCTACGATTATCTACAAAAAAATGTTGCTGCAGCTCCGAACATGTATTTAAGCCGACGACCCCGCTTAACAAGGATTGGCCCAGCATGACCTGGACCGGACTCCATGGGTAAAATACAATCATGTGAGGTACAGATGGACTCTTAATTGATTGAAAAACACTATGATATCGGTTTCGTTTCATCATTATTTGGTCTTAAGTGTTCATTTGCGCTTTAATTCGAAAAAGTACCACTTTCTGCCAACTTTTGACCTTTGACCCAACCTGGAAGATCACCTGTTGAACTGAGATCTTAAAAAGAGATACCACTCGCGAGGCCTCGTCACGTGCATCACGCCGTTTTTTTCCGCGACACTCTAGGACGCAAGGTGTGGAAATGGCCAGGCGGTCGTACCCGCCATGCCTCCATGTTATGCAGAAGCCCCTATACGTGCGAGGGTTAACCCGCAAAGTGGAAGGGGGTTTCGTGCTAACGCGCACTGGAAAGGGGGCACAAAAGTGCCCCCTTCGACCTCGGAAAGGGACAGAGCTAGAGACATTAAAGTTTTCGACAGGGTGGGGTCGTACTGATTTACACTGTGTGCAATTTTCATGACCCTAGATTGATATCTTCAGGGTCAAATGGGGTCGAAAAGATCAACTTTGAGGACTTTCTCGGCCTGTACAGGCTATTCCGCACGACTTTCCGAACGAAACGGGAAAAGGGTGTTTCTTTAAGCGTTAAAAAGTGGAATACGACTATTTGCATTCATTTGGCGTCTTGACTGGGGATTTCGGGTCGAGATCATGTCTGGTCATTGACCCATGGCGTCATTTTTCATCTTTTGCAGATCAGACTTCGAGCAACACGGGATAGCTCGAGTGTAAATAAGGACGCTACAGGTATCTTTTGGCGCATTTTCAGTGAGCGTTGCCAACACCGGTAGATTTGGTCACTTTCGGCGTTTATATATATATATACATGTGAGTATAAGTGTGCCAAACGTCCTTTTGGTCGGGTCTTTCAATGCACATTTCAGACAAATCGACATACTGCAAAACAAATCTGGACCAGGTCACAGAAAAGCCGCCCTTGACCTTCCATGGCCTTGACCGGAAATGACCCTGGTACATATAAGCGTATCCATGTGCGCACACGTGTTTTTATTAGGCTCTTTGAATGTATACTTCATACAAGTGGACATGTCGCAAGGCAAATCTGGACTAGGTCATAAGATATTTGACCTTTAATGACTTTGACCTTCACTGACACTGGTATATGTAAGCGTATCAGTGTGTGCACAAGTGTTTAAATTAGGGTCTTTGAATGCATATTTCGTACAAACCGAAATGATGCAAAGCAAATGTGGACCAGGTCACAAGATGTTTGGCCTTGACCTTTGAAGACCTTGACCCTTATTGATCCTGGCTTTGGTCTTGGTACATCCATCACTTATGCCCGAATGACGTCGCGTGATTGTGTTCAAACGGTAATCTTAGGTAGAACGCTGGTTCTTTCACTAAGTTCCCATTTGTCAGCGACAACGTCGTTTTCGTTATGTTTGCCTGGCTTCAAATGCTTATAACTTCAAAAACTTTCGGCCAATTTTCGATTTTTCTGCGTCAATCGACGAGGTATTCAATTGCCCTAAATGTCACAAAGTAGCAGCAATCAGGCTCGGTCCGTTCTGGAGATATTCAGGAAAAACATCCAGTGCGCGTGACAAGGCAATGATAGAGGAAAGTGCTCAATCAGCGCCACACTGCCCAATGGCACAACCCCCATTTTTCCTACCTGAGACAGGTGGTTGTCAAATAAACGATATTTTCTGAGAGAGACGGCATGGCTCGAGATTTGACCATTTGCTCTCTCTCTCTCTCTCTCTCTCTCTCTCTCTCTCTCGCTGGCAGCAGTACAGACGTGCGGTGTTGTGGCGGTGAAGTTTCAGTGCAAGTTGAAACAATTTCCAGGCTCGGGTTGCCCGTGTATAAAAGTGTTATAAATGCTATGAAGGAAAGCTGATCCCATACGCTGCTTCCGTTGTGGAATTACTCTTCCTATTTGGCCAGAATAACGATGATACATTCGCGCGTGTTATATCCGCGGCCAGCTTTGTCGTGGCAGACCTCTTGCCTCTTTAATGCCACTATTTGCCGTGCCTTATTGCGCCACTAGCACAATCGAGCCAGGACTAGGTTACGGTGTGCTGATGGTTGTTTCACGGTTTCGTATGTGTCTGGGACCTTTCAAGAGAGTCACTGGGGCGGGGAGACTTTAGCAGCAGAAGGGACACCTTGGGAGTGAGGCAGAGCTGTCGCCAAAGCCTCCTTGAGAGGGCCGCTCACGGGGCCTGTTCAACCACCACCGTCCACGCGGGCCGTGGAAACAAGTGTAAAACATCATTTTTCTCATTCACTATTTAATCAGCGGTCTCAAGTCTCGCAGGCAGCTCCCAAGCCAAGAATCCCAGCGTCACCTTATAACGAGGGTCTTCTGTCAATCTTACGGGTAAACGTTCTTTAGACTATGGCCAGTTCATTCAGAGGCGGCGGCTCGACGCTGACCACATTCACTATGCTCTCTGGAACCAGGAAACCTCGCTGTGTCCTTCGCCATTATAGGGATTTAGCTGCCAGTGCTGGACTTTGCTCCCTAGTTGACATGCTATAACAGACCCTGGAGGAGAGGAAATGCACCCTCCTCAAACCCCAAAACCCTTATGATTTCGCTAACGTTACTTCGACTTTTAGGAATGCATGACTGTTCTATTTTCAGGCTTAAGATCGAAATGTTTACGGGTCACAAGAAGGGTACGAACCTAAAGCTCATCGGATGCTCCTACATAGCCACCTACATGGGGTCTGCCCAGCATCCTTTCGGAGCCCCAACACCTTTACCCACCTGCTGGGAAGTATTGTCAGAGAGAACAATAAGCGGAACTGTTCATAATATATCAGATAGTGGTTCATTGTCTCCTTTGCGATCGCAAAAGTGCCTGGAACTCTATATCATTTCTATAGTGGCGCACTTAGACACGTCATGTGGTGCAAATATGATAGGGTTGTTCTTGTTGAGCCTTTTGCAACGCCTTATTCGAAATTTAATAATAAATAGTAGGCAAGGACTGAAGTACTAAGCCTCCGCATATTCGGATGCTCAAAAGACCAGAGAAAATAAGTGATAAAGAAATAAGTGTTTTTGTCATACAACAGCCAAAATGTCCTTTTCCAGAACCGTGGCGCAAATTGGGCAGTTTTCGCTACAGTCCATGATAAAGCCAAGTAAGAAAATATTCCAGACAAGCAGGACCTCGTTCACAAAAAATGGCGATGTCATAATGGCACCAAAGAATTGTGCGGTACAAGAACACGCCCGCACACATTCATGTTACTCTTTCCATTTCAGCCGTCACCGCTGGACTATTGTGTCTGCCGGTATCAACCCTCTACAGACGTCCCGGTGCAATATTGCCACGGCCGCGCAGCCTCTGCCAATCCCGGCTGAGCTGCGCCAATCGGGACGGCCGACAAAGCCTCTCCGCCGTAACTCTGGGCCGCCAGGTCAGCACTGCTGGGCGGTGGTCGGGGCGGACCGCCAGCGGGGGCAGGCAGTGTTGGGGCAAGCAGGCACATGCCCCGCGCCGTACGCGCCGTGACATCTCCTGGGGTGGTCGTCACAGGTCCGGGGAAGGGGGAGGGGGTGCTGGTGCAGGACGGACGCCTCCCAGGCAGCAGTGCGAACAGAGCCGGCGCGCCGCAGGACGGTGAGCGGAGACGGCGGCCGCGGGGCACGGGAGAACACGCCGTGAACGGAGCAATCAATACGGCAGCAGCCGCCGCCGCCGACGGACAACAGGCGACACGCCACCCGGCCCTGAGGTCGCCGCTGTGACGGCCGGACAAAACTGTTGAGAGTAGTAGATATAGGAGGGGCAACTCCAATGTTTATGCACCGATTACGTCATCGGCATCAATCGAAAGCTAATTGATGGCACTTCTCTTTTTAGCCCACAAGTTTGGGATTTTCGCAAAATTGATGGGCATCCACAGAGCTTGAAAAACTACAGGTGTATTTGCTTTCAAGACTAAATTAACACAAAAGTTAAAAAACTGGGCTTGTACTAGTCGTTTCACACATATAAATGAACATTGGATTACATTGTTTGAAAAATGTTGGCATAGGAGGTGCCAGGGGCATCAAAAAGGGAACTGACACGCTCGCATTTTCATAAGGTCAGCTTACGATATTTTGCCCCATTACTGGATCTTTTACCCTGATTAGCTCAAACGATCCCAAAGCCATATAAAATGTTCTTGGGTTCATTTCATATTGTTTAAAAACAATTTCAGTCATCTGAATTAACCATATTTCTCCATGTCCTGTTTCTGACCGTCGTGATATAGAGCAGGCGTGCCGACATTTTAGATCATAGCTCCATAACGTGACATGGAATCGGCCTGCAACTTGAGACACAAAATGAGAACACTTTCTTAATCGTATTTCGAACTGGTGGGTTCTTAACCCTATTTCCGGAGAATTAGATCGTATGGCCCCTTACCCTGAGGTATCAAGAACTACTCATCCGATTTTATCGCAACAAATACCAATCGATTTCCTATGATGTAAACTACATTTCCATAGAAACAAGTTTTCGAAATTTGGAAAGACGTTTATGAGTGATGGTAAAAAAGTCGAAATGAGGGATATTTTCGGACTTGTTATAACTGTGCTGTTTATGGACTGATTTTGATGAAATTGCCGTGAATCGAGAGCTTATGAATGGGGCTTTTACCAATGGTCCTTATATTTGAAGTTTTGAGGGAATTCATAGGCGTTCGCGGGTTTGCGAGAATAGAAGGAATGATTTTCAGAAACTGAGTTAAAAAAGTTGAAAACGCTTTTTTAGCTTTCACACGTCATGCTATGCTGATAAAGTATAAATCGCATAACAATGTTTGCATAATGTTAGCGTAGGTGGTGCCAGGGACATAAAAAGGGGAACTGTCATGGTCATAAGTTCATCAGGTCAACTTACGACCCTTGATATTATGATGATGGCTCCCAATGATCTAAGAGTCACATGAAATAATCTTAAGTGCATTCCATATCGCTTAAAAACGTTTCCAACCATTTCAATTTACTTTGTCCCTTAAATTCCATTTTACGGCTATCGTGGTATGGGGCACGCGCACTAACATTTTAGGTCGCAGCTCCGTGACCCGACCTGATATCAATCTGAAACTCAGTACACAAGTAGAAGAGACCCTTGTATGTCTCACATATTCCGGGTTTATCACTTGGAAGAAAAGTGCCAAAAATTATTACTATGAAACCAAATTGAAGATTTTGACCTTGGCCTGGCCCTGGGATGTGACCTCCTTGCCTACCTATTTACCTATGCATCCATATCAGTTTTAAATTCTAGCTTGAGGACGCTATTTTTGGCAACCATTTTCCTTTTACCTTAAACAGGGCCGAAAATCACCTGAGGTGCCTCCCAAAAACGTTGCCTGCTTCCGACCCCGATGAAAATAGGATTCTGAAATTTTGTTGCAATACGAAGAAAGAAAAGGTAGGAAAAGAGACGACGTTTCGTAAAGCTGCGTGAGAAACCCTGGAAATGACAAGCAAAAAACCTGGGCCGGAATCCGCCTCCCCTGCCAGGAATAGGGTTAATAAGCCTCAAACCTTCATTTAGTTTTTTTTGCCTGCCATTTTTGAGGAGCTTGAGGTGGAATCATGAAATCTGGTGACTTTCTAGCATTCTTTTTTGCATACAGTGAGAATTTTCAGTTTGTGACTTTACCGGAGACAGGTCCAGGACGAGTTTTTAGGTGGCATGTTTGGCCGTTTTTGTCACTTTCGAGGCAGGGCATTCCACGCGCTCTATTTGATGTTTTGGAAATTAGGTCACTGATTTTCACAAAACGGCTGTTCAGTTAATGTCTTAAGGCAAAGCTATCACATTTCATGGACGCAGTGGCGGACGCAGGAGGGGAGGGGTACGGGCACTGAAGATATTACTTTGGGCAAAAAGCCAATCTTAATTCTCAGAATCAAGGACAGATAGCATCTGTTATGCTTAATTTGGCTGTTTTATTTTTTTGCTTGTTTTTTTTTTTTTTATTTTGCGTAGTTTGTTATGTTTAATCATATTCTTTATTTGTTCTGAGATGTAAAAGCAGCATTACGGCAGCAGGGGCGGATCCAGGGGACCGAAAAACGTGCACAGTGGACCATGTTACGTACCTGATGTTCACATAATGCGATTCCAAGGACGTCTTTGGATTGGTCTGTGACCTCAGGTGAGCAATATATCTTAACATTTGACGTGTAGTGGATCTTTCCAGGGATGGATCAAGGGATCCCCAACGTGGGGGCCATCTATTGCGCCAAGAACCATGCTGCCGTTTTTAGCGTTATAAATAAGAGTGATGAGTGAGGAAAAAATATTTTCCCTCCTTTTTCAGATCCCTAGCAGTGCCATTGCTAGGTATTTTTTCTATAACGCGCATGGCGGGCCGCAATAACCGCTTTTAGCTCGTTCTAATCTCATTCATCATGTAAATACATCGAAGCAGGAGGATAATAAACATTACTCTACAAGCGGAGTTCCAGACTACGCCAGGAACAAGTATATTGTATGCTTTAATGTACGCGACCATATCAAAAAAATATCAGGCTTTCAGGTTACGGGCGTATGCGGCCACAATATACACAATGATGCCGACACGTATGCATTACAAATCACCATGGCGCAAGCCCCACTCTTCCGTGCAAAAGTATAGAAAATAAATTACAATGGCTCATTTCAGGTCCTATCAGACGGCAGCAATCCGTAAAAGTACAACAAAGGATACACTGAACTTTACCATCCCTTCCACAGTCCCCGGGTGCGCCGTTGATATGTGTTTTGAGATATTTTGGCCTCAGAAGCATGTCTTCGACCCTTCGATCTCATCCCCCTTCGTTCTTGAGAGCCTCCTACGAACAATATCTGATCGAATGGTGATCAATGACCATGTTGCAATCCTCTCATTTTTGGTTTCTGACACCGCTACTGAAGATTTTTCGGATTTTCAAACATGTCGAATTGTAGATTACGTCACAACGATTCATTTGAGCCTCCCCTCCGCAATATCGGACAGTTAGCTTTAGCTCCAAAATTTAGTTCCCACAACAGGGTTAAGCCATCTACATCTTTTTTTTTACTTGGTGCCCAAACAAATGGTGTAAAAATCTATGCATAAAACAATATTTTGACTTCGGACTTTGACCAGCCCTTGTAAAACGACCCCGAAATTAACAAAAACATATTTTCATGACTGTCCAGGTTTTAAACTATATCGACATTTAAAGTTTTAATCTATACCTTAAGAACTCCATTTTTGCAGCAGTTATGTTTTTGCGTCCAACAGTGTCAAAAAAACATGAAATGCCTTCCAAAAACCTGATCTGGAATTGCCCCTCGACTAAAGAATTGTTAAAAAATTAACATAATACGTGGAAAGAATGGATAATAAACATCGCCAGGTTTCGTGAAGCTGCTCCAAAAATCAAGGGAATAAAAAGAAGAAAAATCAGCGGGCTTCTGAAGCCCCCCCCCCTCTCCTTCCCTTACACGGGAATAAGGTTTGCGGGCAGCGTGGTGTAATGGTTACCATGTGTTTACCCTGTGGCCGAAACGTGCCTTTCGTTTGGCCGGGTACCAGCGAGCTTTCGCCGTCCCCCGCGACAACCGGCGTGAGGGGTTGCGACGCGAAATGCCCCTGACAGTCGAGAGCGTCGTTAAATAACCGAATAATCAACCAGAAATAAGGCTAATTTTCTCCGGACGAGAAGGGGTGGATGTCACCCCCAACAATACTTCCGGGACCATGGAAAATGGCGCATGATAGCGCCGTGAAATCTGACATGATGACGATGCGTTCACTGCGCATGTTTTGAAAAAAAACGAGTGGTCCAGGTCAAGTCAAGTCACCAGGCTATGACGTTATAACCGACGGTTTGCAGAACGATTTTGTGCCAAATGTCGGGTTTTTACTGTTTTCGGACAATACGTATGCATAAACGGCAGAGGACGGACATGAAGTGGTTCAGAATAGCGAACAGACGGACAGGTCATTTTAGATAGATCAGTGGCCTTGACAGGGTAAAACGAGGCCTATGACCTGAATGACTTTTTGGACTTACGGACGTTCTTATACTGATTTTTGACACTGAATATGATAAAGGAGACGTTTTTAGGCGTATCTGGCTCCAAATGTGTCGTTTTGAATCCCGGAAATTGATTTATAGTCCCTAAATACACAGTCTGATCTGATCTAGCAGGATACTGATTGGGTACCATTGGATTCCTTGAGCAAACAGCTATCGATTGCTTTTTATCCCGAGCCGCTAGCTTAATTAGGCGCTACATGGCGAGGGGGTGCAGGATGAACCCCCTCGCCCGAAGAAGGTTAATGTATTGGCGCGTTCCAAATAACCTTGCCTCAACTAATAACCTGGCGTTTCTCAAGACCGTCCTCTTGTACCTGAATGGATAAGAGCTCAAAGCGGACTGCAATAAGTGTCCCGGAAGTGCATTTATTAAATTATATGAAACGTCTCAGTGTTCAGACGCCGCGCGAGATCGATCAGTATAGCCTGGACGTTGGGCAGCACGCAGAGGAAAATAGCATCCCAGCTCGGAATAAGTTGCCCAGCCAGAATTAACGACACGACCTCCGAAATAACGACCCCATGAAATGCCACAGCCAAGGCAAAGGTCTCCCTCGTTGGATTATACAGCATCGGAAATGCCTCATCTCCTAGGGCATAACTGTCCGGAGGGGAGGGCCCACGTCGAGTACGATAAAAAAAAACAACAATTAATTCCCTAGGCGGACCGGCCGGGGAAAATAATCCTTCTCGGACAAAACCATCCGAGCAACCCCTCCCAGACGCAGACCACGCCAAATGAACCTCTCACAAAACAGACAACGCCGGTGCAAATGTTGCGCTAAAGAAAACCCTTGTCAATACCCTTGTCCTTGTCAATATCGAACAACGCGACAAAACATTCTGCACAGCAGTCCATCTAAAAGGTCAACTGGGTGGCCGTTCATAGGAGATATTTTAATACCTGAGACGGCGAAGTGCGCTACCCATGCCAATGCAGGACGTACCGCTGGCGTTTCGCGGGGCGGAGGTGGCTGAAGTATTACTCACGTGGGTCATATATTTTTTCCGCTGTTCAGCAACTCCATGCTGTCCTGCAGCACATCGGCCACCATTTTCCACACGTCGCGGTCGTGCTTCGGGGGGACGAGACTGCCTCTCAGGTCGTAGAAGATGTAGTCGAAGGTGAGCCCCTCCTTCAGGTACTTGAATGCGTCGCCCACAGTGATCTGTGGATGGGGAAGTTGCGACATCCTACAGCAAGGGCCATCCAAGGCAGCGAACGTTCAGACCGGATACCACAAGAAAATTGAAGAAAAAACGCACAGCTCAGCCCCGACAAATCTGTTTTGCATTATATCTTTGAATGCCCGCAAAATAAAACTACATTCCATCGCAGAGAAACAAAATGCAAATTCAAGGCTCGAGAATGACCTCCTTTTAAAAAGGGGAAAATAAAACGGAATAAAACACGTAAGCTAGTGAGCAAAAGGGCGTGTCAATAGTCGTAGATCCCGACAGGCACGTGTTTTTTTCGCGGGGATGGGCCAACCAAACGGAAACGAAATGTTTTCTCTTTTTAATAAAATCTTGGGACCTGCTCCGAACGATTAAAAAACTCTCCATGGGTGACTGCAGCGAACCTAGCGAGAAAATCATGAACTGAGGTAGGTTTGTTTGTTTTTTCATGGTTATTGGGCTCACGTTTTTCATGGAACACGGGAATATAGAAGCACCTTTAAAAGGGTGACCTCGTGGCCATGCTCAAAGAGGCATTTCATGTAAAGACATGAGTCAGGTCTTACTATGGCGGCATTACAAGCAGACATCTTACAGAAAGAAATGCAGCTTTGTTATGGATGGGACAAGTAGACAACGTTTCATCCCTGCGCAAATAAAGTCATGCCTGTAAGTTTCACCAACAACCGTACCGGAGGATTCCGTGACTACTTTTACCGCGCATTCAACGATCTACATATTAAGGTTGAGGTTATCGATAAATTGTTTCTATAATTGTTTCAATTTCCTTCATCGTTTCTCAACCACAAATTCCCAGTTATCGACAAAAATCATGATTTTTGCCAAAAGCACTGTTTTTTTTTTTAAGTCACCGACTGCTCCTAATTTTTGAGGAAGATTATACTGCGACTATAAATATAAGCGCTTTATTACTACCCAGATGCGCACCCAAGAGGAAGCACCCCGCACATTTCCTTAAGGACCGGCAATACGGCACAAAAACAGTCACGTGTGCCTTTTTTATTTTACGGGAAATATAAACAATTTTTAATTCAAAAGTCTGCTTCAGAACACTCCGGATGGTAAAAGGAGTTAAAATCGGGTCTGAATAAAATTGGTAGGATCCGGGCCCTCTTAAGAAAATCCTGTTAACGCCTTTCTTACCATCTTACCTCGCCACAAGACCGACACAACTTTTCGCTGAATGTCCGCAGACGGATGGACATTTTTGTGATAATTCTATTGCGACCTGAAGGCGATTTCTAATGAAATGTGTCATTGGGCTTCGCAGAATGCCTCGTTATTGGGGTAATAATGGTAGCCTATATAAAAAAGCCTAAATAAAACTACGCCTCTGCAAGTAAGAAAGGGGGCAAGCGGCCAAGAGTGTGGGCCTTTTTGTGTATGGAGACCACGAGGCTATTTGCAAAACGGGCAAGATAATTATGAAGCGCAAAAATTCTTTTACAGGACTTCGTTATCATCTGTAGAGCAAACATAAGGTTCCGATGGACGAAACAGATACAAACGAGCCAAGTTCCAGCAAAGCGTCGACAAGCAATCAGCCAAAGATGAAAAAATTCTTAAGGGAATAAACGTTGAAAGGAAAGGAAAGAAACTGATGAGCGGCAATATTTTGGACGCACTGTGTGTTTTGAAAGCTCGCTTCAAATAAACTAAGGAGCCTTAAATCCTTTTTTCCTTACGGTAGCATAAGAATGCGTTTGACTTGTCTTCTAAATCCGGTTAACTGAAACGATGTCATTATTTGATGAGTTCTTCACGTGCCCTCGCTCAACCCCCTTCCCTTCCCAAATCCCAATCCATTAAGATATGATATAGAATCTATGATATACCCCAATTTGTTGAAAAATCCATCAATGATCAACAAACAGGGTAAAATGTGTCGTTCATCGATAAAAATTAAAACCTTTATCGATTCCCAACCCTACTACGCATGAACCTGAAACCGACCAACATTCAGCGTTCCCTCTGTGGTCCATCACACTTCATCGCCACCCAGATCTCTCGTTAGCGGCAGCTGACGAGATATCTACAGTTCCCCAGTCCACGATTTCCTCATATGTCTCTGCATTAAAGTTGACGGCCGGGAGTTTGAACGGTCGGATCTCTTCTGTGCTGTCATCGTTACTCCGCGCTTAATGGCACACCATGATCCGAATTATTACTCTTTTGCGAACGGCTAGGCCGCGATCGGAAGTCATCGTCAGGACTTCCTCAGAGTGACACCGGTAAGCTTTCCAGACTTTCTTAAGGATCAACAACAAAATGCCCGTCCTGTGAAGTGATACGTCCCTTATCCAGCTGGAACTCGTTGCAAACACCTGCCACCGCACGGTTCGATACTCCATGCCAATCCGCTGCCAGAACAACATAACGCAAGTAATCTGTGTTCGCGCCTGTGAGAAAGCTTTTGGCCGCAGGCCTAGCACGTGATGAAATTTTGGTGACGCACTGTGTGCGGTGCCTGACATCCGGTGCTCGGACCCGGATCAGGGCAGAATCCGGCTGAGAGCGGAAATTCATGCGCGGTGCTAGCGAAAGCCTCCCATCCTAGCTTGATGGCGTCGTCAGGCTTGCAGCGCTTGTTTCCCGCGCCATTTCATACAGATCTGGCGCACTCAAATCATCCACCTTGATGATTTGAGTGGTGGTCTGGTCCTGGGGAAGCAGAATCTTCGCCGATGGTACCTTGTTCGTGCGCAGACATTTGCAAGTATCTGCGTGCTCACACTTACGTCGGGCAATATGAAGTAACGATAGGAAGAAGCGTCCGTGGACTTTCGGTAGATGTTCCTGTTCTCGTGACTCTTTCCTTGTCTTGTTGGCCGTTTGGTACTTCGCGTTACACTATTGGACCCTCTGCTCAATAGTCCTTAGTGTCACTACTAGTATTCCTTCGTTTTCCCAGATCACTGCAATGTCAGCTGTCACTGGCTTGATGACGGATTGTCTCGGGTCCTTCCCTTTTGATTTAGCTGAATCTGGTCTTTGGTTTCTGTCCAGCAGTCGGACATGATTTGTAAAGTCTTGGTTTGGAGGCGGCTGGTTTCAGGCATCGCATTAGGCTGCCCCAAGATAAAGTGTTTGACCCGTTTCCGCATGGTAATCTCGGCACAGATCACTGACAAAACGCGTAATGCACGAAAGTAAGACCGTGTGACCGTTCGGTCAGGCGGTGGATTGAGGACCAACCCCACTCCCAGCATGGGGATAAGGCACGTTCGCTCCTGTCAGTTGATCTTAGCCCGCGCACGGCCGTGGGTCGGCGGCGATCGCGCCCGACGGGGGGGGGGGCGGCGGTTGACCGCCCCCCCTAACTCACGAACGATAAAAATAAGCACACCGTTGGAAAGCCCGTGACGCGTAGAGCTCGAAGCTGGTCTCATTTTTAGTTTTAGATAATATGTAATCAATTGACGTTCTATATATGTTTTCTCATAGCCGACTGCATGGGACCGAGACACGGCCTGAATCTCAAGGGCTGGATAACGAATAGGTAAAGGCACCAACGCACAAGTAAAGGTCCGCAGGTGCCGGTACACGTGCAGTTTCTCAGATTTGTCCAATATATACGCCGAAACGTTGAGTTAAAGACACGGCAATTTTCATGGCGGTTGTCGGCGGGCGCAGCGGCCGTTCTCAGTAAGAAATTAACGGGAACTAATTTTAACGTTTCTTTATTTTCGCGACATAAGTCTATCCATGTAAATTTTATTGGCCTTAGTGGTTCTTGTGGTGGTTTCTCATGCGTAAATTTTGGAAAAATTCATTAGTCACCAATCTATGCTATTGGCGGAGCTTAATTCGCGAGAGCTTGTTTATTTCTAAAATGTGTTTTGAATCTTTGAAAAAAATGTTTTCAAACTTTTTGAGGTTCTTGATATCACTTACATCTGTGCAAGCCAGTTCTGCCATTTCCCACCCATACTGAGTAATTCATCGCTGATTCTGACGGTGGTACATCTTGGCTCACAACAATTATTCGTGACCTGACCTCAGGCCAATGGCTGGAAGTCATTGATACTTTGCCCGTTGACGGTAACTAGACGTCTGCTTCACTCCACACTAAAAATGTTACGAGAAATCCCGCCAATTTCCGAAAAAACGACGACATGTCTTAAAAATGAGCTTGACCTTAGTTCAATCGCCCAGGAAATTCCAAAAAATCTGAGACAGCAGATTTGTAGCATCTATCAAGATCACTAATCCTGAAAGGTTTATTGCGACATCTTGTTTTCCTAAAAAGTTACAGGGCGCTAAACCTTTTTGGACATAGGTCCGTTTGACCTGACCTAGGTCAGACACCTGACCGGACCTGAGGTCAGAACTCTGCCACAAGGTGTAAAAATGACCAAGCAAAGGGTACACCAAGTTTCATGGCGCTGTGTTAGTTCGTTCTCTCGCAATCCTAGAAAAACCTCATGGGGAGCGGTCAACCGCCCCCCCCCCAGTCGGGGACGGGTTAAAGTGGCGTCTCAGCTTTCTAGGAAAGAGAGCGCAGGCCAGCGGTGTGGCAAAAAAAAAACTTAATTTCAGCCAGCCGTATCTGCAGATGTCTGATTATGATTGTCTGCCGGGACAGATAAATAGGAACTAAACTGCCTTTTTCCCAGACCACTTTTTCTTATTAAAATGGACAATGGACGCACCAAAGTACGCTTAAAGCTTACGACCTGCCTTCAATAGCTTTCCTACTAATCTCTCTGTGGCGTCTGAGTATCCTTTTTAAAAGCAGTCTCAGGCAATTGCGTAGCCAAGGGGGAGACAACGGGGGCGACCATCCCCTCCCCTAGTCGGCCAGGGGCCCTGAGACCGCCAGGGCCACCGGGCGATGTGGGGCTCTGGGATGGTCAGGTCTATGGAATGGCCGTGGACCTAAAAGGTTCGTGATTTTCAGGCTCAGGGCCTGAAAGCGTAAGTTTTTCGGCCATGGACTTTGTCCTGTGGCCTGCAGACTATGTTTTGTTTCATGATCCCTGCAGGGGCCATGGCATGACCAAGGGGGACCACGTGACAATCAAGAGTTCTGAGACAGTCAGGGGTCCTGAGGAAGTCAGGGGCCGTGGTACAGTCATGAGTCTGAGACAGCTGGAAGCCCTGGGATGGTCAGAGGACTTGGAAGGGTCAAGGACCCCGAGATGCCCATGAACTCTACGACAGTCAGAGGCCCTGAGATAACCAGAAACCCTTAGGCAGTCAGGAGCCCTGGGACGGTCAGAGCCCTGGGATGAACGGCCGGCCGATAGCCGGGGACACCTGGATAGTCGGGAGCCCATGGATGCTGAGATCCCTGAGACAGTCAGGGGCTTCGGGACGGTCAGGGGTCCAGGGGTCTCAAGGAGTCTTGGGAATCATGAGTCCTGAAACAAGGAGGAGCCTAAAACGGTTAGGGTCCTTAGAACAGTCTTGAGTCTGAAACATTCAGGGGTGCTGGGATGGTCAGGTCCTCTGGGCCTGTGAAATCAGGGGTCTTGAGACAGTCAGGGACCTTCATGGCATCAGGGGTCTGTGGACGATCAGGAATCCTTGGGACTTTCAGAAGCCCTGGGACGGTCAGGATCATGGGACAGTCCTGGGCACTGAGTGGATTCTCCGTCCTAAGGTCATTTAGGTTTCAGGGACATATTGCACAGCACTGGTCATCCATTGGGTCTGATCACCTGGAGGTAGGCCACCTGGAGGTAGATCCCCCCTGGAGGTAGACCAGGCCCTAAGGCCGCCGTCGGTCAGATGGTCGAGCTGGTCAGGGGCCTTGGGATGGTCAGAAGCCCAGAAACAACCAATGGCCACGAGACAGTCAGGGTCCTAGGATTTTTGAGAGCCTTCATGGGACGTTAGGGATCTTGAGACGGTCAAAGACTGTCTCAAGACCCCAAGACTGTCATGAGTATGAATCAGCCGGAGGCCCTCTGAAAGTCCGGGGTCCCAGACGACCGGGGTCCCGGGACGATTGGGGCCCTGAGACGTCCATCATCTATGTGACGGTCAAAAGCCCTGATACAACCAGGAACCCTGGAACGGTCAGGGGCCTGGGAAGGTGGGGCGGAGAGGGTCATGAACCCTGGGATGGTCGAAGGTCCTAGGACGGCCAAGGGTTCGGGGGTGGTCAGGGGCCAGGAATGGTTAAAGGTGTTGGGACAGTTATGGGCCCTGGTAAAATGAGGGGCCTGGGACGTTCAGAGGCCCTGAAATGGACAAGGGTTCTGTTGCGGCAAAGGCCCAGGGATGGTCAGGACTCTGGAACAGTCAGGGTCCTGGGGAATGTCCCGGTTCTCGGGAGAATCATGGATCCTGAGACAGTCAGGAGTCTACGACGGCCAGGGTCTCTGGGACGGTCAGAGGCCATAGGACTGTCATGAGTCTGGAACAGAGGTCCTGAGATGGTCAGATTTCCTGAGACAGTCAGTCGGCCTGGGACGGCCAGGGACATCCAGATGTTTAAGGGCCCTGGGACAGTTATGGTCCCTGAGACAGTCAAGGCCCTGCCGCCCTGTGGTGACCGACGACTCAGGGACGCTGGGATGGTCAGAAGCGCTGACACGGTAACGTAATGTAATGTGAGTATGGTAGCAAAGCAAACATACTGAATGTACTGCTCACTGAGCGCTGAACAATGTCCAGTTTACTGTTCTGTGGTAATAAATCTCACAGTATGCGAGCGACACCGATGACCTGAACGGCGGAAGACGCAGAGCCCCGTTCGTCAAATGCCCCGCAACGTGTTTTACTGCTTTTAGTCTGATGACGTGCGAAGATGTCGCAATGCTCTCCTGTCGCAGCCCGCTTTAACCCGCGCACGACCGTCGGTCCGTTTTCTAACATGGACGACTGGGGGGACAGTTGACTGCCCCCTCTTACTCACGAACGGTTGGTCGCACGATAAAAATAAGCACACCGTTGGAAAGCCTGTGACGAGTAGAGCTCGAAACTCGTCTCATTTTTTTGTTTTAGATAATATGTAAGACAATTTACGCCCTATATATGTTTTCTCATAGCCAACTGCATGAGACCGAGAAATGGTCTGAATCTCAACGGCTGTGACTAATAACGCATAGGTAAAAGCACCAGCGCACAAGTAAAGGTCCGCGGATGCCGATACACGTCTAATTTCCCCAGATTTCTTCAACATATACGCCGAAACGTTGAGTTAAAGACATAGCAATTTTCCCGCCGCCTGTCGGGTGCGCAGCAGCCGTATGCGGTCACAAATTGACGGGAACTAATTTTGGCGTTCCTTTATTTTCACGAAAAAAGACGATCTATGTAAATTTTATTGATCTTTGTGGTTCTTGTGATGGTTTCTCATCCTTAAATTTTGGAAAATTGATTAGTTACCAGTCTACAAAGTTGGCGGAGCTTTATTCGCGATAGCCTGTTTATTTTCAAAATATGCTACTTTTTCAAACTTTTTGAGGTTCCTGGTATTAATTACGTCTATGCAAGCTAGTTCCGCCATTTTCTATCCATTCTGAGTAATTCATCGCCCATTTCAACGGTGGTACATTTTGGCCCACCAGTTATTCGTGACCTGACCTCAGGTCAATGGCTGGAAGTCATTGATACTTTACCCAATGACGGTAACTAGATGTCTGCTTCACTCCACACTAAAAATGTTATGAAATATTCCGTCAATTTGCGAAAAAAACCGGCGACATGTCTTAAAAATGGGCTTGACCTTAGGTCAATGACCCGGAAAATTCCGAAAAATCTGAGATAGCAGATTTGTTGCATCTATCACGATCACTAATCCCTGAAAGTGCTATTGAGACATCTTGTTTTGCGAAAAAGTTACAGGGCGCTAAAAAAATTTTGACATAGGTCCGTTTGACCTGACCTAGGTCAGGCACCTGACGTAACCTGAGGTCAAAATTTTGAACATGAGATGTAAAATTGATGAAGCAAAAGGTACACAAAGTTTCGTGACTCTGTGTTTGTTGGTTCTTTCGCAATCCCAGAAAAACCTCGGGGGGGGGCATTCAACTGCCCTCCCCAGTCGGAGACGGGTTAATAAACTAGGCCCTGCCTCAAACCATATCAGATTGAAATGACACCTGAACTTGAAAGTGAAACTTCTGTTGCGAATCCTCCGTCTAGCCCAGACGGAACCTGAAACGCGACTAAAATGCAAACGACGATACGCAACGCATTAACAATTCAACCGCATACGTAACAGCGGCTGCCATCTCGCCGCAAAAGAAATGTGTAGGGCAACGACAAAGGTGCGCCTCATAGAGTGCCTCTGTGTGCCGAACGGGGACAATGGGTAGGAGAAAAGAGTGCGGCTCAGGGAGCGGCCCTAAGGGAACGCTCACAGGGAGACTACCCAGCACTTGCCGATCTGTTACTAGTATCAGTTCGGAGTTACGTGGCAAAGGTTCAGACGGCCAACGGAAGACAGGGGAAGGGGTGTGAGTAAAATACGTATAAAACTAGCAATATCCAACGCAAAGGACGGAAATCGAACCAGGTCAAAAATCCTATTAATCAACTATCTTTTCGCGTGCGGACGCACAAACAATGCGGTTAAATAATATGCAAACTAAAACAGTGGTGAAATAATATGCAAACTATTTCGTTGATTATACTTTTTGCAAACTTTCTGGCTTAGATAGGAAGTCCAATCTTTCTTCAGAGGTCCCTGAAAATATAATGTGCACAATCTGAGAAGTTTTCCTGATCTGGGACTCGTTGCGGGCCCTAATTTTTAGTTAGCCTCCCCCCACACACCCCCAGGCCCAACCCTGGCTATGTCACTGATCACAGGCCATAAAAGCAAATGATAGTCGCTAGTTCCCAGCTCTGCCGTTAGGACTGCTGCAATCGCCTACAGCAAAAGTTAAGTCGTCCAGTACAGGCTCCTAGTTTTTATGTTAAGAACAATGGAATTCGGGTTTCTGTGTTGCATCCCCGTAAAGATATCACCCACCGGTCGGGGACCCTGGAAAAAGGGTCTCAGCGATGCACGTTAGTGGGCCCTGAATGGAGACAACGAAAGGCATTATTCCCGGCCCCATGACATTGTAGCTGCCGCCGTCGTGGTTCTCCAGACAGTCGCTGCAGACGCTGCGGAGGTGTTTCCTGCATTCCCTGATGACCACTTCGTTAATCTGAGGTCAGCAGCGGACAGCGTTCGCCAGCAGCCAACGTGATGCCGTTTTCGGCGCCACCGCCAGGTGTCGGAGGTTCTCAAACCGACAACATTCTGTTGCCGACGAAATTACAGATGCCATGCATAAAAAAAGACTGGACTACAGGATTCGACACGCACAGCCAGGCATCGCGGAAGTTTTCGACCCACTGACTGCCATGAGAATGGTCAGTTTGGGTCTCAAGGGTGCGACGAGAGTACCTTACAGTTACCCTATTATACGATAAATTAACTCACTGGAACTAACGAAGGCGTTCATTCGTGTATGGTTTAATCGAAAACGCCCTAGCTTCAAGCAGCCGCGGGGAAGCCAGCCAATCAGCAACCGAAGATAAGTTCCACATGTCTCCAAGTTTAATCCGTCCACCCAGGGGTGTCGATTTGTATTCTTTTGAGAGGACCCTGGCCCACCCAGTGTTGATTTGGGCCCTCCCCCATGTTGGTTTGGACCCCCTAAATATTTTCTGCCGGTTTTTAAGAGAAATGAGTAATGATAACGAAAAAAGAATGGCCGTAAAATAAAAAGCGATGTATCTATCTTCCTATCTTCTGTCTATACATATACCTAAACGCACAAGGATAAATGCAAATTTTTGTTTCATAAATAGTAGTAGAAAAACCTATAAATTTCCGTTGGTCAAAATAAAGTGGGCTAAATCCATTGAGAAACCCACATTTGGGAGAAGAAAGGTTGTCGGATCCTCCACTCGGCCCCTCCAATCATTTACAGAAATCGACACCCATGCGTTCACCTATGCATGAGCGAGACAATCGAAGGAACGGGGATGCTAAGTTGAGAATCAGACGAAACATCTGAGAAGTTCCAGATTATCGGATGGGCACCAGCGGAATAACCAGAGGGTCACTTTGGTCGCATGTCGCGACCGAGCGGAATGAAAAACACGTGTGACGTTATGAATGGGTGCCCTCAATAACAAAACTCGAAAAAACCGTCACCAATTTCGCAAAGTTCCCACAAGTGTTACCACTTACTCTTGCTTAAATGATTCTGAAGAGATTTCACCGAAACACAAAGACTTTCACCAGAAAATTCTGGGAATTTTCCAGTTCGCGCATCTGGTAACCACGCGGCCCACCTGTCGCAGGAACGCATTACGGCCCGCGGTCAGCTGAAGGCGTGCGTACCGAAAATAAGCAACGTGCGACGCGGCTTGAAACCCTGTCTGATGTGGGAGATACACACTCCGCGATGTATTTGAACGAAATGGACACGTTTGAAAAAGGAAGTAAAGTAGAAATATACTGAAAACAACAGCCAATAAAATGAACAGTCGAAATTCTACTGACCAAAACCAACATGTTACTCCATGTATTTCTGTTCCTCCAAGAATGACTGAAAACATCCGGGTCGCGCCATTAGTCGTGATTCAATGCTTCATATGGAGATTTGACCCTGGGCTATTCGTCATATGTCCTTTGCTTTGCCATAGTCTCTGGGTTCGTCCATCTATGGTTTATGATACACAGGGACCGAAAGGGTCATGGGAAGGAGGGGGTTTCTTAGAATCCGGAGCCCCAAGCTTTCTGTTTCCTTTGTCGCTGCGTTGGGCATTATGTTTTCTGTTTTGTTTTTTGCACGCTCCAGAGGAGGCTATGGCTCCCGTTGGCATTCTGCACCTTTTGATTCGTGCCTGCCGACACGGTAGTTCTTGGCTAACTACGTCTCTGGTGTGATCACACTTCTACGCCGACTGCCCAGCCGTTTGCGTAGCGCGGTCACAGGGTACGCCGTTCCACAGCCCAGCCAAAGCGAGCTCGGGCCTAACCAATTTGGCCCGAACAAACATCCACGAGCCGCCGCGTTAATCAGCTGCAGGACCGAACGAAAACAGGCGGTCCGCCTCCCGGGCGCTACACACACACCTCCACCATGGTGACGAACATGAGATTCTTTTTGAGCAGCTCGCGCTACAGACCGCCGCCGCCGCCGCCCAAGATCAGAGCCGTTTTGCCCTTGTACTGCTCTTCGGCCATCAGCGACTCGGTGTAGATCATGTCCTTCTCGGACACGTCTGCAGCTGAGATCACGGCCGGGTCAGCGCCGGACCATCTGGGCCACCACACGGACCGGCTGACCGGAGACCGACTTGGTCTCCACACGCTGTTTACATAGGCGGCTGAAATCCGGACGGGCCGTGCCGTCGGCTCAGAGTCGCATTTGCTGTCCTTTGTAAACGCTTGTAAGCCGTTCGGTAAGTCGAATCACGCGCCAGCTGAAATCCTCTCCCGAAGAAGGATTATCCGTCTAGGAAGGAATTTCGTCCGGAACTGGGGTAGGTCAAGGCTGCTAAAAGCATGCTCACCGTAAATGGCACAGCATGAAGCGGTATAATGGAATGAGTCTGGCCTCGCATATCTAGTTCTGTCGCCACCGGCAAGGATTTCCAAAAAGCTCTCAACAGCTGAAGATGGAAAAGCAGAAGGAGACCATGAGAAAGATAAGGAACAGGTGGGTAGACGGCGAAATAAACATACTGGAGTTCATTCAGGACCTCCAGATTTTCATTTTTAACGCCTTGGATGGGAAGCGCCTCAGAAATATGTGAAGTAACGAGTACTTTGCATTAATTAGCATTTCCTTTGTTTTTTTTTCAATGTCTCGAACCATATGCTTCCGTTCATCATTCAGTTCATTTAAAGCTGGTTCGAATCTACACGTTTAGTATCACATTGCTCTTCGTCGTTTTCATGTAACGTTCCGGATATACCATTAACCATTTTGAAAATGACAGCGACAACGCATTTCGTTCACATTTAAGTTTGAAAATAAACTATAATACATGTTCTCTCCTCTATTGACACACTTCCGCTATGCAGGTCACATCAGTCCGGAATAAACTACACAGGTCTGAAAGGTCAGAGACCCTTATATCTGCTTTTACCTACATTTTCTATAGAATTATCCAAAGAATTTGAGGGTTATTCCTGCGATCGTTTGTTTGTTGAGTGCTGGGCTCAACCGTTTGATGTGTAACGCTTCGAGGATGTGGAGTTTTCGGCCGTTGGTTGTAGATGAGATGATTTTCGTGTTGTCCGTGAGCTGCTGTCTGGTGATGATGCTTCCGTGGGTGTCCTGCATGTGTGTCTTCGGTGCTCCGCCTTGTAGGTGTATAGTGGGACGTCTTGAGAGTGCTACTTTGGTCACACCAACGTAGTCTAAACTGTTATGAAGCATACAGTCTTCCTGTTGGCAGGTAAACTTGTAAGCTGCATTGGTCCGCTTGTTGTTTGTGTTTGTGGTTGCGTCTGTTGTTGGTGTTGTTCAGCATGATGAAATGGCTGGTTTTGCTGCTCTTGTGGTGGATGGCGAGCTTCAACTGATCTGCGTTGTTGCATTTTATGTTACTTTCAGTACTTGACGTATGGCTTTTTCGTCTGTCTTGTGGGCTGACAACATTGGATTGCAATAAAAAGTTGGTTGGTCTTCGTCTTCTCGTGTTTCTTCGGTATGTTGTCATGGTTTCTGTCCAAGAAAATCTTGATCTCTTGGTCAGTGGTCTTGTTGGAGTAGTCGTTGTTCACCGGGAGTTGTTTCACTTGTTGAAGTTCTTGGTCCACCAGTCTGCAGTCTGAGCAGGTTTTCATTGTTCTTCGGATGTGGTACCTGATGACGGACAGTTTGCATCGTTCGGGGCATTCACTGGTTGCGCTGAGGCACCGACCGGAGTCCGTTCGTTTTCGGCAGACTTTGGCTGTGAGGGTCTCATTAGCGGCGTTAATGTCAACGTCCGTGAACGGGATTTTACCTGTGACGCTCATCCCGGCGGAGAAGTTGAGCACAGAGCTGTTTTAAAGAGCTGTTTAAAGCCGCACGAGGTGTTGTTCAGCTGATACACCGACAAACATGTCATCGACTAATTCACAGTATATCCTGGTCGCAGTGAGATGTCTTCTAAAACTGCACTTTCCAGGTCACTCATGTACGTGATGACGAACAGCGGTCCCAGTGGCGAGCCCATATCTACGTCGTTGGTCATCTTTTTACCTATATATATATATATATATATATATATATATATATATATATATATATATATATATATATATATATATATACCTGTATATATGCCCATCTCCAAACCTGTATGTGTATCTACATATATATGTATATATATGCATATATATACCCACTTTATAAGTCCCGCGCAAATACTTGATCTGACAGGGTCCATCTTTTCATATCTTCCTCCGTCAACAACCGCCGCACAGAGCTCAATGACCTCCAACTATCATCTGCGAAGTAACAACAGTACTGTGTCCGGTTGTAGCAAGAGCGCAATTTATGCCCTTAATCCGCTCCTCGAGTCGAATTGTCCCAGCTCGGACTACCAACAGCAGTCTCTTTCTCTCTCTCTCTTTCTTCTTTCAGAGCGACGCCGCAGATAGTCGGATGGCAGATCCTCGGCGAGTCCATGCTAAGCCGCTCTCCCAGAGAATTCACTCCGCGGGCGAGGCGTGGCTTAGCTGACGGCTACGGAGAAGATAAATTCGGACCACACTTCGCAAGCAATGTACATGTACACTGAATCGTAATCCAGGAGGCAAAAACCAAAATGGTTATATATTCAGTTCTGTGTAGGAAAGTAAAACTGAGGCAATGCAAGCTGAAATGGTCGCCCATTCAAATACCTGAGAGGCCTCCTTTGAAAAATACCACGCTCACCCTGTTTATTGAACTATTTTTCGATCAAACACCTACCTGAAGTTCAAGTTGGCAGCCCGAGCAGCATATTCCCCTAAGCTGTGCTGAAATGAGGGTGACAGTTATTACAACTGACTTCCCGGGAAAAGATTTACCCAGTGACCCCATCTTCCGCAAGCGCCGAGCAGAACGCCGTGTCTGTTTACGGCATTCACTCGTGTTTCAGTCGGCTGACTGACGTGGTCCGGAACATACTGGCACCCCCGCTACTGTGCTACCGTTCCTCTTTCCTGGCAACGCAGCCGCCGTGCTTTGAGTGGGCTGCTGGACACAACGTTTTTTGTTTCGATGCCGAGGTCATATTACACACACCGAAACCGATAAAGTGCGCTTCAGGCTGAAAAACGGTCAACCAACACATAGATACGACTTCCGGCGGCTCGAGAAAAGGCGTTCAGGTTAAGGATATGCACTGCGCATTTGTAACATTTCCTGTTTTCGGAGAAGTCAATACCAGCGACGCACTCAGAATTTTCCCGGGGGCGGGAGGGAGGGGGCTTCGGCCTCCTTGTTCGGCAGCTGCGGTTGCTTCGTAACCAGAAAATGCACACGCCCACATATGTATATATATGCATATAGATATGCATCTAGACGTATGTATGTATGTATATATGCAGGAGAAGAAAGCAACGGCCAAAAACAAACACATCCCACGGAAATGCGAAACTGAATTAAACTGTTCGCTCTGAAATGTGCTGATGTACACCACATTTCATGTCTTAGAAAACGTTACGCGGCATTAGGTTTTATCGGATGTGGTAGCCTCTAAAGCAGGTGGATATTGTTGACAGGCCCGCAGAGGTCTCCGCTCACCACCACTCCCCTGAAGGTGAGCGAGGCTGCGAATCGCACCGTATGCTTCAAATAAACGGAACGGCGAAAAAAGTGAGAAAAGAAAGGAAAGGAAATCAAAACTGTTCGCTCTCAAATGCTTTTATGGACACTAATTTCAGTTTGTTACAGGATGTCGCACAATGCAAAAAGTCGTCGAATATGACAACCCCTGAAGCAGGTGAATGCTGTTCAGAGGCCCACGGAGGCCTCCCTCACAGCCCAGCATGGCCTTATAGGACGGTAGCGCTCCTCCTTACAAATGACCCATTTGCTGCAGAGAGAACACGAGGACTTGTAAAATGAGTCCGTGCTGTTATCAAGTCAGTAGATGCCGCTTTAGAACAGGGGCCCTGTACTCGCAGATGGAGACCACTTTAAAGGATGTCATGGGCCCATTTACAGGTCGGCAGCTGCAGGGGTTCCTTCACAGACGTAGAGGGACCCCTTTAGAGGCTAACTTTTGGGGTCGCTTTACAGGGTCATCTCTACAGGTCCGCAGGACGGGCGCAGGGACCTCTCTACAGACCGGCAGACGCCTCATCTACAGGTCAACAGGTCTAATAGGCAACAATGAGCACTACGAGGCAATCTGCTGGTCTTTTACGGGCCAACAGATTTCCCCCTCCCCCATACAGGCCAGCGGGAGATTCCGTTGGCTTGTAGAGCCAGTAGGAGACCATCTGAAGGCCCGTACCCTTGCCCTATACAGGCCAACATGGGCCCCTTGCAGGCCAACCGGGCATCATTAACCCTATTCCCGGAGGGCTAGACGGTATGGTCGATTTCCGGCAGGGGGCGGATTCGGCCCCCCCGAGATCTCGAAAACTACTTGTCCGATTGCATCGCAACAAACGGCAATCGATTTGCCGCGACGTAAACTACATTTTTACAAAAAGAAATTTTCAAAATGTGGATACAGGGGGGCAAAAATGTCAAAACGTGGGGTACTTTTCGACTTCTTATAACTCCGTTCTTTATGGACCGATTTCGATGAAACTGGTATGAATCGAGAGATAATGGATAGGGCTGTTACCATGGGTCCGCAAATCTGAAATTTTGAGAAAATTCATGGGCGTTCACAGGGTTTCAAAAATAGGAGGACTAGTTTTCTAACAACTGAATGAACAAAAGAGGCAAACACCTTTTTTTGGTTTCTGCTAGTCATGTTATACTAAAGAAGTACAAATCGCATTACATTGTTTGCATAATGTTAGCATAGGCGGTGCCAGGGACATGAAAAAGGGGGAATTGTCATGGTCACACGTTTCTCAGATCAACTTGTGACCTTTGACCTTAAATGACCTCCAGTGACCCTGGGGCCACTTGGAATGATCTCGTGTGCATTGAATATTATCTGTAAACGTTTTCAATCATTTGAATTCACTCTATTTCAAAAAAATCATTTTATGGCTATTGTGGTATAGGGTACGCGCACTGACATTTTAGGTCATAGCTCCGTGACCCGACCTGATATCAAGCTGAAACTTGGTACACAAGTAGAGGGCATCCTTCTACGTCATATAAATTTCGGGTTTGGCATTTAAAAAAACAGCGCCAAAATTATTGCGAAAAAACAAATTTTGACTTTTGACCTTGACCTAACCTTGTAAAATGACCTCAGGTAAACAAAATTAAAGCTTCACATTGCCCAACTATTAAGCTATACATCCATATAAAGTTTTAAGTTCTATCTTTAAAACTCTGTTTTTTGCAGACATTTTTCTTTTACCCTCAACATGGCCAAAAATGGCCTGAGGTGCCTCCCAAAAACGTTGCCTGGCTCCGCCCCTGAGCAAAACAAAATTTTGAAATTTTGTCACAGCACGTAGAAAGAATAGCGAGGAAAAGTCACCAAGTTTCGTGAAGCTGCGTTAAAAATCCTGGAATTGGCAAGCAAAAAAACCCGAGGGGGGCGGATTCAGCCCCCCTGCCGGGAATAGGGTTAACAGTCTGCAGGGGAGCTTCACAGGCCGGCAGGAGTCTACCCACAGGTCTGTGGGCGCCAGCAGGGTACCTTTAAAAAACTGACATGGGACCTCCTTATAGGCCCCTCTTTATGTCCGCAGGGGACCATCTGCGGGGCGGCAGACCATCCGCAGGGGGAGGGGGCTTTTGCAGGCTAGCAGAAGATCCTTAACCCTATTCCCGGCAGGGGCTGAATCCGCCCCCCCCTCGGGTTTTCTGTTTGCCAATTCCAGGCTTTTTGACACACAACTTCACGAAACTTGGCCACTTCTCCTAGCTATTCTTTCTTCGTAGTGTGACAGAATTTCAAAATTCTGTTCTGCTCAGGGGCGGAGCCAGGCCACGTTTTTGGGAAGCACCTGAGGCCATTTTTGGCCTTGTTCAGGGTAAAAAGAAAATGACTACCAAAAATGGCGTTTTTAAGATAGAGCTTACAATCTTACATGAATTTATAGCTAAACAGTTGAGCAACGTGCAAATGTAATTTTGTTTATCTGAGGTCACTTCACAAGGTCAGGTCAAAGTCAAAAGTCAAAATTTGGTTTTATAGTAATAATTTCGGCGCTATTTTTTTGAGAGGCCAAACCCAGAATACATGTCATGTAGAAGGGTGTCTTCTACTTGTGTATCAAGTTTCAGCTTGATATCAGGTCGGGTCATGAGGCTATGACCTAAAATGTCAGTGCGTGTACCCTATATCGCAATCGTCGTAAAAAATGGAATTTTTGAAATAGAGTGAGTTTAAATGATTGAAAACGTTTACAGATAACATGAAATGCACACAAGATCATTACAAGTGGACCCAAGGTCACTGGAGGCCATTTAAGGTGAAAGGTCACAAGCTGATCTGAGGAGCATATGACCATGGCAGTGCCCCCTTTTCATGTCCCTGGCGCCGCCTATGCTAACATTATACAAACATTGTAATACAGTTCGTACTTCTTTAGCATGCCATGACTAGTAGAAGCCAAAAAAGTGTTCTTGACCTTTTTTGTTCATTCAGTTGCTAGAAAACTAATCCTCCTATTTTTGAAACCATGTGAACGCCTATATGAATTTTCTCAAAATTTCAAATCTGTGCACCATTTTTAACCCTATTCCCGGAGGGCTAGACGGTATGGTCGATTCCCGGCAGAAGGGGCGGATTCGGCCCCACCTGAGATCTCGAGAACTACTTGTCCGATTTCATCGCAACAAACGGCAATCGATTTGCCGTGACGTGAACTACATTTGTACAAAAAGAAATTTTCAAAATTTTGAAATTTGGGGATACAGAGGGACAAAAAAGTCAAAATGGGGGTACTTTTGGACTTCTGATAACTCCGTTCTTTATGGACCGATTTCGATGAAACTGGTATGAATCGAGGGATTATGGATAGGGCTTTTACCATGGGTCCGCAAATCTGAAATTTTGAGAAAATTCATGGGCGTTCACAGGGTTTCAAAAATAGAAGGATTAGTTTTTTAACAACTCAATGAACAAAAGAGGCAAACACCCTTTTTTGGCTTCTGCTAGTCATGTTACACTAAAGGAGTACAAATCGCATTACAATGTTTGTATAATGTTAGCATAGGCGGTGCCAAGGACATGAAAAAGGGGGAACCGTCATGGTCACACGTTTCTCAGATCAACTTGTGACCTTTGACCTTAAATGGCCTTCAGTGACCTTGGGGTCACTTGGAATGATCTCGTGTGCATTGAATATTATCTGTAAACGTTTTCAATCATTTGAATTCACTATTTCAAAAAATTTATTTTATGGCTATTGCGATATAGGGCACGCGCACTGACATTTTAGGTCATAGCTCCGTGACCCGACCTGATATCAAGCTGAAACTTGGTACACAAGTAGAGGGAACCCTTTTACGTCATATATATTTCGGGTTTGGCATTTGAACAAACGGTGCCAAAATTATTGCGAAAATACAAATTTTGAGGTTTGACCTTGACCTGACCTTGTAAAATGACCTCAGATAAACAAAACTAAATATTCACATTGCCCACCTATTCAGCTATACATCCATATGAAGTTTTAAGTTCTATCTTTAAAACTCTGTTTTTTGCAGACATTTTTCTTTTACCCTCAACATGGCCAAAAATGGCCTGAGGTGCCTCCCAAAAACGTTGCCTGGCTCCGCCCCTGAGCAAAACAAAATTTTGAAATTTTGTCACGGCACGTAGAAAGAATAGCCAGGAAAATTCATCAAGTTTCGTGAAGCTACGTTAAAAAGCCTGGAATTGGCAAGCAAAAAACCCCAGGGGGGGGGGCGGATTCAGCCCCCCCCTGCCGGGAATAGGGTTAAAGGTCCCATCTATCATCTCTCGATTCATGTCAATTTCATCGAAATCGGTCCATAAACAACGGAGTTATAAGAAGCCCAAAAGTACCCCCCATTTTGATATTTTTGCACCCCTTTATCCACCCCTTTCAAAATTTCGATTTTTTTCAAAGTGTAGTTTACGTCATGGCAAATCGATTGCCGTTTGTTGCTATGAAATCGGATATGTAGCTCTCGAGATCTCAGGGGGCCGAATCCTCCCCCCCCCTGCCGGGAATCGACCTTACCGTCTAGCCCTCCGGGAATAGGGTTAATATGTGGACAGGAGGCCTATCTACAGTCCCGTAGGTAGGCCCTTCGTAGGACGACAGGGACCCTCTTTGCAGGCGAGAAGGCACCTCCTTCACATGCCAGCAGGACCCCTTAGCTAGTAAAGTACCCTTAGCTATTAGATAACCCTTTTATAGAAAGGGAGCATAACCTGTCCCCGACCGGGAGGGGCAGTTGACTGCCCCCCCGAGGTTTTTCGGGGATTGCGAAAGAACCAACAAACACAGAGTCACGAAACTTTGTGTGCCTTTTGCCACATCAATTCTACATCTCGTGTCAAACTTTTGACCTCAGGTCAGGTCAGGCGCCTGACCTAGGTCAGGTCAAACAGACCTATGTTAAAAAAGTTTAGCGCCCTGTAACATTTGCGCAAAAGGAGATATCTCAATAATTCTTACAGGGATTAGTGATCGTGATAGATGCAACAAATCTGCTATCTCAGATTTTTCGGAATTTTTCGGGTCATTGACCTAAGGTCAAGCCCATTTTTAAGACACGTCGTGGTTTTTTTTCGTAAATTGACGGAATATTTCATAACATTTTTAGTGTGGAGTAAAGCAGACATCTAGTTACCGTCATTGGGCGAAGTATCAATGAAGTATCCAGCCATTGATCTTAGGTGTGGTCACGAATAACTTTAGTGGGCCAAAATGTGTCACTGTCAAAATCGACGATAAATTACTCAGAATGGGTAGAAAATGGCAGAACTAGTTTGCACAGACGTAAGTAATACCAGGAACCTCAAAAAGTTTGAAAAAGTAGCATATTTTGCAAATAAACAGGCTCTCGCTTATAAAGCTCCGCCAATTTTGTAGATTGGTAACTAATCAGTTTTTCCAAAATTTAAGCATGAGAAACCATCACAAGAACCACGAAGATCAATAAAATTTACATAGATCGTCTCTTTTCGCGAAAATAAAGGAACGCTAAAAATAGTTCCCGTCAATTTGGTACCGCATACGGCAGCGGCGCACACCGACAGCTGGCGGGAGAATTGCCGTGTCTTTAACTCAACGTTTCGGCGTATATATTGAAGTACAAATCGCATTACAATGTTTGTATAACGTTAGCATAGGCGGCGCCAAGGACATGAAAAAAGGGGAACTGTCATGGTCACACGTTTTTCAGATCAACTTGTGACCTTTGACCTTAAATGGCCTTGGAGTCACTTGGAATAATCTCGTGTGCATGTAATATTACTTGTAAACGTTTTCAATCATTTGAATTTACTCTCTTTCAAAAATTTCATTTTACTGCTATTGCGATATAGGGTACGCGCACTGACATTTTAGGTCATAGCCCCATGACCCGACCTGATATCAAGCTGAAGCTTGACACACAAGTAGAGGGCATCGTTTTACATCACATATGTTCCGTGTTTGGCATTTGAAAAAATAGCGCCAAAATTATTGCAAAAAAACTAATTTTGACTTTTTGACCTTGACCTAACCTTTGTAAAGTGACCTCAGACAAGCAAAATTAAATCTGCACATTGCCCAACTATTAAGCTATTCATCCATATAAAGTTTCAAGTTTTATCTTAAAAACGCTTTTTTGGCAGACATTTTCCTTTTACCCTCAACATGGCCAAAATGGCCTGAGGTGCCTCCCAGCAACGTTGCCTGGCTCCGCCCCTGAGCAAAATAGAATTTTGAAATTTTGTCACGGCACGTAGAAAGAATAGCTAGGAAAAGTCACCAAGTTTGGTAAAGCTGTGTCAAAAAGCCTGGAATTCGCAAGCAAAAAACCCGAAGGGGCGAATTCAACCCCCCTGCCGGGAATAGGGTTAAATGGCAAGGGCGCAAATGCTACAATATGGATGTCAATGCAATGCCACCGGGATGCCAGTTCAATTAAAACGGCGCCATGATCAATCACAGGGACACCTTTGAATACTACGCTATGGAATGCTATGCCATCGAAGGAGAGTCTCTGTGTCACCCGGGTGCCATACTAATGAAAAGATCATCCATGCACGTTAACAGGAGCATGTCACAGGGACCTTTTTAAACTCATACAGATAAAACTAGGCAGTCAGAAGCAGATAATGGCACCTGAATGTCCTATCACATGGGTGAACGACATCACATGTGCGCTCTTTAAAAACAGAGTGCATTTGTATCCAAGGACATTTGCCCATGTATGGCTTCCATGCTGTTATCCGTTTTCGGTGGTTATGCACATGGGAAGCGTACATCTTGTACGCTTCCCATGGGAAGCGTACAAGATGGTACGTATGACATGGGAAGCGTACATCTTGTACGCTTCCCATGTGCATAACCACCGAAAACGGATATGCCAAGACAGGGGGGACACTTCGCCCTCCTCTTAAAACCCAAAGGGAGAGGAGCGCCCACTCGCCCCCCCCTCTTAAATTGATGCGGTAGATGATAAGTTACTAACTGCAGGTATGACCACGTAAGCTAATGCAACTAAACGAATCAATGTGATCACTCACCAGCAAGCCATGATTGAAATGTGTCCACGCATACACAAGCTTCGGTTGCATAAAGAAAAAAACTGACGTCATAACAGACGCCATACCAGCCAAGGCAGAGCTGACCTGATATGACACAGTTACCATTTTCCAAGGAGAGCTGGAGGTGCGTTGGCCCCGGCAAATGTGGGAGACCGGGGACGCTAACTGAAAACTCTGTTCCACGTTAATAGTGTCCAGTGCAGGTTGGCAGACAAATTGCTGGCTGGAGGCTAGATATTAAGAAGCTCGTAAAGATCACGAGAGAAGGTACTAACAGGCCCGTTCCATCTTGGTCGTCTAAAACACGGGTGGTCTGGAAAATGTCCCTGGTAACGTCTTGAAAACTCATTGTGGTGAAAACATGTTAGGAAGCTTCACAAAGAAATGCAGTTAATTAAAAACCACATTCTGTAGTCATCTGTTCATGTGGCGCCATACGGGCTTGTGGAGGCCAATGAAAGCAGGGCTTTATGGACATGCACTAGCTCGTGACGTCACGCAGCAGCTGTAAATAGGACACACGATATATAAATAGGACCATGTAAACAGGATGGCCAAATGATGCGCGGGAAGAACGCGGCAAATCGCTTTGGCCCACTGTAAGTGTGGGTAGCCAGCCATTTTTCTTCCTCTCCCGACCTACGTCGCAAACTAGCACGCAGTGGCAACGTCTTGCAGCCAGCGTAGAACAAGAAAACACGCGTGAATAGTCGTGAAAAGACGTCAAGTTTTCCCTTATAAAGGTGGCCTGCTGGCCATGGAAACGACCCAGTTTCCGAGTCACGACTGCTTGCCCGCGCTCGAGAAAGTACCGACCACGTGACCAAACAGGCTGTTGGCAGCGGGAGCAGACGTGTTACCCACACAACGTGTGACTCGTATGCAATTCGTCCCATTCATCTACCATCTACACACTTTCTTTTATTAGAATGATCAAGAATGCACAGAATGATCATTTCCACTTAACGTGCAATTCATGCGATGGTCGTCCGGAAATAATCATCGATGAACTGTCTGCAAACCGTGGACATGCGTCACATTCCCAAACACGGCATAAACAACCAGAAAATAGTCTGAAATTTCCATGACGGCCGTCCCGAGCCGGCAGACCGCCGCCGCCACCCACGGCCCGTCCTACCCGGTTCTCCATGATGAAGCTGTCGCCGTAGTTTTCGATCTGCAGTGAGATGAGGCCGCTCCGGTGGCCTCGCAGCGTGACAAACGTCTCGTTGGCGGCCGAGTAGTTCATGAGGAAGCCGCCGGTGGGCGTCAGGTCCTCGATCAGCCGCGTCAGGCCGGGCACCGCCGCGCCCACCACCTCTTCCATCCGCTGGTGCAGCGTGGCGCACTCCACTGGGCAACACCGGGTAACATGTCGGCTGGTGCAGACCGCGGGTAACGCTGGACCGGCCGGGCTCTGACACTCCGCACCGCCGACTCAGGGTGCACAAAACTGATGCAGATCACCCCCCAGTTATAGTCTGCTATACGTTTTGCCAGCAATCTGCGCGTGCAGCAGGCTGAAGAACATCGCAGGGAGAAATAAAGTCTGAATCAGTGCTCACTCGGTATGTCATCTAAATCTACTGCAGTTCTTTTTACAATTTTCCGTTTTACAGAAGCAAGGTGTATATGCAAAAGACTCTAAAACTGAGGGCAAATGCTCGTTCCCAATAACAAAAAAGGGAAAACACATGTTCAAAGGTTCCAGACAGAACTCACTGACAACACATTCGGTGACCAGAACAAATTCAATGCCAAGTTAAAGCAAGGGTGGGAGAAAAACTCGGGAATCCGCAAGATTCGCAACAAAGACACCAAACAGGCAGCGGCGGCCGCGCTCACCTGGGTTGGTGACGACCACCGGGTCGACGCTGAAGTCGAGCAGGGCCGTGTTGAAAGACATGCTGACTGTTCTGGCCGGCGACGATCTGCGGACTGGCTCAGCGGCTGCTGCGTCTGATGCCTTGCAGGCATGCAAGGCCGCAGGCGGACTGTTTACTGCAGCGGTGCGCCTCACGGGTCCAAGGCCGCCTCCCCGCCGCCCGGTCCAACCGTCCCTCCACGACCAGACCAACGGCTCTTCAACGCCCGGATCAACAGTCACTCCCCGGTCCATCGTCCCGTCGTAGTCCGGGCAGCTCACGCCGCGCTGTGCCAGTGGCAGCCAGATGGAAGAACACGGCGTCCTGAGGAACTCCAGAACATCTCTTCCCTACAAAAATGTACGCGTGCTGCTGCTTTGATGTGCGCATTTCATACCATACCACCCGAAACCGCCGGGCTTCGGCCAGCTTGCTCTAAAAAACCGATCGCTTCATAGTCTGACTGGCACTCAAGGGAGTCATTTTGAATCTCTCCGTCTGTTTTGTGGTTTGTGCCACATTCTACCGGAAGTTGTATGTCAGTCATGTTAACTATGCAACAGCAAGATAAAAAGGCCTCATGAGCTGGTTTCCACCTAATCCTTCGCATTCTATTCTTTCCATATTCGTTAGTCCCATATCCATTATTCTATAACCTATGGCTAGTTCATGAAACAATACTCACGTCGTGGATCTGCTGAGGAAGCTTACCCGCAAAAAACGTTGACCTGTTTATCATATCAGTTATATTGTTCCTTATTTGGCAACCGACTGCTCACAGTCTCCCGCTACTCGGATCGTTCATCACCATTATGGGTGTGATGCAACGTCCGAATCCTTGCAGGAGGGTGTGACATGACATGATCTTCTTATCTAGCTTCAGCCAGAGCGGGCTGAAATGGATACCGCCCAAATTCCATCGTAAGTAAAGCCTGCTGCATAGACCGTGATCCTATTATCCTGTTATTTATGGACATAGATTTACTTTGTCATAGGCACCGCATCGGGTTGCGTTAAAGGACTCGTATTGTGGCATGCAACTTCACGTCGACAAATGCAAAACATGGGACATTTTGAAAATAAGTATTATAAGAATGCACAACAAATTTAAATGTACAATTAAAGATGTAGAAATACAGGCATAATAAACATTAAAAGAACAATTTATTGCCATCGGTTAAAAGTCAGAAAAGCAAAAGACCTGTTCCCCCATTAGATTTCATCGCCATGCACGTCTACTTATGGGCTGCTGTAAACGCCGCTTCCGAAACCAATGGGGGAATGGGACGAACACTTCAACATTCCACGGGTTTCAATACTCTTTAACCAGAATGATCTGACGGTCTTGTTTTAGCGTCTCGTCTTAGCGTTTTTGGTGAAATTTCAGCATTTTATACGAAACACGTCACTAAAAACAGCGGTATGTAAACGCATACCGCTGATTTCCGGAATTTTAACATCTCATGTAAACGATGTGCATAATAACACGAGATATGCTTTAGTGATCTCCATGGCTTTGCCTCCACTTCACCGATATATTTTTTATTAGTAAACCTCCGTCTGTGTGCTGTCCAGATTCCGTAAACTGTCGGTGGTAGTGGGCTGAGCTGTTGTGGCAGCACAAGCCGACCTTTCCATCAAAATCACTACCAGTAAAGCTTCAGGTCAACTGCCAGCATCTGGGACACGACGCAATTGTAGCGGCTTTGCATGTGGGACACTGGGGAAATCGGCCATGTATTTTGTGTGTGTTGGAGATAATGCAGCTGCGTCGATTCGATGTTAAACCGCCCCCGACTGGCAGGGCAGCTGACCCCCATTTTTACAGGCTGTGTTAAAATTTTGGCCTCAGGTCGGGTCAGGTGCCTGCCTTAGGTCAGGTCAAACGGACCTATGTCCAAAAAACTTTAGCGTCTTGTAACTTTTTCGGGAAACAAGATATCGCAATAATCCTTTCAGGGATTAATGATCTTGATAGATGCAACAAATCTGCTATCTCAGACTTCTCGGAATTTTCCGGGTCATTGACCTAAGGTCAAGCCCATATTTAAGACATATCGTTTTTTTTCGGAAATTGACGGAATATTTCGTAGCATTTTTACTGTGGAGTGGAGTGTGGAGAAGCAGACATCTAGTTACCGTCATTGGGCAAAGTATCAATGGCTTCCAGCCATTGACCTGAGGTCAGGTCACGAATAACTGTTGTGCCAAAATGTACCACCGTCAAAATCAGCGATGAATTACTCAGAATGGGTAGGAAATGGCAGAACTGGCTTGCACAGACGTAAGTAATACCAGGAATCTCAAAAAGTCTTAAAAATTGCATATTTTGGAAACAACCAGGTTCTCGCGAATAAAGCTCCGCCAGTGGTGTAGATTGGTAACTAATGAGTTTTTCCAAAATCTAAGCATGAAAAACCATCACAAGAACCACAAAGATCAATAAAATTTACATTGATAGTCTTTTTTCGCGAAAATAAAGGAACGCTGAAATTAGTTCCCGTTCATTTCTTACTGCGTACGGCTGCGACGCATGGCGACAGCCGGCGCGTAAATTGCCGTGTCTTTAACTCAACGTTTCGACGTATATATTGAACAAATCCGAGAAATGAGATGTGTATCGGCATTTGCGGACCTTTACTTGTGCGCTGGTGCCTTGATCTATGCGTTATTAGTCACAGCCCTTGAGATTCAGGCTGTTTCTCGGTCTCATGCAGTCGGCTATGAGAAAACATATGTAGGGCGTAAATTGCTTACATATTATCTAAAACTAAAAATGAGACCAGTTTCGAGCTTTACTCGTCACAAGATTTCCAAGGGTGTGCTTATTTTTATCGTGCGGCCAACCGTTCGTGAGTTAGAGGGGGGCGGTCAACTGCCCCCTCCAGTCTAGCGTGATCGTGGCCGACCGACGGTCGTGCGCGGGCTTAAACATCTGACATCCCCACACGGAGAACAACTGCGGACCGAATGTGACCGAGCTCAAGATATCGACGGATAAGTCAACATGAAGTTAACGTCTATGGTTTGCGGAAGGAGTTTGTACGCGATCTATGCTTCATGCGCTGCTTTCAGCACAACCTGAACGTACGAGGCCATCGGGACCATCAATGCAACATCTGCAACGATCACGAACATTGCACAATGTTCATGCCTCCTATGTAGTTACACCCAGAGGTACGCGAGAGTCCGTCAGCTCCTCTCCAACAGAGCACGAAACGGATAAATCCAGGTCGATCCGGTCTAGTCCGTATCCGACAGAGCTGAATCCGGGTCCAATCCAAATCCAAAAATTTTCTCCAAGGCTGATCCAATCCGGATCCGATCCGCTGCCAATAGTATGTAAAAACCTAGAGAAGCCAGAATGCGTAACCTCTAGGTCCAACCTTATGGAGACTTATGTGCTAAAAAAATTGGTTGAAAGCGTTTAGTTTTAGAACAAGTAAAGCTTACCCAACATGACAGGTATGAATTGGCGTCAGACACTGCCATTTGCTTACAGAATTTTTAAGTGTGCGGGAAGCAGGGGCAGGGGGCCGATGACCCCCAACTTTTTTGAAACTTAACATTGGCCCAATGGGCGTCGACCGGAAAGAACTGACCCAAAATGCTTTTTTTTGCCCCCTCCCCCCACCCCCAACTCTGGAGGAATTCCCGCGCTGTTGCATTTGTTGTTTCCAAGACATATCATAAACTTTTCGCCAACCAACATCTGGATACCACCCCACTAGGGCGGCCTAAAAATAAACACCTTTGTTTCAAAAACACCCAGCAAAAGCGTTTTCCCATTATTTGAACCTTTCTTAAAAAAATAAGAGAGCGATTAAAAAGACGAGAAATGATGATATTTAAGGTAACCAAAGTTTTCACTTTTTAGAAAAATGACGAGAAAATGGCACATATTCCCCTGTCGATCATGACCAAAGTAGCTTCAAGAAACGAAGTAAATTCCAGGATGTCACAGCTGGCAAGTGTTTTCTAATGTTACCGAAATTTTGTAGATTGGGTCAGCCGTGGACAAGGGCAGGGGGGCAGGGGAGGCAGTGGTCCCCCTAAGTTTTTGGGATGTCACGTTGACCCTATGGACGTTGACAGGAAAGATCAACCCGAAATGCTTCTTTGCTCCCCGAATGTGGAGGAGTTCCCGCGCCCCTGGCCGTTTACATTTCAGGTCAAAACTCGGATTCTTTGTAGTTTTTGGTAATTTCAGATGTGTTTTTACTCCATTAGCCAGAAATGATTTCACGTCGATTTACAGTGCACTAAAATAGACTCCTCATTCAACCAGAAATTGATTGACTTGTCATACAATGCCTATGCTAAGATTACCTCAGATTGCTGTCCCCATTTTTTCGGGTCCCAAGCGAAACCCCAAATTTCCAAATTCGGGGTGATATAGGGTACAAATGAGCGCCGACTTTGAATCCAGTGCCAGAATTCAGCCCTCGAAACCGGGAGAAGGCCAGTCGATGCGCTGTTGCGAATTTTGAGCCCGTCTAAGAATTTTATTTCCACCTCTGCCTACGGTCTACAGGGCGCCACGGGACCATAAATAGTATCTCGCGAATCAGGGCCACTTAGCGGAGCGAGCGAGGCAGTGAGTGAAAAGTGGGCCTTCAGTCGGTTTGATCTTTTGTTTGTGATGTGCGTAAATCATACTAAAGATACGGTTTTATTTATATTTATTGTATAATGTTATATCGCTATTATTTCTTTGAACGAACTCGATGTAAACGGAAATAAATAAAATAAATGCGCATTGCAGCTGTACTAGTTTCCTGTCTTTCCTCGATTTCTGAAATTTCGCGTGTATCAGCAGTCGACATTTACATGCACATGGCAGGACGCATTAAAGCCAGACATGCAGACTTATTAACATTTCTGGAACGACACATGGTCGAGCTGGAGCTCATCGCTTTCACATGATCCAATAGCAGGGATGCCGATTTTTATTTTTTTTGCAGGGGCTATGGCCCCCATTGTCGACCGTGGCCCCTCAAAAATTGACTTTTCTCCCTCCAGTATTCTTTACCGGCTTTAAAAAGAGAAATACAGTTTGCTATTTCATAAGTGATAACCAAAAAATTGAAATAAAAATTGCCGTCGGTCAAAATAAAGTGAAATAAATCCGTTCAGAAGTACACATTTAGGAGGGGGGATTAGGCTGTCAGCCCCTAGACTCGCCTCCCCTTCCCCTCCCTCTCCAATCATTTACACTCAACGTCACCCCTGTCCAACAGACACGGGTTTGTTGGTGCTCCGTACTATGTCCCGCAATTTTCATAAAAATCAGTCCCGTCCACCCGTAACAGTAATTGGCTCTGAGCGTTCAGGAAGCAACAAAAACGTATTACGCCACTCATATGGCTTGGATTCTTTGTCCATCAAGTGTTTAGATCATACCACGCTACCCCAAATGCTGACTTCTTCCGAAATCCATGAAGGTCGTAATTTTTAGCGACCCTCGAGTAATTTGTGCCTGTCAGGGAACCGCGCACTGGGGCCATGAATGATAAAGCAATTATGATTAAAGACCGCATAAGACGTGCTAAATCAACTCCATTCTTGCCTCTGCTTCGGTTAGTGGACTCAGTTCTAGGCTAATGACCTGGAACAATCACGAAAGTTCGTTGTTTTGGGATATTCAGGCAACGCCAGTCGATCATTCATGAATCCTTCACGCCCCTGTCCTTGGTATTTACGTCAGTCCGACGAGAGAACAGATTGGACAACGTGAACAATGTTCAGATGCAACAGACAGGCAATAATGGACTCGAAAACGGTCGTAGTTTGGTAACTAACCCCTTGCCAACTGTTCAATTGACTTGTGTGTCCTATTTCGCTACGCAAAGGCGGAAATAAACGAAAGTGACGACGGGACGGGCTGTTCATGGCTTGGGGGGTGTCCAGGGCCCTGTGCGGTGGCTGATGTAGACATAGGTGCCGGTGGACGGATACAGACGTCCCAAAAATTTCGAAACGAAAGGAATAAAAAATATGCCAGCTATGGCGAACATAAACACAGTGGGCAAGGTCCAATATTATAAATGCGTCCCGTATTCAAATCCTGAATCCGTTCCTGCCATCTAGAGTGGGACTCTCCGGCTCAGGCTCCGCGCCCACACGTGGGGATGGAGAAGAGAAGAGAACGTCAAATCACGGCGGTTCGTATGAGTTGCAATGTCGGAACGGACCCAACATGGCCGTGTGCATCTCGGCGTCTGTGTTAGTGAACTCTGATTATACACCTAAGAAATGTCTTCAACTTACCAGCAATCCTAGTAAACGCATTGTGTCTTATTTTCGTTTGGATTGCACGACCTTTTGGGTCCTCGTAACCCGCAAACTTCAAAGGTATTTTAAAACACTTTTTGCTATGGAACATGTTTAATGAGCTGTGTCATACTTTGGGATTGAGTGAGGCCATTTATCCATGAGGAATGAAGAATGAAGTAAGACCGCATAATCCATCAGTCAGGGCCTCGTCTAACATGCAAACTGCGGGGCGGAGGCTCAGCCACCGCGGTGGAGTCCCCAGCCCATCCTCCTCAGTCAAGGCAAAACTGGATTATTGGAGGGAGGCAGTTGGAATGTTCGAAATGATAAAATCTAATGCAGGGTTTGCTGTGGAGACGTAGCATTTTTCGTTTTCCAATGCGAAGTCACCGCAAAAAATGACTCGTCCATCCATTTTTCAGCGACGCTTCTGTCACCATTCGTGGTGTATATAAACGTAGGGTTATGCATGGTAATGTAATAAACATGTGATATCATCATGCATGTTAATATAATAAATTCAGGTTTTCTATGGAAACAGCGTTTTTCCACATGCAAAGTCAGCGCAAAAATGCTTCGTCTATCAATTTTTCTTACACTTGAATCACCAGTGGAAATAAACGCAAATGGCATAAGCTGATAACATGTTTTATGCCGCGGTTGCACCAAAAAGGCAAGAGCCAAAAACAATGCGGTCGAAATTTAAGGGTAAACTGGCGGGGCAGACATTGGGTTAGAGGCAAGGAAAAAAGAGGGTCCAGACAAAAGCATAATTGTCTTTTGTGCAGCCATAGCACGGAAGCCAAGATCGCCCTGTTTCTAAGTGGTCTACTTCCGAAGAATTCATCTTTTTAACACGCGCATTGGAAGGGGACACTTTTATGCCCCTAGCTGTTCTTTTTGAAAATTTCGAGAGCGGTTGGGAGCTGGCCGCTGCTGCTTTGCGACATTTATGAAAATTGAATAATTCGTCTATTGTCGCAAAGAAACTGACAAATGGCCAGAAATTTTGGAAGTTTGAAACATATGAAGTCCATGACGCATAAAAAATAACCGTTGTGAGATAAATAGGGTCTTTGCGAGAGAAGGTTTCTACGTAAGAAAGCTGATTGAATGTTATCAACCGATATTATGTAGGGATAAATGAGGACGATAAATGTACAAAGACCAAAGCCAGGGTCAGTGAAGGCCAGTGTCAACCAGCTTGTGACCTGTTCCAGATTTGCTTTGCAACATGTCGATTTGTATGAAATATGCATTCAGAGGCCCTAATAAAAACACTTTTGCGCAAACAGACACACACACACACATAGACATATATGTATATAAACATATATATATATATATATATATATATATATATATATATGTATGTATATGTGTGTGTGTGTGGATGTGTGTGTGTGTTTTACAGCAGTCAGATTGGTTCGGTATCGTTTGTTCCCGCACGAACAGGCACCCTGCCACGGGAGGTGCGCGCGTGAGTCCGACCCTCGCCGCCAGGTGGCTGGCCGGCCCGGCCAGGGACGGGCCCAGCAGGCAAGTTATGGAACGCATATTCCATCACCTCCCCCAACACGTTGCAAGTGTCTCACACTCAGCGAACAGTGAACACGCGTACGCATCACCCATATGACGTGGTGCGCCAGTGCACCTATAAGCAGCGGAGGGGGGGGGGGGGGCGACGCAGGGCCGGCGGCACCGTCTCGGGCTCCATCGGGCGGCGGGGGCGCAGGAACCGACGGTTTCTCCAGTACGGACGTCCGCCCGGCATTCTGACGGAAGACCAGCGAACGCTGAGCGCCACCATGACGCCGGCACGGTCCCACCGTCCAGTGGTGAGATTCCGGACGTCGACCCTCGTGCCGACGGAGAGTCGGGACAGCGAATGCGTGACCGGTCGAGGCACTGCCGGACCGTCTCCCGCAGCGACTCGGCTCGCACGCCGCACTCGTCAGCGGCACGCTGTCGCTGTGACGTGAATGCACGGCGGTGTGCCGGCACAAGCGTCCAGACGGGGTGTCCGAAGAGGATCCACGCCGGCGATCTGCCGTCGGCACGTGGTGTGTTCCGGGTCTGCAGCAGGCCTCTGTCCAGCTGCTCCTCGTCGAGCCCCGTCTCCGACGCGGCGAACACCAATCTCTTGGCGACCTTCACGGCCGCTTCGACGTGCCCGTTCGATCGCGCGTGGCCAGGGGACGACAGCTGATGGCGTACTTCCCACCTCCCTAGGAAGCGATGTAGCGTCGAAGAACTGAACTATGGTCCACCATCACTCCGCAATAGCGTGGGTACCCCCATCAGCGAAAAGGGGTGCCGTAGCTCGCGGGTCGGGTTGGGTCAGGGTCTTGCTCCTAGGGCTACATGAAAATATCTGCAGATTTTTCGTAGTAGGAAGGTGCTATTGGAGTACCAGAATGGAAGACCTGCCCCCCCCCCCCCTCCTCCCGCCAGTCAAAATTCCTTAGACGAGGCCCTGCCATCAGTATCTATTTGTCAATCAACTCATGAAGAAACAACTCATAGCTAAATATAAGATTTAAGGTTACGGCGTGTTTCTTAAGAGTATGCAGTAATCGGTTGTATCTTCGGAAAAGTACTGAAATGCAGCAACGCGGCCAAAATGTTTTCCCTTGACATATCTCGTGCTTAGCATTCACACCGTATGAAAACAGTACTCTTTGGTGTCCTTGGCTTCAACCAAAAGAATGACGTTGCGTCTTTCTTCTTCTTCTTGAAGAGCTTCAGAATGCGACAAAAAGTGGACAGCCTCAAACTGCTTGCAATTCTGTATCGGGAAATACCTGCGCATCTTTTTCATCAGACGCACTGTTTGTGAGCACTTGATTTCGATGAGCCCACGCGTGAACGCCGCGCGCCTAATGTTGAACGTATTGGGTTAACACTGTCACACAAAACCCCTAGGCGACGTGGGCTTTTTTCTTCGAAGAGTTGACTGAATACTGGTCGAATAGGTAAATCATTAGGATCTCATCCATTATTTGTCCCAGTGTGCAAATGATAAAATTCCACTTTTTCTGCCTGTAAGTTACAAACAAGAAATTTCATTGTCATACGCGTTCTCCAAGGGCCGCCGTGTCAAACCGATTAGTTCCGAAGCTCGCCGCTATGGCGCTGACGGCCAATGCCCAGCTCAGACCGTATAGTAGTAAAGTATAGAGGATTTAGGGGACGTTGTTTGGCACGATTCGTCTGTCGCTTGGTAGTATATGTTGCCAAGCAATGCCAGAAAAGCCACATCCAAGGTTATTTAACGACCACATCGGTCCGTAAGCAATAGCCATCACGGTTGCGTGTTTCTTCGAAACACTTCAAGATGAGCCGTGCTGGTGGGCTCGAATTTGGCTTGCTCAGCTGGACAGTGCATGCTGCAAAAGACAGCATAAAATCAACTAAGTATGGATGGTATTCCATTTGCAACACAACCCATCACCAATTCTGAGACCTTGTGAAGAGTAACATCAAACTTCACTTTGAAACACGACGTGGCATTTGGCGATGGCATCTAAAAATATCCGACTCGTGCTGCTGTTCAAACAACGTCAAACAATCGCATCTGCAGCCATAAGATTTTCTTTCTTCCTTAAATAAATTTTATCTCGAGGTCCTTCCGATCACGCTTCTCGGAGTCGGGGACGCAGCCAGGATTGTCTTAACCCTATTCCCGGAGGGCTAGACGGTATGGTCGATTCCCGGCAGGGGGGGGGGGGGAATTCGGCTCCCCCTGAGATCTCGAGAACTACGCGTTCGATTTCATCGCAACAAACGGCAATCGATTTGTCGCGACGTGAACTACATTTCTATAAAAAGAAATTTTCAAAATTTTGAAATTTGTGGATACAGAGGGGCAAAAATGTCAAAATGGGGGTACTTTTGGACTGCTTATAACTCCGTTGTTTATTGACCGATTTCGATGAAACTGCCATGAATCGAGAGATGATGAATAGGGCTTTTACCATAGGCCCGCAAATCTGAAATTTTGAGAAACTTCATGGGCGTTCACAGGGTTTCAAAAATAGGAGGATTAGTTTTTTAACAACTGAATGAACAAAAGAGGCAAAAACACTTTTTTGGCTTCTGCTAGTCATGCTATGCTAAAGACGCAAAAATCGCAATACAGTGGTTGTATAATGTTAGCATAGGCGGTGCCAGGGACATGAAAAAAGGGGAACTGTGATGGTCACACGTTCTTCAGATCAACTTGTGACCTTTGACCTTAAATGACCTCCAGTGACCTTGGGGTCGCTTGGAATGATCTCGTGTGCATTTGATATTATCTGTAAACGTTTTCAATCATTTGAATTCACTCTATTTCAAAAATTTCATTTTATGGCTATTGCGATATAGGGTACGCGCACTGACATTTTAGGTTCACGGACACATAGCTCCGTGACCCAACCTGATATCAAGCTAAAACTTGGAACACAAGTAGAGGGCATCCTTCTACGTCACATATATTCCGGGCTTGACATTTAAAAAAACTGCGCCGAAATTTTTGCAAAAAAAAACTAATTTTCACTTTTGACCTTGACCTGACTTTGTAAAGTGACCTCAGATAAGAAAATTTTGTGTGCACATTGCCTAACTATTTAGCTATACATCCATATAAAGTTTTAAGTTTTATCTTAAAAACGCTGTTTTTGGCAAACATTTTTCTTTTACCCTCAACATGTCCAAAAATGACCTGAGGTGCCTCCCAAAAACGTTGCCTGGCTCCGCTTCTGAGCAAAGTAGAGTTTTGAAATTTTGTCACAGCGCGTAGAAAGAATAGCTAGGAAAATTGACCAAATTTCGTGAAGCTGCGTTAAAAAGCCTGGAATTGGCAAGCAAAAAACCCGAGGGGGGCGGATTCAGCCCCCCTGCCGGGAATAGGGTTAAGGGGGGAGTTTAGAGTGAACTGAAATCATACGAAAACCGCTTGCCGGGAACACGATGTGCAATGGTTTTCACAGAAATGCGAACCTAAGGGGGGCGAGCCCCCTTCCCCCGTGGCTGTGCCTATGCTCGGAATACTATTCATTGCCTTCAAAAGGCATCTGTCGACAATCGGGAATCAAGGCTGGGAGGTTGCGAGGGGAGACTCAAACTCCGGGGGGCTGCTGGGAAGACTCTGACTCAGACTGTGAGGGGGTTCAGACTGCGAGAGGCTATGAAGAGAAACTCAAACTCTGAGATACTGTCAGGGGAGACTCAGACAGGCTGTGATGTGACACCCGCAGTGCCTTTTTTGACGCGTCACAGCCGTTCTTGTTTGCCTGCAGGCGCCCTCCGGGCGCACGCAGGGCGAGTAAACACAGACACGACACCCGCAGACAAACGTTTACCGTTGTTTGTATTGATCCCATTAACTGCGCCGCATATCACACAGCACCGTTTTCGCCTGGCCCTGACGGTGCACAGCGCACGGCGTTGCCGTCAGCACACAGCGCACGCGGCCTAAACGACGCACAGCAGCGCGCACAGCGCCTGCGACCCGGCGGCGCACGGCACCACACACAACGCCTGCGACCCAGCGGCGCACGGCAGCGCACGCGGCGGCGACGATGACTAGAGCCCGGCGTGCGGGCTGAAGGGGGCGGCTCTGACGTCCACTGCACCGCCGGCCCGGACGGACTGGGTACGGCCGGCTGGCCGCAGCCCGTCCCCAAGACTGGAGCGCAACGACCGACTGCGGAGCACCCCGGCCCCCGGCCGGCCACGTGACAAAGACCTGGGAGCACCCGGGCTTCCGGCTGGCCACGGAGCACCGTGCTCATTTTATCGCTGCTGCTGGCAAGATAGGGCGACTCGTGGCAAATGCTTCTAAACAGTGGCCAGCGCTTTGCGACTCTTTCAGCACTTCGGATCTCAATTTTTGCATGATCCCACGCGTAGAGTTCAGCGTCTTGAAATAGAGCACTCCGAGCTCTGCGATCTGACGGCTCCCATTCTCCGTCCCTAAGCCTGGGAGCGACATTTTTCAGTTCGCGGGGACCGGAACCCATTGGCACGCTTTGCCCAGCCGCAAACCGTGAAATGTAACCTGCAAAAGGTCACAGAAGGTCACCTGTCGGTGGAACGCTCGGGCCGGCCCACCACTGGACTTCGTCTCCGGCATCACGTCGAGAGTTCACTGAGAGTCCCGTCAGCGGCTCTACCAGATCGCCCGGTAAAGCACTCCGCCGCCCCGACGTTAGCACCAGCGGCCGGCGCTGGCGTGTAACCTGGCCTGAGCGCGTCGTCGGGAACGCGTCGGTTTGGACGCGTCGCCGGCGGCCAGGTCGACGGCACGCGGCACCCGCGCGTCATCCTCGCAGACAGCCGGGACAGAGCTGTCGCGCCGATGTGAGGCGGGCGCGGTGATTTTATCAGCGCCGTGGTGCCGGCGGCCCGTCCTCGGCTGCGGCCTACTGATGGCAGCAGACGGTCTCGGCTGTGGCCTACTGACGGCGGCAGATGGCCTCGGCTGTGGCCGAATGACGGCGGCAGACGGTCTTGGCTGCGGCCTACTGACAGTGGCAGACGGACTCGGCTGTAGCCGACTGACGGCGGCAGACAGACATTAGCCGGTCCGTCCGCCCATGCTCAGGTCCGTTAGAGGGCGTGCTCAGGTCCAGCGCAGCACGTCCAGCATGCTGGGCGGTGTTCCGTCTGCCGGCCGGTAGATTTCCATCTCCAGCACGTCTCCCTGGCGCCTGGAAAGAGTACAGAGGACGTCAGGTTTCAGTTGGCCAGTGGCAGCCCTGTTTGACATTCTGCGTGAAGGCGCTGCCATGGTATACGGCGGGAGGTTTTCAGTGTATGTGAGACAGGCCAGAACGATTTTTATGTCGTTTAACGATAATAATCTCTGACGCCCAGAACTGTGGGTAGGCGACGTTGAGCCGAAGATAGCTGCCGACGTCATAGGTAAATGTGTCATTCTCGCCCTTATTTTTTCAGAAAATCACATTTAATTTAGGTAGTTACGGCCAGATAGATCCCTGCGATCATTCGAGGCAGAAATCACTCGTGAAATCAGATCATCCACAGGAGCAGCTTTCACCAGCCCATCGGAATCTATCCATCATCTTCCTTGAGCAGATATTTTTGGAGATGAGAGGGATATCAGCTAAGAGGCAAGTGACCGGAAAATGATTTAACCGAGACTTTGCCATAAAACGCTGCTTTTGACGGGGGCTAGGAACTTTTCACGAACCTGATCGTCTCCCCTAATGGATTTCGAGAAATAAATTCAGCTAGAAGTGCGGCCGCAGATCTAACTGACCCTGAACGTTCTGCGGAAGAGTAATAGTGGCCCTGAGTTGCCCTTCGGTGGACAGATCACCCAACGCAAAGCCTGCACCAAACAAAAAAAAATTATAACAAAGACAATCGATAATTTTACCATGCGGTGCAGCAATAGCCGTGAAAACGAGACCATTCCGGAGGTCCAGCGCTGCACTTGATATTCATATGGCCTGTGCTGGCAGGTAAAATATGGTAAGTTTCCACAGCAGCCCACGCGTGGAATCTCATTTTCTCGATGTAACGGGCCCATCGCGTCGATGACGTGGTGAACCTTTCGGCGAAATGGCACCAGTTGAAGTGCGTTCTCGTGGTGCCCGTAAAGTGCAGAGGCCTGTCTGCATCCAGTAGATGTTCAATGGCGATTGCTACAGCTGCATGGTCTCCTGGGCCTTTCCGCCATTTTCGCCCGCGCCCGATGGAAAGAGCAGGCCATCGGTTATATGTTAAACTGTGACGGGCCGAGACGAGGAACGCATTTCACTAGCCATTGTAATCCGTCTGCCTGGGGAAGGGCAAAGGAATGACGAGCTGCGCGGCTTGAAAATGAGACTGCATAATACAATAATACGCGACACATCAACGAACAATGGTTGGGCTACAACAAAAACAAGGCTCTCCCCAACAGCAGCAAAGGTTCAGGGAGACGGGAGGACGCAGGGGAGGGACGGGTGACGGCACGTGCGCCGTTGGGTCCGTCCAGCCCGTCGGCCGCCGCTGGAACCAACAAATATTAGCTCGACGCAACAGTCGCGGCCATTCCCGGAGTAGCCTTTCAGCTTCTCAAACAAAGGAGTCGAGTCCATTTTACCGAAACGCTCGCCAGGCTCCTCAGTTTTACGGAGGAAACATCGGGAATGGAGCCTTTCGCACACATGACCCATTTGAAATCAACCACAGAACAAAGTTGGATTGCAAAGGCGCCCATGTCTTTCGTTGTAGCCGTTTATCAAAGGCAAAAGGACTTTTGCATCTTTCTGTGGTCTTAAACTTGTAGTAACTGATTTCTTCATTTTGCCACGGCTTAATTTCAGGACAAGCCTTGTTGAGCTGATCCAGTGCTTTTGGTTTCAGTGATGCCCTTTAATGTTAAATGACGTGAAACACCCTCTTAGCTCCGGTTTCGAATAATCGTCTGCATCACTTTATGTTCAAAATGTTGTTGGGAAAAATGCTCCAGCTTCCAAAAGACATGTCTTGTAAATGGGCTTGACCTCAGGTCATTGATCCGGAAGTTTCCGAAAAATCTGAGATGGCAGTTTGCCGAATCTAGCAAGATCTCTAATCACTAAACGTTTTACTGTGATATCTTGTATTCCAAGAAAAGAAGTTACAAGGCGATTAACTTTTCTGGACATAGGACCACTTGATATAACCAGGGTCAGACCTTCTTCGATCTGAGGTCAAAATTTGACAAAAGATGTAAAAAAGAAATCTGTGGCGCTGTGTATGTCCGTTCTTTCGCCATCTTTGAAAAAACCTCAGGGAGAGGGGCGATCAACTCCCCTTCCCCCGGTCGGGCTGGGTTAAATTCAAATCTCAATCCTCTAAAAACGTCATGCCTTCTGCTTTGCTGTAGTGACATGTGGCTGGCTTTGCCTAGACAGTAGTGAAGATCTCGCTGTCCTGAAACCGGATTTATGGTTTTCGAGGCGTTAATAAGGAATGACTGTTTAGTTGCAGGCTGTTTGTTTTTATACGCTAATATGAAACAAAGGATAATACTACTTAAAAAAAAACTCTGAACAAGCTATCGAAGACGAATTTCGCCTACGTCCTTGGCAAAAAAGCACTGGCCAAACATACATTGCATATATGTACACGTATGTTGTAACGTATACACTGGATAATATACATCCTGTTTGTCGAAAACGTTCAGTTGGCAGAGACCCGACGGTCCCGTTGCTGCGCTGAGCCTGCTTCACCTCGGTTATGAGCTGTGCCAATTACCAGCGATTACCAGCCGTGGTCGGAATCTCGCAGGAGCGGGCCGGCTCGTGCGCAGATTGCGTCCACGTCCGCCTCAAGTGTTTGCTTGCACAGGAAACTGGGCAGCAGCGAGAAAATACTATGCACGTCTGGCCAAATCCAGAGAAGAGTGGTGGCGTCGCAAAACATTGGAAAGCAGCACCGATTCTCCGCCGCTCTGGAAAACATTAAATAGTTTCTATGCATCAGTGTTAGACGTTCTCAGCAGTAAATTGAGTGTGCTAGTTATTCACTGGAGGTTGAGCCCGTCCAAACCACTAAGCTGAGATTTTTATTTATTTGCTGCACAGCTGCTACCTCAGGCCTCAGCAGGAGTTCAAAGATGCTAAATTTCGTTTTACCCTTTTCCCGAACACATATCGTACAAATATAAGTAAAACGATACAAAAAACGACTGTAAACGCTGGAAGCGCGCATCCCGAGTCGTTGTAGCTGCCGGTACTGTTGTACTGGTTGTAACAATCAACAGCGATCACGACCTCCTAAAACAATCACACGCTGGTCTCTGCCGGCTGCTTGCAGCAAGCCTCAGAAGGCTAAGAAGTTCAGCGCGACCCACGGAGCTTGTGCTGCGAGCTGCCCGAACAGGAACGGCAACTCGGGCTGGTCATTAGATGTCCTGGTATCAGATCAGGCGACCAGACGTCCAATGACTCGCACAACATACCCATATAATTTTATTATTTCATTTCATTTCATTCCATTTCAATATTTCATACCCGCCGTCGCCCGGTAATCAATACAGCCGATTTCGACAAAATGCATTCTGTTTTAAGTGCTCTTCTATTTCGTCCCTGCTCGTGTTTCCTGGAGTCAGTTTTCGCGTCAGGCGCGGTTGGGATTCCGTTGAGAGTGTAGCCACCGGCGTGAAGTCTAACCTGATGACCTAAGTGGTAATGTTGCCTAGCATACGAAAAAGAGAAAAAACGATGCATTTTCGCAGACGACATTGCGTAGCCGTGGCTTGGTCGAGTATCAGTCAGGGAGTTTCCACGCTCCGGGTACTATGCCTATTAACGGGTTGTTTAACACATTTTCTGATCGCTTTTAAACCGCTGTCGCGGCAGGCCGGCTTTCATGTCTCGTTGTCAGCCGCGGACTGGCAGCAAAGGCACGTCCGAGCTCTCCTGCATGGACCACAACGGTCCCGTTCGCCACGGCACATCAATAGAAATGGCCTGCGGACGATTCCTTTTTTGGCTGTATTAGTCACTGGTAATAAAAGTGTTATAAATCAATTTTCTCCAGGACAGAAAACCAGGAAGTGATATTTTTACAGTTCGTGGTTGCCCGAAACAATTACAGTCGCCAAAACACACCAATAAACGGACCAGACGGCACACCGAACTTTGTAGCCTTGCCATTTTGAAAGCGTCCAGTAAGATGGATGGGTTGTTTGGTCAATTTCTGGTATGTTTTTTTGTGATTCTTATGGTGTTGGTTAAAAATGGGTTACAGTGTGCTTTTAAAGTATTGCTGCATAGCTTCATTTCCTTAGCATATTTAGCGATCCCGGCTTGTGTGTTATTTTTACGAAGTATTTTGTCCTTAAGTGTGGTGTCAGATATCAACCAAATAATCTGGAAACACACCGAAACGATGAACCTCTTACACCTCCAATGCATCGAAACACTATTAATAAAGATTACAGACAAGTTGCCGCCAGCTTGTATTGTCAGTTGTTACTTACAGACGTCGCGAATTTTGTTACTGAGCATCTGAATTATTGTTGTCATTGCGGATTGACTGTTACTGTGTTCCGGATAACATAAGGCAGCTGGTATATCTGAACTGTCCGGCGCGGTGAGTCGTGCTGTTTGAAACATTTCGATGACACGGACCTAGAGAACGAATGACAAAAAGCACATCACATTACGGAACACGATTCGCTTAACTCAATGGCGTTTTACAGTATGTCAGTGTGTTTTCTCCCCTAGTATCCAAATTCGCCTGCACGAATCAAGTGCCGACGACGTCTACCAAGTTTCGACTAACTCGCCGCTCTGAAAGCGGCCGGTGGGAATTGAACCTGCCACCATCGGGACCGTCCGTATCCGCCGGCTGAGCGCGTACGGCAGCGGCCCACCTCCGCCTCCTGCTGGCGCTATTCCGAGCGCACTCAGCCGTGACACGAGCAGCTGCCGGTGCGGCGCAGATTCGGACATCCCTGCCAGTGCCGGGGGTGATTAGGCTCACAGGACCGCAGCCGGCAGCCAATCGATGGCGGAGGCGGAGGCTGATTCTCCGCCTCATCAGCGGGCATCATCAGGCCGGTGCTGAGACCCAGCGGCGGCCCTATCGACCTGTCCTCACATTCTTTTATATATATATATATATATATATATATATATAGACAGATAGATAGATAGACAGATAATGTGTGACTCATGAGATATGTCTGCATGTAAACAGAGAGTCCGGACAGAGAGGTGGTGACGGGAGACCAGCGGCGGCCGGACCCACCTGATCAGTTCCAGCCCGTCGGCCTGGTCCATCAGGACGACGTTCTCCGCGCCCATCCGGACCACGTAGTCGCCCGAGCGGAGGCCGGCCGCCGCCGCGCTCTGGCGCGGCTCCACGAACACCACGCTGCGAAAACCGCACTCGGTCAGACGACACTCCGCCAGCCCGCACTCCGCCGGGCCACGCTCCGTCAGGCCACACTCCACCGGGCCGCACTCCGTCAGGCCACACTCCGCCGCTCCCCGTCAGGCGACATTTCTTCACCATACTTCGTCCATCGGACGACACTGCGTCATGACATTCTGCCAGGCATTCCGACATTCCGACATTCCGACAGATGACGTCTCTGTCAGATGATACGCCGTCAGGTGAAAGACCGTCAGACTGACTCCGTCAGACTACACTTCGCCAGGGGATACCTCGCCAGATGACATCCCGTCGTATGACGCTCTGTCAGGCCGCACTCCGCCAGACCACACTCTGTCAGTGGTGCACTCAGCGAGGGAACACACTGCCAGGCTGTACTGCGTCGGGGGACACTTCGTCAGGTGACACTTCGTCAGGTGATACTCCATCAGGTGACACACCGTCAGGCCACATTTCGTCACACAACACTTCTTCAGGGGATACTCCGCCAGACAACACTCCGTCAGATGACGCTCTGTCAGGCGACATGCTGTCAGGCGACACCCTGTCAGAATCCAAAGGTCGGACGGCGATGCACGCTGACGATCAGCGGAGGGAGATCATGGATTTCAGAGCACGAGAACACGCTTTGCCGAGCATGTTATGCGGCAAGCAGCATCCGGGACCGCTGCAATACAGGACCGAGCGACTGTCAAAACGATGACTCCTCTGGACACTTCTGGTCGCCCGTCTCCGGAGATGGCACCCGCACACGAGCATAGGCGTCGCGTTAGTCGAGGTTTGTTGTAAAGCCAAAACCGGGCGTGGCTTAACAGTTTCTCCGAACATCAACATTGTCTCCGAACGGCATGTGCATTTTCGTCTTTGGCAGCAAAATGCGTCTTGATGAATATCACCGTTAAACCCATGGATTTGCAAATATTTTGCCGATGACACAATTTCTGGCGACCCGGTATCGATCCGGTGCCGAGAGGACAGCAATGGGCGTAAACATGACGCCCGCCACACATTTCTCACGCACTCTTAGCGTCTATCGTGCATTTGAAATCGTGTGTCGTTCGCAGCTGGCAATGAAATTTACATGTGAACTAAATTTACGACGGTGGCTACGTTTATTTTATTCCGAAAACTAACAATGAGTGACATAGCTCAGCATGCCTAAGTGGATGGCAACTCAATGTGACCTAGAGAAGCATTTGGATTAATTTGTTGGTCCAAGTAACCGCGAGATCTAGCGGAGGACTCATACGATAACTATATATCAGATAACAGACATCAGGATAAAAAAAACGTCTCTTTTTTGTTTCAAAACTCCTTGGAAACTTTCCAACATTTGTTCGAGAACTGGAACAGGGCTGTGGTTACCAGCGTCACGCCTGCTGCATTGGGCGTTCATATAAACCAGTGATATGACTGATGCGGGAGATGTTCCTGACATCAGATAGCAAGATAGAAAATTATATTTCTGCTCCAGAACCGTCCGTAAAGTAACAAACAGCGGTTTGAGAATAGGAACGTGAGGAATTATTGCCAGCAGCACGCCAAATCCACCGGACACCCATAAAACGTCCGTATATAGGCCCTATGGGCGACATACCTGACAAAAATAAGAAGAGACGACCTGACCAAATTTCGTTCCGGCGGTACCCGTTATTTGACGACCCGTACAGGATGTCGTTTGACAGCTGTCGGTGTTGCGACACCGCTCTGTCTGAAGGACGTTTCCCGTTTGAGGCAGAGGTCTATTGTACGGAAACATGTTAGCGGGACACCATGCCGCCCGAAGGACGTGTCTGTCGCCCGATGATTCCAAGCCGTCCTCGCCCAGGGCATGGTGCAGCTTTGTTCGGCCTGCGCTTCACTGCCTGGATGGGACGCCGCACGGGACACAGACAGACGGGTCACCCTGCTCTCGGTCGGCTCCAGGTCTCTCGGTCTCCCAAGTCTCCAAGGGAATTCTGCAGCGCCCAGCGGGGCGTCCGATTGTCTGGCCCGCACGACAGACGGCCAGACGGGATGTAAGGCCGGGGGCGGAGAGAGACGGGTGCCGGGCGGGCTGTGCAGTCGGTCGGGGAACGTGCCGGAGTGTGCGGTAGGGGTGACGCACCGGCCGGGCTGTACCATCTGAGGACGGGCCGGGCAGGCTGGACGGTCGGAAGACCGCTGGAATGCGGGACGCCGGGGCGGGCCGGCGTCCGGGGCGGATTTTTGCCGGCCGCTGGCAGTGGACGCGCGCACATCAGCTGTCCCGGCCGCCACCTCCCGGATAATTGCCCGGCCGGCGCGCCGTAATGAGCGCCCCGTGGACGGCTGGAGCGGCGAATTAAGCAGGCGCGGTCACGCGAGTCGCGACAAAAACGGCGCGGCCGGCGGCGGCGTGCGGCGCCCCGCCGCAGCCCGCGAGAGAGGCGACGCCCGCGGCGGCGGCGGTCTCGCGGCGGCCGGGCGGTGCCCTCTGATGCGGTGGCCGCCGGCCCGCCGATCCGTGGTCCGCAGCACGCAGCTCGGAAATCGATGCCGCGGAGCGTCCCGTGGTGGATGACGACTCGTAAGGCACCAGAGGATCTAAGTGGGGCCCTGCTCCTCTCGCGAACCGTCCCAACGTTTCTAACTGTGGTGTCCTGAACAGCCGGAACGTTCGGCGTGTCCGGCACTCGTCGTTGCGGTGTTTGATATTCAGCTCATATCACGCTGCGCCGAGCCGCATCCCGACGGCTTCGCGAGCTCATAAATCTACCGCAGCTCGTAATTTCAGGCAGGACAGGGTTATATGGAGTCCTCCTCATACGGCGTTTATCACTGGACCATGATCCGGCCAGGGACGCGGAGCTGGGCATTCTCGCTGTCGTCGGAACGGAACGGTGCTGGCGAAACGCGTGACGCGTCACACGTCACGAGTTTGACTGCGATGATTTGACACGAGATGATCCGAGTAACGTTCTCCTCACAAAAGTAGCCTAGGTGGCAATATCGTCTTCACATTTAGAGTCGAGTCATGTACAGAGTTTCAGAAGTGGCTTTCAGGGTTACAGGAAGGTTACGCCAATCTAAAAGCGCCTTTTAGCACGCGCACTGGAAGGTTTTTTGTGTCCTCCATCTGTTTTTTTCGAACATCTCGAGAACAGATCGGAGCTGGCTGCTGCAACTTTGCGACATTTATGGTAATTGAACACCTCGTCGATTGACGCAGAAAAATCGAAAATCGGCCAAAAATTTGTGAAGTTTGAAGCAACTGAAGCAACTATTTTGTGACCTGGTCCAGATCTGCTTTGCAATACGTCGACTTGTATGAAATATGCATTCAAAGACCCTACTAAAAACACGTTTGGTACATTGATACTTATATATTTCTACATATACATACATGCCTAAACATAAACGCTAGAAGTGGTCATATGTACCGATGTTGGCTACCTTCCCTGAAAATACGCCAAAAGATGCGTGTAGCGCCCTAATTTACACTCAAGCTATCCTGTGTTGCTCGAAATCTGACCCGCAAAAGACGAAAAAATGACGGCAAAGGTCAATGACCTGACCTGACCTTGACCTGAAATCATCAGTTAAGACGTCAGATGAATGGAAACTGTCGTATTCCACGTTTTAACGCTGAAACAAACACCTTTTTCCAGTTTCGTTCGAAAAGTTCTACGGAATGGCCTGTGCGGTCACAGAGTGTCCAAAGTTGACCTTTTTGACCCCGTTTGACCTGGGAGATATTGACCTAGGGTCATGAATATTGCGCACAATGTAAATCGTTATGTCCCTACCCTGTTTAGAAAATTTCATGTCTCTAGCTCTTTTCTTTCCGAGATCGGAGAGGGTCCTTTCGGACCCCCCTTCCAGGGTGCGTTGGCGCGAAACCCTCTTCCACTGCGCGGGTTAACCCTTGTCCGTGTGCGGGTTGATACAGCCCCCTGAGGTTTTCTAAGGATAATTTCCGTACGGTCTGTTTGATGCATCTGAAACTTGGTGTAACCCCTGAGGCATCCGATCCGCATCTTAAGGCGAAAACATTTTTCTTCTACGTTGCCATGGTAACGAGCTATGACGCCATAACGGGAACCATGTCAGCTGCTTTCGCGCGTCGACGCGGCCGGTTTACAGCGGTCTCAGTTTTGTCTCATTGTAATACGGTTGGAGTGTACAAATGCAGGGGTGTCGATTTGTATTCTCTTGAGAGGGCCATGGCCCACCCAATGTTACTTTGGGCCCCTCCAATGTTGGTTTGGGCCCACCCAATATTTTCTGCTGATTTTAAAGGGAAATAAGTGAAAATAACGAAAAGAAGAACGGCCGCAATAGATAAGAAATAGGCAAAAACCAAAGAATAAAGTCTGAAACGATGTACATGTCTATCTTTATATCTTCTATACATATATATATATATATATATATATATATACCAGATACTTGACGATAAATGTAGCAGCAGATAAATTACTTAATAAATAGTGTATAGTAGTAGTAGTGGAAAATAGTAGCGGAAAAACTTGAAAATTCTCCTTGCCCAAAATAAAGCGGGCTAAATACGTCGAGAAACACACATTTGGGGGAAAGTTAGGTTGTCGGGCTCTCGGCTCGGCCCACCCAATCATTTATGGAAATCGACACCCCTGGACAAATACAATAACATTCACACATAAACACATATATGTGTGTGTAAAAATATATCGACTCTAAATTGCATATTCTATAAGGCTGTACATAGCTTTATCAGGTTTATGCTCAATGCCGAGATTATCGAGGGTGCGCACTGAGGTCATGAGCTACGACGGAAAACAGGTTACTTTTTATCTCTGGGAATGCGATAGGAAATAGTTACCGCAAAACAACCTATATATTTGGACTGCGTGAGGTGTAAGGAAACGAGTGATGTAAATCTGGTGCAATTTACCTTTTACTTCTCCAAAAGAGAGCAGAATGCAGCGAACGCCTTTTACACCGACAGACGGAGCGGCGTCGGCCGCGGAGTGATAGGTCTGCAATACCACGGCATGCCTAAAATTAGATTGTGTGTTGGATATCAACTCGAAAAACGCTTTTACGGCATTCAAGTTACGATTTTTAGCTAATCCGAGGTTATTCCAGGCCACCGGCTTCGCATAACTTTGAATGACCTAAGATGGCCTTTATATGTTATTCAACGATAGTGCTTGTTAATAAGGATGCTGCTTTAAGGACTGACCTAGCATGACCTGGACCGGACTCCACAGGTGAAATACAGGCATGTGGAGTACACATGGACTCATAATTGACTGACGAACACTTTGATGTCCGTTTCGTTTCATCATTTATTCCTTGGCGCTCACTTGCGCTTTAACTCGAAAAAGTACCACTGTCTGCCAATTTTTTACCATTGACCCGACCTGGAAGGTCATCCGTTGACCTGATAACTTAAAAGAGGTGCCAGTCGCGAATTCTCGTCACGTGCAACGCACTGTTTTTCCGCGGCGCTCTAAGACGCACGGTGTGGAAATGGCCGGGGAGACCAACTCCCCTATACGTTCGCATTATGCAGAAGGCCCTATACGAACGAGGGTTAAGAGTGTTCCAAGAAAAGAGTACGCACGTTAAGTAACAAGAAGAAATCGACGAATTTCCCAAATCATCGGGCCTTGGAGCCCTATATACGGGTAGCGCAACATAAGCAGCCCGGAGCGACAGTGCCCGTCTCCCGGCTCCCGGTCGCGACAGCTGCGCGGCCACAGTGCGTCGGTAGTCTCCGGCTGGCCGGATTGCCGGTGTGGACGACAGAGCGCCGGCGGCGTTCTGGCGGCGCCGGTCGCAATGAACACCAGATAGTCAGTAAAACTTTATGGGCCGCCTTTACGGCTCCATCATCCGGCGACCATCGCAATGACGTCTCCGAATAGAAAAGGGGTCGTAAACAAAGGGTGGGGTAATTTAGAATTTGATTGAAATACCTTGGAAAGCGTCGCCACTCCAGGCAAACCAGGCAGCTCGGAGGACAGCTGTCGCTTCCAGCCGCTGCAGTTTCCGGGAGTTGCATGCCAGGCTTCGTGATTTTCAGGGGCAGGAATCTCAAAACCACGCATAGCCCTGTGACGTCCCTGTTTCTTTTTTCTCGCAGAGTGTTTTTTGTTGCTGGGCTTTTCGAGAGGATGAGCATTTGAACATTTATTTGGCGGCAGGGGTGTCACATTTCCTTTCTACTTACGTTTCAGGCCATTTCATGCCGCATTCTGTGCTTTCGACCTATCTGCTACGTATTGCAGTCATTGTCGCCATAATGTTTGGCTATTTCCCATGTGAAAACTGGCAGAAAATGTTGCGGAGGCCAAAATCTGCTCTGGCGGAGCCGAGATCCACACTGGGGACCATGGCATCCACAAATGGACGCCCCTGTTCATCGGCGAACAGATTAATCTGGGAGGCCTCGATAACAACGACAAATGCGCCCAGCACGTTTTTTGTCCGTCACGAGCGTCTACAGTCCTGGACAAATACCTGACACTCTGAATATATGTAGTCTAAGCCACAGCACATGTGTTATTCCAGTCAAATGAAGCTCGAAATAACACGAAAAGCGAGTTGGAAACCTAAGGTGACACCGACCTGGGATTACACATTCGGGCCCTACACTGACCTGGGATGTCGTACCAAGGGCCGACACCAGCCTTGGGACTATAGTCAGAACTGCCACGGACACGTGACGGCAGGTTCCCAGAATCGGTACTGACCTGGGAGGGCAGGTCCAGGCCAGCGAGAGGCCGAACCCCTTCTGACGCCGCCGGACGCTGACGTGATGGTAGGGCCCCGCCGCCGGCGGCCGCTGAGGCTCCCACGGGAGCCCGGCGTCGGGCCCGGCATGCCCCTGCTGGACTGCCGGCTGCCGCTGAGGTTCCCACGAGAGCCCGGCGTCGGGCCCGGCAAGTCCCTGCTGGACTGTCGGCGGCCGCTGCTGGACCGGCCGGCCGCTGGCAGCCGGGCGCCGGCTCTGCTGGCATGCTGCCGTCGCGGGACCGACCCCGGCCGGGTCCGACGCCGGCGGGGACTGGAGGTCAGGACTCTGCACGGGCGGACCGTCCGGGCCGGGACACGGAGCCGCCCGGCTGGAGGCGGGGCTGCGGTCTGAGCGGCCGTTCGGGGCAGGACTGGGGGCCGCCCGGCCGGTCGGGGTGGGACTCAGTCGGATCCGCCTGCTCGCCGCAGGGCCCGGACTGGAGCGATCGGTTGGAGCGTTTCCGGCCGTCTCCGGGCGCCGGGCCGCGCCGGCCGCCGGCCGCCGGTACGTGATGACGGAGGTCGCCGGCCGCGGCTCCTCCCCGGCGACGTCCCTCCACGACAGGCCGCCGTCTGAGGGGGCGACACGCCGCGGCGCTGTCATGGACGCTCACGGGGAGGTCCAGCGATCGGCGGTCCGGCAATCGGGCCGCGAAGGATCCCACCAACACTATCATCATGGACCAGAGCACTTGGACGACAAGAAAACGAACTATTTTATATTTTCCTACAGCATTGTATCGTACAACACTACGTCAATGTGGCCCACATTGGGATGCAGAGCGATTTTTATCAGTTGGAATGACATCGTAAGTTCCTTCCAGGAGACCACCTCCTACCCGGGAGGTGTCGCGTCCCGGAGGCTGGTGGGCTCTGGACTCACCTGGGACTCACCTGGGAGGTGCCGCGTCCGGCAGGTTCGTGGACTCCGGACTCACCTGGAAAGTGCCGCGTCCGGCAGGCCCGTGGACTCCGGACGGCGAAGTGCCGACTGCGACCGATCGACTCGGCCAAGAGCCGGAACCAGCCGGCGATCTCAGTCGTCATGATGTTCGACACGCCGAAGGACATGCAGCCGAGCAGCTCACTGCGCCTGCCGGATTGGTCCCTTTGGTCATCACCAGGCCGCGTATTTTTCTGACGTTGCACCGGGACCGGTGGCACCGGGAACGCAGGACGAACAGTGAGTACTGAGTCACCCCGCCAGGTCTAATCAACCTGGGCAGTTATGATACTGGATTCTTCAGAATATATGGCATTGTATGAGACGTTGGCAGCATGATGTTTGGTGTTCGAGTTTCCCGGGGTCACATTAAACCCAGGATTGTCTTTTGGTGTCACGAAAATCCAGACACCTTGCTGGAAATACACAAAAGTATACCTGACATGCGTCGTTGTACTTCACGTGGTCAATATTACACGTGCAGTTTTTATTACAATTACACTCGTTGTATGTTCGAATAATTCACCAGAGATGTACCGGAAGCCAGAGCCCGTGCTGATCAGATCGTGTTGCACATGATCTGTGTCCAACACCCGATCATGTAATTTCAGGTAAAGGCCGATTCTGCGGCGGAATCCTAGCGTGCTGTCACTGGCATGACATGACCCCGTGACAGTATTTCTCTTGGGCCCCGTACAAAAAGTCAACGAAATGACTCGAAAACAGTGGTTGATGAAACTGACCATGTCCTGAATTGCGCCCCAGAGACTCACAGTATGCCAAAAGCAACAAAGCTTGTGCGTGACTACCCCACAGTGAATAATATTATGACATTAATTTCCACTGGGGATCCCTTATACATAAGCTCTGAACACATCTGCCACATGCCCGTCTCGGAGCCCACGCAGCAATGCTATTTCGCTAATCCCACCATTCCCTTGATCCTTCCTTATTACTGTACCGTACTTGGAGACCCATAGTAGGAATGCTGATGATGGCTGGGGTACCGCGAGAAACGCCCAGTGGCGCATTAGCCGCCTCCGCCGCAGTCGGCCCCAGTCGACTCACCCTCTGCGCAGGTGGCGGTGCCACACGGATACCAGCAGCCGCTTGCTGCGGTCCTCCGGCAGGAAGTCGAACGAGAAACGCTCGTCGAAGAGTGGGCAGTTGGTGCGCCGCACGAGCCGCGTGCGGCAGAAGGAGTGTTCGCTACTGTCCGGCACCAGCGACACCTGGCGGTGAAGAGAGCTGGACACTTAACAGGCGGAGCTCACCACAGCAAACCCTGAACAGGCGGCGCACACCACGGCAGACCCTGAACAGGCGGAGCACACCACGGCGAACCCTGAACAGATAGTACACACCACGGCAGGCCCTGAACAGGCAGCGCACACCACGGCAGACCCTGAACAGACAGTACACACCACGGCAAACCCTGAACAGGCGGCACACACCACGGCAGACCCTTAACAGGCAGCGCACACCATGGCAGACCCTGAAGATACAGCAGACACTACGACAAGCCAGCAGACTCTAAACAGGTAGCAGGCACCGCCGCAGACTGGCAGATACCTGTCGAACGGCTAGGAAAGTGAACTATGTCCGGTTATTCGGTATATGAATTTCACGCGCTGTCCATAGAGATACTTCATCATTTCTATCTGGTAAACCATACCGTCTATCTCGTACCATTGAAGGCGTCCAGGTAGCATGTTTAACTCTGGCCTACAGCATGACATATGTGCCGCTGGGATATGACATGACATATGCTGCACCAAAGCCAATATGACAGTAGCAGACGCCATGTTTCATGGAAGCACCCTAATCATGTGATCCAGCATAACGGGGCACATTTCCATACGGTTATGACTAGCCTCAGCCGCCCAGGCATCTCATCTACTGAGTAATTGTATGCCGTCGCTTAATTATGCATGTCCCGATAACCGAGACATTTTCGCCAGGAGGGAACTCACTCTCTGCTGAATGCGCTTAGGCCGGAACTGTGATCAGTAAATCCTCCGTCATATTAAGAGGGGCCGGACTAGCAAAGATGTCATTCCCGGGAAAAGTACCCTGACAGAAGAATTTAATTGTTTAAAATGTCTCTTATCGGTCACCGGGACGCCCATTGTTAAGCTCATACTCCCGTATCGAATCTTAAATACTGCTGTAACTGAGCTTAAAGTGGGGATCACAACAGCGTCTTTATTCCGTCGCTGAACAAAGATAAAGAGACGGAGAGTGTGAAAGCCTCGTGGTAGATGCTTGCGCCGTCAAGCAGACATTCGATCATGGCTCACCTCAGCCGGGAAACGGCCTGGCGAGTGGTAACCAAAGCTCGTATGTCTTGAAAACTTCTATTTCGTAGACAAATTTATTTCTAAGGAATTTTCGCCTCCACGGAATTTGGCGCTAAACAATTTTCACTGAAGACTCGCACACCATTGTCCATTGGGCGAAGGAAGATGCGCATTCATTGATTCCAAGCCGCTATTGACACGGACAAATGCAAACGGGCTGCGAGCTCAAACCAAGCAGACCTACATCGATCGGTAAACCACTCATGCCTGTTATCTGAACACTTTGCAGACCGGCATCCCATCCCCTAGACTGAAGCTGTGATAATAAGTGGTCAATGAACATTCCGTGCAGCTGTTAAAAACGCCGGTGGAAGGTTATTGGCAACACGGCCACACGCGGAAAAAAACCGCTTTTACGGCAAACCACCTCCTTGAACGATAACCTAACCGTCACCGAAAACGAATCCTTCGGAAGGCTGTTTACCGGGAACGTGCCGGCCGACTATTTTTACCTTCGGGCGATGCACCTCGTCCTCGTCCCTCTCCTGTGCGCCGTGTTCGAGCCGTCCGCCGGGCCAAACGCGGGGCCGTGTGAGACAGGACGCCGCTCTCCGCTCTAATCTGATTGGACGTGTCAGACGTGAATGAGCGCCGCACGGGGACGTGATCCGATTTCAGTCTCCGGCAGCCCCCCGCCCCCTCCGCCGCGTCGGGCCGCTGTTCGCTGAAGCGTCTGGAGGAAACCCTAGAGATGGGAGCAGCACCGCTGCGTTGTTTGCTTGTCGACAGTGCATTTACGCGAGCCGGTGAAGCGAGGCTCCGAACGAGGTTTCGCGACTTCATTGGCAGGTCATCCACGTCTTCCCTCTAGACTGTTACGTGTGAAGCGCGGTAGTTGCCCGGGATGGAATTCGCACGAGTTCTGGCGGGTAACGTGCTTAAATGCATTGTCGGCGGTTGAGTTCGGCAATAGCGCGGCGTTATTGTTGTTCGCGTTCCGGAGCAGGGCTCCAGCCCTACCTCTCCGCTCCCACTCTCTCGCCTGGCGTTGTTTCTCGGCAGAGTGCCGTCTGAGACAGTCTCGCGGTGCGCCGGCCCTGTCACGCGCGTCGGACATCCGGCTGGGACGGGGCCGGCCGGGTATCCGGTATCAGGCGGGGACATTAGTGCGGCATCGGCGGCGAAAGCCGCCGCCATGTGCCGCCGAGATTGGCCTCGTATGGGTGACGAGGTCGGATGGAATAACCGCTGACGCACTTCGTGTGTTGCGGCGGCTGACGAAAGATAGGTCTTTCGCCGGTTTTAGAGTGACGAGTCTCGATTCGTATTGATCTGCCTGCATCCAGAGGCGCAGCCAAGGGGGCCTGTCCCGGACGGGTCCAAGGGGGCCCAGGCCCCCCTTAGACCCGCAGTTTTTGCGAAAACCATTGTACATCGTCTTCTTGACAGGCGGTTTTTGTATTACTTCTGTTCACCCTGAGCTCCGGTCCCCCCTCCCTAAAAAAAATTCTGGCTGCGCGCCCCAGCCTGCGCCTGTTCAGGAGTATAGTCCTTTGAACACGAAGCAAAGATTGATCTGACTTTATACACGCTTAAGGCGCTGTGTGATTCTGTGATACAAAGACCACGATAGTGCTAACACTCAGAAAAAATATCGAAGCGTTGTTGACTGTTCCAGAACGTGTCACATCGAAAGAGGCAATAGGAGGTTTTCTAAGATGTGACGCAATTGTTTCCAAAATCGCTCACTGGTTTGGTCAGTTAATGTAAGCACGGCGCGTTTTAATTTTGTCAGCTCAGACCCAGGTTCCAAGAGATCGTCGCTTGCATAAAATGGTTCGAATAATGTATAATCTGACAACAGAATTCCTTCGGTGGCTCTGTCTTTTCGCCCCATTTCAGCATGATTGGATATGCGCCACAAAGACACAAACGCCTGGATTACAAACAGTTCAGTACGCAGATATACATCCTACGATATGCAATAGCATAGACGTACCTGTACATGCAAAACAAGGGCTTCCTAGTGGGGATGGATCATTATGTTCCAGTCATCGCCATACGCAAGTTCTTGGTCCAGTTGATCCAGTTGATCAGCGCGGTCGTACCTGGTACACCAACAGCCCGACGACGGGCCAAGCCCAATCACAGCGTAACGACACGTTACGAAGCCTCAGCAGTCCCGGCGGCGGCAGGCATCACAGCATAACGTCACGTCACAGAGCCGCGCTATCCCCAGCGCCACCCCTGCACGGCGGCGGCTCGGGAGGAGGGGGGGGGGGGCGGCGTCGTCATTTAGACGAGAATGCCTGGCGCTCCTCGGCGTACGGGGCCGAGGTCGTTCTCAGCCCGACCAGTCGGACCTTCAGGTACCTCAACATACGCCCCCCCCCTCCTGACAGGCAGTGGGTTGACGCACCTTGGAACTCCAGAACGACCGGAGGTCGTACATCGACGTCACCTGGCACTCAGCGGCTGTACGTTGTACATGTGTCTGCACTTTTACCGTTGCCAGTGAAACATTGATAATCCTGTAATTCAACGGCACGTCCAGGACTAAATTTGGAAAGACAGGTCCTGAACGGCTGGCGCTCCCTCCACGGACAGGGCGCGCCCTGACGGACCATGTCGTAACGTGACGTTTGCCGACACGCCCTGTCCGGCCGGCCGTACCTTGACGTAGACGTTGCAGGGCTCCGCCCTGCGCGAGTGCAGCTTCCGGGCCCGGATCACGTGCACGGTCAGCAGGCCGGTGTTCTCGTATATCCGCAGCTTCAGATGACCTGCCGGCGAACGCAGCGCCAGGTGAAGGCTAGGGCAGGCGGCGAGCAGACTCGCAACAGACTCCGGCGCGGAAACGACCCGGCGAACAGAGTAGTTTTGCACAGTTCCGTCGGGCAAGCCCATAAGACCGGAACCAATCAGGCACTGCATCCGTCGCTCCTTCGGATACAGCGGCTCAATGCCCGAACAGACAGAGAGCTCTCGTTCTGGATCGGAACGAATCTGCACCGAACAGCCGTTTCCGCGGGCCTCGGACAAAGCCCGCCAGGCCCGGAGCAGCCCAAATCGATAAATAAGCCCTGTCAGGGGATCGAGCGCGCGCTGGGTCGCGGCGACGGCCGGCCGGCGGCGGCGAATTCCTCCCTAATAGATTGGGCTTGATGGCGGACGGTGGGATTATACGGGCGCGGTGTGTAATCAATTCATCAGATGGCCGCGGCACCGGTGACCACACAGCGGGCAGCGCCAGCCCGAGGAGGGCGTCGGGCCGCCGACCCGCCCCAGTCGCCGCCTAACGGGCCGCCGGCGTCCGACCAGGCCGCGGGCTGGAGATCCCACCGCGGGGCCCGGACGCAGAGCGGCGACCACAAACAGGGGGTCGTCTGTTGACCAGCGACCTCCCGCTGGGCAGCGGAGCAATCATAGCGCGGCGGGACTCGGCCACGGACCGGTGACCGCGCAGCGGGGCGCGGTCACAGACCGGTGACCACGCGGCAGGACGTCACCGCGGACCGGTGACCGCGTGGCGGGATTCCGCTTCAGACAGACAGTGGCGCGGCGGGCGGCCGAGGCCCGGCGAGAACCGACACTGATCACCGTGCAGGGACGTGGCGTCGGGCCGGGCCGGGCGGCGGTCAGGCGGACCGCTCAGCGGTGGACGCCGGCCACTGGGAGGCGGGCCGACTGGAACCCTCTCGGCGGCAGACCCCGCTGACAAAGAGGCGGCCGGCCGTCCGGCGCCGCCGGCCGCCGCCGCGGCCGGTGGCTGTTTCCGCAGACGGCGGCGCGGCGGCGCGCGGCCCATTGTCCGGCTCCCCGCGCACGCCGCCGCGTCCCATTGTCGGCGGCATTCTGGGTGGGTGGCGCGATTGTTGTCCGGCCGGCCAGTCGTCCGTCTTTGTTTGAGTGTTTTGGTGGAGGAATGCCGACAGGCCGCCGCATTCCGCCTCGGCCGCGACGCGGAGCGGCGGGTTGTCCCGTCAGCCTGGCTGAGTGACATCACCAATAACATAAATATTTCCGCCCGCCTCTCCCGGGAATACCGATCCCTCATAGCGACATCGGCTCCTCTGATAACGCCATTTTTACCGAATTTGGACGATAAAAAAGCGTCTTCAGGATTCTGCGACCGGTACCGGGACAATGAGTCTCGATAAAAAATGGCTCCCCTGCAGTTCGGCCTGTCGGGAAGGTGTGATGCCCCGATAGGTTTGGCCCGGTGAAAAACGGCCTCGCCGCTCGATGCTATCTGCGCCGTTAATGCCGCGGCCGAGGGGCCGGCGGAAGACGGGGACGGACGCAGGGAGCGCCGTCCTCTCCCGGCGCCCCTAATTAATCGTGCCGACTGCGGGCGGCGGTCCGGCCTGCGAGCACGGCTCCATTTGGACGGCTGCCGCGCGCGCCGCGCCGCCCCGGCGCCCCATCGGAACGCCTGCGGGCCGGCAGAGACGGGCCCATTCGCTTCGCGCGAATGGGAGCGCTGCATATTACCGCGCGCCGTTGCCCCGCAATCAACGCGGACGTTAAAACGGCCCGCGCCGCTTTCGTCGAGGACGGCGATTTCATAAACACATCGTTAACGGGTTCTAACGAGAGCAACGAGCAATCGCCGCCAGACAACTCATCCGAGAAATTCTGACTGTGATGTTAGTGTCGGGCACACGGTTCGGCCGTAACATGCCATCTGCTGATGACGCTGTTGGTGTCAAACCCTTTCTCCCCACGGTCCCGCTAGTGACCATTTGAACACACGGCCACCTACTCACACGGCAAGCTTCAATATACCCTATTAAGACTTCGTGCAGAATTGCAAAGTCGTGAAATTTGTAAAAAAACAATCCGTGGAGGCAACATTTACCGACATCGCTGTTATCATTAATCAACCAGCCATTTTGACAACTTGTTTCTTTTACTAGCATGCATGAAATGTTCCAAAATTATCCGACAGCCCCATAGAGAGGCACCTAAGTGTAAATCGGGATATTGACGGGACAGACAAAAAAAACTATCGCAATACGGTATCGTGTGACTTGTTCAGCGAGTTTGTTCGACAGAGACAAGGTAACGTAATTACCTTAAGCTCTTGGGTCTTCTGTTTTCTGGACGGAGCACAATCCTCTTACCTTCAAACATCGTTTTCTTTTACTATGCCTTTTACCACCTTTAATTCCTGACAAATTAACACCAGCATTCGACGGACGACCATACAGACCCCGGCTGATAAGAAGCTGCATATAAATTGGCCTTTGTCGAAGCAATCAAGACGTCCGACACATCGTCCGGGTCGGCTTTTTACGGCGACTGCTTTCACCGGCAGACGAGAGCACCAAGCTGTCGCCGGCGTCGGCGGCCGCCGCAGATCAGGCGATGCCGCCGCCGTTTTTCGCCGCGCGGTCTCGTGCGTTTTTACCGGCGGCGCTCCGGTGCGATAAATTCCTCGGCCGGACTGTTTACTGCAGGCGCCGGCAAAAACTGCGGCGCTGCGGCCGTCCTGCCAGGCTGTGGCGAGTCGAAGCCCGGGCCGGGCCGGCAACAGGTACGGCCGCCGCCTGACGGCCGGGAGCGGATGGCCGCCGTCCGGGCCGGTCCTGACACATGGTCCGCCGGAACAGCGGGGCGCCGCCGGCCACCTGCACTTGGCGGCCAAATAACGGACGGTAAACCGGCCCAGCCGCAGCCGGGGAACGGGCGTTCTCACAGCGGTTATCTCCTCTATTTCTCTCTCACATACGCCCGCTTGCACTCTCGTTCTCTCATTCCCTCATTCACCCGCACAGTCATAACTCATTCGTACACTCTCACTCACTGACTGATTCACTCACTCACGCTCTCATTTACTCACTTTCCACCTCTCTCCCTTTCCTCACTCTTGCTGTCATCTGTTCTCTTCCTGCTCTCGGACGGCAGAAGTGCAGCGGTCAGCCACGCAGAACAGCCCGGGGAGCTGCCAGCCGGCCGCAGCCAGTCAACGACCCCGCCAATTACCGTCCGATCCTACGGGAACCGGCAGCGCCCAATTGTCCTTTCTCAGAGGAAATCGCGCATCCGACCCACGTGACCTCAATTGGAGTGGTGGTCGGCGCTGCGTTCCCCAGGTGACGTCAGAACACCGGGTTCCAGTGTCGGCGATGCCACACTCTGTAGCCGTGCTCGGATGGCCGTGTTACTGTGACTTTACCGCCCACTGCGATGCCAGCGTTTCGCTGATGTGTAATGAGTTTGCGGTGTACCGCTGGATCTTAGAGACCGCGCTGTTGCGTTGGATTGCCGCGGGGCCGGTTTGACAAATTGTTGTGTTGTACAGCCGTTGTTCTGCTGGATCCACCGGCTCTGCTGCGCTGTATCGCCGCTCCGCTGGTGGCCGCTGCGCTGTGAGAGCTGTGCTGAGCTTTGGACATGGCTGGCGATCCCAGGGCATGGGTTCAGGGGCGTTAACATAAGGCCTACGGCAATAACCGAAAGAAACGGTCTGAGTCCTATGTGGACGTCCCATCCCCGTCCCCAATAATTTTCGAAAACCTCCAGCCGTGGCAGCGGGAGCTGAAAAGCTGCGAGGACCTGCGAATGGGCTACGTGCGTCGCTGTGGCGCTCTGGGGGCCTGCACACGTGCCGCGTCCCGGCGGCGCCGCCAACTTCTGATGGACGACGTGACGGGCCGGCCGGGACGGCCGACAAATGACGGCCGCCGATCGAGGTTTGACGGACGGCGACTGCAGAGATCAGCGACCGGACAGCCTGTTGCCGTGATTTTGTATGGCTTCCAGTTTTTGTGCTAGGGACGGAGAGATGGTGTTGAAAATAAAGCTGTTGTATTCCAGAATGGGTCGAATGATAGCCTTGTAAAGTCTGAGTAGTGTTTGTCTGTCTCCGCCCCAGTCTGTTCCTGAGAGGCAGCGCAGGATGTTGATGCGTTTTGCGCATCGTTTCGTGGTGTGTTTGATGTGCTGCTGGAAGGTCAGTTTTTCGTCGAGGTGGATGCCGAGAAATTTGAAACTTTTAACCTGCTCTATGGCTTTGCCATGGATGGTCAGGTTGAGAGTAAGTGGTCCGGTGGTGCGAGCGTATGCGACTACTGCTGATTTTTCTGCGGACAGGGTGAAGCCCCATTTATTACACCACTTTGCAATGTGGTCCAGTCCGGTTTGAACGGTGTTTTCGGCTTTGAAGAAGCAGTGGTCAGTGGCCCAAATGGCCACGTCGTCCGCAAAAAGTGAATAGTGTAGTGTTCTGCAGTGTAAGTCGTCAAACATGTCGTTGATCATGATGAGGAAGAGTGTTGGTGAAATGACACTTCCTTGTGGAAGGCCCTGGTCTTGTGCTCCATAGCTGGAGGTGGTGTTGCCGCATCTGACCTGTACTGTTCTGTCCCGGAGGAAGTTCAGTAGAAAGTGTGCTAGGTGTCCGCGTAGACCTAGCTTGTAGAGTTTGTGTGCAAGTGCGGACTTGTGGACTAGGTCAAATGCGGCCGTGATGTCTAGGTATGCTGCTACTGTGGTGCGTTTGTAATTCATGCCGCGTTTGATGTCGTGTACGATGCGTATGAGGTTGTCTGTGGTGGACTTGTGTTTTCTGAAACCGCACTGGTGTTCGTCGAGCAACTTTTTGCTTTCCAGAAAGTGTCTGAGGCGTGTGTTTACCATGCGCTCGACGAGTTTGCTGGCACAGCTGGTGAGAGATATTGGTCTGTATGCTTTTGGCTGAGTGTGGTCTTTTTGGGGCTTGGGCAAGGGAATGATGATGCTTTGTCGCCAATTTGGCGGAAAGGAGTCGTTTAAGAAGAGATTGTTAATGGCCGTCAACAGGTACGTTAAAGATACTTTGCTTAAGTGTCAGTAGCAGAGGCGGCGACTCCCTTCCTCTTCCCCCTGCGCGTCTTGCCCCCGCTTCACGGAGGCCCCCACCATGCCGATCTCAGCGGCATCCAAAATTTTTTGTCACACACATTCACGTAACGTAAAAAGCACTTGTGTTCATTGCTCTTTCAACCTGTAAAGTTAAATGAAACACTTGCGCTATCTTTAAAACTCGCCACATACACTCTAACGTAACGTAACTCACACAGACTTGACAGGCGGCGCATAATGACCAAAAGGTCGAGGCACGCCTCTAAACCCAATATAAGTAAGTAACTGTCTGGGACTGGGATCCGCTGACTGGGAGCGCCGTCCGGCAGCCGGCCGCGGCCGGCGACGCCGCTCGCCGCCGTCCCCGCCGACACCGCCGCAGAGCTGCGGCGCCGAGAGCCGAGTATGACCGGCGCCGAGGACGATCGGCTTCAGTTACGCCGTGGCCAAGGTGTTGCCGCACAGAGGGTTTAGTCCGTGAGCGTGTTGGCAGTGTACAATGGGGATGGGAGGATCCGACGCCGCCCGACGCTGCCCCGTTGGAGAAACGAACGCGGACCCATCTTGCACGGAGGAACTTATCACCGTGAAAATACAGACCAAAACGAAAACAAACCGGGTCGTGTCGCTGCCATCAATCTTGGTACTGTCATCGCCGCATCATGGAATAACAGATGCTTGTACAAGTGGCCGTCTGAGGAACGCATTCCCCAAGGTGTCGTTCCGCGATCAATGCAAAAAACATCGATCAGTGTCACAGGCCCGGGACCCAATCAGGAGACTACTTCCCTCACGGTCGCACATTTCCGTCGGTCGGGACCGGCAGATCAAAGGGCAACACGTGCAGACGGACGAGATCGACCGATAGGCCCCAGGCGGCAGCCGCACATGGGCCGCCGGCCGCTCCGGTCCTGCAGCTGACTCGTCACGGCGGCCCGTCCCACAGCCACCCGTTCGAATGACGTCACGCCTCGCGTCACGGCATCCCACCTTGGCTGGCCGCACCCGAGAGAGTCGCCGGCGCGCGAAGTGAGGGTTTTTGCACGCGCGCCGGCCGCCGTTTTTAGAGGCGGCATCCGCGCCGCGTCAGTTCGAATGAATTATCGCTGCCCGTTTGTCCGCAGGAAGCTGTTAAAGCCGACAGGATGTAGCCACACGTCGACAAGGCCGCCGAGTCAAAATAAAGCCCGGGCGCGGCGCGCAGTCTCATTATCCTGCGCCTCGAGCTGGCCCAAACGGCTCCCTATCAGTACATGACATCGAGGTATGTTTGTCATCCATCACGGACGCTTGGAATTATGCTAATAAGATGAGGAATTTATCTGTCGGCATGGAAAACAATTAGCCTGGCGACGTCCACCCTACACGGTCATTATCTGCGGCTCTATCATGGGGCCTATCATCCCCACATGTAAATTCTATGAATCCAAATTATCCCTGCTGTGAGCCCAGCGGCCTGTTTGAACTAGGAAGAGGCTGCCGGCGAGCCACCGCCGCCGCCGCCGACAGGCGACAGACAGTCTTGCTATCTACCGCACTCCGCCAGTGATCAATGGCCTGTATCGTAGTAACGGCGTGAACATTCTCAGACGCTGGTCTGCCCGTCCTGGCAGGGCTGACTCGGGTCGTTCCGGCGCTCGACGCGTTCCGCAGACAGCTGGCGGCTGACAAACGAAGTGCGCATTGACTGTCTCACGGGTGTGGCGTATATTTCACGGCCCGCGAAACTTTCGCCACAAAATCAGCCGTTACCCGGAACTGCGCGATAAGGCCTGGGGTTCAGGACCCGTGAAACAAGCCATGCTTAGCACAGGTCCTCATCCCAGACATCACCCTAGCAAATCACTCTGGTCGAGGTCATGAAAATAGCAAAATAAAAGTCGAAAATCGTGGAGGATTTCGGCTGGTGAAATCTGATTTCCGGGCAGACGGCCAAGTGGCACCCGGCAAGCTGCTGAACTGGAACGGTAAGCTAGGCCAAAATGATCCTACTGTTCGCGAGCCATTTGTTCATATCCCTGGTGCTCACAGGAAATTAGATCTTCTCTCAGGCCATTTAAAGGAATGCTGCCCCTTAACCCATCACCGACTGGGGGCGGTTGACTGTCCCCCTGAGGTTTTTCTGGGATTGCGAGAGAACCAACAAATACAGAGCCGCGAAACTTTGTGTACCTTTTGCTTCATTAATTTTACATTTCGTGTCAGAATTTTGACCTCAGGTCACGTCAGGTGTTTGACCTAGGTCAGGTCAAACAGACCTATGTCCAAAAAAGTTTAGCGCCCTGTAACTTTTCGCAAAACAAGATATCTCAATAATACTTTCAGGGATTAGTGATTGTGATAGATGCAACAAATCTGCTATCTCAGATTTTTCGGAATTTTCCGGGTCATTGACCTCAGGTCAAAGCCATTTTTAAGACATATCGCCGTTTTTTCCGAAAATTGACGGAATATTCCATAACATTTTTAGTGTGGAGTGAAGCAGACATCTAGTTACCGTCATTGGGCAAAGTATCAGTGACTTCCAGCCATTGACCTGAGGTCAGGTCAGGAATAACTGTAGTGATCCAAAATGTATCACCGTCAAAATCGACGATGAATTACTCAGAATGGGTAGAAAATGTCAAGAACTAGCTTGCACAGACGTAATTAATACCAGGAACCTCAAAAAGTTTGAAAAAGTTGCATATCTTGGAAATAAACATGCTCTCGCGAATAAAGTTCCGCCAGTTTTGTAGCTTGGTAACTAATGGATTTTTCTCAAATTTAGGCATGAAAAACCATCACAAGAACCTCTAAGATCAATAAAATATACATAGATCGTCTTTTTTCGCGAAAATAAAGGAACGCCAAAATTAGTTCCCGTCAATCTGTGACCGCATACGGCAGCAGCGCGCGCCAGCAGCTGCCGCGAGAAACGCCGTGTCTTTAACTCAACGTTTCGGCGTATATATTGAAGAAATCTGGGAAATCAGACGTGTATCGGCATCCGCGGACCTTTACTTGCGCGCTGGTGCCTTTACCTATACGTTATTAGTCACAGCCCTTGAGATTCAGGCCATTTCTCGGTCTCATGCAGTCGGCTATGAGAAAACATATATAGGGCGTAAATTGGCTTACATATTATCTAAAACTAAAAATGAGACCCGTTGCGAGCTCTACTCGTCACAGGCTTTCCAACGGTATGCTTATTTTTATCGTGCGACCAACCGTTCGTGAGTTAGAGGGGGGCAGTCAACTGCCCCCCCCCCAGTCGCCCATGTTCGAGACGGACCGACGGTCGTGCGCGGGTTAACACTTGCTTGGTACCGAGATAGCCAAGTTGTACCTTACAGATTAAGATATCAATTTCTCATCTGTAATATCTCTCAAAACTTTTTATTTAGTGACTTCCAAAGTCATTTTCCACGGGCTTCCCATCGAATATCCATGTCGTATTGCTTAGTATTCATCCATATCCTTCTGCCAGCCGTTGCACAACATGAAACAGGGCAGGCGAAAAAGCAAAACACCAGTAGGATGGTAGAGTTCATGGTTCACGTCAGATTACAGTTTTTGATTGCTCCCAGTTGTGTCCATCCAGGCATTTCTCAGAAAAAGCGATGAAAACAGGATTAACGACATTTTTTCGGACCAACCCATTTCTTTTTAACTGCCGACGAAAGAGCGATATCCGTTTCAAACTACAGACACCGATACTGTGACGGAACATTCACAGTCACGAGTCAGACTCCTGTGCTGGAGCTGCACGGAGTGAACAGACGATGTGCTTCTGGGTGCCAAGCACAATAGGGCGGGTCATCAAATTCCCCACAAGGTTAATACCGAGACTTGAGATCCTCTAAAACTCGGAATACCGAGTGTTCAACTGATACCTTTTTGCTGGTGACATGTGTGCCTTAGCAAACTGGTACTTGCCGAGAACAATGTACCGCTGGCAAAACGTTGAGAGGCTTTGAGCATAAAAGATGCAGCGACCAAGTTTTCCTGTTAACGTAATGGTTGAGAACTGTAGCTAATGTTTACGGCTGTCACGAAAATGTCGTTAACTCCGAATGCCAACGTCATGCACTGTGCACGTGACGTGCACTCTCTGTAAACCGGAGGAGTGTCTGGCTTTTCTGAGGTCACACCAAACCTGCACGTCAGGAAGTCGCCTGCACTGGCCGTGTCATTAGAAACAAAGAGAACCATAACAAAACGCGTACAGAAAAACCAAAGAAACCACGTCAGAAAAAATGATGATAATGAAAGTCCTACTATGGCACTATTGCTACACTGGAATCAACACACCAGCAGGCAGACGTTTAACGCTCATTAGACAGGTGACTGCTGACCTACAGCGAGGTCCCTGACCCTCCTCATGACTGTCGCGGCACCGTACCTCTGGACTGGAGCAGGTCGCGGTTCCGCAGCTGCGTGCTGACCACGCGCCGGCTCTTCCTGCCCATCAGGCCCATCCAGACGGAGGTGGCCAGGCTGGAGTCGGCGGAGCGGCCGAACGCCAGCGCGTTGTTGTACGTGTCGCCGGGCCCGAGCACCTCGCCGGAGGCCGGCGAGCCCAGCTGGAAGTCGTTGGAGTCGTCGCGCAGGTGGCGCGACGTCCGTTTGCGCGGCGTGGAGTGGACGGCGGCGGGGCGCGGGTGCCGCCAGATCCGGCCACCGCCCGGCGACGTCCGCCGGCAGCGGCTCTTCACGGCGCGCACCGTCGACCGGCCGGGGCCGTGCCAGGTCACCTTGTCCACCTGCGGGCTCAGCTTGGCCGTGTCCAGCCGGGCGTAAACGGGCTCGGCCGGCGGCGGCGGCGGCGGTGGCGGAGGAGGAGGAGGAGGAGGAGGCGGCGGCAGGGAGCGCGGCGTGGCCAGCGGCGGGCGGCCGCGCGGCTGCACGTGTGAAGACCACGAGTCGGTCGTGCCGGCGTCGCTGGCGGCGCTCGGGCCATGCCGGCCGGCCGCCGTCTCGCGCCGGCTCTCCTCGTCCGTCCGGCCGTCGGCGGCCTCGTCCGACACTTCCAGCGAGCAGTAGAGCTCCTGCTCGGCGCCGCTGTCGCCGCTACAGTCGGCGCCGGCCGGCGGCCAGGCCGCGGCCCGGCAGCCGGCGCGCGGCCGGCGCGGCGGCACGGCCGGCTCGTCCAGCTCGGCCAGGTCGCGCGGCAGCGTGTCGTTGATGACGGCCTCCAGCGACCAGTCGGCCGAGTCGGCGTCGCTCTCCATGGCCGGCAGCCGGTCCTCAAGCAGCAGCGAGAGCCGGGCGACTGTCTCGCGGCGGCGGCGGCCGCCGCTCGCGCGCCGCTCCCCCTGTCCGGCGCACCTGCCTTCCGGCGGGCGGCCGCACTCGCCAGCTGCGGCCGCCACCGCCGCGCTGTCGTGACCGGATGTCGTGTTATCGCCGGATCCGTCCGCGAAATTGGGCCGACTCGGCCGCTTGACGGGTGACCTCATCACCAGGTAAGGGTCCTCGCCGTCTGTGGTCGGCTTTGTCCGCTCCCCTCCAATTAGCGGGCGGCGGACGGCGGCCACCACCGGCTGGCCCTCCATACCCACAAACACGGCGCCGATGTTCTGGTAGGAGCGGTACAGCTGCGAGCGCCGCAGGGCGTCGCTGTCGTTCCCCGCGTACGAGCCGTTCACCTCGCGGTAGATCTCGAGCTCGTCGTCGCGCAGCGCGAACCGGACCGACTTGGCCGCGCGCTGCGGGCTGCGCTCGACTACGGTGCAGCCGCTGTTCTCGGCGAACGCCTCGCCCCAGCCGGCGGGCCGCTCGTCGCGCGAGAGCGTCGACACGTCCGAGAAGCTGCGGCTGCGGCGGAGCGAGCCGGCCGCGCCGGGCTCGGCCAGCGCTGACAACACGTCGGCCGCCGAGACGTGGCTGCGGTGGCGACGGCCGCGGCCCGGCGAGCGCCGCTCCAGCAGGGCCGGGTCTGTCCGGCCGTGCTCCGGCCGACTGAAGTAGTAGGACGGCGCCCGGCGGCCGGGCTCGCAGCCGGCGCCGCCCTCCTCCCAGCACTCGTGCGACTCCTGCGACTCGCTCAGCGGGCTGACCAGGCCCTCGGAGATGCCGCTGTCGCCGCGCTCGCTGGACGTGTTGTGCTGGCCGTCGAGCCGGGCCAGCTGCGGCGTCAGGTGGTACCGGACGGCGTCCGCCGGCGGAGGCGGCGGCGGGGTCGACGCCGGTCCGCTCTGCCGGCCGGCCGGCGTCTCCGCCGCGCCGGAGCCCGGCGGTCGGCAGCCGGACAGCGATGCCGGGAATCCGACCGAGCGGCCCGGCCGGCCGGCGTCGGCCGCTATCGGCGCGCGATCGCCGGCGTCGGCGGCCGGCCGCCGGACGCGCTCGCACGCCTCGTGGATGACGGAGAGCGGGCGCTCGGCGCGCCGCGGCGCCGGCCCGTGGCCTGGGCCGGCCGCTGGCTGGGCGGCGGTCGGTAGCCGCAGCTGCAGCGCACCGGACACCGGCCGCCGGCCGAAGTCGTGGTGGATGTGCTGGCCGGTGGTGGTGTGCGCGTGGCCCGGCGTGCCGGCGCCCACGCACGCCTTCTTCACGGGCTTGCGCTGGTCGGCGCCGCGTGTGGTGCCGTACAGCCGTTCGCCGGGCGCGCCTGCTGCGGCGCCGCCGGCCGGGACGGGGCCGAGCCGCGGCCGCTGCCGGTGCTGTTCCTCCGTCAGCAGCTGCGCCTCCGGCGAGTCGCCCTTCAGCGCCACCGGGCGGCGCAGGTCGCGCCCGCTCGGCTGGTTTGTGAATTCCTTGATGGCCGCCGTCCCCGCGCTGTCCGCGGCCGGAGCCGTGCGCCGGGCCAAGTCCTGGCAGGCCGCCGGGACGGCTCGGCGCCGGGAGACGCGCCCACGCCGGCCGCGCCGGCCGCGCCGCGCCGCCGCGCCGCCGCCGCCGTGTTGGTCACGTCGCGCAGGCCGAGCGGGGCGGCGGCGGCGGCGGCGCGGCGACGCCCGTCCACGGCCGCCGGGATCTTCTCCAGCCGCATGTAGACGCTGCCTGAGTCGCTCTCGGGCTCGTCTCGGGCGGCGAAGATGCGGCGCGGGTCGAAAGGGTTGCAGCGCACCTTGACGCGGCGAGCGGCCTCCTTGCGCGCGGCGTCGCCGGCCCGCTTCTCACGATGGATCCAGCGGCTGAGCAGGTGCTCCGAGTTCTCCTTGTCGTTCTCTGTCCGCAGCACGCGCACCGAGGCGCGCTTGATCTGGTACCGGCCGGCGGCCGAGTCGGCGGAGCCCTGGCCGCTGCCTCGGCCGCTCAGGGTCCACTTGAGCATGCTGGCCGCCTGCGGGCACGGCGCGGCGTCGTGAGGTGGCCGAAAGACTCGGACGGGCAAACGGATGACGACAGACGGTGACATGGTACCCGGCGGACCCCGACACGACAGGTGGACACCGACGGAGGCTGAACCGTGCCTGGAGGCAGGGTACCGGGCCGCAAAAACCCAGTCACACAGGGGCGCGAAGGCCGCCGAGAACAATGGGTTACGGGGACATGCAGGCGGAGGTGTACAACACGCACTTGTTACAAGACAGCCGTCACGACAGAAGGTATTTGTAACACACAGCGTGGTTTACAGATCAATAATGTGTATAGCAGGGATAAATTGCTGCCTGCCGTATTGTATAATGAGTGCTGGAGAAAACGACATTTGCGGAAAAATGCACGCCCGTTTGTTATCAGCCAAAAACGTTAAGCTGACTTCGACCACTACCTACACTTTGGCTGCAACACGTCTCAACTGGAGGCCGTAAGTGCTGAAGATAACAATAAATCTCCGGAAATGATGACCTTAATTGCCTTGATCGGTCAGCAGCAGGAACACTTTCCTGCGGTGCTGTTCCAGGATTACCTCCGATATTGCAGCAACAGACGCGGGCTTTAGTTCCAGTGTTAGCGACACCTTGAGCCCCAGCATCGATTGTCCACACTGCGTCTACGGAACGTCTTGGCGATCCGGTACGAATGGGAGCCGGATATTTTACAGGAGGAAAACTCCAACGTTTGCAGAGGTTGCAAAATGGTCAGCAGTAAATCAACGACAAGGAGATAAGGTCATCGAACTCTATCATCGGAACGGGCAATCTTTCCGGCTGGCCCGTCGAGTACCGTGTAGCCCGCCTTTCTCTCTCACTTTACGGCCAATTGCCTGAATCCCCGTGGGAGAGGCCGGTTGAAGGTCAGACGACGGCGCTGGACGGTATTTCATCTCGAGCCCACAATAGCCGCCGGTGTTCAGAGTGATGACCCGTGTTGGCGGCACGAAACCCGTGGCAGCACGGCCGGTGTTGTGGCGCCCAGCTCCAGTCACCGCCTGACACCTCCGTCTCCCTTTCGGAGACGGAGTGCGTCAGCAGCAACCAACAGACGAGCACGATCCGAGGTGAAAAACGATTAGGTACCGATGGCCATCACACAATTAGGTACAGACGAACAGAGACTGGTTCTGCTGCACGCAGTTGGTTGGTGTCATTTACAGGTATCGGACGTGACCACGCATACTCTAAGAGTGGCCTGTCGTTTGTGCTCAGCTTATACCCGATGATGACTGTGTTGCAGGTGCGCTGCATAGAAATGGCAAAATGGTGAAGCGTAATGCATTGCCTTTCGAAAATGGCATTATATATATATATATATATATATATATATATATGTATATATCCGTATATATATCTGTATATATATGATACTTTGTTCTGAAAAGAGTGCCCGAGGCGTCCCAGGGTACTAAGCACTAAACGGATTTCGAAACAGCAAGAATTTCCGTCATGTAATTGGCGCCAAAAAATGTTTGCTTATATAGGATAAAGAAATTCAGGTCAAGTCTTGGATTTTGGCAAAACACACAACCAAAGTGTTTCAAATAAAGAATTAATATAAAATATTCTTTTACCAAACAGCCATTTATTTAATCCTTCGTCGGGCCGGGAGGGGGCTCGTGAGAATCTCCTTCCGGTTTTCTGAAGAAAGCAAAAGAAATGAACAAGTGCAGAGACATGGAACTTGGCTTATTTTTTAATACATCATTTGTATAACTTGATTCAGATTCTAAATTCAGGATAACACCAGATCATTGACCTAGGCCAGGCCAAGTGCGACAGTGATACCAACAAAACCAAACTGATATAACTTCGATTCTGTTATTTCGAATTTTTCGGAAATGTCTACATCATTTGCCGTAAGTAAAGTGAATTTTCGGCCTTTTTACGTTTGCTATTGAGATCGCGTATCTAGTGCACCGGTTTTCAAGCTTCAAGATACGGCCTGACGCTTTTCACGTCCTTTGCCTACGTAAAAATACCTCTTCACCTGGGGTCAGGTCACGCTTCAAACCAAATTTTCGACCCACAACCGAATACAACTGATTTGTTTACAGTCTTGGACTGCTAACAGGTAGTGATATGTGCTTCAGAGTCGGTGACCAAGACCCATTTGATGCAGGCTGACCTGATTTGACCTTTTGAAATTGGATGTTTGTTTGCAACGTGAACACGCTTTGTATGAACACAGGTGATAAGAACTATGCCCATGCCTTCTTTCTTTGCGGCTTGCACTGTCCAGTCCTCTTATTTTTGATCCCCCAAATAAAATCCTTGCCGTCGCAAAAATAACTTTTCACCGAACATTGGGTTTTTAACACTGCGGCCGTGCCCGCCGCGTGGCATCCGTGTGAGTTTCATGAAAGATGTTTCGTGGAAAAAGGTTTCATCAAGTACAATGGTTATACATGAACCGATGTTACAGGATTTTGTGCCCGGTAGTGTATGATCAGCAGTAAAGCGGCAGATGATGCGATAGAAGTTAGAAACGCCCGACATATAGGCGGCAATACCTTGACGTAGTTGACTTTTGGGCCTTAAGATGATAGGTGCAGACGTTATATGCGCTCAAGACACATTTGCAACGTATTCAAACCAAAATGTATTGGTGTGCATTCAGAAAAACGCGACTCCTGTCCTTAGAAAAAGGAGATTCTTTCTCAATTATTGTCGGTTTTGTCTTAAATGGTCAGTACTGAATTCTCCAGATTTTGGTGGTGGTGGAGGTTTTCATGACCCCCCGGCCCGGTGAAGGTGAATTCGGAGGCCGTCCCTGCGAGGGTTAATTAAGCGACGCGAGGAGAAACGGCTCCTGGCGACCTAATAAGCTGCACACGTCGTCACGCCGTCTCCACGTCACCCTGAATTAGACCGGAAACCTCACGTTCCACGTAAGAATGATGCCACCGAACAAAGTGCGCCGCTAAAAACGGACAGTTTCATTCGTCGAAACAGTAACTACTCTCTCAATGTTTTGCCCTTGCCAAGTCTGGACAAGAAGTCACGCTTGATCACAGCTGCGCGTTTTGTTGCGGATGTGCAAGACAGCACCGATCCGGGAGTCGAGCCAGAATAGATGGCCAAGGCACCGGGACGTGCTCTGTCATCCTCTCAATTGCGATGGGGCGCTTGATAGCGTCCACCAGGTTCGTTACGGCTAGCAGCGTGCCGTTTTTGCACGGCGCCTCGGCGTGTAAAATGAGGACATGGCGCAGTGCCCATCAGGATTTCGCAGCAGATATCACTGCTGCCAGAGCAAAAAGGGTATCGCCAGCGCGGAGCCCGACGTTGGCCGCTCTCGCAGCTCGTGATTCATCTCGTCGCCAGCCTCCTGCCGGCGTCGCGGCGGCTCCGTATCAAGATGTGCGCCGCTGCTCGCCGCGGAGAGACGTTTCGAACCGGCGGCGGCGGCTCGCGCCTGTGGGACACGCACCGCGCCGGCCGCGCGTGACTCACGCTGGCCGCTGCTGCCGCCAGATGAAACACTGGCCGGGAGACGTCCGCCGGCCGCATGCATAATGAGGGGATGACATTGTACGTTCTCACTTTTCAAAGTCATCTGCACGCTCATCGCAGTGAATGGTATGCGTGGGGACGGTGGCCTCGCCGAAGTGGCTGGGACGGTGCGTCATGTGCCGCTGAGGCCGTGACGTGACACTCTCAGGAATGCAGAACGAGACTCGAGACGCTCGCACGCTGAAGGAGGCTGGAGAGGGCAGAGTGACAGAGAGCATTTGACTTCCCTGGGAAAGAAGCCAGGGTGCATCGGCGAATGGAATCATTTTTCTCACCATGAAGATGCTAGAGCAGTACGTCCGTTTTATCATACTGAAGGTGACAACGGCGGCAGAATTGGAAAGCGCCAGCTGCGAAGCAGTGACATTGTTTAGTCCCTGAGCATCGCAAGCAAAACGAACAATACCAAGGTACTCATCCGATGCATGCTATGGAAAATTATCTGAAAATGAGAAATGAACATTGTTCCATTCCGGACGCCACGCAGATAAGCTACCGTGAACTGCCCACAAACAGTTACGACAGGAACCTTTAAAGAAACGCCTTTTGCAAAAGTTGTTTTTGCTTCTTCACGCAAAAGGTCGAGGTCTCGTTGCAGATCCGCATCGGTCTATAGTCTTGGAAAGGTTAGGCAACCGGTAACACCAATCGATCTCTTGCGTTTCAGATGACCGAAGCAGACGACGTAATGCGACGTGCGCCCGTCGCCTACCGTATCGGGCGTAGGCAGGTATTCCAGCGGTCTGCAGAGCACCCTCAGCGCTCTCTGGCATCTGGATAGATCTGAAGGCGCTCAGTGCGGTAATTTTTGCAGAGCTGATCCTCGTTTCTGTTAAAAAGCAGGCTGACGCTCCTCTCTCAGGAATTCGTTTTGTTTAGGCAGTAAGAAGGAATGTGAGCTGTGAGTCGCAGTCTCGCCATTTTCCACGTCATCGAGGTCTGTCACCCTTTCCCCATTTGCGGATTTCGTGTGCGTCGTCAGATATCGATGAATGCCAAAACAGTGTCGCATCCGCGTGTCATCTCAGAAACAGCACTAAGTTTTCTTGCTTTGAGAGACCGCTCAGCTCAATACTAAGGTAAACGTATTAGAAATCCTGATCGTCTGCATTTGTTCTGTTGTTTTGTGTTTTTTTTTTAATTTGTCTGCAGAGACGGTAGGAGGGTCGCTTGCACGTGCCGTACGTTGTAAAGGAAAGCATGACGAAAGGAAAACTCATCACTGCACTGCCTATGATTTTATTTTTCTCGTCCATTGCTAGTTAAGAAAAAATTAATGCGCAGCCCCCATGACGTATTTCATTTTTTCATTTCCGTATTTCAGACCAAGGAACAGCCTAACCAATCTGTTTCCAAGTCATTCGTTTCCCAAGCAGAATTCCACAAAACATCCCGATTGAAACATTGGCCTTGCGCCAACGAAGTTCCATGCTCCGAACAGTCATAGATCCATCTTCTGGTTCCCGCGTCCGGTCACCCGATCAATGGATGAGCACTGTTTCGGGTCCCGAAAACCGAGGAACATCTTTACTGCGCCAGCGGGAACGTGGCCCGCATTCAAACGGCGTTCCCGGCACCCCTTTCGGAGCGGGAGCCGCTGACCGGAGCGAACGGGGCACTAAATCTGCCTGGAAGTCTGGTGGACCATAACACACCTTTTTGTCCGCAGGTAGATCCGTCTCCGTCGGGGGTTCACCACCCCGTGCATTTTTCGCCGGCCGGCCGGGCCCGGCGCCGGGCGGCCTGAATAATGGCCCTCATAAACCGGGCCGAGTACAACAAAAACCGTGTCGCGGCCGCGGCCCCACCGGCGGCGGAGCGGCGGACGGTCAGCCGGTCAGCCCGGACCGGCAGCCGGCCGGAGATGTCCCCGGCGCCGGCCGACCGGTGTCGGGCATCCTCAGTCTGCGTGACAGGCAGCTGTAAAAATGGTATGATGATCGGAATCAGCACCCCGAAAGTCCTGCGGATCAAGAGATGGATGGCCTGCATGCAGTGAATTCGGCCACATTCCGGTCGGAATTACCCCTGCGCGCCGGCGCCGGCGCGCCCGCGGCGTTGAGCGGCACAGGCGCGCTTGTCCAACACCCTCACGCCGCCGCCACCGCCAGAGATGGGACGGAGTCGGTGTGCGATGCGGGCGAGGCGCGTGGGAGGTTCGCCACCTGTAGCTGCAGACAGCGCCGACCGAGGCGCGCCCTCATCTCCGAGCTCTCGCTTCGCTTAAGGTGAAAGAGATGCCGGTAGAAGGGGAATGGAGCAGTTTGTGTTGATCTCCGCTGTCATGCATCAGAAATGCAAAAAGACCACCGGCCAAGCCCAAAATATTCGGGTTTTTGGGACCGTCCAGAGCCGAGTTGGACGTTTCGGACAACCAGACCCATCTCCGCCGGCCGAATTAATCAGAGCCGTACACCGGAGAAAAGAATAGTCGGACGTCGAAATCCCATTCTTTTCATCCGGCGACAGTCGAGAAGACGGCCTTTTGTGGCAGCCGCCGTGGAACGATTACGTCCGCGCCGAGCGGGTGGCTGCGTCCTCAGCGGCACGCCAAATTAGCGCATACTCCGTGCGCACCAAAAGAAACCGGGGATTAGTCGGGTCGACCGTGAGGCGGGTATTAGCGCCGGCTGAGGGCGGGGAGGGGCGAGGGTCGGATGGTGCTCCCCGGCCGGCCGCCGCACCGGCCGGCCCGCGCGGTCGCGACCTGGCCACGACCCGCTCTCTAGGCTGATTGAGACTGGCATCCGTCGAGCCGTCGCCGAGTCGTTCCATTGCACTAAAAGCGGCGCTGGACACGTAGATCTTTCTTAGGAGATTCTTCAATGCTACTCAGTCGAATGAGAACCAGGAAAGTGGCTGACTGTGACACGATGGTTGTAGTCATGGTTGTACGGCCTGTCGTCATCTTCAACTGTATGCACTCACTTGCCGAAAATCTCCAGGAGACGACGCACTTGACCACGGCAAGAGTCTGACAACCACTGCATTCATCCCATGGTCTCAGGTCGTGCCACTGCCATTCCGAAAAAACTGTTTTACGTCTTTTTTCGAGCCCTAGATGACAGCGAACCTCGAATTGCTTCCTGGGTCAGTTCAGACTTGTCTCGCGCTCCACCCATTCTTCGCATTTCCGATCCGTTCCTGGCATGCAAGTCCTGAGGGTATCAGCTGACGTTAGATTTATGACATTCGAAGCCGGCTCCTCTGGATCTTAGCTCTGTTTAGTTGGCTGTCTGGTCATAGAGATCAAAGAGCCCTCTGGCACTCCTTTCCAAGATTTGCTCAGATTGGCTGTAGCTATCGAGGCCTGGTAATATCTGTTGTCAGACAGCGCTCAATACAATTGTAGCAACAACAATAGTTCGCAGCTGGCAGACCTGCGGGTCTCAGGCAGACAAAAAGGCTGACAAAGGGACGAAATGTTGATTTTTTCTGTCCAAAAGAATGCAAACTGTGATGCATGAGCAGGTCGTAAATTAAAAGTAAACCAGAAATACTGAAAAAGAAAAGAAAAGACTGTAGAACTTCAAAGGAAAACTTTGGAACTACACAGCTAAAAAAACCCATCCTAAAAAAGAAAGGCGTTCAATAAATGCTGAACAAATGCGACCACATGTACATTTCCAAATGTTTCAGGCGGTTTGGTTCTCTTGGTCTTAAATCTCTTGATCTTAAAAGCTGATGTTGTAAGCACACGGACGGTTGGTGAATGAGCCTGCGTGCTGAGTCCTGGTCGTCTGAGTTGGTGCTAATCCCCGGGTGGTACGAATACTGTTTTTGCCGCACGTCCTTAGCGCCCGATATTGTCTGTCGTCTTCTGTTTGCACTGCCGACATCAGAGCCAGCGGCGGTCCATCAGTCGGGGTATATTTCCCGGTGGACGCTGGCTGACGGGCCATCTCCAGCTCCGCAGAGAGTCGCTGCGCCGCCGCCGACGCACCCTATCGACCCCGGAGGCGGCGTATTTTTAGTCGCGAGCCGTGCGTGCTCGACACGGCGACGGGCGCCCGCAGTCAGCGGGCCGCCTTCGCCGGCCTCCAGCCGTGCCGAGCTCGGCTGCGAGCTGGCCGGCAGCCGAGCTGCTGGTCTGCGAGCCCTGCGACCAGGGTCCCCGCCCCGGCGCCCCGCATTGGCGCCCGGCTTCGGACGGCGCTGCTGTGGATGATGAGCCACGCCGGTGATCGGCGAAGGTCTGATCTCCGTCGGCCGCGCTGGCACCGGAGGTCGTGACGGTGTCGGGGAAGTGGGACTGCTGCGCCATTTTGCTGTTTGTCGGCGCAATTGTTTTACCGCTGGGTTCAAAAGCGAACTTTTGCAGTACGCCTTTTCGTCGCAGTTAGGACTATAAATACTACAAGACGAAGTCGGAGAACGACTTCCCTCAGAAGCGTAAACAGGGAAAGATTCCTAGACCACTTTCCAATCCTAGGTTTCACTGGAGCCGTCTCTCACTAAACCGCCCTTAGAAGCTCATGAAACTAGTGGAAGCATGGATGCAATTGCAAGATTAAATAAAATGATATCTGGTAAACATGATAATCATATTAGTCTTAACTTCACGCCGTTACGGTTCGCGTACATTTATTGCTGGCATAGAGGACAAAGATTGGAGTCAGCAAACTCGCCACTCGCCAGCCAACCAGCCGGCCACTCGCCAGCAAACACCACAACACATTTCCCCGTTTCCCCGCGAATGACTCCTGGACTTAGTGGTCGTGTGCCGCATGCTGATGGGGACTTGGACCCGCTCATTCGCGCAGCATTATGTAAAGTTCAACGTGTAAGATACGTGCTTGGCTGTAAATCGTCCGGCATTATGAACGGCGACTTAAAGTGGGAGCGATTAAGATCAGCGCCGTGGCAAAAAGCGTTTGTCACCGTCGTTAAGGCCTTGCGCTGTTGCAGTTGTGGGCCACGGCCACACGCTGGGGGCCTTCGGTAAAACAGAACACCGGCAGAAATCATAGCAGCCCTGACGCAGAACAAGTATTTGTGGCGCAACATTCGCCAAGCCTGCGGCGCAGCGCAGCGCCTCCGACCGAGCGTAGGGCCCGTCTGCCGCTGGTGACTGCCGGCAGGAGCTGCTCCGTCCGGCATCGGACCGCTGTGACGTCTGTGGCCGGCGAGTGACGCTGCCCGGTCGCGGCCGAGTGCGACCGCTCGACGCGGAGCCACCGGCCGTCATCGCGTCCCGCCGGCCGTCACCGCCCTGTCGTCGGCGTCGACTCGGAGGCGGGGTGCGCCGGCCGCCGGCCGCCGGCGAGCGCCGCTGTCAACAGCGCGCCGCTAATGGCTGCGCCGGCCGCCGGCGGCGGTGCGCCGCTCACGCACGGCCTCGGCGCCCCGCCGGCGGCGGCGCTCCGGCGCGCTTTCTGCAGGCGGGGAAACGGCCCGGCGCCGCCCCGCCGCCGCCCGCGGGAGCAGTTTGAACTCCGGCCGGCATTTGCGTAACAATCGCGGCTGGCCCGCCGTAAACTAGCGGTGAGGCTGGGTAATGAGACCGACAACGGACGTCTGCCTCGGCCGCGCGCGCACCCCGCGCCGTGTTTGGCCCGGCGAGTGGCCGCCGTATTTTATCAAGAAATACGACAGCCGTCGGCGTCCGGCCGCACAGAGCAGTTTGACTATCGATTACCGGCATTAGCATACATAGTAGCGGCCTCGGGGCGGACACTGTTGGATGGCGCCAGCCCGCGGGGCCGCCCCTAGACGCACACCGGGACCTTGACGGAGCGGTCCTCTGTCTCAGTTCAGAGGAACTGACCCTAGACGCACACCTGGGCCTTCGCGGAGCGGCCCTCTGTCTCAGCTCAGAGGAACGGATACCAGACGCACACCTGAACCTTGACGGAGCGGTTCTCCATCTCACTTTAGAGGAACGGACCCTAGGCGCACACCTGGACATTTTCGCTTATTTCAAGAAGGACCCTGTCTCAGTTCACGAAATTGGTTGCTACACTTATAAACCGTATATCCAATGGAGAGGCTTTCACTGTAATTGGCGACTTCAGCTTCCAGTGCGCTCCTGGACTCTTGAAGACTGATCGGTATTCATTGCATAGTCTTCAATAACACATGAATACCTTGTAGATAAGTGAGACTAGGGCACCAAACTCGCTGAAATAGAAAATATGCTTTCCTTTAATGACAGAATCCGTCGTGAGATAAATAACTCTGATATGAATGGACTCTTGATCAGGCGTGTTGGGGGGCAGGGCAGCTGCCCCTTCTCCGGTCGAAACATTAGCCCTTTTTGTGGAATGAATGGAATGGATGGAGTTGGATGGCACCGGTGGAATGTGGATTGATGAATGGATGGATGGAATGATGAAATGGAAAGAAACGAGTTAGAAATCGGGTTAGCGCTCCCGCCATCTGTGGAGGTGTTTCACCGTCACTGCCTACAACATACAACTTCACACAAATGGTGTTTGGCTAAAACATAGGCCGCAAATGCCTACTTAAATATTGGCTGTACCGGTTTCAGCTTTCCCTTTTCTGGCTCTACCACACAGCAGCACTAAATTTGCTCCGCACCATATCGGGACTCCCCACCGACCGCCAGCCCCGCTCGGTCGGCCAGCAGTCATTCTGCCACTACATCTCCAACCGCCCCCCGCGCCAGGATAACTCCCTGCACGCTGCACGAATCACCGGCGTGCACCATGCATGGAAGTGACAGGAGGTCGCCAGCCGCTGGCCAGCCGGTGCCGGGCGGCGGCCAGCAGCCGGCGCTCGCCATTAGACCAGCTGACGGCCGGCCGCAGCCAGTGGTCAGCAGAGCCCCCGTAGAGCCAGGGGCTCCGTGACGGGCGAGAGAGCCACAGCACCCTGAAGCGGGCGAGAGAGCCAGGGGCTCCGTATCCGGCGAGTGAAACGGCGGCCAGCCGAGCCAGGGGCTTCGTAACGGGCGAGAGGGCCAGGGGCTCCGTAACGGGTGGGAGGGCCAGGGGACTCCGTCATGGGCGGCAGGGCCGATGGCCAGACCGGAAAAGGTCAAAGAAGGGGCTACGACACTTGCAGGAGAATGACTGAATCCACTGTGACGATAAAGGAAGGTGGGAAACCGCTCAACGGTTGAGCAAAGTAGAAGACCGTCCAGTAACAGTAAGTTAAGAGCACGGCTAAATAATGGGGCGTGCCGCTCCGTAACAGCTAAAAAGGTGAGAGGCCATCCGGTCAGTGAAAGAGCCAGCGCGTTCCCACCTGAGAGAAAAAAAACGAGGCAGGTAAAGAAGACGGCAAATAAAGAAGGTCAAAGATAACTTAGGTAGTTAAAGAATGTGGCATGCGTGGAAGGTAGCAGATAAGGAATGTGGCAGATAAAGAGCGTGGCAGGTAGCCCTGATACGGCCCAACAGGTAATAGCCGACCAGGCGGCGGCTGCGGAAGTTGGCTCGGCACTAACCTGTGTCGTCTGCTGACAGGGCCACACCTCGACGACGACAGGTGAACTGTCAGCGGTCGCCTGTGACGGTCGGTGCATGCTGTGACGTCCGGTGTGCGGACAGGCGGTGGTCTGTGACCGCCGGTGTGCGGACAGGCGGCCGCCTGCGACGGCACGCCTGGACGGCCGGTGTACGGACAGGCGGTCCCGCGGCGGCTGGCGCAGAATGAGTTTCGGTGGGCAAAACCGCGCGAGCCGGGATGATGGGCGGTGTTCTCCAGAATTGCATTCCGCGCCCCGCAGGCGTATTGATGCGCTACTTTGGAGGAGCTCATTACGTGAGCGCTGTGCCAATTTGGCCGTAGCGCTGTCCTTAGCAAATTACGAATGCTGACTTGTAAGTATATAACATCTGTACATAACATAAAGTACATACTATCTGGCCCCGCTTCGCCAACAGGTTTCTGTCCAGGTACACATGCGCCACCACGGCGAATTATTTCCGCGCTCGGTGTGCGGCAGGAATCAGTGGTCGACAAGAGGCATTGGTTCCGGGTCCGGCGGACGTGCAGGTGCCGAACTCGCCCGGCTGCCAGGTGGCTGCTGAGACTGCTTACCCGCCGGCGTCCCGAGACAAGGCTGCGGTCGCGCGCAGGCCACCGGCACGCTGTCTTGGCCTAATGGAACGCAGTTGTGGCCGGTGAGAGATCTCCAGCGCGTCGCCCGGCTCGGCAGGCCGTTTCCATTCATCTGCCGCCGGCCTGAGTGGCGCGAATGGGTGGCGCCGCGCGGCCAGCACGCCCGTCACGTGCAGAGCGATTCCGCGGGGAAACGTGAGAAGCTCCGGCGCTGACCCCTGTCCCAGGCTACACGGATCGATGCCGGGATAGGGCCGGATAAAAAACATCGGATGAAAGGATATGTTCAGAATCCAAAGGTTTGTCCATTTGCTGAGTGCTTCGTCATCAATTTCGAAGTGTGTGCGATTTGAAAACTCCGTACCCATTTCTCATCCAAGAGTGATGCCACTCTTCGGAACCACAACACCGACGGGGAGTGTTTTCGCTTCACCGTGCCATAAAAGACAAAAGCTGATCTGGATGCTATCGAATCACCATCAATAAAACCGCACTCTGAACCATCAAACCGGCCTCACCACTCCGCTGAAAATTGCGGCCGGTGGGGAATGGGGTGGAAGAGAGTGGTGACCTGCCATTGATTTTTCATCAGGACTCGCCGGCGCACCGTTCCGCGCTGTTTCAGTGGGTCCCGGTGGGACTCTGGGAGGTATCACACCATACTAAGGTCGGCGGGGCCGAGCAGAATGCCGTTCCGCGCGCCCGCCGGCTCCTTGCAGGTTATTCTCGCGGATTACATCGCGCTGGGCCTCAGCAGAAATGTCACGCCACGTACCGGCCCCATTCGCCGTCTCCTGCTTCGCACTGGAGTACGTAAAAATCGTGACGGTGTCAAGTTTTATGAGACTACTGGGAATATGCTGAGGTCGAGAAGCCTTAATGTTAGAGCCATGTGAGGTCGAGAACGGCGTTCGGGGTTCAGCAGGTACCTGCGGTCGTTCACAGGCCCGGGTCCACCGTGTTGGGAAAAGAGAAACGCGGTGTGAAAAGGGACCTGAAGCCTCACGATACTGAAAACTACCGCAAAACTCAACAGCTCTCTCGAAACACTGCCGAGCGCTGATCTTGACAGACAGTCTGATAAGTGCAATATATTGGCCGAAACAGCGAATCTGTGCTACCAACAGCACACTAGCCTGAACAAGTCACCGAGGACTTGAGAACAGCACAATTAATAAACAACCTCATCTAGTCAACGAAAAATTCAGATAACGAATAAGGGCGCAAAAACGTCGCAGTCGGGATAGTCAGTACTCAATGATCCTCATTTTTCCATCGTCACACTCATGCTTAAAACCATCAGTGCTCTTCTCAATAAAGGCGCATTGTTTTTTCGGAGGCATCTGCACCTCTGACCGGCACAAATGAGGTTGATTCCAGATAAATCATATATTGTGATGTTACGTCTCTGGTTTCCTGACCTCAGTTTCAAAACTTCGGATAAATGATTATTTCCCGCCTTGAATTTAGTAATAAAAGACTGAACGCACGCCAGGGTATCATCATTTTCGTAAAAGGCGGTGTCTCACCGATTTCAGTGAGGCATTTTATCACCAACACTGACGGCAGAGATGCGAAATACAAGAAGCAAAAAGCGATGGAATTCCTGCGCAGCCTAGCGAAAACGACTAAATTCCTGCTCAGCCTGGGCGTTGCGAGTACTTTTAGCCGCGGAGATCCGGGACAGCTCCGTGCCGCTCCCCACTCACCGGTCAGTCGAACGACGTCCTCGGCAGGCCGTCGGGCCCGCCGACGCCGACGGCGCGAGCTCTCGTGCTCCCCGCGTGCTCCAGGTCTGGCGCCGCGCGGCCCGCCGTCTGCGACACGTTCGCGGCCGGCCGAATCCGTGCGTGCACTGATTCGGCGGCGGCCGCGGCGGGCGGCACCTGTCCAGCCGCGCCTGCCGTCCGCCGGCATACTGTGCCGCCGAACGCCGGTCCACAGACGCGGCGAGAGCGCCGATTTCAAACGTATTGGCAGCGCGGGGGCGGCTCCGGGGACGGCCGTGGAAAATCGGACCGTTGGGCCTCCCCATGGGAGCGCGCACAGTAATGAGGGGCAAACACGACATGGAATGCATGACTTTGAATCTAAGTTAACGGACCCGGGCGCCGATCGGTTTCTTCTTTTCTTGCTCTTGCGCCCCCTGCGTAACGGCGGAAACGCCGGCGGCGGTCAGACAACATTGAATAGGCAGCAGTTGTTTGCGCGGCCTTGTTTCAGAAGACTCCGAGAGAATCCAGATATTACCGGCGCTGTAAAATATATTTCAATGGTATGGTTAGATCAAGTCCTGCAAGGTGCGTCGATTGTGCAAATGATTGAGGGGGGAGGGGGTCGAGCCGAGGGCCGGACAACCTCACCTCCCTCCAGATGTGGGTTTCTCAACGGATTTAGCCTATTTTATTCTGACCAACGGAAATTTATGGGTTTTTTTTGCTACTATTGATCAAATAAAAATAGCACTTATCCCCATGCATGTAGGTATATGTGCGTATATGCATATATAGATATATAAAAGATAGATGGATCCATCGCTTTAGACTTTATTCTTTGCTTTCTGGTTACTTCTTGTCTACTCCATTTCTTTCGCTGCATTTTTTTAGGCCATTTTTTCGCTGCTATTACTCATTTCCCTTTAAAACTGGCGGAAAATATTGCGTGAGCCCAAACCAACATTGGGTGGGCCCAAATCAACACTGGGTGGGCCAGGACCCTCTCAAAAAAAATACAAATCGACACCCCTGAGTCCTGCCTACTGCGACCCCCCTCCCCCATTAGCTATGCTACGACTTGTCAATAAGATAGGTCAGTGTGATCAATGACTAGTGGGTCAATCAGTGAGCTAGAGCGGCCGCAGCATTATCATTCCATGCGTGATGGTGCCAGAAAATGGGCACTTGGTCGTCTTGTACTCGAAGGTTTACCAGTTCATGGAGCAGGTAGGACGGCGAGCAACCGACCTGACGCCTGCCCTGCCATCTTTGGATCGATATCAGCATTGACTTCATAATACTGCACGGCAAGAAACGGACTGAAATGATCATCGGCCGACCAGCTTTGAAAACGCACCCATAATGATGCCTGTAATACTTTGTTCTTTACGCTGACAGGTGAGGAATACTACTGAGCTCCTTTTAAAACAGACGCAGCATGACAGTACCAACATCGGCTGACTCTGACATTTGTGCAGAGCAACGAAAACTAGCCTGCCTACCATCCGAATACTGGTGATGGCAATGTCTCGTTATTTTTTTTGGTACCAGACTCCACTGGAAGGCCATGGTTCCATTTTCGGTCCAGCTTCGAGTCTGATTTGGTTTTCTCAGATAACTTAGAATAAAAATTGAAGAAAAACATTGTTTGACAAAATGATATTTTTCGTAATCAGTATGTGGCAGAATCAAGCGGTTTACTGCTGCGCACGGGAAACATGGACTGAAGAGTCCCCGCTATCGATGTGACAAGTTTTGCATGCAAAAGTATAGCATACTGTACACTAGTGCCAGATTTGTGCTCGATTCCAGCGGAATCAGGGCCGAAACCGGATGCGCTCCCATTTGAACCCAAATTGAGTTTTGTTACCGGAAGTTGTGTTGGTTCGGATTCGGAACTGATTCGGTATTTTCGCGGAAACACTGGGATTGGAAGCAAATCCAAAGGCAAAATGTCCGATTTTGTTTTTTTTTTTATCAAAGTCTAACTTACCACTGCTTTCGTATTTCAGAAATATTCTTTACCACTTACAGACATGCGTACACTAAAGACTTCATTTCAGGGCAGTTTTGAGCAAGTAGTAGATGGCGTCGTCATACCTACTCCATTTACTTTTACGGCCTCATAGGTATTTTTCGACTGATGACGGTTGTTGATTGTTATTGACTTCAAGCATGTCACAATGGCGCCAGGACTCCACATCATAAATAGTGCGGAAAAGCCGTACTAATATTCATGTATTTCACCATGTCATAGTTACTTTGCTAGCTCAATTTCCAAAAAAGGCGAATATGGTGAAGAGGATGCAAATTTGCTTTTGCTTATGAAAACAATTTCTATTCAGAGTTACCCGGGCTGTTAGCTGCCAATATTATTGACGCAGACAAACAAATTCACGCGGGCACGAACTGTTGGTCGCGATTCGCAGTGCTGCGCGGCGTGATTGTGTGATGTCCATCCTTTCCCCTTGTCCGATCCCGATCCCTCTCCTCAGTCTGTCCTGGCAAACTCTTTGGCCGGCTGACGCTTTAGTTGCGCCTGAAGTCCTTTTTCTATTCCAGCCATACCAGTCCTGATCTTCGTCCTTCGCCCATCCCCTTTCCATGGGCAATTTCGGCGCATCTGTGCGGCCATCTGTGGCAGCCAAACGTTGTAACCGTCTGTGACTGCTACTTTTTCACCACAATGGAGAAGCCCACCTACAGGTGCAGGCTATGCCTTCTGATAGTGAAAACGGCGGCGATGACAAGATTCAGTCTCAACCCACAGATTACAAAGGCTTTTTTAGACTTAACCGGATGCTTTTTCACGGAATGATTCCGAATTAGGCCTTTGCTAAGCATAAAGTGCTGTAAAGTCCTCGCCGTGGAATGACAGTCCCTGTTCAACGAGTAACTAAATAGTTTTCCACATGTCTTTCATCCACTTATGCCAAGATTGTTTTCACTTGCTTCTTTTCTCGACGCCTGCCATCGGAAAACAAATGTTCGAAAGCCTTAAAATCTGTTTTTAGGATAGGATGATATTCATAACAGAACGCAATTCAGTGTAGTGATATTAGAATGTATATAAAAACAAAAATATAATCAAAATGTTACGCTCAAGGGGAATAAGATGCTAAACAGCGGAGCATACCAAAAAACATGCAATGCAACTCGGAGAACTGTGTCATTCTGCATATATTTTCACCATTATTTTAATACTGGTGATGAGTAACAAAATGTATGGCTATTGGTATTTAAAAACATAGTTAATGCAGATGGGAGAGTTTACAGTTGCAAGATATATATGTATATGTATGTATATATATATATATATATATATATATATATATATATTGTTTACATCGATATGCATAATGTCGCGGTTACATTGCTTTCATATTATTCGTGGGAATCGGACTCGGATTTGGAGCCATCTGGCTTGATATGCAATTCCAGTCATTTCAGTCAAGCGGAATCAAGCACGAGTCTGACTAGTGCATGCTTGCTTCGCTACCTGTACAGTCATATCGTGTTTGCGGTTAATTAGTTAAAAAAATACATCCGCATTGGGACATAACGTAATTGCAATGCTGAAACAACAGCCAGGAAGATGAAGGGCACGAACAATGACGGAGTGCATTTCGCTAACGAGTTTTTCATTACATTTGATGGGTGCTCCTGCTGCTGAGAAGCTATTACAGTTCAAGGTGCAATTCAAAGAGACAACTTTTTCTTCACAATTCTCTTACCCAACAGAGATAAACGGATCTCGGCAGTTGTTCAAAAGCAAAGCAGCGCAATGCTTCCCAGACCTATGCTGTTTGAGGAGCATTTCCGTATCTCTTTCTAAGCATGCCTCTCATACGTTTGATGCCAAACCCAGCGCATCTTAAGAAATGTACCCTTCCCTCTCTAATCGAGCATTTGTTACGTAATATTACGTACCCAGCTTCCCTCCATGGTGAATCGTCCACGTGACTGCTGATGCAATTTCAGAATCATCTCGCGCCAAATCCACACCGTTGAATCTTTTGGCGCTTGCTCGAAGCAAACAGTTCAACACATCCGAGCAGGAATGAAATTCACTGTTCGACTTGCGCAATTGTGCAGTGCTCCTGGTTCTCATCAGCTGTCGTCTTGGCGCACGAGACGCATTGACGTGGCTGTATACACTTACCCCTGCAGGCGTCAAGTGCAGGCGTGAGGGTATGTCCCATGGGACATAACTGGTACGCAGCGCAACCGCGAACTTAACATAACATAGCAGGAGGGTCAAAGGTATATTGTCAACTCTCGTGCCCATGCTAGATACGCATACCTTTACGCCTTGTCTTCCAGCCACAAACAATATTTTACTCAGATCTCTCCTATTACTCCCATAGTTCTGAAATCTGAATTGATCGGTGATCGTCGAAAAGATCATTAGCCCACTCCAAGCCCCCAACCCATATGCAAAGGTAAATATGTTGATGTTTCACTCACAAATGTATTCCATTTTCCGCACAACCTCATACACTAGACAGGCAAACCTATCCTCGGCCACTAACGTTCATTTGTCATTTTGCTTGCATTCGCTCGTGACGTGAAGGTGTTTGTTTCTCATCTCAACCCTTCCAGCTTAGCTCGCCAACCAGGTCTTCAGCACTGATGACAAAAACATAGTGTGTTGCCGCCGAGCAATGGAGCCGATCGATAACTCGTCAATAGGCTGAGAGGTCTGATAACACATTTTCAGACTTGGCGAAACATCCCAACAACGACTATTTCGGCGAGAACACAGAACATCTGTTGAGTTATTAAAACTTGCAAAGCAAGAAACGGAGAATGTTACGGAAGAAACAAAGAGAAGGCACCGGCCCACATGCCTTTTAGCATTTCATGTTCATCGCATACCACACCAAGCTGACAGTGAGTATTGTGTGAAGCGGCTTTAACGCTCAGTAGACATGCTGTTTGAGTTGCTGTCCCGGAGTAACTCTTTAGAAAGGTTCTCAGTAGGAGTTTTAAAGACACTGGTATGCATGGAGAGCCCCAAAAACCATATTTTCTCTTCAATTTAGCCCCAGAAAACAGCATGCAGTAGCGGTTAACAAACAGTTCTGAACCAGGAATTAGCTAAGACGTCATGTGGTACGAATTATGGATACTCGCATCCGCACTCGTATTCGAAAATACGACTACTCATATTGAAAAAAATTTGTCCGCAGTTCTTTGGTTGCCAGACCTTTTCAAGTGGCGTCGTGTTTAAATGCACTCTCGGGTTACCTGGTCGTTGGCTGCGTAACAAAGCTCACTTAACGAGTTTAATGTCCTCGTATCCGAAAACCTCCAAATGTCCTGTTGTCTAAATTTCTCTAAATTTTGTGGATTTTCCTAAAAATAGACATTTTGCTTCTGAAGACCCTCTAAAACTACCAAATGTTTTCAACTCAGAGTTCTCCGAGTCGTCACTGAAGGAAAATCAGACAAAGACGTCCAGAAGTTTATTTACACCTCAAGTAAACAAATCGTGCTCCTCGGCGTCCTCTATATCAATAATGTGAAACGATAGCTTGTTTTTCTAGTCTCAAAATAGCATACATCAACAAAAAATTTTGACCTCCTGCATCAGTCTTACATCAGCCAGTTCTGAAAATCCCATGCTTTCTCACGCCAGTTCATTGGTTAAAGCCTAGTCTTCACAGAATATTTAAATCACAAAACGCCTCGTAATTGGTTGGATATTATTTCCTCATCGCACCATTGTTGCACCATTCTATTTCATGATTTCCGTTTGTAGGCACTACATAATCCGAACCGATTCTAGTCTAAGCAGACTGCTCTCGATTCGGCTAGACATTTGGTGGACCGCATGACGCTTGTGACGTAACGAAGTGCTAATGCTTTTATTGGCAAGTGTTTGACGTCAAGAACTGGATTGGTGTTGAACAAGAACTGGAAACTCTCTTTCGCTGACAGATGAGAGTATTTGTCTCATATTTAAATCCTTTTGCGATGAGTAATTTGTGTTTATATTACGCAGTTGGCTGTAGCTATTATATCTAGCAGTCGTGCCTTAAAACTGTTTTTATCGGATATTTCTGTCAGATTGCTGCAGTATTGCTAGTCTTCAGCTTCCGCACGCCTCATCGTTCAGTATGTTTTTGACGTCCTAATTTTTCTTGCTGATCGATGGGGCTGGGTGCCCATCAGTCTACTACAGACCTTCACCAGTGCCTCAGCAGCGATTCCACGTCAGTTGCTCCTCGTCGTGCCTATCGACCGACATGTGCCGAAACTGCGTCGTTGGGCATCCGGCAGTGCAGTGTCCGCCATGACAGGGACGCCATTTTTTGTTTTGTTTCAGCGCATCAATGAGAACGTCTTCTAATTGTGCGGTTTGTTCTTTCTTCGTCTCTATCCGAAAAAGACGTTGTCTTCCGTTTGACAATTCATTTTTTAGCTGATAGCAGGCCAGTTCACGTGATTTTCGTCCGATCTGGCTGACGAACGACTCCGCGCGCTGCGCCGCATCTCCGCCCGCTCCAAACACACGCACAATGTTCAGGCCGGTCAGCTCGGAAGAGCACACATGAGCGCGCCGACGGACGTGGCGTGGCGCGCGACGAGACCATTTCACTGTCCGGCACGGGCTCCTAATCGGCGCCGGACCCGTCTGGCGGCGGCCGGCGGCCGACGGCGGCTGTCGGTCGAGATTGGAGCGCGCCTGACCTGGTCCGGGGGTTGCCGCGGTCGCTCCGCGAGCCGCGATCATTATCTGGCCGAGACCGCGCCCGGCGGGTGCCATTCATTAGTTGCGGCTCCGGCGGCCGCGGCGCAAATGACGACCGATAACGGCGCCGGCCAGTCTGGCCGGTCCAGGTGCCGACCCGGACCGCCCCCCCCCCGTCCTGTGTGCTAACGCAGATCGGCCCCGGCATGTGAGCTACCGTCGGCTCTGGTGGCCCGCGGGACGGTCGGCCTCGCAGCCGCCGCGGCTCACCGCTCGGGTCCGCGGGGCGCAGCGTCTGGCCGCTGTCCGTGGGTCCGGAGCCGCCGTGACGCACTCCTCGCCGCCATGCCACGTCATGGAGAGAACGCCCTGGTTGATTAGCTCAGAAGAGCCGCGAGCGTCCGCGGCTGTGACGTTAGCGCCGGTAGGGAACAGGAACGCCATCGCATGGGGCCAGGAAGCGGGGACAGGACGAGATCTCCGCGAATGGCGCGGATTAGTTCTCGGAACTGATTTCCTCGGGAGTGATTATCGGATCGAAGAGACCACCGGTCTTCACGGACGTAAATTACCCAGCTCATAAGAACTCGGCTCCAGGCTGGGATTCTGAAAACTCTACGGCGAGCAGCCACCACCTGTGGCTTTTCCAACGCTACCCCCTGAAACTGTCGTGAACCGCATAGAGAATGACCAAACGTTCAGCTGTGCTGATATGCTAGAAGCCTCCCAGAACACAGCAAGTGACTGCACGTGTGTCCACGGATGCTTTTAATCAATATTTGAGACGCAACGTCCGTCCAACGCAACGGTGCCATTGATTTTGAAGATACAGTGCTTAACTGCATTGAATAACACACAGTTCACAGTAGGAGAAAAGCGACAAACCACCCACTTCGTAAATGTAAAGAAAGTATACAGCTGTTTATCTGGAACAGCTGGAGGACAATCGTTTCCCAGCATTTCGGACTCCGTTACTGAGCACCAGCGGAAAACGCCGGCCTTCGGCCAGCTTATTTTCGATAGGCCTCGTCCACTTTGCTTACTCGGCGTCACCTTCTTCGCCCTGTTATTTCCGACCAGAACTAATCGCCAAGTAGCTCAATAAATATGTGCTGCAGCAGGGCAACGGGACATGCTCTGGTTACTCTTGAAGTCCTTTCACCTTGCAGTCACTTGAGTGTGTTCCGAATTAGCAAATGATGTGGAGTGTTTGGTCAAACTTGCTCTAGCTTCTAAGTCCATTAAGGCCGTCCAGTTACCATCACTCGACGCAACTTGGTATCCAACTTGTCATCAGCTTTAAAGGCACGCTTGCGCATACTCGAGCACCACGTAACTGCGGACCAAAACCTTCCCGAAGGCTGGGCCGAAAGCTTGTTTAAAAGGGCATGACACATGCCTTCCAAGGAATGAAAACAAACTAATGAAGTGGAAACAGCGATATCGTTTTCTAGCAATCATCTAGTGGCAGACAGTTCCTGCATCACACCCATGGTACCATCCCATCAACGCTCCTCGCTCTTCCCCCTTCTATGAAAACAAATGACATGTTTGCATTTGCGATCTTAATGACAAAAAACTGCAGGTGTGTTCAAACAGGTTCGAGGAACGCTCCGCCCAAAACCACATCCTCAAGCCGCAGAACCTTTTTAATTTCGTCGCCGATGTGTAAGTGGAAAAAAAGAGTGAAACCGACCAGCCTCAAATGAGCGCCTCGAGAATCATAGACTGGGGGTTGCTCCTCTTAGGAGACACGAAACGGGACACCATACAAACATGCCAATACACGTCGAGAATGTTTACCAACAGATACAGATATTTTGCCCCTGTGCCGACTTAATTATAGAAGCTTATGTTATTTTGCATTCTTCGGCATCGGATCTTCCACCTGTAATATAGTTAGCTGTATCGAATATCGTTACGTGCATCATTTTCCTTTTAATTTAAAAATATTCTTGGAAAAGAGAAACTGTCTCTTCTTTTCATACTATCAAGGAGTCGCTGTCGTCAGTTCCAGTTTTCTTGTTTGTTCACCTTCCTCCTTGAGCTGTTTTTGGAGGGAGCTACTGAAACTCTCTGACGGTTGGATCCGCTGAAGTTAGATGTTTACGAAGCGCGGTATGGTGCCTGGCTGAGTAATCTGATCTTTTGACATCTCGAATTGACCAAAAAGAGATAGTTTTTTACTGTGAGTTGAAGCTGTCCGCTTTCAGCTTTGCGTGCTTATTCGTTTACGTTCTGTATTTCTAGTCAAAATTGGTTACATTTGCCTTTTTTCGCGTCGTCGGAAAACAATGAATGCCTCAACGGGGTAAGGTCCTTCCACTCGCGTCTGTTTTTGTTTTTTTCCCTTTTTAGAACGGGCGCTTCTTTTTAGTGCCAAGACAACGACACATCATACACCTTCGGCTTCGACAGATGCAAGACGCTAACGTCGTGGATAATTTACTTCGTACTGAGTTATCCATGATTATCTGAGTTATTCCTTCAAGACTGCAAGAAGACGTGCGAAAAGGAGTTGAAGCCGACCGGCAAGAAATCAAGGAGACAAGTAAATCAAACAAAAAGCGCGAATGCCATCTAAATATAGGCAAAATAGCCATGAGTCTTCCTCTGTAAGCCATACAAAAAGTCTTGATTATTCTTTATCAGTAATGCGTTGTTTAAAGAAAGGCATTTTATTTAGCACCAAAAGATTTCATTTTTGGGTGTGCCAGGCATGCTTGTGGGTATTACTGACTGGAGCGCAAATGACCTGATTAACACAATGTGCCGATAAGCGACTGCTTCCGCCATTTTCTGAGGTAGATACGAAGAGGCTGTAAAGAGGAAGCAAACCAGGATGACTGTCGCGGTCGTCCTCTGCAAAAAAAAAACAAACTGTCTCATCCGTATACAGAGAAAGTTTTACGGATTAGAAAACTAAAGTGCGCCATCCTCCGCCTCCAGTCTTTCACTGCACCGTCGGACTATAGCGGTCCGTTGCTTCGCACCGGCTGAGAGCGTGACGACTTGTGCGGCAGAACAATCGCCAGGCCTCCCTCTTGACTGGGCCGTATCATAATCACCAAGGAGTCAAAGATGATAACCATCGGGCTGCCTCTGCACCGGCTGTCTTCGGTCCGTTTACTTTATAAAAGTTTGGGTATCTGTATTTCGATGGAAAACTCCAAGTCTCTTTAGTTTGCTGTTAGTATTATTACCATTTGAGCTGCATTTACGTTGCATTCAGAATATGGCCATGCTAACCAACAGTTTTCGTTTTCCGAATAACAGAAGACCCGTCTAATGATATGCACACAGTAAGGCTCGTATAGCCTTGCAGTAACATCTGTTCGTCCGTTCCTCCCTCATTGGCGTCTTGTATTGCATATATTCGTGGGCTGGGAACAGTGTTTCACTAATGATGTGCCGACACAGCCCGCCGTCTTAGGTTATTTTTGTTTGTCCCATGTAGATGTCTTCCTAATGGTCTCCCTCCACCCCGGATTTGCGCTATGAATGGTGACGTCAGTACGTAGCACGTCAGCAGTTTTGTACCGACGTGGGTGGAGGGTGGAATACTCGAATTTCCATTCTGATCAGTTAGACATTCATAAAAGGCGCACACAATAATCATTGGGCTTAATGTAAAACTGCCCCGATATGTTGCATATGGGGGCTTTTGTTCTAAAAAAAACACTCACAGTGGTGCAGGGGGCGGAGACTTGACTGACACTTTTTGGTTCCCTTGTTTGTCTTTCATCGTGACTTTTTGACTCCCTTGATATTTCTTTTGGGCATGCGAATCCTCTGTATTCAGCAAATGGCGGTGAAGCTGTCGTTTCGCGTAACCGAGTTTCATTTCGATACGATTTTGACGCCAAACCTGCGATAGTCGCGTCTCATAAATCGTTTTTGCGAAGGGTAATAATAAGCACATCGACACATTTCCTCGTCGCGGCCAGGATTTGAAAGGCCCGATGTCTTCGAGCCCGGTCGTCTCTTGACACCGGCGATCGCCTGAGAAATTTCGTCCCATTCCGCGGGCGGAAGACTGGCCTGCTCGCCAGTCCCGCGAGGTAACGAGCGCTTCCGTCTGATGAACATCCCCTCCCTAATGGACTGCCCCTTCGAATAGCGCCGCGATTTACGCGAGCTGTCAGACTGGCGGCAGGGCGGCCCCTGACCCGGTTGCGGGACCGGCACCGGTCGAGGTCGGGTGAACGCAGGGCGGCTGTTTCCCCGCGAGAGGGTGCTCGCGGGCGGGGTTCACGCCCGCTGCCGGCCGAACTCCGCGGAAGACCTTGCCTATGAGCAAAGGTCACGTCCGGTCCCGGGCGACGCTGGTCCTGTCCCGGGAGGCGCTGGTCCTGTCCCGGCAGACGCTGGTCCGGCCTCAGGAGACGCTGGTCCGGCCTCAGAAGGCGCTGGTCCGCTCCCGAGAGAAGCTGGTCCGGCCTCAGGAGGCGTTGGCCCGGTCCCGGGAGACGCTAGTCCGGTCTCAGGAGACGCTGGCCCTGTCCCGGGAGACGCCGCCGCGCTGACGGGAGGGCGGTGCGGGGTGGGCCCGACTGGGCTGGGGGGCGTTATCGTCAGATCGGCGCCGGTTTCTCCTGGCTCCGGCGCCGCCCGCCGGCAGCGGGCGCTTCCAGCCGTAAAAACGGCCCGGCCAGGGGTCGTCCACCCGGCCGGCAGCGTCCCGGCGCCGGCAGCAGCCAGGACAAGGCTCCGCGGCACCGAGACCGGGCGAGACGGCCTGTCATGCTCCAGCGGAGCCTCCACCAAGACTGGGCGAGAGACGGTCTGTCATGTTCCAGCGGAGCCTCCATCGAGACCGGGACACCGGGACCATCGACACCCGCCGAGGAACAGGCCGCTGTACCCCAGCGAAGTCGTCCCTCGGTCGGGGACACCCGGTGGAAATGGTGTAGAGCTGCGAGCCGAACACTCACGCCGATGGTGGCAGTCCGACAGTGTTCGTAAGTTTCTTCAACAAACACTGGTTATTGGCCGTGTTTTGTGCCTACAAGAGATGCGGACTGAGGTCTGTCTCACCCGTAAATCTTTCACATATGTTGATTTGGTCAGGTTGCTTCAGATATAGCGATGCTAACTGATTTATGATGGTGGTGCGCCGTATTGCGTGCAGCTACCTGTCACTACGAGAAATAACTGTCAAAGGTAACAAACCTCGTCGGTGCGAAAGCTGTGTGTACAGAAAACTAAGGCTTCTCTGTACGGGGAGGAATTTGGGTGCTGTCGCCTCAAGGAGAGCGGTGTCTAAAGCATGCGCATGACAAGCAAGCATTCAGTTCTGCCCGACCCACCCCGGACCACCCGCAGCGAAGCTGGCCGAACAGCACAGACGCTTTCCCATTCTGGTCCGGTCACATCTTTCACCCTGTTCCGCGCGCGTCTCTCACAGTGAGCTACGGCTTCATTCCGCTCGGGGACGGTTACAAATTATGTTTTCCACGGGGCCTATCATTTTCCTCATTAGCTCGGCGTCGAACCCTGTGTGGCTTATGTTGGACGGCGCGGCCGCTCAAGGCCGTTTTATCGCCGCTATTTGCGAATGGGGATGAGTGCTCTGCGGAAGAAATTACCGTCCAATAAAGATGATTCATCGTGGCCTCGAGCGCGGTTCAGCGGCGTGGCCTCAGGCCGGCACCAAAAATGCAATTACGTTATTGAATGTGAAGGGTATTCGGAACCCCAAACGCGCCAAGGTCCACGGACGCCAACGTCGCGATCTTTTCAGTACAGCAAAGTTGCCATGTGATTCTGAGTTTGGGTTGCTGGAAGGGTAAAACTTTACGGGTTAGCCATTTTTTGTAACCCGTGAATTAACACATTTTCGTTTGTACCAGAACAGCACAAAAGAAAGCTGTGGTGGTTCTGAAGCATGCAGCTTCAGTTCCGTCCACAGAACTGCACAGACCTCGATCCGCATGTGCGACTACGTTTTGAAACACTTTCTAACATTAGGGGACCTTCCCGTAATTTGGCATACTGGACATGCTGACCGGAAGTGAGGTCAAACCAGAGAATCTGCACGCCCAATTGTTGGCAGTCCAGCATTAGTCATTCCGTTACATAATTAATGTAGAGACTAGATTGATGCTCTCGCTTCTGATCAGTCTCGGAAGCAATCCAATATCCTCGAAATAAGATGATTTCATCACACATGTGCACGGATGGTACTTAAATGCAAACTGAGGGGGCAGCAACCGCCTCATTGTCTCAGAAAATCAAATGCGATATACGGCTACGCTTTCGACTTCCGAAGTCTTGAATGGCGAATCGAATTATCATATCTAGCACAAACTGTTGTGCGCACATCCGCAGTTTTGAACCTGGTCATGCCACAGTGCCAGGAGCCCAAGTTTGCGGACGCTTCCATTAAGTCTTTGGCGGCCCAGTTTCCTCCAACATTGTGTTTTTCCCTGTCGTGAAGAGAAAAGAACGAAGAATAATGGCGGCTTTCGCACGTCGCCTCACGTTAAGTATTTCATGATTTTATGGCTTTATGTTGAAGGAAGTGGGCGAAAATTTCAAAACGAAAACAACGTTAGCGCCAGGCTGCGGCCATAAATCGGGGACGTGTTCATCGCGTGCAAGCTGACAGTCAGGACCCAGCCGGGCCCATTAATGGCAGGTACCGCGAGGACATCGGGTCCTCCCTCTGAGCCGCTTTCTGCCGCCGGTCCCGGCTCCAGCGCTTGCGGGTACCGCGAGGACAGCGGGTCCTCCTCTGAGCCGCCTTCTGCCGCCGGTCCCGGCGCGCGGCCGCGGCGGTCCTGCCAAGATCTTCCGTCATTAGGGAGTAATTAGCTGCGCGGGCCATTAGTGCGGCATCCCGACGGCGGCGGCGGCCGGCGAGGCAGCCTTTCAGGGGCGGCGGCGCACCTGTTGCCGGCCGGCCATTGTGAGCGGGCGGGCGGCGCTCGGCGGCCGCGGAATTCGGTGTCATCTGCTCCCCACCGGTCGACTGAAAGGGATGACGGCGAAGGCCGTCGCCTCCCCGCCCTCTCTCCGTCCTCTCTCCACTGGCTCCAGATTAGAAAACGGAGAAATATCGCCGTCTTTTGAGGCGGAAGACATTGGAGAAATGTCCGGGAGCTCTGATAAAGGCTACTGTCGATAAACGACGTTCCAGAGGTTTTTTCACACAAATATGTTTGTTGTTTTCCCTGTCAAAGATATCTGTAGCTTGTTCTGACGTAGTTACCCAACACTTTCTTTGGTAATGTGGTGAAGGCTGTTTCGATAAACACTAATACCAGCAAAACAAAGGAGGGACAGAAAGATTGAGGGAGGGATAGGGAGAGACGAGAGATGAAGGAGGAAAGGGAGAGAGGGGTAATGAAGAGAGAGAGGGGGAAACAGACATAAAGAAAAAAAGGGTGCACACAGAAGTGATTATTCGCCCTGCGTGACATATGTCGTAAAATCCATTTTTTCCGACGAGGAATTTTACCCAAGAGCCGACCGTTGCGCATATGTACGGACACATCAGAGTTGGACAGTCCTATGAGAACTATCGTGATTAACGTTTAAACGCGAGCATTTTGGACCAAGGCCTTGTTTCCATTCCTTTTCGCCTCTTGGTAATTGGTGTACCCAGTGCCACACAGGATGTGAAAAACAATCTGACCTGTGTGTACCGTATTTCGCGCAACATGCTGTTTGACTGTGGCTATGCTTTGTCGTCATGAACTTTGTAGAACCTTTGAAGATATATTTCATTGCCATGCAGTTGTGAGACTGGTCTGTACGCACCGCGCCGATGATACTGTAGCTAACGGAGCTGTTCTGCTCACGAAACGTGCTGAATTTGCGATAAATATACGGTGCAGAGAGTGAATATTGCTGATCAACCATGAGCAGGCCATCACTGGGTCTTTAACCCTATTCCCGGAGGGCTAGACGGTGTGGTCGATTCCCGGCAGGGGGGGGGGGCGGATTCGGCCCCCCCTGAGATCTCGAGAACTACACATCTGATTTCACCGCAACAAACGGCAATCGATTTGCCATGACGTGAACCACATTTTTATAAAAAAAAAATTCAAAAATTCTGAAATGTGCCGATACAGGGAGGCAAAAATGTCAAAATGAGAGGTATTTTTGGACTTCTTATAACTCCGTTGTTTATCGACAGATTTCAATGAAACTGGCATGAATCGAGAGATTATGGATAGGGCTTTTACCATGGGTATACAAATCTGAAATTCTGAGAAAATTCATGGGCGTTCACAGGGATTCAAAAATAGGAGGATTAGCTTTCTAACAAATGAATGGACAAGAGGCAAAAACACTTTTTTGGCTTCTGCTAGTCATGGTTTGCTAAGGAAGTACAAATCACATCACATTGCTTGTATGATGTTAGCATAGGCGGTGCCAGGGACATGAAAAAGGGGAAACTGTCATGGTCACATGTTCTTCAGATCAACTTGTGACCTTTGACCTTAAATGACCTCCAGTGATCTTGGGGTCACTTGGAATGATGTGTGCACTTAATATTGTCTGTAAACGTTTTCAATCATTTGAATTCACTCTATTTTAAAAATTTCGTTTTATGGCTATTGCGATATATGGTATGCGCAGTGGCGTTTTAAGTCATAGCTCCGTGACCAGACCTGATATCAAGCTGAAACTTGGTACACAAGTAGAGGACATCGTGCTACGTCATATATATTCCGGGTTTGGCATTTAAAGAAACGACGCCGAAATTATTGCAAAAAAACAAATTTTGACATTTGACCTTGACCTGACCTTGTAAAGTGACCTCAGACGAACAAAATTACAACTGCACATTGCGCAACTATTTAGCTATACATCCATATAAAGCTTTAAGTTCTATCTTAAAAACTCTGTTTTTGGCAGACATTTTCCTTTTACCCTCAACATGATCAAAAATGGCCTGATTGCTTGGCTCCGCCCTTGAGAAAATAGAGTTTTGAAATTTTGTCACAGCGCGTAGAAAGAATAGCTAGGGAAAGTCACCGAGTTTCGTGAAGCTGCGCTAAAAAGCCTGGAATTGGCAAGTAGAAAACCCGAAGGGGGCGGACTCAGCCCCCCCTGCCGGGAATAGGGTTAAAAGAACTATGATCTACTGTGGCTGTAAAGCTTGGAACTCCCTCCCCTCCTTGTATTTTTTCCGCCCACAGCAAATTTGATTCTGGAATATTATGGTACGATTACCGACGCACTTGCCAGCCACCCGATTTAACCCCTGTTCACAGCGGCAGTTTTAAGTCGGCGGCGCCTCCGCGGCCGATCGGCTCGCACTGACCAGAGCTTATCGGGGTCTCAGGGCGTGAAATGGCCGGACACGCCGGGCAGCAGGCGGCGGCAGCTCCCTGATCTGGCCGCTCCGAGTCAGGCGCGCGGCAACGGGCGACGACCGGCTCCGTTCCGCATGAGCTGCAGCCCTCAGCCGGCGTCGGTCGGCCGCCCCCACACGCCAGCCGACCCCACTAAGACATTTATTGGCGGCGGTCGGCCGGAGCCGTGACGCCGTTCGCGCCGAACTGCAGGACCGCCGAGCCGTGGGCGGTCTGACGCGAGGCTGCTGAGATTGGTCAGCCGCTGGCGAAGTCAGGGAAGGTCTCATGCCGTACGTACCCAAACTGCGTCGCCAGAGGTGACGAACGTCGTCGTTGTAGTAAGAGCGGCCTCATTCGGCACAGAGGACAGGGGCTTACTCCTTCCAGCGCCGGATGAGTCAGATCCCTTTTCTGTGTTTTAGTCCCAGTCACCCTGGAAACGGCGGAGCGTTCTCAAGTTTTGGGGAAGAATGAAACCCATTTGCCATGGCGATATCACGACCGGCATCTATTGGCTGTTTCACCAAGTTTCTGGCTGTGGTTTCCTCCGCTGTCCTTTTCTTTCTACCATTTATGAGTCGTTCTGGATAAAACATCACATTCACGACTTAATTCCCAAAACCAGGCTCAGAAGATGACGTTCCGAAGCTGGTATTCTTTTATGACTCCGTTGACGAGAATCGGAAGCTCGGGTTTATTTGATGAACCTGGGACCCTCAAAGTTTCAAGGCGAAGCAAGAGACAGCTGAAACGAAGGTTATAGATGGGGACCCCGTGCACCGCCAGCCAGCCAGCCATCTTTTGCTTATGATATCATCGGACGATCATTTTTTTACCACAGGCAACAGGCAATACCATTAGTACACTCCCCAGCCCACACTTCTTACAGGCCGTTTGTCCTGCGGCGGTACCGCCACGACATTCAGTTAACTCACCCGTAACTAACTCACTGTAGCTCAGCCCAGTGTAAAGAAACTGGGGTTGACTTGAGAAAAACGGAGAGAACATACAGTGTTGGCAGCGCGGATTTTTGTCTGTGGGGCGCAGCCCAGACGATAAGTTCTTTAAAAGAAGACCTTCCCCCCAAAAGAAAACGGGTTTCTCCCCGGGTTTGGGCCACGTCATTTTGCAGTTTATGATGTTAACAATAAAAAATTGTCGCTTATCTGGCCGAAATGACAGTAAAACTGGTAATCCCCTACAGAAAATGTTACGTTTTAGACTGGAAAACAAACTGCAATGAAAGCAAACTTTACGCAGTATATCCGAATTTAAATTACAGGGGAAAAACATCACAGAATTTTGCTATATTTCGCATCAGATGTCACATCTTTATCGAAGTCGGGCTGATAATCGTCTAGCACCAGTCAGTTTAGGAATATATAATTATATAATTGGGAAGCAAAACAGTTTCCCAATTATATTTCATCTTACGAGTTGTGATTATCGTAGGGTACTATGATATGTTGGCTAACTATGGGTATAGCCAGTACCCCACAATTAAATGATTGTGGGGCACTAGAGCCCCACGTACCCCACAGCGGCGCCGCCCATGAGAATGTATCTGGGGCTGAAGGGCTAAGACCTCCCGTCTGGTTTTTCCGGGGCCCAGTGAGCCAGGGCCCGACCAGCAAGCCATCTAAAAAAAGTTGTGAACCAGGGCCCGAAGAGCCCCAGTTTGCAATTCTTTGTCCGTTTCTTTAATTCTGTGTGAAATTATTCAATGGGGACCCAGGGGCTTGACAAAGATTTTGCTTTTCAGCAGACCAAAATAACCAAATTTTTCGGGCAAAAATTGCCCACTTTTCGAGCCAAACTAGCCTTCTTCGGGCAACCGAGGTTCTTCTTTATCAGCGGAAAGAGCCCTCGTTCGAAAAAGTGCTCATAACTTGGCAAAGGTGTTCATCTTTGGATGAAAATAATTGCCTTTTGGGTTCTATTTCACCATGGTACAAAAGGGGCCAGGAAAATCCGGTCCTTTCATGAATCCGGCCCTTTCACGGGCCTTTCTCTTTATTAATCTGAGAAAACCGCGAAAAACTGTGAAGGACCCAAAAACGCGTCATACGGGCCTTGTCAACCTTGAAAACCTCTAAACAACATTTGAGGGTTTTAGTGCTATATCAGTGGTCCTCGTGAAGACCTGAGCTACGATCACAATGTTTTTGAGGGCCGGAGCTCCATAAAGGCTGCAAAAATATTTGTCCCGGAGAGCTCTCTGTCGATAGCGTAGGGGTCCACCTTGAAAAAATCCTTAGCCTTTTCCAGTCGTCAAATCCTGGCCGCGACCCTGAAACATATTACTGGATATGCATCTTCTGAGTTTACGGCTCCCAGAGACTGAGATTGCGTTATCCTACGTTCTGTTCCCTTTCACGCATTTCTGTTTTGCTTTGATTTCCCTGTTAGGTAGATCGCACATTTTATTTTGGACCCATCTAGGAACACTGGAACTGTTTCGTTTCAACCAGTGTTCAGGAACGGCGGCGAGATAAAGGGTTTCCATTTGGTGGTGGTGGTGGTTCGGGTGACGTGGTACATTCCTGGCCGACAGGTATCGCCCACCGTTCTGTTAAAGCTGTTTGGTACGTCTTGCCGCTCATAATGAGCTACGTTTGTTAAATTCAGCCTCCTTTTTCGTGAAAAGCGACGAAAGTATTGAAACGCCCCATGGACAGGTTATACTCATTACTAAATACTTTCTAACACCACCCACCGATTCGCTGCAAGATACTTTTAGGATGACTTGCCGTAGAAAGTGATCAGTAAAGATCATCCGCCGTCGTCTCAGTTTACAACCATGGAGCCTGCGCTTCACTCACGGATCGCGGATTTCATCACAGATCCTGCGATGAAATTTCGGGTTTCAATATGGATTTCATCACGATCCATTTTCAATAACCAATGAGAATCGTTCACCTAATGCTGGAACAAAAACGCAGCGAAGAGAGAAGGACGTTTTACCATTAGCTCAAAAGCTCCAACACAGTCGGTCTAATGTGAAATGGTGATCGCTTGGAGCACCTCGCAAATTGTCTCTGCTGAATATGTTTTAGTGCCTGCCTTGAGGATAAAGAACTATTCGTTTAACGTTTCCCCACTGGTATGCTCCACGCTAAATCAGCTTTTTGATAATCCTAGCCAGTTCGAGGAAGATTAGGTTGTTAACTCCGTGTGTAGGGCTCGGCGTTTAATGTCAAGCATTCGAGATAAACGATGAGCCAAATTAAGTCACAAACCCAACAACACAAGCGCAGAAACTGAGACCATCCTCCACTCACTCTTTGTGATTCCTTCTTACAAGAAATAGCTACGAGTAGCTTATTTCGGATTTTGAGTGAAGTGGATTTTGCTTAGATTGCCGGCTATTCACAAGTCATTTTCGTTCAAACTAAGCGTGAACAAAATCTCAGACCACTTGCCACATATCCCATCGCTCAGATATCAGTTGTTGACTGAAGCAGTTTGACGATATCAAGTGTGGCTTTAGCCGTTTGAATGGAAAGAATCAAGCACACGTGCAAACCGTCTCACAGGGTTGTAAGGAAGGTATCACGAATCCCTGTGCACTAAAATGGACGTGCAAGTTCAGACTGAGGTGATGAACAATGCCATCACCAAGATATCCATCAATGAATTATGAGAAAAGGCATTTTGGATGCAATTTGTTTGGTCTGCGCGTAGATATCATGAACAAGATCGTTTCTTCAAACTTCGAAGTACGTTGCGTGACTATAATATTTACACTGCATCAGTGAACGCGCCGATGTCTAAACATTCGTATCATTTACCACATCGCAACATCTTGACGGAAGACAACCAAAAATACAATCGTAGAGTGAAGAGTGCCTCAATAGCTACGTCCTCTAGTTGTGTGCTGAAATTGCAGTCCAAATTTATGTTGAAAAAAACATTCGCAGTCTGCATGCAGACAAAGGAAGGATTCCAGCCTGTCCGAAAGCGTCGCTTCGGACAGGCTGAGGCCTGGATCACAGAGTAGATGCAACCAGAATGCAAAAGTGTATTGACGTCACGAACACTGATAAGACATCGAGTGGGCGCGAGCGAGTGCTGGCGGGCCACCAACCGGAGCTCCTGGGAGATTCGTGGTATCAAAAGGCTGGCACGTCTGAAGCACACGGCCGTGATAGCGCGCAAGCACGGCTGACGCCAGCAACAGCGGGTAGGTCTCAGGAACAACACGGCGGCCTGGCTGCGTGTCGCAGACACTGGCGTGGGGACGTTACAAAAATATATCATGGTGAATGAGAAGAATGCACTCCATCCAACAATCGACGCTGAAACCTGCTGTGGCTCCGTCCATCTGTCTCACTAAGCATCAAAGCGAATGCAAAAAATATGCACGTTGATCTCGGTATTTGACAAACGGCGCGACAGAACCGGACACGCAGGAAACGCTGGCAAACTGGACGGTAAATTAGGGTTTGGCATCAAAACGCCATTCCGCAAGGGGAGCCGGCCAAAAACACAGACATCTGCATGTTGTAGCTGTTCATTAGTTTTGGAAGTTTGAGAAAGAAAATAAATGTATCGTATAAGCGGATGAAATGTCCAAAGCGTGAAGAATGATGGCATGTTAGACATTGTTTATGGTAAAAAGATAAAAAGTAACCATGAGCGAATGTTGAGCGGTTAAAGCATGCCGTTCTTGCCACGTTGAAAAAAAACATTGCCTCCCTCTAAATTCCTAAGCGTTGCCCACACCCACGACCGATGATGGTGCACTCCCACGTTTCCTTCAGAATGCTTCACATTTACCACCATCTGTGAGCGATTAATCCCTTTGAACTGCAATTCCTCTATGATCCTTCCAGCTAACGGCATGAGACTTATCAAAGGCTTGCGCTGGACCAGGCGCAACTGATATGAAAGCGTCTCAACAGCGACAGTGGTCGCTGAAAAACGTGTAACGCCACCGCTCAGCCAAAAACGCAGAACACGCGCGGCCGTTACACATTTGAAACAGGCCATCCCCCACATCAACCAGCCACCAGTCAACAAATACCACCTACAACAACCGGCGACCCCAGACCGGCCAGTCAACAGACACAACAATCAACCATCAGTCACCGGCGACACGCCTCAACGTCCAGTCACCATCCACTGGCAACCACTAATGAAATCAATCGCCATTCGCCGGCAGCCAGTGACTGAAATCAGTCACCATTCATTGGCAGCCAGCCGCTGAAATCAGCCGCTATTCACGGGCAGCCCGCCACTTACCCATATTCCGCGCTTGGATGGGGGGGGGTCGGATTCTGTCCCCCTCAGTTTTTCTCTCGCAGTTCTTGGACTTCTAGGAGCTGCTTCACGAAACTTGGGGACTTTTCCTAAATTTGCTTTTGATGTATACACACACACACACACACACACACACACACATATATATATATATATATATATATATATATATATATATATATATTCGGGCGCATACTTTGTCTAATAAGACGTTCAGTGTGCGTAATAGATTTCTGGACCTGCGTAACTGGTTTTGTTAACTCCACGTATGCTACGATCAAATGCCAAATATTTCAGTTAAAGCAAAAATCAGAGACGGCTCCAGGGTAATGTAAAAAGGGGACTTTGTATTTTTATTCCTGAGAAATTATGACTCGATTTACGGAATGAAACATGGCTATCACCATGTAGGAATTGACCCCCTTTTTCTGATACCTGGATCCGGCTATGAGCGTTTGTCATGTCCATATGATATGGTATGTAACACATGGAGATGTTTCCCAAACACGAACAAGTTCGCCAGACCCATAAATATGTGGTGGAATATATCCATATTTCGGAAAAACGCGTACTCCTTTCATGAGCCCTGGATACGTCTAAGAATTTAGAAAAAAACTCTTCCTAACATATGTGATACCCCTAACAATTATCGGTAGAATGACATCAAGTAAAATAAAGTCAGTGATAAAATGTGGTCAGAAAACTCGTATAAGTAAACCCCTGTTTATACCTTCATATCTGGCCTCATATCCCCTGCACTTGAAATTCTGGAATATTTCTACACAAGAAATATAGATCTCGTTGCAACGCCAACGTCGTGTTCTGTTAGGAAATCGAGCCAACAGCTTTTGAGATCGCAAGGGGAAGGCAGAATCTCCCTTTCGCACGGGATCGTGCGTAGCGGGTAGGAGCACGGAATAGGGTTAAATCAATCACCATTCCCTGGCAGCCGATCACCGAAATCAGTCACCAGTCACAGACGTCAACTGCTGAAATCAGTCACCATTCACCAGCAGCCAGTCACCGAAATCGATCACCAGTCACGGACGCCAGCCGCCACAACCACCGTCCACGGAGCCGGCCAGGCTGGTTCCCCAGCCAGTCACAGCAGTTAGCCACGGTAGCCGGTCAGGCCGGAATGCCGTCAGACGGTGACGGCAGACGGTCAGCGGCCGCCGTGCGCCGGCCGGGAGCCGAGTTCGACCCGCGCCGCGCCAGCGTCCCGCCCCGCCACGCACGTCCGACTACACGTCGCTGCTCCTGGAGCTGGGCGCCGGCTCGCACAGCAGCTTGTCGCTCTGGTGCGGCTCGACGTTGTTGTTCTGGCCCTGCGCGGACCGGTCGGGGTCCGGCCTGCCCGGGCCGCCGCCCTCCTCGCCCGGCTCCTGCGGATGCACGTCGACGGCGACGAGGCTCTGCCGGCCGCTGCCGTCGGCGTCGCCGGCGGCGTCCGTCGCACCGTCGGCGGCGCCCGACAGTCGGCCGTCGGCGTCCGCCGGCGGAGGGTCCAGGTGGGCCTCCTTGACGCTGATGAACGGCACGCGCACGCTGACGCCGCCGCCGACGCCCGACAGCAGCAGCTTCACCTTGACGTAGTAGGAGACGTGCACGGCAAAGCTGTTCCAGTCGACGGCGCTGTCGACAACCGACGGCGACAGCTGGCCGCCTTTGTCCGGGCTGTCCTCGAGAGCGATCCAGTTCTTGAAGGAGCCGACGCGCGGCTGCAGCGCGAAGTCTTTGACGTAGGCGGCGTCGGTGACGATCGGGCAGCCCTCTTGCGTCTCGACCGACGCCACCACCGACTTGAACTTGCCCGACTTGAACATGGCCACCTCCACCGCCTGCACGACCTCCGCCTGCGGGTAGGAGGCCGCGGTCATTGACCTCTGCCGGCGGGGAGGGACGGAGTCCGCTGTCACACGTCGCGGGGATCGCAGGCGACAGGGGGAAAACTGTGTCTTCGAGCGTGGGACAACGTCGGTGCGGTTGGCAACGACATCAACCGATGGCAATGACCTGCACGGGCGAGACGTCTTGGGCTACTGGTGGTTCATTATGGAGTGCAAATCTTGGATCAGTGCCGTGCGAACGGCGAAACCCGCCCGGCAAAGCGACCGGCGGAAGTAGCTGAAGTAGCTCCGATAATACACTGCATCACTATCCTGTCGCGTAGTAAGCATTCGTCTCAGTAGAGTCATGCATGATCATGTCGTCCCCTTCGCCTTTGAGTCGCGAATGCGGGACCTGAGCGCGCCCCTGGCCCCCCCAGTACCACCCCCTCCCCCCTCTCCCCCGTTGACTGCTGGAGTCAGCAACTATCGAGCACTTCACTGGAACTGACAAACATATCGCAAGCTCACGCAGCAAACAGACAAATCTTTTGTTCTCCATGAGAACACAGACAAAGACGTCATGACTACATAAAACTTCCGCGAAATTCGCCGTTGAAGTCAGCATAAATTTCCCCGCAAAGTTAGATGACGAAGAGATACGTGCCAGCATCCAACGAAACCAGCAAAAGCTGTCAAGCATCTCCATCGCAAATCAGACAAATCATGCATTTTGTACAGGTGTACTTGTGCTTTTTCCTTGCGGATTGTTAGCATTTGTACGCCATTAAATACATGCGGTAATTATTTGCACATATTGCATTAATAAAAGTGATGAAAGTTTTCTCCCTGACTGCATTCCAAATGCTCTAATTTTACTTCGTAGAATGCGGATCTATCGCGTTTTTTTTTAGGACGGGGAAGTAATTTTGTGCTCCTACGCCAATGAGAACCAATCGCTTTCGTCTCGGGCGGCTGGTGCGCGCACAGATTGGATGACTCCGCGTGGGGTAAACGCCTGCGGAGTTTTAGGAAACAATATGGAAGTTTACGTTATTCATGCGAGCTATTCTTCAGGACTCATACCGTCTTTGGGGTCGCAGAATGCCGAGTAAGGGACAATACCAGACCATCCAGCTCGAGTGATATTGCTGTCTCTGGTTCTGGTTACATATTAGTTAACCCTATTCCCGGAGGGCTAGACGGCATGGCCGATTCCCGGCAGGGGGGCGGATTCGGCCCCCCCCTGAGATCTCGAGAACTACTTGTCCGATTTCATCGCAACAAACGGCAATCGATTTGCCGTGACGTGAACTACATTTCTATAAAAAGAAATTTTCAAAATTTTGAAATTTTGGATGCAGGGGGGCAAAAATGTCCAAATGGGGGTACTTTTGGACTCCTTATAACTCCGTTGTTTATCGACCGATTTCAATGAAACTGCCATGAATCGAGAGATGATGGATAGGGCTTTTACCATGGGTGCACAAATCTGAAGTTTTGGGAAAATTCATGGGCGTTCACAGGGTTTCAAAAATACGAGAATTAATTTTCTAACAACTGAATGAAAAAAAGGTAAAAACACTTTTTTGGCTTCTGCTAGTCATGCTATGCTAAAGAAGTAAAAATCGCATTACAATGTTTGTATAATGTTAGCATAGGCGGTGCCAGGGACATGAAAAAGGGGGAACTGTCATGGTCACGTGTTCTTCAGATCAACTTGTGACCTTTGACCTTAAATGACCTCCAGTGACCTTGGGGTCACCTGGAATGATGTCGTGTGCGTTTGATATTATCTGCAAACGTTTTCAGTCATTTGAATTCAGTCTATTCCAAAAATTTCATTCTATGGCTATTGCGATATAGGGTACGCGCACTGACGTTTTAGGTCATAGGTTCGTGACCCGACCTGATATCAAGCTGAAACTTGGTACACAATTATAGGGCGCCTTTCTACGTCATATATATTCCGGGTTTGGTATTTGAAAAAACGGCGCCGAAATTATTGCAAAAAAACAAATTTTGACTTTTGACCTTGACCTGACCTTGTAAAGTGACCTCAGACAAACAACATTTTGTGTGCACATTGCCCAACTATTAAGCTATACATCGATATAAAGTTTTGAGTTTTATCTTAAAAACTCTGTTTTTGGCAGACATTTTCCTTTTACCCTCAACAGGACCAAAAATTGCCTGAGGTGCCTCCCAAAAACGTTGCCTGACTCCGCCCCTGAGCAAAGAAAAATTGTGAAATTTTGTCACAGCGCGTGGAAAGAATAGCTAGGAAAAGTCACCAAGTTTCGTGAAGCTGCGTCAAAACGCCTGGAATTGGCAAGCAAAAAACCCGACGGGGGGCGGATTCCGCGCCCCCCCCCTGCCGGGAATAGGGTTAATATAGTTCATAACCAATGTATATGTCCGGACACGTCCAGCAATATCAACAGAAAAACTGATAAGCAGGAAGAGGACAATAGCGTGACAGGTTGGTTGGTTGGTTGGCTATTGGGGCTTAGGGACGCACCGACTGTAGGGTCATTCGGCGTCCAAGCGTGACAGGTGACATGACGCTTCCGCGTGCTGAGGATGTTGATGTAAGTTACTTGATTAACATCACATTTCGTCCCGGACATCGAACTACTCCATGCAAAAAGTCGCCGACTGTAGCCACGCGAATTTCCGACGGCGCCTTGGTCGGAAGGCGCCGCCGGCCGCCGAGCCCAGCGGCCGTCAGAACCTCACGGGCCTGGCGCCGTCCAACCGACGTCAGAACCTCACGGACCTGGCGCCATCCAGCGATCGTCAGGGCCGGCCAGAGCTGGAGGCCCACCACCAGCAGCGCCCGCACCGCAGCCGGCTCACCTTGATCTTCCGCACTGTCCGCTTGCACCCGTTGTTGACGACGACGCGGAAGCGGATGCTCTCCGTCTGGGTGAACGTCTCGTGCTGCAGGGCCACCTCCAGGTGCACCTTGCCTCCGCTCAGCAGGAACTGCTTCATCGTCGAACAGCGGGGCGGCAGGCCGGAGGCGGGCGGCGGCTTCTGGCACAGGCGCACCGTCATGCGCACGGAGGCGCGCCTCAGAGGCTTCTCGGACTGCGATTTGGCTGCGGAGGCGCGCGCGGTGTCAGTGGCGTGAGTCGAACCAGAGCACGGCGGCGGCGCGCCGTTCTTTTCGACTCACTCGATCGCATCTTTTCTTCGGTTAGTGCTGCAATGGTCCCAGCTAAGCCTGACCCGTTGCGACAGCCCTGAGATCGTCGCGGACTGCCGGCGCTGACCAGCTCTGCGACTCAGACCAGCACCGATCGGTCTTCGCTCGCCACAGGACTGCTCAGGGCAGCGCGCAGGGGAAACGTTTCCAGTTAGTCGGAAATGTCGGCGTCTGTGGTGGCATTAGCCGACCTTGTTCTAGGATAGTGGGAAAACATCAGAACGTCTGTTGCCGACCGGACGCAAAAGCAACTGGACTTAATTTTGCTAATCCAGGGATCCCGCCTGTTCCTAGGTTCCGCATGAAGTGTGTGTGTATGCATGTGTGTGTTTTACCCATTGTGCATGTTCCCGTTGTTTGACTTCGGGCCCAAGAATAACCCTGTTGGCTTTGGCCATGAATCCGGGATGAACCAACGACGTAAAATGGATAAATAAATGAAATTTGAGCTTTATTAAACGTAAGTAAACAAGCATGATGAAAAACACTGGTGGTTTTCACGCAGAGACATTGCATAACAGGTTTTTCCCGATCACATGATCTGCGTAAACCATGACTAGAGTGATTCAAGCACCGAATCACGTGAGAAAGCAGAGAAGTAATTGCAAAATATCTCAGTCCAAAAAAAGGCTAAAACTTCTGTAGCCATCACTCGGTCGATCTCTGTTGCTGCATCACATTGTTTTGACTGCATTTTAGAAGTGTCAAGTACAGATAGCTTTAAATTTGCGAGGTGCGCAGCCACTGAAGAGTGTATTGTTCGCTGCTTTCCTGACTCGGTCCAGACATCTGAGCCGCTCGGAAGCTAAAACTCTACGGAAACGACACGAAAATTTCGACATTGTCATATTATTTTCCATGAAATAAACGATCAAGGGTTCGACGATTTAGGACGAGACAGGCAGTTTTGTTACGTGTATACAGGAAAAGAGCATGACAAAAAGATGATATGTTGTAACGTGGCCAGCAGTCTGTTTGGTAGTTTGTCTTCCAGCCTTGGCCGGGTAGTGTGAGTATCCTCGGTGATCAATATTCGGCTCTGGCCAGCTGGCAGCCGGTCAAGCAGGGGCATGCATGTTAACTGCCGCCCAGCTGCGCCATGAATATGACGCTTGGCGTTGCGTTAAATTTTCGCTACAGCATCAGCCGTTCATCTAAAATTAGGTCATGTCATGCAGGGTACAGATTCCTTAAAAATTGATATGGAACAGCATGTGATACCAAACATGATCTAAGCAAAATATTCGGATTAAATTCGTCCCAAGGGTCTAAATCACTGTTGACTCCAAACGTTTTGGATCCTAATAAAACGTGGATAATTTGGGAATAGTGTGGGTTGTTTTAGGTCCCTTGCTGCAATGGCATCCTCCAGTTCCCGAAAAAACAGCATAATTTCACACACTCTCGGCAAACAGCACTAATCCAGTAACTCACGCAAAACCATTCCACAAAATCCTGATAAAGGCGACAATCCGCCAACTCCCCACAAACGGCAAGAACACACCAGCCTGTATAATGGGGACGCTGTGAACCCGGCTGACGAAACCGGTCATTTCGCCGGACGGCCGTGGGCCTGGTCGGCGCGGCCCGCAGCCCGACTGTCCGCCCACGAACTAAACGGCTGAAGAGCGAGCCGGCCGAGCGGCACTGACCGGTGAAGAAGTGCACCTCGTACGAGGTGCCCAGCGGCGCTCCGGTGTACGACTTGGCCGGGTACAGCGAGACGGAGGGCGGCGCGCATGACGACACCTGGAAGTGGAACGAGTGCGCCACTCCGCAGGAGGACAGGTGGCGCTCGATCGTCTCCTGAAATCAGAGGCGGCCGGTCACAGAGACCAGGAGACCACAGGCGACGCTGGCCGTCTCCTGGAGTCGGACGGAGTCGAGCACAGAGAGCAAGCGACCAGGACAGGAGCCTGATCGTGCCCTGAAATCAGAAGAAGCCGGTTGCAGACGGACGGGAGACCAGGACGGGAACCCGTTCCGAAATCCGAAATCGGACGGCGTCGGTCACAGAGACCACCAGGAGACCAGGAGGGAGTCCTGTCGTCTCCCGAAACCCATCCGAGGCGGTCGTCAGCAGAACTGCGCTTGATCGGAAAGAATGGTTGGCATGAGCATTAACTTTTCACTCACCGTATCCCAGCGTGGACATGGTTTCATGTCACCCCAGGCGGCACGTATTTCACGCCCTGGAAGTCGTGCATATTCACGTGTGCCGACGTCCGGTTTTCATTTAACGAGAGATGGATCTGAATATAAGAGTGATTCCGTCCGGACTCATTTCCCATGCGATGTGTCGAAAGTTAGTGACAAGGTCATGGAAAGCATGCGAAAGGGTAAAAGGAAGTTCCACCTTGCGATTTACATAGACATCCAGAAGTTCCAGGTGACAATCCCTATTGATAACAGTCACAAGCTCCGGGTAACAACACCTGCTGCTGACACTCACAAGCTCCGGGTAACAACACCTGCTGCTGACAGTCACAAGTTTCGGACAACAATCTACTGCTGACAGTCATGCCGCAGTTCTCGCCTTAGGTGGAAAGGAGACTAGAGCGTTGGTGACTCTGGGACAGAGGCCAGGCGAACACACAAGGCAGCGTGAGAGGACCTCTGCCCGAGGAGAGAGGATGGCGTCTCCGACAGCCGTTCGACACCGCACAGCACCGAGGCTGGTCAATACAGTCGCTGCTACCGTCCGCTTTTCTGTGCAGGCTGCGAGTAGCCTAGGATAACTATGATTGCTTTTATTTGCATTTTCAAAGGGTCAGCTGAGGATTCAGGAATAGCACGGTCCGCAATAAAAAGGTTCCACTTCTGAACAGCGCTGGCAGAAGATGCGGGCGAAGGTATAGGGCGAGAATCACCCGGTTCATTAGACAGAATGATTAAAAGGCAAAATCATTCCTCGCGCTTTAATTTTAACTCAGAAAAGTTAAAAAAACCGTGGAATAATCCATCACACTGCTCAAGGAATGGTATAAACACAAACATGGAAAATGTTCCATGCTAGAACTTTATGCACAGAACCATAGTATGACAACATGGCATTCACGATCATTTGTCCAAGTGCGGCAAAAACATCTGTATGCTATTTTGCAGAAACGCTTTTCCGTACTAGTTACATTATCACCGTATCTGTACATTTATTGAAGGCCCCAACGGTCACACAAGCGATTAACATACATGGTGATTCGCCGAACGAATGTGCACTGGCTGGCGAGTTTCCGGGTTCTGCGTGCTAGGAGCCACCACAAACATTCTGTCAGGCCTCACGTGACGGAATGTCAAGATACAAGGCGAGCGACTCAATTTACATTCCGCAGAAAGCCATTAAATCCGAGGTGTTTCTATAGTTCTGAGGCTTAGTGTTGTTTTTCTTCCGTTTTTGCTTCTTTTTTTCTGCTTGGCACGAGTCTGTTGTGGGGACATTAGATAGACACTTTTTTCCCTCAAGCGTAACTCCGCAGCTAAAAGGCGCAGTGCTGCCAAATCTGACCATTATTCAGGTACATCAGTTTTATATATTCCAATTTTAAATCACTGTCAAAATGGTCCAAGACCATACCACAATGACGTCATGAAGACGATGCCGTTTTGAAATTTTGCATTTTTTCGAGTTTTCCTGATGTACATAGATAGCTTGTGCTGTGAGAGGGCCAATAGTGTGCAACATATGTTACAATATCATGCAGGCACGTAGACCGCTTGGCTGGGGGGCATGGCCCCCATGGCCCTCCTTGGCCACGTCCCTGATGTCATGCGATGTGTCCTGTAAACCATCCATGACATCACACACTACAAATGGTCATCGAGAGTGATTTCCATATGATTGGGACTTTCAAATTTTGTCTCAGGTTGCGCAATAAAACCGGTTACGTCAGCCATTCAAGGATTTTTGCTAAAAAAATTATTTTATGAAAAATGCACGGCGGCGGGGGGGGGGGGGCGTAATATCGACCCTTGCGACGTCATTATAGTCCGAAGGAGCGCACCAAAACAGGCAGTGTCACCCGAAACGAAGCTGAGGGTGACAGTACCTACCGAGGCCTGTCCCTGAGAGCTATAGTAACGTCACAACTGTCGACATTCAGTCCTGTTGCGAGAGGAACTGTGCATTATACATTTTAGTACGTGGCTCCTCTCCTGACTTGTCTCAAAACGTCTTTGGATGGCATAAGTAGTCTATAAGGGCAATGAAACATCCATTGGAAGGCTGCCCGAGTTGAAAACGCGCTTTGTGTTGACAGATTTCCTGTTCCCTAAAAGTTCCTCAATATCAGCACCAAACGACTGAATCACAATGTGGTATTTGTCTGATTTGACCAGCCATGTCTATTTCTGAAACGTAAACTGCCCGGAAAGAAATCACTGATTGGTTTCTTTTCTACAGCCTATGCTTACCTCCATGACAACAGTCAACAGTAATAACAGACAAATCGTACCACGTATTTGCTACGTGACGGCCAGGCGGGATATTGAGCGCTCCATGGAAAAACGGCATTAGACGTGCAATAACAAGAGCATTCTATGGAGTTTTCCAACGTTCATGAATTTTGTGCGCCACACCAGGCGCACTTAGCCCTCGCCAGTCAACGGATTTCGACCTATCACGGGGACGAGGGAGTGGATGTCACCCCAGCCCATTTACCTCCTAATCGAAATACAGCGGCGAAGCAAGGAACACTGTATAGTTCGTTTCTTTCAATTCGAATGATACCAAGTTGGACCCAATTACACCATCTTTTGACTTCTCAGGTCACAGAGGAAGACAGTTTCACATCTTTCGCCGTCTTCTTTATAAGGGCCAACCAATATATTTTTAAAAGTGCACATATATACAACTTACACACAAATGAATCACAGATATAAACAGCAGCAAAAAACGTGCATCTGGTCTGAACTAGAGGGCTAACCTGCAGAGTGGACCTGGGCGCACCGCCTCCTCCCGAGTCCTTTGTTGGATGAAGCTGCACCGTTTGAAGGATGATCACATTGGAAAACGTCAGGCCCATGACCTGGAAATGGTTCGCTGGTGTGAGGTATAAATCTGAAACGTCGGACTTTATTGGGAGACATTACCCTTAATGTACGCAACAAATCAAAGCATTTTCGGCGGAAAGTTTTCCATTGTTTCCACTGAGCTGTTCATGATCCATGACTCCATTACAAACCTTAAGTTCCTCCTTCCTTTCAGAATTCGTGGATCTGGTGTTTTGTCGTAAGGGACTAATTTCATTTGCGATGAACACTTCCTGACGACTCAATATATAGCTTCAAGCTCATCCAGTAGTTGACGTCCTAGGCAATAAAACCAGTTCAGACGACTTTCTAGAAAGTTCGACGTCAATGTAAAACCCTGCTTAAAACAGGAAAAGCTTTAGAATTCGTGAAACACCAATAAAGTTGATACTTCGCAAGAGGATCTTTAAAACGCGAAACATATTGCTGCTTAAAACTAGTGGGGTTGAGATTTATAGGAGCCACAAACCTATTCCAATTATGTAGAACACGACTATAACACTCGGAGAAGAAGCTGGGTCCACCCATCGCCTGTCGGTCGACTGGCCATCTCTTCCTGCGCCACCGAGAGTAAAGTTTCCGGGCGCCATCTCGCCCCAGGCCTGCGCTGGCCACCGGCCTGATCAAGACCAACGACGTCCTCTTAACCCTATTCCCGGAGGGCTAGACGGTATGGCCGATTCCCGGCAGGGGGGGGGGGATTCGGTCCCCCCTGAGATCTCGAGAACTACTTATCCGATTTCATCGCAACAAACGGCAATCGATTTGCCGTGACGTGAACTACATTTTGATAAAAAGAAATTTTCAAAATTTTGAAATTTGAGGATACAGGGGGGCAAAAATGTCAAAACGGGGGGTATTTTTTGACTTCTTATAACTCCGTTGCTTATGGACCGATTTCAATGAAACTGGCATCAATCGAGAGATTATGGATAGGGCTTTTACCATGGGTATGCAAATTTGAAATTTTGAGAAAATTCATGGGCGTTCACAGGGTTTCAAAAATAGGGGGATTAGTTTTCCAATAACGGAATGAACAAAAGAGGCCAAAACACTTTTTTAGCTTCTGCTAGTCATGTTATGATAAAGAAGTACAAATCGCATTACAATGTTTGTATAATGTTAGCATAGGCGGTGCCAGGAACATTAAAAAAGGGGGAACTGTCATGGTCACACGTTTCTCAGATCAACTTGTGACCTTTGACCTTAAATGACCTCCAGCGACCTTGGGGTCACCTGGAATGATATCGTGTGCATTCAATATTATCTGTAAACGTTTTTAATCGATTAAATTCACTCTATTCCAAAAAAATCATTTTTTGGCTTTTGCGATATAGGGTACGTGCACTGACATTTTAGGTCATAGCTCCGTGACCTGACCTGATATCAAGCTGAAACTTGGTACACAAGTAGAGGGCATCTTTCTACGTCATATATATTCCGGTTTTGGCATTTGAAAAAAACGGCGCCGAAATTATTGCGAAAAAACAAATTTTGACTTTTGACCTTTACCTGACCTTGTAAAGTGACCTCAGATAAACAAAATTACATATGCACATTGCCCAACTATTTAGCTATATATTCATATAAAGTTTTAAGTTCTATCTTAAAAATTCTGTTTTTGGCAGACATTTTCCTTTTACCCTCAACATGGCCAAAAATGACCTGAGGTGCCTCCCAAAAACGTTGCCTGGCTCCGCCCCTGAGCAAAATAGAATTTCGAAATTTTGTCACGGCGCGTAGAAGGAATAGCTAGGAAAAGTCACCAAGTTTCGTGAAGCTGCGTCAAAAAGCCTGGAATTGGCAAGCAAAAAACCCGAGGGGGGGCGGATTCCGCCCCCCCCCCTGCCGGGAATAGGGTTAAGCCAGCGACGAGCCGGCGACCTACTACCGCCCTGGAGACCGCCGCCGACGGTGACCGACGTCTGTTCTCTCTCCGCGTTCCACTCCCCGGGGACGGCCGCCGACGGTAACTGCATCTACTCCCCCCTCCGCCCAGCTAACTGGCGGTCGCCTGTGACGCGAGAGCACGTCACAAAGTCAGACGGTCGCATCAGCCACCCGGCCCCCAGAACTTGTCAGCACCGTTCGCCGATCCCCGCGATCACTGAGGCCAATTAGGCTGTTTGTGGTCGCGACCCATCCCGTAGGCGTGCGCGACTCCAGGCTTCTCTAGAAGCTCGGTTTTGAAAAACCAAAACCGCCTTCCCTGGTGAGGAGGGCAGGTAGTAGGATATGACAGGATTCAGCCAACTGTTTCGGTGTCCTGGTGTGGGAGTGATGAACTGAAGGTTGGGAATCGCGCGTCCGCGTCCGTCACTCACGAACAGGCCACTGCGTTTTCTTTTCATCTGGCCCCTCGCTAAGCCAAATGTGTCTTAAATGTCTTACCAGTCAAAAGCGTGACGACTGAAAACCTTTATTTTAAGCAGAAAAGTATTTTAAGGCCGATCTGCATTCACGCACGTCGTATGGCTCGCACTTAAATCATCATACGTCGTACGGCACTAAATTTTCTAGATTCATCGATTAGGACTCCGCTGCGCCCTGATGACCGAATCGGGAACTGCTGCCGCTCTAAAAAAAAACCTTTGTAAACATTGAACTTTTGACCCATGGCGTTGCATTACAAGGGTGTTTCAGAGTCTGTCTAAGCCCCCGCTCTCAAGGAGCTCTGACGCATCTGGCCAGGGTTTTGTTCGCATCCCCCGCTTCCATACTCCCCCCCCCCCGCTTCTGCGGTATGAGCCCCCGCCCTCGGTGAAACGAAGGGCGCCGGGCCGACGACTGTTCATTAAGCGGATCTTCCATGAGGCCTCCTGGACCGTGAAGGTCAAGCAGATGCAAATCTGGCCAGGAGTTGTCTCTCTAATTTGAAGCCATTCACGGTTGACTGAGCGGCAATGATACCCGTATTCGTCGCCACATAGCTCCGCCCGCTGTCCGAGAACGGCGGAGTGTTCAGCGATTTCGCCCGCACGGCAGGCTGCCGACTCGCAGAAGTTCGCGGCGCTCAGGCGCACAGGACATACCTGGGCGTCTGGTGATGGCCGACTCAAACGGCTACTCGGAAAACGGATTTTTACATCCGGGCGAGGCCGAGCCGCGGCGCGCATCGTGAAAGGAAGACTGCCAACGGCCCTTGCTTGCAATGTCATCCCTGTGATGCGAGACCTCGGGACCCCGCAATGCAAATGAACTGGAGGATTATTGACGACGCTCAGGGGGCAGCATTCCAAACCAGTCATTAGCGAACAGTCCAATTCGACACAGCAGAGCTGTAGCCATGCTCTTCCCTCCGCGGCAACCCTAGCGGACTGGATTTAAACGTCTGGGTGTTTTTAATGCAGGCAGCACGCTTCGAACTCTGAGCAGTTCGCTTTCAAATGCTAATAAGGGCCTGTGAGCTGCTGGAGCGAAATTTTCAGCCAGTATCTAAAAATGCAACGTGAAAACTACAGGAGATATGGAAAGAAAATAATTGCGAGAACTTTCCTTCCTTCCTTCCATCCCACCCAGTTTTCCAAACATAAACAGGCGCACAGGGCGCGCCGGTTGTGCAAATTTACAGCATTACCGTGATGAGTATCCTTAGGCAACTCTCATACAAACTTCAAAATACAGAGTAATTCAGAAAAGACCGACGGATTCCATTCGTCAAAAAAACCTTATTTTTGGATAAGGCAGTGCAAACCATGCGCGAAAATGTTATCCGACAAATGCTATGTTAGCCAAGAAAAAGCACGAACTTCACCGGCAGTCTAGTACTTCAAATGTATCACATGTTCCAACTGACATCCCTTCCGTTCCAGGCACCTTCCATGAGCTACCTCCATCGCGACTCGGCACGTGGCCAACGAGATGCGTTTCACCGCCAGTGCCACCGTTAATTTCAATTCATGGATTGTCTTTCAACTCTTTCTGTACACTTCATACTTTAGACGACCCCATGAAAAACGTCTGGGGGCGTGAAGTCGGGAGAAGGAGCAGGACACTAGTCGCACTCCCTCTTGGCGATCAGGTTTTCTCGTCTCCTGGGAACTTTGGGCAGGTGCCCCGCCCCGCTGGAGTCAATGCTCCTGAAGTCAGGAGCGCGGGAACTCCTCCACAGTTGGGCGGGCAAAGAGGCATTTTGAGCCAGTTCTTTCCAGTCAGCGCCTAAAGAGCCGATGACAGATTTTAAAAAAAGTGGAGGAGCAGCTGCCCCCCCCCCTCCTTTCCCGCACCCTTGCATGCGGTTCATCAGGCTTGCCCCTGCATCGGGTCTGCAGACCGTTCTAGAACCTTGCTAAGAGTTTACTGTGTCGCACGGCCGTAACCGTTATTGTCTGTACCCTATCATCGTCCCTTCCCACCCAAAACGGATTATTGCTGCCTTGGGTACTGAGTGAACACCACTCTGTACATTTGAGACTGTGAAGAGGTCTTTCGTCCACCTCCTGAGGTGGTTTCGACCCCCACAACCGGTTGTTCTGGCTATTAACTTGTCCATCCAAGTGACAATGTGCTTCATCTCAAAACCAGATACTCTTCAGCAAGCAGTCAGAACTGCTGCACCTTCTCAAAAACCAAACACAGATGCGCATGCGGGACTGCTGGTCGCATTGAGTGAGCCTCTGGTGGACTGATGTCTTGTACGGGCACAGTTTGAGATCAGTTATAGCCAGTCACTGCGCTGTGCTGCAGCTGCAACCCACATCTTGTGCCAGCTTCTTCAAAGTTACTTTTGATCCTTTATCATTATCTGGCGGGCCTTTAATTGTGTTCCTTGCTTCTGCGCGGTACGTACGATTCCGTGCTGGGGGAAGGGGCAGATTCTGCCCTCCCCCTCTCGCGATCTCAAAAACCATTGGCCCGATTTCCCAGCGGAAAAAGGTGCTTGATGGCCTGTAGCGAGACCTCTACTTCTAGACCAAAAATTTGGAAAATTTCGGAAATGGGGGTCAGAATGAGGAAATAAACATGAGTTTTTTATATCAGGTTTTTATATCAGGTTATATCACATTTTATGACCGATAAGGTTCTACCTCATCTAATTCTACCGACCATTAAAAGATCTATCACATATGTTAAGAAAAGGTCGATTTGAAAATGCATTGACGTGTCCAGGGCACATAAAAAGAGGTACACGTTTTTGGGAAATATTAATTAATTTTGCGGCATATTTTGAGTCTGGCAAGCTGATTTGTGTTCAAAAAACGTTTTCATATTCGTTACATGCGATATCACATGCATATGACAAATGCACATAGGCGGACCCAGGCAGCAGAAAAACTGGGGTCGATAATTACATGGTAGTAGCTGTGCTTCTTTCACTAAATTGGGTCATAGTTTCTTGGGAATAATTACAAACAAAACGCTCCCGTTATATTACCGTAGAGCTGCTCTGATTTATATTTTCACTGAAACATATGGCATTTCATCGCAAAGTATGTGGAGCTAGCAAACCCGGTCACACAAATCCAAATGTCCGTTACGCTCAGTGAACATACTGGACGAAACATGCAGCCGAAAACCGATGCCTGGCGACGCCCCTTGCAGTAGGTACGAGAATTACACGCATAGAATAGTATAAAGATGTCTATATCATATGTAGATCTGTTTCATTCATACCATGAGTCGCAAATTCTTTGGAATAAGAAAACATAAATGTTCATTTTATATGTTCCAGGATTCGACATTAACCAACATGTTTCTGAAAGATGATTTAAATTGTGCAGGTTGCAAATCTTTCGATCATTGGAACTGTTGGTGACTTTATAAAGTACATAAAAATAGTACATGAGTACGTCGAAGTGCGCAATTTCCAGAAAGCGCAATATTTCTCAAACATACCTCCTAAAAACGGGTCCTGGAACCGCCTCTGGAATGCATAATTTTTTTTAATTTGTCACAAGATATGAAACATGCATTAAGGAAAAGTCACTAAGTCTCGTGGAATAGCTGCCAAACGCCCGGAAATGGCTAGCGGACAATCGGAAGGGGGGGGCGGGCAGAATCTCCTCCTCTGCACGGAATAGGGTTAACGCCACTGACGCCGTTCTCTTTGTTGTGTTCCGCATTTGCCGATTTTCAGACAACCAAAATTACCATTGGCCAGAAACCTGGGGATGACACTCAAAATGATGTTTGCAGATGGTGTCTTTCGGACCTTGAAAAACTCATCCACTTGCGCTGGGTTAAAGCGATGGATTTTGGTTCAAAATATGATTTGACTCGTTTGAATTTCTGGTCTTGTGTAATGCGACATCAAGGCAACTCAAAAACGGCATCATATTAAAAATTACCAGTGGCTATCCTCGAAGAAAAAGTGTCTTTTCAGCTTCCGGAAAATGCACGTTACAAGTGATTATTTTCATTAATGCAACCACCAGCGGAAAAATAAATCCATGCGTTAATTCTAAATGCCCCGGTACTTCTTCTTTGTCCACTTCATTTATTTTTGCAGCTGACGCGTTGATGCGAATGTTGTTCACAAACGCTGGCAGGCCGTGGTGAAAGAGAACTGTTCGGGAAGATGCAAATGGCCGAGTGGATTCGTGCAGCATATTCCATGCGTTTTAGTTCAGTATCCACTTGTGGGTTTGCGCCAAGGTCCTGGTTTGCACCGGGTTATGGGTTTTGCGATAGATTGGAGTTTCTTAAAAAATGTACCTAAGTTTACATCGAAGCCAAAGATGTAAACTAAAATCCCAACATAGGCAGAAACGATGAACACACTGGATTAACGGCAGAAAGGCCTGTCAGTCAGGTATTTGACGAGAATTACTAACAATTATTCCCAATCTGCAACCAACAGTTACGTTATCTTTCATAATCGGTATTTCATATCAGCGTTAATCCTACTCCCGGCAGGGGGCTGAATCCGCTCCCCTCGGGTTTTTTGCTTGCCAATTCCAGGCTTTTTTAATGCAGCTTCACGAAACTTGGTGACTTTTCCTAGCTATTCTTTCTACGTGCCGTGACAAAATTTCAAAATTCTATTTTGCTCAGGGGCGGAGCCAGGCAACGTTTTTGGGAGGCACCTCATGCCATTTTTGGACATGTTGAGGGTAAAAGAAAAATATCTGTCAAAAACAGAGTTTTTAACTTAACATAGAACTTAAAACTATATATGGATGTACAGCTAGATAGTTGGGCAATGAGCAGATGTAATTTTGTTTATCTGAGGTCATTTTACAAGGTCAGGTCAAGGTCAAAAGTAAAAATTTGTTTTTTGCAATAATTTCAAGGCCGTTTTTTTCAAATGCCAAACACGGAATATATATGACGTAGAAGGGTGCCCTCTACTTGTGTAGCAAGTTTCAGCTTGATATCAGCTCGGGTCACGGACCTATGACCTAAAATGTCCGTTCGCGTACCCTATATCGCAATAGCCATAAAATGAAATTTTTGAAATAGAGTGAATTCAAATGATTGAAAACGTTTACAGATAATATTATATGCACACGAGATCATTCCAAGTGACCCCAAGGTCACTGGAGGTCATTTAAGGTCAAAGGTCACAAGTTGATCTGAGAAACGTGTGACCATGACAGTTTCCCCTTTTTCATGTCCCTGGCACCGCCTATGCTAACATTATACAAACATTGTAATGCGATTTGTACATCTTTAGTATAACATGACTAGCAGAAGCCAAAAAGGGTGTTTGCCTCTTTTGTTCATTCATTTGTTAGAAAACTAATCCTATTTTTGAAACCCCGTGAATGCCCATGAATTTTCTCAAAATTTCAGGTTTGCGGACCCACGGTAAAAGCCCTATCTATAATCTCTCGATTCATGCCAATTTCATCGAAATTGGTCGATAAACAACGGAGTTATAAGGAGTCCAAAAGTACGCCCCCATTTTGACGTTTTTGCCCCCTGTATCCACAGATTTCAAAATTTTGAAAATTTCTTTTTATAAAAGTGTAGTTCACGTCACGGCAAATCGATTGCCGTTTGTTGCAATGAAATCGGACGAGTAGTTCTCGAGATCTCGGGGGGGGGGGGCCGAATCCGCCCCCCTGCCGGGAATCGACCATACCGTCTAGCCCTCCGGGAATAGGGTTAAGACTGAACCTTGGGTGTATTCACATAACCGCCAATCTTTCTACCGGTTGCAGTATCGACAATGTATCTTGAAAACGACGAAGAAATCAAATTAAAGTCGACTGGAAGCAATTAAATCAATTAAAAGAAAGCGAATTCCAGAGCGCCTCGTCTTAGTTCTTCTTTAGAAGGAGATCGTTCTTTTAATGGTGTGTATAACTGGACAACTTCATTACGACTGAGAAATCACCATGTCAAAATGGGGATGAAAGCAATAGCAGGACACTGATGCCGAGCCTCAGTGGGCCGAAGTATAATGAGGCGGTGCATCGCTGGAGTCAAACTGTCTGACAAACAGATAAAGCCAGCCAGCGGCGGGAACCACCGCCGGAATAGGTATGTTGCGAGGTTGGTCCTCTCACCGGAACGGATTTTCACAGCATACAAACCATCCTCGGCGCTCATTTCAACCAGTAATCCCATCTGCAGATTGTTTTAGTTCAAAGGCTAGGATGTCGATGTAAAACTCCCTCCGTGCGTCATGTGGCAATGCCAAGAGAGATGCTGCGTTTATGGAGTTGCAATGCATTCGTTCTTGGAAATCTAAATGAACTTCGTAAAATGGGAAAACTACAACCTGTGATGTCTCATCGTGTTCTGGCATTAAGAAAAATCATTCGCATGATTTGGTCACACGTTCCATGTTGGTTTGTTTTATTGTGTTATTTTTAGCACTTTTTGTGCGTGGGAAAAATATACCGGGTGAATCAAGGCACCGCGCACTTCCCTCTCATACATCAGCTGGTGTGCCAGCTCTTTGTAGACGATAAGCCGGGCACGTCATCGTCATGGCATCACTGATTTATTTCGAACGTAAATCCGTCCAGCGCGCTATTGCAGAGTCAGGCAACGATCAATTCATGAGACGATCTGATCGTCCTCTGTTGATGGATCTCTTTCGAGAGGGGCCCTGTGGAGCGTCACGTCTAGTCCGCCCTGTGGAGAGGTCACGTCTGGTCCGCCCTGTTGCGATGTCCATCCTGTGGAGAGGTCCCGTTTGGTCTGCCTTGTGGAGAGGCTCCGTCTGATGGGCCCTTTAAGTGGGACCCGTCTGATCGGTCCCTGTCAATAATCGTCTGCGGGCTGTTAACTCTCGCTCGGCGGCGTTGGGCGGCTCTCCTGAACGCCAGACTTGCCGGGACCAGGCTGGGTCTTTTCTCCTGGTCAAATGCCAACCTCATCAGCTCACCGCAACTAAACGAGTAATAGCCGCGCCACGTGATCACATTCGACCATTTACCACCGCCTCTCTGGATCAGGTATGAATGATGTTTAGATGATCACATTCGACCGATTAGGCTAATGGCTTAACCTTATTCTCGTATGGGTGGGGGCCTGTGGAAGGCTCCTTCCGTTTTTTTTTGCAGGCATATCTAGTTTTTTTTTAAGCAGCCTTGCGAAACTTGATGACTCTTCCTATCAGTTTTTCCTCCATGTTTTGTCAATTTCTCACAATTTTGTCTTGCCAAGGGGCGGAGGCAGGGCAGATTTTTGGGCTGCATCTCAAGCCAGTTTTGGCACTGTTATATGGAAAAGAAAAATAGCTGCAAAAAAGTCCTTAAAATAAAACCTTACTGGTGCATCCTGTAGCATCCATGTGAGTGCATAGGCAAACAACTGGGAAAGCATACGAAGAAACATTTTGTTGATCTGAGGTCATTTCATAACGGCAGATCAAGGACAACAATCAAAACTGATGTTATGTAAAAAAACTGACGCTCATTTCCAAAATGGAAACTTCAGAACGTATGCGATCCAGCACAGCATCTTCTACTTATGTTTCACGTTTCAGATCGATATCAGATCAGGCCACGGAGCTATGACCCAAAATGTCTGCGCGTACCCTGTATCACGACGGTCATTCACAGGACTTTTAGAAATATGATCCATTCAAATACCGCGAGACTCCGAAGTCATTTGATATCATTGCAGGCCAAAGGTCCTAAGCTGATCTGAAGAACATGTGATCATCACAGTTTCCCCTGGCCCCGCCCATGCCAACATTGTATAAGTATTGCAATACGATTTGTTTTTCTGAAGTATAGCATGGGCAGTAAGTTTTTTTTTATATTTTTAACTTTTATATTAATGCCGTTTCAAAAAAACATACATATTCATCTCATTTTTCCAAGTTTTTGTGAACGCCTATGAGTTTTCTCGAAACTCTAAACGCATGAGCCAAACGGAAAGTTTATCGATCAACCCGGCATCGCTTTGGGGGGTGACAAATAGGGCGCCCCTCGGCTTTTCTTGAATAATCTTTATAACCGTTTTTCTTGGATAACCATTATTGTCAGCCCAGCCAAATTTTCACTACTTTTTCATCAATTAATGGTGCATATTTTAACATCAATATCATTTCTATATTAGGTCAGGTCATCGAGATATGACGTCACAAGTGCACCCTTGCAAGCATGTTTTCGCCTCTTTCGGCGGTGGCGCGAACACGGATCGTTTTTTTCATAATATTCGCGAATGTAATGAATGGATTATTTGGGTTTACATAGGACACGGTCCTCAACAGGATATGCAGCCGCGAAACGTCAGCATTAGGCGCCATGCTCGGTCACATGCATGATGACAATGGGACTGATCTGCATTGTGGGTGATAGAAGAGATGGCCGCTGACCTTCCCTATCGTGAGAAACAGAGAGCGCAGATTTAATCATCATGGGATATCATTTCAGCTCTATACTTGACGTAGTCCAGAATCCCACCGAGTAATTATTGCTCTTTGCCAGGAAGAGTAATGCAACCTTATCTGAACTGACCAAGACTGACCTTGACTGGATAAAAAGTAGGTAATGGAAAACTGATCTTCAGAAGGTTTCACCTCAGCCTGTTGTCACATCGACCAAAGCGGCTGCGAGCAAGTATCAATCATTGGCATGTAAATTAACCCATTAACGCCCAGGCCCACTTCCAGCCTTCAAAGCTGTTATTTTTTTAGCGCACCGGCTTTTTGTGCCAACTAAGATTTTCTGAACGTTTGAAACGAGCACCTTTTTTTGGATTTCGAGTTATGGCAGGGGACAGAAATGACCCGCTGGGCGTTTGGGACATGCCAACGCTGCCGGTTCGGCGTGTCCGTCCACACACCGGGCGGCCGGCCGGTCGGCATTATCAGCAGCGATCCCCGGTTGTCTGTCTGATAATCCGCTTAATATCATTTTTAGGTTATGTAATTTTGCTGTCTATCCCCGAAAGCTGAAGATTTTCGTTTCCGACAATATCATAACTCCGTAACTCTGTATTCACGGACAAGGTTTACGTTCAAACCTGATACGTCAATGCACCACACCATGCACTAGTTTTGGCTCGTTATTTCAGTTCTGCACTATTACAAGATCGATGGCTTTATTTACCAGATATAATTCCGAGAGCACTGCAATGTTCCTGGCACCGTTTTTACTTTCCGCACTCATCGAGCTTGTTCACATTGTGCACATATACTGCGCCTTAGTGAGCGCGACTTACGTCGGCACACTCGCGCGTTTATTTGCTGTGGTAGGGCGAGAAGCATTTGGGACACAGCGCCACTTTACACTTTTCGCACCACTTCGTGCTCTTCAGAGTGCAGGTCTCGAGTCGACACCGACGCCTGCCCTCCATGCGGCCGATCAGGTGCCCCACGCCGTCGTACCGCATGCTGTGCGGAACGAGGGCTGGCGATGTGGACAGACAGGCGGTGGTGCGGTTGCCGCACTGCTGGTACGCGAGGGCAAGTTCGCGCCGGAACTCGAGCTGGGACAGCTGATTCTTGGCGTTGGGCACAGAGATCTTGTGCAGGATCCAGCTGTTTACAATAGCCATGTCCACCATGCGAGTCAGCAGACACCAATATCACTTTTTGCCGAACTTCTACTGTGCCAGGTACGTCGGTGACCACCGCAATCCCAGTGAGGCTGTCATCTATCTCGTCTTCGTCGCTGAGGTCGTTGTCGGGTGGTATGTTTACTATGTCCGTTTGGCCTTCTTCGTTATCAAGCTCGTTCAGGATCATGTCCACGGCCTCTTTGGCCGAAAAACATTTTATCCTTGGCATCGCGGGTCACTCTGGGATCAAACGCCGCTCATCCACAATAGAATGTCTCTGCTCACAAGCACACACAGCCACCGTACCGCTCGCTACCCTCGCATTACCGACTGCGTGTTTCCGGTCACGCCTCTCCCCTCCTTGCCTTGCCACATGTGCCTTGCCCCTCTACGCCTTGCCACATGTGCGAAACGCCCAGCGGGTAGTTTTTGTCCCCTCTATATTTAGCGCCATATCACAAGTTAGAAGTGAGGTCAGTTCAATATCTTGCGATGGCCTCATGCTTCCAGGTGTTTTGGTTTCTCGCGCAACACAGAGATTCATGTCAGTTCTACACATATCATTACCAACAATAAGATATGGCCGGCTCCTTCCAAACGCTGCAAACATCGCTGAATTAAGTTCTGCTAATTTCGTTCCCCGATGTTCTGAGAACTCGTTTCCGGATAAACATGTCTGTCAAGACTTTGGACCTTCCGTCCCCACCTTCACAACTGATCCTGGTCCACAGGCCCCGCGTACACCGGCGTTCAAGGCGAGGGGACAAAAATGACCCGCTGGGCGTTAATGGGTTAAGAGCAATATTTCACCTGACCTAGGTTGTCCTTCACAAGACATTTTTCAAGCTTTTTGGCATGCTTCTGATGCAGCAGATTGTGACCTTCCCTTTTAACATCTATTTGAAGGCTCCTAGACCAGTACTACCCATGATATGATGTATAAACTGATGCTAGTTTTTCGGACGTCGTGTTATGCATTTTACGTCACCTGTGACATCACCAGTCACGTGACCAGGACAAACATGGCATTTTCTGAATCGCAAGACTCAGGGCTACCGATTGATGGTAGATCGGTTCAGATAGGAGGGTTAGATCCTGAGATAGCAGGGATGTGCTCTTTTTGACATCTCCAGGCGGTCGCGGGCACAAAAACACGTCAGGCGGTACCGGATTAACTCCCAAATCGAGGTGTTTGCATGAAAATCAGAGCATAACAAGTTTACAAACATTTCCTTATTCTTCACCCCCCCCCCCCTTCCGTATCCACCCCTTTGAAGACTTTCAAAACTCCTGTCCATAAAAATGTAGCTTATATCATTGCAAATCCATTGCGGCTTGCTGCGATGAAATCGGACTGCTAGTTCTCGAGATATCGGGAGGAGACGAAATACCCCCATACGGGTATGCGCCCGAACGTTATGGGTACGGGAATAGGGTGAACCGGATGTGACAATGCCGTCAACATTTCAGGTCCGGATGACACATGCACTATTTGACCTTTTTTTGACACACTGAGATCTATTTTGCTCTCTGTTGATGCCATAATATAGTACATCGATTGCACTGAAGTTCTGCTTGGAGATCCTTTAGAATGACCCAGCATACTTTTAAGCAGTAAGACCTTGACTGGATCAATGGAATTTAGCTTCGTGATCAAATGTTCAGTGTCAAACATTATCCATTTCAACCGAGGTGAACTTACAAATGTGATCCGACATGTCCCCTGAACTTTAATTCTTAATCAAATCTAAAATTTAGCTAAACTGCATCAATTTATTTTTATTCACAAGCCCTTTAAAGTGAAAAGCGAAGGCTTCTGGCATACCAAAGCAGGGGTGTCGGTTTGAACTCTTTTGGGGGACTATGTCCCCCAATGTGGGTTTTGGCTCATGCAAAGCTGATTTGCCCCCCTCCATATTTTCCGCTGTTTTTAACAAGGGAAATACGCAACAATAACGAAAAGAACGGCCCCAATAGATAATATATAGAGAGAAAGCATCGAATAAAGCATAAAATGATCCAAAACATTTAGAAATGAAATAGCGACGGATTTTGTGGTCAAATGGGCACACTGTTCAGGGCGGTCGTTTTCTTTAGGCTTGATAGTGCTATGAGCCTACCAATATTGATTTAAGCCCTATCAATGTTTCTCTGAGCCTTAACAATATTTTGATTTGAACACTAATTAACACTAACACAGTAACATGCAAAAGGTAGTTGGAATAACAACTGGAACCACGAATCATGAATTTCATACAACAGAGTGACAGTGCGGATGTAAACATATCGTATATATATATATCCACTTCTCCCTACGTATATACATATTTATATATATATATAACGTCATTTTCTATCGGACGAATGGTAACAAAAAACTTTAAAATTGTCGTTGGCCAAAAAGTGGGTTAAATCCGTTGAGAAACCCAATTTGAGGAGAGTTGCCCTGCCGGACTTTCTTTTCGGCCCCCCCCACGATCATTTACATAAAACGACACCCTTGTCCCAAAGTACTGTAACTTGTCTCAGTGTTTTTTCATTAACCCTATTCCCGGCAGGGGGGCGGAATCCGCCCCCCTCGGGTTTTTTTGCTTGCCAATTCCAGGCTGTTTAACGCAGCTTCACGAAACTTGGTCAATTTTCCTAGCTATTCCTTCTACGCGCCGTGACAAAATTTCAAAATTCTTTTTTGCTCAGGGGCAGAGCCAGGCAACGGTTTTGGGAGGCACCTCAGGCCATTCTTGGCCATGTTGAGGGTAAAAGGAAAATGTCTGCCAAAAACAGAGTTTTTAAGATAAAACTTAAAACTTTATATGGACGTATAGCTAAATAGTCGGGCAATGTGCATATGCAATTTTCTTTATCTGAGGTCACTTTACAAGGTCAGGTCAAGGTCAAAAGTCAAAATTTGTCTTTTTGCAATAATTTCGGCGCCGTTTTTTTCAAATGCCAAACCCGGAATACATATGACGTAGAAGGCTGCCCTCTACTTGTGTACCAAATTTCAGCTCGATATCAGGTCGGGTCACGGAGCTATGACCTAAAATGTCAGTGCGAGTACCCTATATCGCAAAAGCCAAAAAATGAAGTTTTTGAATAGAGCGAATTCAAACGATTAAAAACGTTTACAAATAATATCAAATGAACACGACATCATTCCAAGTGACCCCAAGGTCACTGGAAGTCATTTAAGGTCAAAGGTCACAAGTTGATCTGAAGAACGTGTGGCCATGACAGTTCCCCCTTTTTCATGTCCCTGGCACCGCCTATGCTAACATTATACAAACATTGTAATGCGATTTGTACTTCTTTAGCATAACATGACTAGCAGAGGCTAAAAAAGTGTTTTGGCCTCTTTTGTTCATTCAGTTATTAGAAAACTAATCCTGCTATTTTTGAAACCCTGTGAACGCCCATGAATTTTCTCAAAATTTCAAAGTTGCATACCCATGGTAAAAGCCCTATCCATAATCTCTCGATTCATGCCAATTTCATCGAAATCGGTTCATAAACAACGGAGTTATAAGAAGTCCAAAAGTACCCCCCATTTTGACATTTTTGCCCCCCTGTATCCACAGATTTCAAAATTTTGAAAATTTCTTTTTATAGAAATGTAGTTTACGTCACGGCAAATCGATTGCCGTTTGTTGCGATGAAATCGGACAAGTAGTTCTCGAGATCTCAGGGGGGGGGCCGAATCCGCCCTCCCCCCCTGCCGGGAATCGGCCATACCGTCTAGCCCTCCGGGAATAGGGTTAAATGTTCTAAGTTAAAAACAATGAAACCGTAAAAAATGTGATCATTTCGGGTCACATGCGAGGTACAATTGCAATTTTCCATATGAAATCGTCTTTCACACAGATCTAGTGCTTCAAGGCACATTTAACCTTGTCAATTCATGCGAGGTCAGACCAGATGAAGATTTTAAACGATGTAATATTTTGAAACGGAGAGCACAAAATACGACACGTTAATAGTGAGATAAACTAATGGATAACGCATATACGGTGGGTCGACAGTGAGATAAACCAATATACTGTCACATTCCGTGGTGCCTCCTCGCGTCCTGTATGCAGCGCTGCATTAGTCCCGGCGCATGCGTAATGCGAGTGGCGTCAGTTGAAAAAAACTTTAAGCACACGACTGACGACTGACTTGACGTCAAATTCAGCCGCCCATTCAACGACCAATTAACGCCGGTCCAACATCAGAGGTCCGCTGCAGAGCTGAGAATTGGGATCGACTTTTGATTCGAATATTCGGATGGGTATATTGGAATATCTGGATCGAGTGTTGGGATCTTTTGATGTTTTCACCATTTCGTCCCACCAGGTACGATTGGAGGCAATATGTGACAGTTAAACAGATTCATTAGTGCATGAACAAATTACGGGCGGAGGCGTAGGAATTCTTCCACGGTTGGGGGCGATGGGGGATGGCAAAGACGCATTTTGGGTCAGTTCTTTCCAGTCACCGTCCCTAGACTCAATGCTTGATTTGAAAAAAAGTTTGTGACAGCTTCCCCTCTTGCCCCCCCCCCGCACCCCTCTTGCCGCGCCCTTGGTTTAGGACTTCAGAGCTGCGGCCGGCGCCGAGCACCGGGCGGGTGACGACCGGCCGCTGCCGAGGCAGGGATCATGTGCATGATTTCAGCGGCAGAGGGCTCTCTGATTAATGGTCATACTGTCGTGTAATCTGAGGTGCAAATAGTCTAACTCGCACTAAACGGCGCTCCGGAATGATTAGCTCGTGACAAGGAGATAAGTATTGGCAAGCATTCAATCTCTACTATTATTACTCCTCGCCACCATATGTATAGACGGTATTAAAACAATGTTTAGGCTCCGCTCAGCTTTCGGTACTGCTCGTAACCGCTCGGTAGCATGCAGCATCGGCAGAAAAACGAATTTTGTGAGTGGTTTACGCATCAGGGGCGTCGATTTCTGTAAATGATTGGGGGGCCGAGCCGAGGGCCCGACAACCTGACCTCCCCACGATGTGGATTTTTCAACGAATTTAACCCATTTTATTTTGACCAACGGAAATTTGAGTTTTTTTTTACTATTCACCGAATAAGAAATTGCATTAATCCCCATATATATATATATATATATATATATATATATATATATATATATATATATATATAGGTGTGTATATATAAAGATAGAAGATAGAAAGGAAGATAGATACATCGCTTAGGACGTTATTCTTTATTTTCTGCACATCGATTATCTTGTGTGGCCGTCCTTTTCGTTCTTACTACTCATTCCCCTTCAAAATCGGCAGAAAATACTGGGGGGCCCAAGCCAACATGAGAGGCCCAAAATCAACATTCGGCAGGCCAGGGTCCTCTTAAAAGAAAACAAACTGACACCCCTGTTACGCATACTTTGTTTCTGTTGAAAGAGAGCAATTATACCCGTAAAGTTTGTATGAAATACAATGTTTTCTAAACCAACCACGTTTTAGGACCGAGCCTTTGCATTTTAGGAATAAGCTAACTCTGCGAGGGACCTGTAGTGCCATAGTTTCTCTCTTCGATTTCGGAGTAACATTTACCTGTGATATCCTTTCGCAGGTAAGGTAGTTTTAGCGAAAAAAATCAGCAGATGTGCAAAAGCTCATTGCGAGCACAATGCGTAACTTAATGTAATTAGAGTCAGAATATTTTCTTGTATTCGTCCCAATAAACAACAATAAAATCGGTCTCTGTCCGTCGTTGCCAGTCGCGGAACACATGTGAGACGACTCCTGAGGCTATTCATCGCCCCACGAACATGATGCCGAGATCAGTTCAGACTGGAGAAGGGGCGGGCATATCTCTGTGTCACCCTTAGCATTGTTGTCTGTGTCACCCTTAGCACTGCACATCATGTGATATGATGTGTAGAAGGCAAAACAACGCGGAACGCTAAACTGCCCGAATTAGCATTCCGCTCCGTCACGCATGATTTGGCTTGCATTTTTCTCCAGATTCTGCAGTAAAATGTGCAAGTGTTCGAATGCTCAGTTGACATCGGAATCTTCGGCGAATATTCGGGTGAAAAACCGTCAACCGAATATTCGCCGAATATTGGAGCCCTAAAATCAAGATTCGAACATTCGCCGAATCCGAACATTCGGCCGACTATTCGCATCATCCAAATCCGAACTCTCAGTCCAAATCCGCTGGCGTGCGGAAAAGTTTGACGCTTGGTCGCTTAGTGCCGAGAGCCGTTCAAATAACACCAGAGTGTTCTGGAAACCGTGCTGTATTGTTACTTCACGCGCATCGCATGACGATCGCGGGAACGGCGGAAGCTATTTCGGGACGGGGGGGGGGTAAACCATTCGTGGATCCGGCTACCCCATTCGGCGGAACCTAATGTATCCGTAAAATCTGATTTCTCCTTCGATTTGACCACTTCGCTTTGGGTTCAGACCAAACACGACAAAAAATAAATGTGACGAAATTACGGCGATGACGATCAACGAATCATCGGACCCCCCACTGTCCTCCGATACAGTCTTTCTAGCTTGCAATTAGATCTTATTAATTTACCATTTGTTTTACACATAAGCCAAAAGTACGCAAACATACGTATATTGCTTCATTTCATGGAGGTGGTTTGGCGTGGCGCGCCGAAGGCGCGAATGTGCCGTCTAAACACTAATGTTGAACGAGTTTTTTCCCCAACTTCTTGTCATTGCGCCACCACTTCATGTGGTTTAATAGGCCGGAAGGACTGGAACTGCAGTTTGCAAGCGAACGTTTCAAATGACTTTATCGGACTCGCATGCATGTACGACACAGCACAATAGTTTGGCAAAAAAATACAAAACTTAAAAAAGGCATCTTGAATATCAGTGAGGACGATTCACGTCAGAGATGTAGCCAGGATTTTTTCGGGGGAAGGGGAGGGGATCCTAGAAAGTAAGAGGGCCCCAACACTGAGGGGTCACTTGAAAAATACGGGGCCTCCATGGCTACAACACCAAGGGTACATGATACTTATTCTTCAGTGTCATAAAAAATAAGTGTGCCCGACAGCACTACAACATATGGGGATTCCAAGTCATTGACTTCTGGTCCGCGCCGAGCGAGGTTTCGAACCCTCTCCTGTTGTTTCCACCGGTGCATCTCAGAGACTCTGAAAATTGCAGAGATGAATTGTTCGCTCAGCGCTATTAAAATTCCTTGTGCTTTACGGCGATACGACGAAATTTGGTTATGTTGCCTAAGGCTTTGCCCACGACCATATACCCTGTTCCTGGGCTTGAGCTACAGGTAGGTATGCTTGTTTAGTACATAACAACTGTCATCAAATGGTAAATGGGCTGTATCGTTCCACCACAAATAGCGGGGGAGTGCGGCAAGCGTACCATTACCCTGTCCAAGCTTCGGGGATTTGTGTGGGCGCGACTGCAGTGAGACACGAGTGCATTTCTCTCATCTAAAAATTCCTCTTGCGCACATCCATATCTACACCTGTCTATATGGATGACGTATTTGTGTTATTGGCTCAGACTTTGGTTGATTAAAAATTGCGAATCTCTGAAGTTGGGATGATGAGACCCCCAGGGCCCTTGGTATAGGTTATGTCACTGGCCTCCCTTCCCAACACACCGACACCATCCCGTGGCAGGAGACATTTCCTGGCTGGCAGCTCCTTTGCAGAGGAGCATCCTTTCCGGTTCTCGCATATGCCTTTTGGTAGGTACTTGCCGGAGGTCCCACTTACCTTTCCCGGTCAGGCGCACCCCGCTGCCAGAGTGGTCTTTGCCTGGGGCCTGGAGGTCATGTGCGGAGGACTTGGTTTGCTTTTCCCGGGCAGGGGAGTCCCTTTAGCGAATGCCAGGGGCTCCTTCGTGTGCCAAAAAATTAGGATGGTTTTGGAGCCCCTAGGACCCTCTTGGCCACGCTACTTGTTTAAATACTTGTGCGCAGGGAGGCATACGGGTACTTGCAATCTCCACGAAACCTTTTTGTTCTGATTCTGTTCTGGTCCAGAACCTGTCTTTCGGTCTACCTTGTTTGATCTATCTCTGCTCATCTCTGTCTAGACACAGTTTTTATAACGTTTTTGAAATCCCAAGATCGGAGGGTACCTAAAAGCTGAAACCTCAAATTCCAAACTCAAAACCGAATCTCAAACCAAACAAATAAACCAAACCTCAAACCTCAGACCCTTAACACGAGCGTTGGAAGGGGGCTGGGGGCACTTTTGTGCCCCCATCTGCTTTCTTGAAAATCTCAAGAACGGATCGGAGCTGGTCGCTGCTATTTTGTGACATTTATGGCAACTGAATAACTCGTCGATTGAAGCGAAAAGAATCGAAAATCGGCCTGAAGTTTTGGAAGCTTGAAGCATCTTAAGTCAAACAAACATAACGAAAATAACGGTTGTCGCTAACAAATGGGAACTTTGTGAAAAGGCTAAAAAAAGCGCTCTACGTAAGGTTGCAGTTTGAACATAATCAGCCGACATCATTCGGGCACAAGTGGTGGATGTACCAAGACCAAGACCAGGGTCAGTAAGGGTCAAGATCATCAAAAGCCAAGGTCAACCAGCTTGCGATCTGATCCAGATTTGCTTTGCAACATGTCGGCTTGTGTGAAATATGCATTTAAAGACCCTAGTAAAAACACGTGTGCTCACATTAACACCCTTACATATACTAGGGCAAGTCAAGGTCAAGGTCAGCTATCTTGTGAACTGGTCCAGATTTGCTTTGCAGCATATCGGTTTGTATGAAATATGCATTCAAAGACCCTAATAAAAATACGCGTGCGCACATTGATACGCTGATATACACCAGGGTCAGTGCAGGTTAAGATCATCAAAGGTCAAGGTTAACAATTTTGTGGCCTGGTCCAGATTTGCCTTGCAACATGTCGATTGGTATGAACATATGTATACGTATATACATCTTTTGTTTTATAGCAATCAGATCGCATAACTGGGTTCATTATAACTTTAGCGCAAACGCTTGACATAAAACTTATTTTGGGTGAAAAATTTTGTTCAAGGTCAGAGACCTCGCTTCACTTCTTTTGACCTTGCGGGCAGGGCCTATTTTAACATGTTAACTGGGGGGGCAAATGCCCCCCCCAGTCGGACACTTTGTCCCCCCAGTCAAGATCCTTTGCCCATGCAAAGAAAAAAAGCAGCCATGTGTACTAGCGTACCCAGGAAGGTATTCCATAAAGCGCTCCTGAGTAATGTGGGAGCACACTTACAAGCATCACTTTATAATACGTATTGCAGGCACACCTAGTGACCGCTGGCGAGCGTGTTTCGTAATTAGTACGCCGGCACCCGATGCCGCGATTGTCTGGTGGGCGGCCAAGGCGTTTCATTGCATCGTAAGCACGTTAAAAATGATGATAACCATCTTTGATGTGTTCAAGCGCAAGAAAACTGAAGGGCGAGCTGGTGCGCAGGGCGGTTTCGCTATCGTGAGATGAGGTTTACATGAATGCGGTAACAGTTCAGCAGTGCTGTAGTCATCACCAATCACCCTGATCCGAAAACCCAGCTAAAATCCCAGTACCGGATTGGTAGAACTTCATTGAACTAGGCGGTTAAACCAGAGTTTTACGCGAGGAAAACGGAAAACTAATCAGTCATATATTAAAACCGTCAATCTTGCTGCTCCTAGTGCATGGGTTTGAGCATCCCATGAGCATGCTTCATCTGCTTAACGAACATGGCATGGCCCAGACTGCAGATGATGACGAATGTTGATGATATCTCACTGAGGCGGGCCTAAGGCGAATATTTCAATCTGAGGTGACTTTTTTATTTTGGGGTCGATAACCTGGAAATGGAGAAGTTTGTTCTGCCTGTGTTGGGACAGCTTTTACACTTCTGCGCAGTGTTGAAAAACATATGGCCAAAATTCGGTGAGAAAATGTATTTTGGGGATAGATTAGATCAACAGAAACTATTCCGGACAGGCAACCTACTGTCTCATTTAGGGAAGAATCGAAGCTGCCGCAACATCTCGCCAATATTCTGGCCATCGTTTGCAGACTGCGACTTATATATTTGAAGTACCACGCCTTGCCATGCCACGGTAACCGACTGTGCCGGTCTGGCAATTTCCCGTGTGTTCTCAGACGTCAGGATATTTAAGGACCACCTGCGTCAATGCAGAAAGTACCTTTTATAACGGAAGTCTGTGCCACTATGGCTGCACCACGAGAAAAAAAGCCGAATTTTGGTTGACCGGTGCTCAGAACTGACTTCGCGGGGAGAAGTGCTGCAGCAATATTTTCAGTCCCACCGTGTGGATAGGCTTACCCAGAGGTAGGTCAAAACACAGATCGTCCGCGAAATGATGAAGGTGTGGAACAAAGCCCGTATTCTCACTGCACCGGAGCGGAACGTGATAAAGAAGCTCAACAGGAAGCTTGACCAGTACCAAAGGCAAATTCTGGAGGTTCACCCCGGAAATTGACAAGAAGAATGGATTTAGGGACAACCTTAACAATCTTTTTGACCTTTCCCTTGTCGGCACCATTAAGATCATCAAAGAGGATAAAGGATAAAGATATTCTTATCATAAATAGGATAAAGACATTCTCTAGGCCCAAAGGGAGCCAGGTCGCCGAGGCGTCATGGTGGTATTCGATAAGTTCCCTTCTGAGAAGGAGGAGCGAGCTCTTCAACGACAACAGTAGGCCGAAGCTTTAAAGGGCCCGCCGTTAGATTAAACAACACACCGAGCATGAGGCAACTGCCCAGCTGGAATACTCGCTTACCGATTACATACAACTGATAGATCAGGATGGCCCGCAGCCCTTGGCCATGCCTTCGAAGCGGCCCTGCAGGAGAGCCATGAAGATCGCCACTCCTGGTCAGGCAGCAGCCCTCAATCGGACCAAGCTCAATGATCGCTCTGCAATTCACTTCCTATCGGCGACGGCTTCGGTCCTCGGCCACGACTCCTCTGACCTGGCGATACAGAAGCTCGGGCAGGCGCGCACATAGATCGCAGAGGAAAGCCATTGCGGACGAAATCTAGCATTCTTTCTCCGCGTCACCTAACCTGGTGGTCCACTGGGACGGCAAACTGTTACTGACGATGGAAAGGAAAAGGTGGATCGACTCTGTCATTGTAACCGGTCCAAGAAGTGCCGCCAAGCTCTTCGGTGTTTGGAAGTTGCAAGTAGAGCCGGAGCAACGCCTGCCGACGTTGTCGCGCTTTGTCTGGAAGACTGAGAGGTTTCGGACAACGTCGTCGGCATGAGCTTCGACACCACCTCCAGCAATACTGGACAAGTTGTGGGAGCAAACACGCTTCTTCAGCAGAAGCTTGAGTGACGGCCTATTCACTTTGCTTGTCGTCATCATATCGTCGAACTGGTGGCAGAGGCGGCTTTCTCCACGCTCTTCGGTCCGTCCTCGGGACCGCGATCTCCTTGTTCAAGAGCTTCAAAAAGAGATGGAGGCTCATTGATTGGAACTAGTTTGTACCTATGGTGTTTGAAGACCTGGAGCCAGCAGTGGCCGAGACGTTTTTCTCTTCCAATGATCGTTTCGTCGCCTTCTGCCGTGAGAAGCTCGCCGAAATCCAGCCTAGCGATGATTATAGTTGGTTCTTGGAGGTCTCGATTATCCCCTTTGGTCAAGAGCCTCCACGGGGAATCAAGTTCCCCAGCCAGGTGCTCTCCAACGTGCCAGATAGATGGTTCCATCACGCCAGATGGATGGGGCGCATAATCTTCGGGATCAAGATCTTCTTGCTTTGCCATCAGTTCTCCGTGACTCTCAGTGAATTGGGAGCACTCAAGCGCTTCGTCTCTTTCATGGTTGTTTTGTACGTCAGTGCATGGTTCTGCTCTTCATCGGCGGTCAGCGCTTCCGTGCACGACCTGGCCGTTCTGCAAAGCCTGATGTGAATGCTGAAATTTCGAAGGGGATTTCCAAGGAGTTTGCCGATCACCTATTATCTATTATGACATTATAGTCGATATATGATTTATTATAACAATCACCTATTATGGTGCCACAGCGAAGAACTGGCTGGCGTGTCGTTCTTCGACGAGGGCGTGCCGTGTGAGATGAAGACGAGGATGATCGCGGCACTCCAGGAACAGGGATCGGAGAGTCCTCCCAGCGAGCGCAGGTGGATCTCGCAGAAAAGGAGGTTCTCGTCCCAGGAAGATCATCGTCGACTTCATTACCGCAAAGTCGGTGGGCAACCTGAAAGCCTACGGCATCAACATGGACTTCCTTGCCGCCGATCCCGCTGATTGGGAGACAGCACCTGGCTTCACGGACGCTAAGGAAGTCCTGTGCGGGATCGCGGTAGCGACTTCGCCGAACGAGCTGTGGCTCTTATCCAAGTATACAACAAGGTATTGACGAAGGATGAAGGGCAAAAGCAGTACCTGCTGCAAGTCGTCGAATAGCATCGTCGCCAGAACCCCAAGACCACTAAGAGGACTGAAGTATCATTCCCATATAAGCCACACTGCTGCCGACAGGGCCAGTGACCTATGACCTGAGACAGAATGCGAAATGTCTTTCGATCCAGTGTGTCAAAAGGAGTACTATGATGTGCATTTTATGCATATCGTGCGCTTGGTTTAAAAAACTGAAGCACAAAACACGTTTAGGGGCATTTCAGACATATCTCTCCCTGAGCGAATCTCCCAGGGATCACAAGTCCAAGGAGAATGAGTTCTTGCTGGGGATAAATGAAATGGTGTTCTTTGAATTTAATGGGCTCCGAATGCACAAAAGCCGGCGCGAATTTCATCGAAATAAAATAAAATCCAGCACAAGCGACATACAGTCTTCGTGTGAAAGTGCTTAAGAGTGCTGGACCAAGGCCATATTTTGCACACATGATTTCCTCCAAAAGACATATCAGTTAATGACAGAGCGCTGTGGAAGTGTTCATCGTAATTCGCCCTTATATATATATATATATATATATATATATATATATATATATATATATATATATATATATGTATATATATGCCTTGCTTAGGAATGCATATATATATATATGTCCTTTCCTTAGGAATATATATGTATATATATATATATATATATATATATATATATATATATATATATCTGAAGTGGACAAAATTCAATAAGGAGAACACAAATGCCCGGGGGGTGGTCTCAACCAATGCGTCTCGTTCGCAGAATTGCCCCCGCAGTCATTTTTCCTTAAAATAGGCCCTGCTTGCGGGGGTTAGTAAACGCTAGAGGTGATAAAATGTACCGATGTTGGCAATCTTCACTGAAAATACGCCGAAAGATGAGCATAGTGCCCTTATTTACACTCAAGCTATACCAGTATCCAGTGTTGCGCGAAATCTGATCTGCAATAAGTGAAAAAATGACGCCATAGGTCAATGGCCTGGTATGACCTCGACCCAATATCCTCAGTCAAGACGCCAAATGAATGGACATTACCGTGTTCCACCTTTTCACGCCCAAACATGCACCCTTTTTCCGTTTTGTTCGAAAAGCTTGTAAGGAATGGTCTGTAGAGGCAGAAAGAGTGCCCAAACTTGACCATTTCGACCTCATTCGACCTTTACGATGTTAACCTAGGGTCATGAAAATTGCACGCTATGTAAATCTTTACGGCCCTTCCCTGCCCATATAGTTTCATGTCTGTAGCTCTCTCCGTTCCCGAGATCAAAGCGGGCACTTTTGTCTTCTTGTGCGTTAGCGCTAGACCTCTTCCACTGCGCGTGTTAAATCCATCACCATCGAAAAATTTAATTTTCGGCTGTAAACAGAATGCGCTGGTTTGGATCGCAATCAGCAAAAACGCGCAAAACGCGGCATGTAAAATTTTTATACGCCTTCATTTCAGTTAACCCCAAAGAAACACCACCTTTTATTTTCACGGACGTGTACAGAACTGATCAAGGAATTTTTCTGATTTAAATATTATTGGCGCCCCACTGAGGCTTTTCTTGTCAGTTGCATGCAGTTACAGTTAGTTACATACACATCATGTACACGGCAGAGGATTCATTCTTCCGGCACCCTTGCGGGACAGCCTTGACCCCGCGCGTGATGTCAGGCTCCCCAGGTGGCATTGTGCACACTCAAGGGCTGTCTCGATTCCCTGGGCCCGGTGAATCATTGGAGTGCTCTGGTGACATGAAACGAGACCGTGCCCTTGGGAAATGCCACCGGACCGCAGGATATATTTTACGGCGGATCATGCCCGTGCACCCACTGCCGCGGGCACTGGACGGAAGAGCGTTCATCCCACGACAAGGCGAGTATTTCCTAGTTGCTGCCATCTCCTGGGTAGGAGCCGGTCGAGGAAAAGCCTGATACGTGTCGGGTTTGATCCAAAGACTCCCACTAACCGGTTTCCCGCATTTACTGTCTGCGCCACCAGGGTGGTCTCTTGATCAAGGAACTTAACCCGTCCCCGGCTGGGGGGTAGTTGACTGCCCCCTGAGGTTTTTCTGGGACTGCGAGAGAACCAACAAACACAGAGTCACGAAACTTTGTGTACCTTTTGCTACATCAATTTTACATCTCGCGTCAAAATGCTGACCTCAGGTCACGTCCCGTGCCTGACCTAGGTCAGGTCAAACGGACCTATATCTAAAAAAGTTTAACGCCCTCTAACATTTTCGCAAAACAAGATATCTCAATAATACTTTCAGGGATTAGTGATCGTGATAGATGCAACAAATCTGCTATCTCAGATTTGTTGGAATTTTCCGGGCCATTGACCTAAGGTCAAGCTCATTTTTAAGACATGTCGCCGTTTTTTTCGGAAATTGACGGAATATTTCATAACATTTTTAGTGTGGAGTGAAGCAGACATCTAGTTACCGTCATTGGGCAAAGCATCAATGACTTTCAGCCATTGACCTGAGGTCAGGTCACGAAATACTGTAGTGAGCCAAAATGTACCACCGTCAAAATCGACGATGAATTGCTCAGAATGGGTAGAAAATGGCAGAACTAGCTTGCAAAGACATAAGTAATACCAGAAACATCAAAAAGTTTGAAAAAGTAGCATATTTTGGAAAAAAACATGCTCTCGCGAATAAAGCTCAGCCAATTTTCTAGATTGGTAACTAATCGACTCTTCCAAAACTTAAGCATGAGAAACCATCACAAGAACCACAAAGATGAATAAAATATACATAGATCGTCTTTTTTCGCGAAAATAAAGGAACGCTAAAATTAGTTCCCGTCAATTTGGTACCGCATACGGCAGCGGCGCACAGTGACAGCTGGCGGGAGAATTGCCGTGTCTTTAATTCAACGTTTCGGCGTATATATTGAACAAATCTGGGGAAATTAGACGTGTATCGGTATCCACGGACCTTTACTTGTGCGCTGGTGCCTTTACCTATGCGTTATTAGTCACAGCCCTTGAGATTCAGGCCATTTCTCGGTCTCATGCAGTCGGCTATGAGAAAACATATGTAGGGCGTAAATTGCTTACATATTATCTAAAACTAAAAATGAGACCAGTTTCGAGCTTTACTCGTCACAAGATTTCCAAGGGTGTGCTTATTTTTATCGTGCGGCCAACCGTTCGTGAGTTAGAGGGGGGCAGTCAACTGCCCCCCCCCCCCAGTCGCATATGTTCGAAACGGACCGACGGTCGTGCGCGGGTTAATGACGCAGGCGTATAAGCAACGGAAGTTTGGAAACGCGAAATGCCATAACCGGTTGCCATTTCAAGACTCGGCGGCCAAATACTTGTACGTGACATGTGGCCATTTTTTGGGGGTGGGGCAAAAAGATATGGGTGTTCCTCATGTCTTTGGATGGGGGCACTTTGCCACCGTTACCACCCACCCCCTCCGCCATTGGACGATCGAACGGTGGCGCATACTGCTACCATTGAGTGACGTAGCGAACGGCTACCTGTGGCATACGCGAGGCCTGTATTGACTCGTTCTTATGCGCGGAGTGAATTTCAAGACGAATTCCTCGCAATGCAGATTCAAAAACCCGAAGCAAAATGGCCGTGCTGTAAGATCCCATTAAGCACAGTTGACCTAAGCCAGGTCAGGTGAGATCGTACAAAACCAAAAAGACCAAATCAGCACTAAATGCCATGAAAACTGTCTCGGCAGATCCGGAGAAAAGACAGAATGACTTATCTTCACCAGATGACTTTAGATGACCTCCACTGCCCAGGCCTACTTTACCTGTGCTTTGGTGCATATGCGTCAACCATGTAATTGCAACTGAAGTTCCCGCTACATGCCATGTTTCTTATGCCACATCTCCGAATATTGCATTGTCAAGACTTCTCGGTTGACCACGAATAATCTGAACGAAGCCACTTATATTTCGGAATATGCATGTGCATCCTCCAGATTCATCCCTCAGAAATGTTGCTGAAATTGTCTGAAGATGTTTGAAGAAAAGGACAAAGTTTCTCATCTTAAGGGTTTGAATCTTTCTTGACCTGGTAAGGATTCCTGTGCTATAAAACACATACGGCCTTTACGGAAATTAACTCACAAGCAGCTTGTGGCTGGTTAGCTGGCCGGCACCGGCCGTTCCACACGCAACAGTGTCCGTCCGCCGCTGATGATGGATCGGTTCCACGACTGCGCCAGACTTTCTGAGATAGTAGCGGAGAAATTTATGAGGCCAGTCTGAATATTTTTAACGTCAAAAATATGTTGGAAGTACGGAAGGGGATAAATGTAAATAAATTCTGCCAGCCTCATAAGTCTGAAGGACATAAATCACACAAAGACATAAGTAGCACGAAGGGTATGAATTTTTGGCCGTACTGCACCAGTGAGCATGTTGATGTAAGGTTCGTGATGTTAAATCCGTAGTGCACTTTAAACTTTCCGCTATTTTCAACAGGATCGTATCGAGCTCACAGTTGAGGAAAAATGCCAATACGAAGCAGACTTTCCTGTCAATCTAGTAGGAAATTTTGCTCAAAAACGTCATAGGCATCCATAACCGTCAATCCCCCAAATCCGGCACCTAGCCATCTCCAATTCATTCATGCCAATCCAATTCAGGCCAAATCCGGGGTCCCCTGCTGCGTTCCAACGACCTCGTCGTCACCCCAAACACTCCCTCCAACTCCAGATCACCAGCAGTGACACGACCTGAGCCAGCCGGCGGCACCCACCCCCTCGTCTCCACCCCAAACACCCCACCTGCCCCCCAGACCACCAGCGCTAACTGGGCCCGGGCTGCCGGCGGCACCCACCTCTTCGTCCTCTCGTCCGTAGCGGAAGACGAGCACCAGCTGGCCGTACAGGCTGTGGGTCTGCAGGTACTCGGCGTCGGCGATCACGACGCCCCGGATGACGGGCGGCGTCGAGCCGTTGATGATCACCTCGCGGTTCTCCAGGTACAGCACGATCTTGTTGTTGGGCGCTACCTTCTTGTAGACCCTGCGGTGGGCGGGGCGGCCGTCAGCAGCGTGGCCAGCGGGCTGGCACGGAGCCTGGATGCGCTGTCACCATCAGGGATTGTAGCACAACGTTCCAGGCGCGGCCAAAGGGAAAGTTCCCCAACCGTGCGCCTGTTCAAAAACGCCGCGTCTAAAGTTTTCCTGACAAGTATGGTTGCCACTCTGAGGCGAGGCGAAGTTTGCTCAACTTAATTTTTTTCTCGGAGGAAACATTGCCATAGATAATTCTGGTGTCCTGGTATATGCAGAGGAATGCATTTGCAGACGCGGCACGTTTAGCCTCAGCGTTCCTGTTCTGCGTCTCACTGAAATGCCTTCTCTCTGACTTCGTCAAGTTTGGCTCAGAAGAAATGAGATGAAACTAATCATGAAAGATTTCCACTGCTTTATACGCAATGAATGAAGTCATTTGTTCCGTTCAAAACCAGGGGCTACGATTACTCACCATCAAACCGCATCTCATCTTGCCTTGGCCTTGTGGCATCTTGTGGCTCTTTGTATGCAAAATGGATTTGGTATATTGCCCTTATTTACTCCATTTTTCCAAAACGAATCCCAGGTAGCATCATGTGAGCGTTTAACCTCCGATATATCTGTAGTCCTACCCAGCCATCACACTGACAAAAAAGATGTTTATATCCTGCTCAGCCCTATACGTAAGCAATCTAAAAATATCACGGGGAATGGTATACGACAAGTTCCTGCGTGCGCCGCATTCTTATGGTGCCGGCCTCAGTGGAAGGCGGGAAGGAAAAACAATCCGTGTTCGTTTTAGGATAGCGGGACATTTGCGACGACTGTTTCTGCTACAAACAAACAAAGAAATCTGACGCAAAACAATGAGCAAGGAGTTCAGGGACGGGATTAAAGACGTTCGCCCTGACTAACGTTTCCCTTTGAATGAATCTTAACCACTGCCCGTAAAGGGGCTTCTGCATAACGTGGACGGATGGGGGGTTGCTACGACCCTGCTCCCCGGCCATTTCCCCACCGTGGGTCCAAGAGCGTCGTGGAAAATACGGTGTGCTGCACGTGACGACATCTCGCGACTGGTATCCCTTTTAAGGTCTCAGGTCAACGGGTGACCTTCCAGGTCCGATCAAGGTAAAAAATTGGCCGAAAAAGGCACTTAATTCGACTTTAGACACAAATGAATGTCAAGGAATAAATGATGATGAAACGGGACGGATATCACAGTGTTCGTCTATCACTAATGAGTTCATCTGTTCCCAGCATGAATGTATTTTACTCATGGAGTCTAACCCATGTCATGTTAGGCCAGCCCTTGTCATCCGGGATCGTCGGCGTAAATGCATTCTCGGAGCTGCAGAACAATGTCTTGTAGATAATACTCAATGCTGAAATCAAATGCAGCATCTGAATTAACCAACACCATTGTCGAATGGCACATAAAGGTCATCTTAGATCATTCAAAATTGTCTTCGGCCATTAAGCTAGAATGACCTTGGATTAGCTGCAAGTCGTGAGTTAGATGTGTTAAAACCCTTTTGAGTCGACAACCAACACAAAATCAAATTTTAGGCAAGCCGTGGTACTGCAGACTCATCACCCCGCGGCCGACGCTGCTCCGCCCGTCGGAGCAAAAGTCAGGCGTTCGCGGCATTCCGTCGTCTTTTGATGAAATAAAGGATTTATTGCAAGAGGTCTATGTTATTCGATTTCGATTTCTTACACATTAAGCAACTCGAATATATGGACTGTATCACGATACCTATTTTAAACGCATTTCCGGAGATGAAAAGTGACGTGTTTCCCGCCGTAGCTCACGGCCAGTTTACACTATCAGTAATCCCGGCAGAGAGCATAAGCCTACTAACTTTATGTACGTATAGTCCAATAGAATACACATTTCTGAATTTATATATGCATACATACATATATATATATATATATATATATATATATATATATATATATATATACCACTGTATCTGTGCACTCCAACCGTCTTATAGTGGGACAAAATGAGACCGTTGTAAATCAGCCGCATCCGTGCGGTGGCTTGTTGCCATGGTAACGTAGAGGAATTTTTTACACCAGAAGATGTAAAACAGATGCCCCAGGAGTAAACCAAGTTCCAGATGGACCAAACGAACCATTACGAAGTTATCCTCCGAAAAGCCCGAAGGGATACACTGCCATACAGGCGATCGTTAAGATCATTCGTCAACAGCAGCGACATAATGACCCAGGGTCCGTTGGCCCTGTGAATGTTGCCATCGTCTCCCATGTGAGCTGCCAAGCCCCGCTGAGGACAGACGTCAGGTACCCTGACATTACGCCCCGAGGAGCGATGAAACAGAGCGTCCCGCACGCGCGCCGGGCACAGGGACGCGTGTCGGCCACGCTGTCAGTTATGGATGAGTGTCGACCACGCTGAGTCAGTCAGAGACGTGTGTCGACCATCTGAGTCAGTCAGGGACGCGTGTCGACCACGCTGAGTCAGTCAGGGACGCGTGTCGACCACGCTGGGACAGTCAGGGGCGAGTGTCGACCACCTGAGTCAGTCAGGGACGAGTGTCGACCACCTGAGTCAGTCATGGGCGAGAATAGATCACGCTGAGTCAGTCAGAGACGCGTGTCGACAACGCTGAGTCAATCAGGGCGAGTGTCGACCACCTGAGTCACTCAGGGACGAGAGTCGATCACGCAGAGTCAGTCAGGGAATCGTGTCAACCACGCTGAGTCAGTTAGAGAATTGTCGACTACCTGAGTCAGTCAGGGACAAGAGTCGATCACAGTCAGTCAGTCAGGGACGCGTGTCGACCACGCTGAGTCAGTTAGAGAATTGTCGACCACCTGAGTCAGTCAGGGACGAGAGTCGATTACAATCAGTCAGTCAGGGACGCGTGTCGACCACGTTGAGTCAGTTTGAGAATTGCCGACCACCTGAGTCAGTCAGGAACGAGAGTCGATCACAGTCAGTCAGTCAGGGACGCGTGTCGACCACGCTGAGTCAGTCAGAGACGTGTGTCGGTCACGCTGACTTAGTCGGGGACGCGCGTCAGCCACGTTAGGCCGGTCCGCCGCTCATACCGTGCAAATGTAGCCCGCAGAGGATGGTGAACTGTGCTGGCGGAGGCATAAATCCCAGCGATTTGCAGGTGCTGTCGGTGACAGAAACGGAAACGGAGAGTACATCATGAAGCAAAAAACACTTTCCAGTAGGAACAGATAAGTCTGGCCTGGAGCTAATGGAAAGCGTCCCTTAGAATGACCAGTAGAGTAGTTACTGAGTTACTGTCACTTGACCAACTCAGTTATGCGATGTGGTCTAGGATATTACAATTTAATATTTGATGGCATGGCAATGGATCCGGCGTTGATGCAAAAACAATTAGATTGGGCAGAAATTATGCTTGACGGTCACCAGAGCAATACGTAGCCGCCCAGTCATGGTTCGTAGTAACGCATGGAGGGCGAACTAAACTGGTCTGGCAAGCCAACTGTCAGAAAGATGAGGAGCGCCATAACCCGAGGCGACGCCACAGCTTTTTCCCTGTGGGCTACACCAGAGGCGCAGCTCGGACGATGGTTTTTTGAAAGGAGACTTCTACCCCTTCAAACTGGGCGTCTCTCCGGATTCCGACCACTTCGTTTTACGATTTACGATTTCTGCAATAAAACTTGTCACTTATCAGGCCGAAATGAAGGTAAAAATAGCAATCAGTCTACAAACAATCTTGCGTTTCACACAACAAAACAAACCACCTCCTTCACTCCCCACTACATGTGCTCGCTAATTTTGGAGTTTTCCTCCTTTCAGCAACAGCCAGATTTACATGATCTCATTCATGAAATCAAACTTTGTATCCGAAATTATATCCGAGGTTAAATTTCGCCGGTCAAATGACGTCATAAAACTTTGCAATACTGTGCATCGGATTTCCGATTGTTCACGGGTAAGGAAACACAGCCTCTCGGGCTCAGGTGTCCAGTCTAGTGTCAAGTAGCGTGTCTCGTCAGACGTGAGTCAGTCGTCGGGTTTCAGATTTCTATGGAAGTAAGCCTGAATATCGTCTCGCATCAGCCAGTTCAGTTCAAATGACAGAGCTTCCAAACTACTTTGATACTTTGATAAAAAACAGCTTCACGATTTTCTTCTCGTCCCAAGAATTTCACAACTAATCGTATGTTTCATCACAATATTTCACCTCACGAGTTACGATTACTGTGGAGTATTGGGTATAGGTAGTATCCCACAATCAAATGACTGAAGTAATGGTACCCCTCGTACCCCACGGTGGCCTCGCCCATGGTCAGATTCCATTTTAAATCGTTTTTGTGCTGTCTGGGACACTTGATTCTATGATAACACTGCGTCTGCACATACATATCTGGAGATTTACATCAGACAGAAAATTACCGAATTTTTATTCATTATTTTCAAATGTTGGTAGGGGATAAGTCTTTTCACCCTATGTATGGCTGAGCACATGACCACTGCTTCTTTCAGTGGCTTAGATAGAGCTAACCACAAGCCCTGGTGGATTATGAGAAATGTCAGTTTTAACTTGGCACCGCCTGGCGTGTTTTTATACCCGCGACCGTCTGGGGGTGTCAGAAAGGCACCCCCGCTATCTCAGGATCTAACCGTCGGATCTAAACCGGTCTACCACCAATCGATAACCCCGAGTTTTGTAATTCAGCAAATGCTATGTACGCCCTGGTCACGTGACTGATGACGAAAAACACAAAACACGACGTCGGGAAAACTGACACCAATTCGTTCATCATATCATCAGCAACACTGCTCTTAGAGCCTTTATTTGGGTATCAAACGAAAGGTCACGAACAAAAATGCCGGGTCAAGGTCAGCCTAGGCCAGGTGAAACATTGGTCTTACCTTACATGTCAAAGATCGGTACTAACTCGCAGCCGTTTTGATCCGCGTGACGACAAGGACAAAAGTGAAGCCTGACGATAAGTTCCGCATTACCTGCTTTTCATCCAGTCGAGGTCATTATAGGTCAGGTCAGATAAGGTTGCATTACTCTTCCTGACGAGGAGCAATAATTACTCGCTGCGATTCTTAACTGCGTAGATACAAAGCTGAAATGACATCCCGTCTTAATTAAATCGGTCCTGCCTGCTCCTTATCGGGTCAAGGTCAAGCCAAGGCAGGTCAGTAAGTCATCTCTCTTTTTCTGACTAGGAACAATAGCTGTTCACTGCCACTGCTGAACGATGTTCCACAGACAACGATGTATTTCATTCGTTTTGACATCAGCCTATGACGTGACCTGACATGACCTCATGTTGCATTTAGCTTACTAGGAGACGCATATAGATTTGCTTGTCTGGCTTGAACGATGGGGAAGGTCAGCGGCAACCACTTTTATCGCCCATAATCCAAATCAGTCCAATTGCCATCAAGCATTTGACGTACCATAACCTCCAACGTTGATGTGTCACGGATGTTTATCTTTTCGGGGACCATGTGCTATGTAAATCAAAATAGTCCATAAAATATATTCAATGGACGCGTACTTCTGCCCCAAATAGCTGACCATCAGAACGCTGTCACAATCTCAGAAGATGGTCATCATGATCTTGCCCGTTGAGGCCTTGGCACGCGGACGTTTCGGCTTCGGACACATCTTGTGCTTCCACTGGCGCGACTTGGCATGGGTCTCCGAGTTATAGTGGTGTACCCCATGTCTCATCACTGGTAGCGATGCGTGCCAAAAAATCATCCGGCCACTCGTCGTGTAGCGCGAGCAGCTTGTTGCAACAGCCAACCCAGTTGGCACGCATTTGCTCCGACAATGCGGCTTACCCACTTGTTCGCAACCTTCTGCTTATTCAGTTTATCGTGGAGGATTCTTGAAACTGAGCCGTACAAGACGCCCAGACACGTGACTATTTCGGTAGCATGATTTTCCGACAGGCCATCACGAGCCTTTTGACAGCGACCACATTTCCATCCATGCAAGAAGTGGGCGGTCGGCCACTGCTCCGGTCATCTTCAAGGTTCTCCTGGCCAAGCTTGAACTCCGCCGCCCACATTTTGACAGCGGTCAGATATGGCGCACAGTCTGACTAAACTGCCTGCAAGTGCCGATGGATAATGGTCGACGTTTACCACTCTTCCACCAAGAATTTAATGATGGCTCCTAACCAGATTTCCTTCATTTCAGGTAAACCAGCTAGGGTCGTGAACCTAAAACCAACACTGTGAAAAAACAAAAGCTCCATCGCTAACAAAACTGCGTCAAAATAAAGCGCAATGTTCGGGCTATGCTGTGTCAAATTGATGTTTCAATCGCGTTTGCCTTGGTAGGTCAGGTCGGGAACTTTTTGATCCACCTGGTAGAATATCATAACATACATAATCATGATGGCCACTCCGTCTGTTATATTCCTTTATTATTTTGTTAATTGTGTTATCATATCACAGCAGAGCCTTTTTAAGCCTTCCCAGTCTGTTTTGTGCTGGCATAACTTATCTGAAATCCTTCACTTTGCTGTCGTTTCCGAAATACGAGCAGTTTGGAAAGCAGGCGCGACCTTTAACTTCGGGCCCCTTAGACACACCTGTTGGGTCATTGGAAGTATGTTCACCCTGTCTCAAATTTGATGACTTTCCGACTGGGCTTACTTTGATATATCCTTCAAAAGTTTTCGAGATAATGGGGGTTCTTGAAGCTTACCCCTACCCCGGAGCAGTGAAGGACGACACATCTTCGGTTATGTGCGGGTTCCGTTAACGGGCAGATTCGCTGCTTCGGAAACATGGCCATTACATTTATACTAGCGAAAGCGCCGTACGATTCCCAGTCTTGTCAATAGTGTCATGTAAAAAACAATTATCTCATCGCAAACCTGCTTAGACAAGCCCCAAGTCTGCAGAACTGAACGCAGCAGCATTAAAGGCAATCGACGTTAACTATCCTTTCCGGTCATTAGTGAGGTCGAAGCGAAATGTTAAAGCAACGCTGGAATATCTAGACAAGTTCAAGGACAAATCAACCAACCTTTTGTTATTCGTTTCCTCTCCTCTTTCGGGCCGCATGTGAGGTTTTTGAGGGAGGAAAGGAAATAGAGATGCAAATAATGCAGTATGCACTTGCGCGATTCCAAATATTTATGAACCACATATCAGACGTTTTTTCCTTGACATGCTTCGAACTTTCTTGTCACAGCTCGTAGAGACAGGGTCTTGGCCTACCAAACTGGGAACTGGTAGAGAATGCCTCCGCCTATTTCCTCCCTTGTTGCTGTCTACCCACATGGTCATGGTACGGCACACTGGGGAGTTGCACTTGATAGCTGTGATAGAAATCAGGGACAACGATGAGTCCGCAACGGCATTTTTATTCAGTTGCAGATGATTAAGTTTTTGGAGGTACGCATCAGTATAATCGGCTTCACATTAAAAACCCAGATATTTTGGCAGAGCCTGATATGCCTTGGGCTCCGCTATCAGTGATTAAGCCCATAAATATCTCGGCTTTTATAACATGAAACCCATCACACTCACGTACGCTCAGTAACACTTAATAATCAGCGACAGGTTCATTATCAGCCGTATCCGTGAAATGCTGCATGATCTCAGAACCCTCATTTGTCTTGCGTCTTGATCCAGCACCAGCCGCAGTTGTCATCCGCTGAACTTTTTTAGGGATGACAATTACGTGCAGCCTTTCAGGTAAGACACTCACGAGCATGCAGAGTGGTTTGCTATCGGTCTTGTTCAGTTAGCGATGACTATCGGAAATAGAATGGCTACCACATGAATCACCGCACTTGCGCTAAATACACTGGTGCTCTACGTCCCATCTAGGCGTGTTCCAATCGCTGAAGGGAGTGAGGAGTGATCTCTTGTACGTCGATCTACGTCCAGGTGAGTGTACGTGGTGCTGGCCACCGCTACAGGAGACCGTGACAGCACGCAACAGCGGACGCCGTCGCGGCAGTCGAGGCAGTCCGCGACCGGACGGCGCGGCGCCCAGCGTGCAGTGCAGGCAGCGCCCGACAGCGGACCGAACCGTACCGGAACTGAAAGGCCGTCTGCAAGAAGTTGCTCGGCGAGACGGCACCGACGGAGATCATCTGACCCTCAGGGGAGCAGTGGCTGCCACCACCACCGAGCGTGGACCAGCTGAAAACGGTCCCGGCCACGCTCAGACGTTGGACAGCTCCTGCCACGCTCAGACGCTGGGCAGCTCCTACCACGCTCGGACGCTGGGCAGCTCTTACCACGCTCAGACGCTGGGCGACTTCTGCCACGCTCAGGCGCCGGCAGTCCCGGCCGCCCCAGCCACGTTCAGACGCCGGGAACTCCGGCAGCCGCGGCCACTCTCGGCACGCGAAGCTCGAACGGCATGGTCGGCCCGTCCTGGCGGCTCGCGAGGAACGGGCAGGAACGACGCCGCCCGACTGAGGCCGGGCTGAGCCGAGACAGTCTCAGGGGCCCTGAAGATCGGACCCGACCCGTGGACCGACTCCCGCAGCCGATGCTTGTGTGGTCAGGCATTCCGCCACTCCCTGCGGACGTTGACTGGTGGCTCTGACAGAGTGGAGTTACTCCGACTGGCCACCTCCTGTCGGAGGGGATCAGCCTTATCTGGTGTCAAGTGCCGCAGCAAGCATTGCGAGTGGGCCTAGCAGATAGCCTCGGCTTGACAGCAATGTGGTGATCAGATTAGGTTGTGTTCTTCCTGATGAGGGCTGTTCACTGATCACAGAAGTAAACACGTGCACGTTGTATACCAGTACTTTCTTTATTGGATTAACCCTTGCTCGGTCCCGAGTGAATTGTAGGACGCCTGAGCTTTTTCGTCGTCGACTTTTGCCTTAATTTGATGCTTGACCTTTGAACCGTCCGTGGATGAGCTTTACACACATCGTGAAGCATATGATGGATTTTAAAGTTTTCCGGCAAGCCATTTGTGGGATTTTTGCCATTTGTCAGGACCATAACATGCATGGATTTTGCAAAAGTTATAAATGGCCTGATTCAAATTGTAAGAGGTCACTGTGTTGGAATGGTTGGGGTATCGACCAAAGATAATAATACAAGGCATCACGAAACCGAGGATTTACGATACCTGTAAAATGTGCAACACAAGCAGTTTTCTACGATTGCCAAGCCTGGTTTCACGAGTACGATCTCAGTTTTTGTGTGCTTTTCCAAATGCAGCCCTTGGCGCTGTTATGCATTGCAATACTTTGCAGTATCTTGCAACGTCACAGCTCTACCGATGTTCGAATTTCCAGTCATAGAGACCAATGATGAACATTTAACATCCACTGTCTTCAGCGCCGAGTGATTTGTCGTACGTACGTAAACCACACAAGTAATGTGCAATGTTTGCGTGTTATTGATAAAAAATTACACACGCACCATATTTCATGCGGGTCACATAGTTTTCGCCAGAACAGAAAATTCGACGAAAATGTCAAAATTGATATAAGCACCAAAAATATTCCACAGAGTAGCATAACGTTGGGAAAATAGATTAAACCCAGAAATACAGCTAGGATTATTAACCTGCACCGGGATCGGATTTGGTGATTAGAGCTGCCATACGTAAACAATTTCACGGATGTTGTACATATTGCAGACGTTGCATATCGTTGGTGTACTCCTAGTAACTTCATTTTACGAGGTATGGCCACATTTTGAAGGCAAAGCATCCATTCAAAAACATTTCTGGAACACAGGAAGACGGAATCGTAATAAGTACTAGTTTTGACTATTTCACCAAGCTATCAAATCCTGCAGACAACAGCAGGTAAATGTTGCTCAAACGTCGCAACACTGAGTGTCGAGCAGCAAGACGGCCGCCATTCAGTTCAGGTCTATGAGTTTTCTCCTCTCCTTTCATTCCCGAGATAGACAGGGAGCGCTGTGAAATCTCACTCCTCGCCCGACGGGGAACAAAAATACCTCCCGCCAAACGGCTGACCCAGATGAGGGCTTACCGTTTTACAAGAACGACTCTGTACAAAAAACGAGTTTTCTCTGCAATGGCTCACGCCCATGCAATTCACAGAAGTTTGTAACGAGAGGATTGCCTGGTCCCGAGACTGCCTGATGACGACACAGCGCCAAATCCATTCCAGAATTTCAGCCAAAGTCCCAGGAATCGTTCCCGAACATTCCTCGTCCGAAGGCGTGCCGTGCCCGCTGACGACTGTGGAGAGCAGTGTTTATATTTGCAGAATGATCTGTCTGATCCTATTGACTGCTAACTGGCTCAAATGACGTTGTACCACGATCAAGGACGTAAACCAAGATATCCAGGATGACCAAAATGAATCCACATCTTGCGATTTCCAGCGCATAATGAAACAGGACTGGCACAGGTTATATTCACTCATCGGAATAATGTCGGCAAACGCGACATGAAAAAGTACTTCATTGCTTCACAGCACATATTCACTAGCATGACCTCAGATAAACAGGTATAACTTTGTGTTGTTTCTAGCCCCGTCATACGACGATCGATTAATGACATATCTGCGTGAATCTTAAATTCATTGATTGTTGGGGCTCAGGAGCGCACCGGCTTCGAGGTTATCCGTCGCCCATGCATGAATCTTGGAAAACGACAACTGCGATTCCAACTTACTTCGTTCCTTGCATTATGGCATCTTTCCCTCGTGTAGCTACAGCATCTGGAAACAAAAACCATGGTCAAGCTTATGCATGCATAAAACTGTTTACACTGGCATTCAACCCACACTCAGCCCCACTACTTTGTCGTCTGCTAAACGCTGTGCGTGTACTGTTGCTGTGCTAGGCACGATGTGCGGAAATATATCTATTATTGACTTTGCCCTTAACAAATCACTAGCAAAGCAAACAGCATGCAGTGAGATGAATAAGCAATCTAAGAACAAACTTAGGCTTTATGAATTGCTGCAGTTGTGCAAACGAAATGGCACATGTCATTGGTGTGTGTCCAGCATTTAGGGAATCACGATTAAGAATGTAAAGGGTAACAGTCCAAGTTCTTTCCAGTAAATGTGTTACGACGTAGGGCCTGTTTGTCGCGGTAAGGGAAGGAATGACACGGCATGCAATGTATTTCGTTGACGCTATTTGAGCACATCAGTGCATGCAATGGAAAGAAACTAGCTCGGTTTATTATGTGTTAATACCTCACACCACCGAAAGGCAGGTCAAAGCAATGCTGTTTCCTATCGCAGCAAAGCGTGAACACAGTGGAACAATGAGCAGCCATCCCAAAGGCATTCCCCATTCTATGGTCAACATCGGCACACAAATCATTTCGTCTGTCAGACGCAGCTGAATCGAGCATGACACTGCGTCAGGCCAAATGGCAGAGATGTCACGACGCTCTCAGGATGTGGCAGAGCATCACACAGATCAAACCGACGATCACCTTCAACGAAATTGTACAACTTGCCCCTAGCGCGATTCCAACCATCCTGCAAATCTGTAAGGACGGTGTTGTGTACAGACCCAAAGTTCTCCCATTTCGAAACCAACTAGCCGAACGACGCAGCTGACGACAGAACAGTGAAACATAAAAAAGTATTTTAAAGACAAATCGCCAGTCTCGGACTCTACGATTTCCCTGGATTATAACCGGTGTCGACGCTGAATTGATGATTGCTGTTCCTGTGAGGACCTAACACTCGCAAAAAAATCAATTTTCCTCAAATTCCGATGGCAGCCGAATACGCCGCACCAACAGAATTCAGTTCCCGGGCCTGAGCTTAACGATGTCAGCTGAATAATGAGGTGTCGGCGAAACTCGTTTGATTGAACCTTGATTGCTTTTCGCATCAGACCCTCTATCTTACGGCGAAGTCAGGAACCCAGTGACTGTGAGTGTGCTCCTTCTTTTCAAAACAGGGTCTCAAGGGTCCCTCACACCTAAGAGCCTCTCCATTGAGGCAGGCCGGCTGCAACTCTATAAAGTGCATTCGGCGTCCGGCTCCCGTGAGAGAAGCACCGTATCTCCTGGAACGACCACGGCGAAATTGGATGCAACTAGTGTGAGTAGCTCTCCTTACATACTGAGAGCGCCTCCTGGAAGCTGTCTTGTCCCTTCAGAACGCTGGTGAGAGTAGTCGTAAGGCCCATCAGGTCTGTCCATGATAAAAGACCCAAATTTGCATTGCAGAGTACTTTCAGCGTGAAATGCAGGGCGAGTCAACGACGTTAAGAACTATTAGCGTAGGGCTATATTCAGCTCGAAGCCGACCAAAGCGACAGCAACAAGTGCTGCACCTGTTGTGGGATGTATTTGTCTAAATCGTGCGTTTTAACACAGGTTTCTTTGTGAATCATGCTTTTGCAGGCGGCGAAAAGAAAACATGAGCATACTTGTGTCATTCCCTTGACTTACATGACACACTTGTTGCTGGCAAAGTTAAACAAAGTTAAACAAAGTTGACAAAGTTACAACAAAGTGTGCGCCAGAACTTGACCTAATGGACATCACTGCAGTTACCTAACGCTGAAGAGTCATCAGAATCGTGAGTTCAGGTTCGACAGTATTTTACGCAAACGAAAGATGTTAGAGGTACTTCAATGATGAACATCACTCTGCAAAAAGTGAAACACCAGATAATGTTGCGGTCATTTCCCAAAAAAGACAATTCAGTTTTGAACGACGACATTATTCCCATTGCAAAAGTACAACGACTTTGGTTTTCCCGCTTCATAATCACCATTGTGAGCATGTCGTGGCAAGAAAACATACCAACGCTCAGTCTGGTTGACGGACATTTATGGTCCTCCAAATGCGGAGTACGGCCGTCTCATCAAACACCTGTGGCATATGGCCATGTTCCCACGGTTTGAAGAACATTCTGAATATTATTGCAGCGGAATTAGCTGGACTAAAGTTTTCTGTCAACAGTAGCAAATGTCAAAGGGTCACGGCATGTTTGGCCGAAAGAAATGATGGCCAGCAGGAGGTCCGAGATTATATGAAAATACCAAAAGGCTTTCCATCCACCGAACTGATTATATCAGTTGCTTGATATGATATTAGTTCCCGCCTTTTGCCGCACTTCGCCTTTATGGTTTTGATTTTGATTTTGGTTGATTTTGATTCACCACTGTAACGGAAAAGAACGCAGATTTTCGTGTCGTGTCTCGAAGGACAAAATGTGCGTTGTTTGGATTGGGAGTGCTTTGGCTATTGGCTTTTAGTATCTGGCCACATACTCAATCACCTTAAAGTAGGTTTTCAATAAAGATGGAACACTGGCAACAGAGAGTGCTTAAAAAGGTGTTAAAAACAGTCTCTAAGTTCACGTCAATCAGATCCTTGGGAAAAAGTAAAAGCCAAGTACCACTAAAGCTTCATGAAACAATGAATCATTTGAAACCTGCACCTCCGCTAAAAAGAACAAGAAAGTTGTTCAAGATGAAGTCAGAAGTTCTCGTTTTCTCTTTTGGGCCCTTTCCGCTGGCATGAACGTCGTTTTGACATTGTCAATGGGATGTTTCTTGCACGGTTCATTAATTTACTTTGCTCGTCTGTTTTTCCCCATTTTTGGAAATGAATGTTTAACCTGAAATGACTACATGCAACCACTAATTCTAACAAATACACAGTTATGGAAATCATCCCATAAACCAGGGGTTTCACGTGGACTGTAAACCAAGGTCCGCACCACTGTTTTCACAGAACCCATCGTCAGGTTTCAAACTATGCTCTATTTTACCATTTCTTTAGTATTCGGCAACTAATTTTACGAAAACAAATTTATGGCTATACTTCCAGCGACTCAACACGTTAAAACGTCAGTTCCAGTGGAATATATTTCCTTGCTGTCCATTTTTGCCCCTATCACAATGGGAAAATACGCTTCCAGTCGCGCTACAGCAGCATCCGCCGGATAGCCAAGTAGCCGAAAGCTGTGCTTTCTGATTGGATAATTTGTTCATACGTTTAGCCTGTATATTGGAGCCGAAATGATGACTTTCGTAATGTGTATTCGTCGTGTTATTTTATTAACGCCTACAAAATTAAGGTTTTGGGGAACTGACATACTACTATAAGCCACAAGACATACTATTATATAAGGCATACAACCATAGGAGATATATGCGCGACCATATGACTCCTACGTCTGGGCAATGAAACAGTAAAAATGAATACTTTCTGAAACGTTAAAGGTTCGCCACAAAATCGGCCTTTACCTGGAACTACATCATCGGGTGAGGAGCAAAGTGTACGTAACAACCTCTGTTCAGCACAGTCTCGGATTCTCAGCGCATCATGCTGGCAAATGTTCGCATGAAATTTAAAACAAATATATACACTGCGGCGCAATCATCACTGTTCGCGCCAGTTTTAAGTCCAGCCTGCCGTTTCAGCCACGGTGAATTTACAGACGTTATTCCGCACATGGCCCAAAGTGACCTCTGAAAATTTAGTGTCAAGACTTTCAGACCAATAACAGTAACTTGGTATGTCGGCAAATTAAATCCACTGCAAGAACTAAAAACGTGAGTAGTCATATCGGTTCACGTTTGTATTTTGGTCACTGCGAAAATGGCCAGCCTGTTATTTTTGTTACGTTTAGTGTTTTACGCAAAAATGCAGTTAAATACTAATATTGTCATAAGAACGATAATGATACAATAAATAAATAAATAAATAAATAAATAAACAAATAATGTTACGGATATTGTGAGCACCAAACCCTGGAATATATACCATAATTATGGTTACATATTTCAGAGCTTGGTATGATGCCTTTCTCGTCTCATCATCAAAATACTAATTCATGTCAGTCCCCAGGTATCGGAATAATCCGTGCGCATGTGTGGAGCAGCTAGTGAGGCAAGTGGACGACGATCCTACCACCGTGACGGTGTTCCTACCAACCTCGGATAACTTTGACACTTGATCTTAGTATTGAACGAAATCGGCTAAAAATGGGTCTGGCCCTATCAAGTTGGAAAGAATTCCTTCGCTGACGGCGGTGTTTGTCAGCCGGGGGGCGCCAAACGTACCGGACCGGCAGCAAACGGTCGTCCTCTCCCCGATCCACGCCCTGTCGTTCTCCGATGCCCTCCGTGGCACCTCGGGCCCTGACCTGAGGTCAGCGCCGGCCGGACGCCAGGGGCAACAGGTGGGTCAAGTCGCCGCGCCGTGCCCAGGCCACGCTCATCGTGTCCGCCGCACCGCCACCGACCTGCCACCGGCGCACCGCCGGCCCGCCACTGGCCAGCCGACACCCGTTACCGGCCAGTCACACACCCGCCGCCGGAACGTCAACGCACGTCCAGCGGGCCGTCAGCATCTGTCGCAGGATCGTCGTCGGCCTCTGGCGCCGCGGCGTCCGGCGAGTCCCTCTGACAGGTCGCCGGGTCCCGGCCTGAACTGCCGGTCACGGCACTCGCGTCGGCGCCGGCGCCGGACCGGCACGCGCTCCGCACGCTACCGTCGACCGCGACCACTCGAGTGCGCACCTCGCCGTCGGCGGCGGTCCGGCGCCGTCGTCGGCGGCGCGGCGGGGCGGCGGGGCACGCGCAGGGCCGCCGCGGTCGCGTCCGGGCTCTGCTGTCTGATTTACAGCTGTTGACTCGCGCCGGACGGGGCGACGCCGGCCCGATACCGGCAGCTGTTATCGTTGGCGGCGGGGCGGGGGCACCGGTAACGGAAGCGCCTCCGAGCCGTCGGCGTCCGCGACGATTTCGGCTCGCTGCTCGTAATGATCCAAGCGGACTCTCTCTAAAGCGTCCCCTTGGCAATCGAGTCTTCATCCGACGTTGGCAAGTACAACTTTGCCTTCGTCATTTTTAGCCAGAACCATAGCGGTGATTTCGTTACGGGATGCAGCATTTTCAAAAGCGTCTCAGGGTTTATGGCTAGGACTCAGGGCGGTCTCCGGACTTGGGCCGTTCTGAATCTGTCAATGATGCGCTGATATCTGAAAACGCGAGTCCCACTGAAGGTATTCCTTCGGTCTGGGGATCCCACGGTCATTGATGGCGAAAATGGCTCGAAAACTGGAGAATGTTTCTGCTGACTTCAATAACTGTATTTAATTTTATGTGGTACATCCTGTACCATGACCCCTAAAACCTTCGGGATGAGCTCAGTCGCGTGACTTCGCTTCGAAAATCCTCTTTTTGAATCCAAAATTATACTCCTGCGCATCCGAGCACGCTCGTGACGTTTTCAGAACGAGAAGCACTGTCAGCACGTGCCTTGCTCCGCCAGCTTTAAAAGCCTCTTCCCGAACTAAGTTCGTTCTTCTGGAATCTCGGAGCCGCTCTCAGGCTCTCGCGACGGAAGCCGATTAAAGCAGCAGACCCCTTTCTTAAGTCTGCTGGGGGAAAGGTCTCGATCGTTTTGGTTTTGGTAAATTCTTCTTTAAAAAATGCCTCTCCCAATTTTACAATATTTTTTTCCAGTCCCATCCAGGAGCAGAAAAATCACCGCTTCACCAAACCTTGGTAATGTTCAGCTGATCATTGCATGAGATGAACCATTTGGCCCTCATCTGAGATATCCCCCTCTTTTAAAGTCCCGCTGGAAACAGCGGGACTTTGAAAGAAGGGATATCTAAGTTTATCTATCTACGTGTGCAAATCTCAGTGCAATCGCCGCAGTCACAGGACCGCCATCGGTTCCAGAACGCAATGAAACCACGTGATCGTCCCTATTTGGGTAACATAGCAGTTTTGCCGTTAGGTACAATCTTTCATGAAATGATAGGCAAGCGTTACGGCTACCATACAGCGCCCCAAGCTATTTCTTGCCGGTGGCAAAACACGGTCCTTAGAGATACTTTGTCGCAAACTTCCGGAGGTTTCCTGAGGCTTCGTTGAAGAAGTTAATGTCTTCCTTGGATTACTTGGTGCAGAGAAGCAAGATTGTGCAGTGCCTGCAGGCTATTTGCCGTGTTAAATCCAGTGTAACGCTAACTTAACATTGAATTTTTCATGTATATAGTCATGTCCAATTTTTATGTTCATTTCTGACGATTATGTTCGTCATACAGTGATCATGTCCAAATTCAAAGCAGATAATCGCTAGCCATCAACAAATGCGCCGAATTATTTTGTCATGGCTACGAAAGTTACATCTGTTTTGGTCCGAGGGAATTAAGGTTTTTATGACATATGGCCTTAATCTCTCAGCAAATCTCCATCTCTCACATCATGCAATGAGGGCTACTAAACCGGATTATCCAACGAAACGATCCCTTTCGGAACGAAGGCTTGTCCTAAACATTTACGTGCAATGTGTTGCACTTAATCACGTACAATCAATGGATTTCATTGAGTTTCAGGCTTGTGGGCGTCGGTGTACCTGTTACCAGTACATGTAAAATTATCTCGTGGAAGCTAAATGATAAAATATCGAGTGTCAAACAGATGGAAATGACGGTTGTTGATCTTCAAAGAACGCAGCAGGAAAACCCTTAGAGTTGAAGTGTCCCTTCTCCTTCAGCCTCTGCATTGTATTTTGAAGCTCGCCAGTACCAAATGAACTGCCACCTGTATCCATATCACTAAGCCCTTTATCCCTACAAGATATATCCCTACGGGACCTATTCATTTTTGGTCTGCGTTTTACGATACCCCTCAGAGAAGCAGACACCGCCGCACACACAGTTTTTGCCTTCTCATTCTGGTCTTTAGAACAGACACTTTATTCGAGCGTTTGCACAAACTTCTGTGACAGGGAGGCACCAGTGTTGTGGTTAGATGGAGCCTTTAAGAAAAGCCTACAGCGGTTGTCAACAATCTTATTTGACGTTGTTGCCTTCATTGCAAACTTGTGGTCTTTGTTGGTGAGAGGGGCCGCCCTGTCGTCGCCACGTGTGCCGACTCTGGATTCAGTCAGGGCCGTCCCCGCCATCATTTAGTTTTAGCCATCACAGTGTTACTTTAACGTCGGGGCTGAGGAGCCGACCCCGGACGCAGATCGGGTTTCAGGCCGACGTGTGCGGCGGCGTTCGGGGGTAGTCGGCGTCGGCGGCAGTCGGAAATAAAGCGTGGAGACGTTGGGACGCGTGTGTGAGCCTGGCGGGCGAAGGGTCGTCGAAACGCAGCCAGACGAGGCGGATGCCCAATCATACCACAAAACTTTATCTAGAAATGTTTCATCATGCCGCAAGAAAAGCAACCGTTCTGACTGCTAGCTTGCGTAAGACAAACGATTGATACAAATCGCAGCTTTGGGGATGCTCGCGACAGCGTTCTTCGAGCCAAGATTACCGCACTTTCGAACATTTCGCACCCTGCACATCCTGTGAATTCTTTGGAGTGTACGTGAGTAATACGGTCGTTTGACGTTATGAAAACAAATATTTCGGCAAATATTGACACGTTACCGTCAAGAGAACAAACGGGATCAAGGCACGTCATTTTGTACCAAAATGCTTCGGCTTTTTATAACATGAAACCACCCTATTACTCACTTGCCCTCCGTAAAACTTAATCATTCAGCAACTTGGTAAAAGTGTCACGACGTACTCATTAATCGCACTTGTTTGCACTATCAGCTATCTTCAGACCTGCAGATTCGGTCGCGAGGTATTCGTTGTGCGCCGGAGCCAGGTGGATGGCGGCGCTGGAGGCCATATCACCCGGTTGATTTATCCAGTACCCACCAGTTACCCGCAGACAATTTGGCACACCAGCTACCCACCCCGTAAACCCACAGATCTTTTTCTCTTAGCCTCACATAAATTTTATCTTTTTACGCGGGTTCAGATTTCTTTCCTGGAGACCCAGCGTTTAAATGACATGTGCCCTTTGCATTACTGTGGATAAGAGATCCTCTCGCGATACGTTACCAGACACGTTAAAAAAAAACAGCAACCGAAAGCTAAAGTCAATAAATGACCATCTCCTGCTGAATTAGCCAACGTGCAAGAACGACAGAAAACTTCAGCCTTATCGATTGGCCTACAAAAAGTTAGTACCTGTTTTTGTGAAGCGTGATGCAGTAACACAGGTTAACATATCGAACACACATCATAACACGAAGAGGCTCAAACGAAAGACTAACTTTGCATTTAAGAGCACCCACGTTACTTTTGCCCAACGCACCTCATCGCTACATTAAGAAACAAAACAAGCTACTTTCACTGCTCTGCAACGACCTTGTTGTCCTCTCAGCGGTGCATAATAACCACGGAGGCTCCCCGAAAGGCGGCGTTCTGACGACACCTCTCCGAGAACTCGTCGCTCGAGGTACGCTCCACCGTTAGGTTGCCTGTTTGGAGCAATAGGACGCCATGCACTCTGCAGCTCGCCACTGTCAGGGACCTGGTTTTCCTTACCTTCCGTGGACGGTGGCGCGCCTTTGCTTGTGCAGGGTTACGTTTGCGGTCCCAGCGGCGACAGGAGACAGCCATCTCTGCACTTCTCCGGCGCCGGCCTGACCAACACTGGCAATCACCAATGCAGCGGGAGCCGACGGTACATTTTGACGTCGCCCATTTCGTTCTCGGCGGACGCGGACAATGACGAGTCAGTCGACGACGCGCCCCTGCACGTCCGGTTGGCGCCGCCCTGGGGCACGATGACGGGCTTCCCCAAGGTGCACTCGATCACTGTCGAGGCACGCTGTTATTGGCGACCCGGCCGCGCGCCCCCCAGAACACTGGCTCCGAGACCGGCCGACCGGCGCCACTCTGCGGCGTCCGGACGAGCGGGCTGCCGCACACTGGGCTTCGGATCCGGCGAGTTGGCCGCAGCCGGGCCGACCGGCCGCAGGTGCCGGCATCCGGTAACGACGGCCACGTGTAGCGCGGAGCTTAGCGGCACAATGGCATTGCGCCTCACGGCACTCCACACACCCGGCACAGTGCACGGCGGCAGTCGCTGGCACACCCGGCACAGAGGCACCGCGGCGGTCGCTGGCACGCCGTGGACGACGCTGTCGCGCAGCTGATTGGCGCAAACAGTATCGGCCGGCACCTGCGGGTCACCCTTCTGCGTGCGCGGCGAGCCGGCCGGCGCGTGGCTGCTAAGTCGAGCCGAAGGCCGCCGCCGCCCGGCTAGCTTATCAAGCCACCTGACGGCCGCAACGGTGACGTGCACGCTGACGTCACCGGCCCTGCAACAGCGCCCGGAAACCAGACTAATCGCCGGCAGTGCTGGCTGCCCGGCCTCGCGACGGCCCGGTCCGCCATTCGCGCGCTGCGCTGAGGGCCGGGAAGTCACGCGGTCTGAATGACCCGCACTCAGGCGGCTGTTTATATCTAGTTTGCGTCCCAAGTTCCGACAGTCGCTAGGCGCAGGTGAAAAATGATGACGACCTGTGAAAATGACAAAAAAACGAAGGTGAGTTTCCACAGATAAATGTAACGAAGAAACATGTGATGCATGCCTACGTTCCACGTACACGGTTGGAGATCTTGAGACATTAGGAGGGACTAGACAAGCCCTTTCCGGAGGCTTTAACATAACATCTATTTTGTTTATTCTACTTTTATTCATTTTATGCTTGAGATCAATTAATATCAAACCTAATTTCCATTCCAGCCATACGAAAATTGCCATCAAGAAAAGGCCTGAAATCCTGTTCAGACCAATCCCCCAGTAATTTCCTCAAACCTCCGGCCATGCGTAGGTCCCCATGATACACATTTACCCGCATGCGACACTGACGTTTGATGTCCAAACCCCATGAATCGCTAAAAATGGTCAGAACAAGAATGGGGCACCACGAAGTTTCTTTGCCGAAAATGATGATAACGTTCTAATTGCTCGTTTCTGTTCGCATCTTAGATAACCTCAAGACCGAAACACAACGGTTCTTACATGGCGGTTGTTTATTGTACACTGCGGATGTTCTGTGAAGAGATTGTTATTTATTCCGCAACGTCTCTCTTGTGCTGCGTACTCGAACGAAACCAGTAAACTTGTTGGCCCAGCAGATTTTCTCTGCACTGATGCGATCTTGTAAACAAGACAGAATCCTGAACGGCCGCTCGGCAAAACTCATGCGGAAGGAAACGGACCTAGTGCATTCACCGAAGCCATAAATTTGCACTGGCCAGTCTCTTGATGGGAAAACATTTGCCACCTGTCCGCATGTCATGTGCAAAGTCGTGTGTAAGGTGACTACAAAATTCAAGGCGAGGACATCGGCTCATGTTCAGTCTGGTTCTCAGACCACAGCAAATCTGTCAGGACGGGAATACAACAGGGCCTATTTTAAGGAAAAATGACTGCGGGGGCAATTCTGCGAACCAGACGCATTGGCTGAGACCATCCCCCGGGCATTTGTGCTTTCCTTATTGAATTTTGTCTACTTCATATATATATATATATATATATATATATATATATATATATATGTGTATGTATATATTCCTAAGGAAAGGACATATAAATATATATATATATATATATAAATGCTTATAAATATATATATTTATATATAAATAATATATATAATAAATAGTGTATATATATATATATATATAAACTTCCTAAGGAAGCATAATATATATATATATATATATATATATATATATATATATATATATATATATAAGGGCGAATTACAATGAACACTTTTCCACAGCGCTGTCATTAACGGATATGTCTTTTGGAGGAAATCATGTGTGCAAAATATGGCCTTGGTCCAGCACTCTTAAGCACTTTCACACGAAGACTGTGTGTCGTTTGTGCTGGATTTTATTTTATTTCGATGAAATTCGCGCCGGCTTTTGTGCATTCCGAGCTCATTAAATTCAAAGAACACCATTTCATTTATCCCCAGCAAGACTTCATTCTCCATGGACTTGTCATCCCAGGGAGAGATGTGTCTGAAATGCCCCCAAACGTGTTTTGTGCTTCAGTTTTTTAAACCAAGCACACGATATGCATAAAATGCACATCATAGTACTCCTTTTGACACACTGGATCGAAAGACACTTCCCACTCTGTCTCAGGTCATAGGTCACTGGCCCTGTCGCCAGCAGTGTGGCTTAGGTGGGAATGATACTTCAGTCCTCTTAGTGGTCTTGGGGTTCTGGCGACGATGCTGTTCGACGACTTGCAGCAGGTACTGCTTTTGCCCTTCATCCTTCGTCAGTACCTTGTTGTATACTTGGATAAGAGTCACAGTTCGGCGAAGTCGCTAACTATCGCGATCCCGCATAAGGACTTCCTTAGCGCTCGTGAAGCCAGGTGCTGTCTCCCAATCAGCGAGATCGGTGGCAAGGAAGTCCATGTTGGTGCCGTAGGCTTTCAGGTTGCCCACCGACTTTGCGGTAATGAAGTCGACGATGATCGTCCTGGGACGAGAACCTCCTTTGCTGCGAGATCCACCTGCGCTCGCTGGGAGGACTCTCCGATCCCTGTTCCTGGAGTGCCGCGATCATCCTCGTCTTCATCTCACACGGCACGCCTTCGTCGAAGAACGACACACCAGCCAGTTCTTCGCTGGGGCACAGGTGATTGTTATAATAAATCATATGTCGAATGCAATGTCATAATAGATGATAGGTGACTGGCAAACTCCTTGAAGATCCCCTTCGAGATTTCAACATTCAAATCAGGCTCTGCAGAACGGCCAGGTCGTGCACGGAAGCGCTGACCACCGATGAAGAGCAGAACCATGCACTGACGTACAAAACAACCATGAAAGAGACGAAGGGCTTGAGTGCTCCCAATTCATTGAGAGTCACGGAGAACTGATGGCAAAGCAAGAAGATCTTGATCCCGCAGATTATGCGCCCCATCCATCTGGCGCGATGGAACCATCTATCTGGCACGTTGCAGAGCACCTGGCTGGGGAACTTGATTCCCCGTGGAGGCTCTTGACCAAAGGGGATAATCGAGACCTCAAAGAACCCACGATAATCATCGCTAGGCTGGATTTCGGCGAGCTTCTCACGGCAGAAGGCGACGAAACGATCAATGGAAGAGAAAAAAACGTCTCGGCCACTGCTGGCTCTAGGCCTTCATACACCATAGGTCCAAACTTGCTCCAATCAATGAGCCTCAATCTCTTTTTGAAGCTCTTGAACAAGGAGATCCCGGTCCCGAGGACGGACCGAAGCGCTTGGAGAAAGCCGCCTCTGCCACCAGTTCGACGATATGATGACAAGCAAAGTGAATAGGCGGTCACTCAAACTTCTGCTGAAGAAGCGTTTGCTCCCACAACTTGTCCAGTATTGCTGGAGGTGGTGTCGAAGCTCATGCCGACTACCTTGTCCGAAACCTCCCAGTCTTCCAGACAAAGCGCGACAACGTCGGCTGGCGTTGCTCCGGCTTCACTTGCAACTTCCAAACACCGAAGAGCTTGGCGGCACTTCTTGGACCGGTTACAATGACAGATCCGATCCACCTTTTCCTTTCCATCGTCAGTAACAGTTTGCCGTCCCAGTGGACCACGAGGTTGGGTGACGCGGAGAAAGAATGCTAGATTTCGTCCGCAATGGCTTTCCTCTGCGATCTACGTGTGCGTCTGCCCGAGCTTCTGTGATCGCCAGTTCAGAGGAGTTGTGGCCGAGGGCCGAAGCCGTCGCCGATAAGGAGTGAAATGCAGAGCGATCACTGAGCTTGGTTCGATCGAGGGCTGCTGCCTGACCAGGAGTGGCGCTGTTCTTGGCTCTCCTGCAGGGCCGATTCGAAAGCATGGCCAAGAGCTGCGGGTCATCCTGATCTGTCAGCTGCGTGTTGTCGGTGGGCGAGTATGCAAGCTGGGCAGTTAACTCATGCTCGGTCTGCTGTTTAATCTAACGGCGGGCCCTTTAAAGTTTCGGCCTACTGTTGTCGTTGAAGAGCTCGCTCCTCCTTCTCAGAAGGGAACTTATCGAATACCACCATGACGCCTCGGCGACCTGGATCCCTTTGGGCCTAGAGAACGTCTTTATTCTCTTGGTTTTGATGATCTTAATGGTGCCGACAAAGGCAAGGTCAAAAAGATTTTTAAGGTTGTCCCAAAATCCATTCTTCTTGTCAATTTCCGGGGTGAACCCCCAGAATTTGCCTTTGGTACTGGTCAAGCTTCCTGTTGAGCTTGTTTATCACGTTCTGCTCCGGCGCAGTGAGAATACGGGCTTTGTTCTACACCTTCATCATTTCGCGGACGATCTGTGTTTTGACCTACCTCTGGGTAAGCCTACCCACACGGTGGGACTGAAAATATTGCTGCAGCACTTCTCCCCGCGAAGGCAGTTCTGAGCACCGGTCAACCAAAGTTCGGCTTTTTTTCTTGTGGTGCAGCCATAACGGCACAGATTTCCGTTATAAGAGGTACTTTCTGCATTGACGCAGGTGGTCCTTAAATATCCTGACGTGTAAGAACTCGCGGGAAATTGCCAGACCGGCACCGTGGGTTACCGTGGCATGGCAAGGCGTGGTACTTCAAATATATAACTCACAGTCTGCAAACGATGGCCAGAATATTGGCGAGATGTTGCAGCAGCTTCGATTCTTCCCTAAATGAGACAGTAGGTTGCCTGTCCGGGATAGTTTCTGTTGATCTAATTTATCTCCAAAATACATTTTCTCGCCGAATTTTGGCCTTATGTTTTTGAGCACTGCGCCGAAGAGTAAAAACTGTCCCAACACAGGCAGAACAAACTTCTCCATTTCCAGGTTATCGGCCCCAAAATAAAAAAGTCACCTCAGACTGAAATATTCGCCTTAGGCCCGCCTCAGTGAGACATCATCGACATTCGTCATTATCTGCAGTCTGGGCCATGCCATGTTCGTTAAGCAGATGAAGCATGCTCATGGCATGCACAAACCCATGCACTAGGAGCAGCAAGATTGACGGTTCTAATATATGACTGATTAATTTTCCGTTTTTCTCGCGTAAAACTCGGGTTTAACCGCCTAGTTCAATGAAGTTCTACCAATCAGGTACTGGGATTTTAGCAGGGTTTTCGGATCAGGATGATTGGTGATGACTACAGCACTGCTGGACTGTTACCGCATTCATATAAACATTATCTCACCATAGCGAAACCATCCTGCCCACCAGCTCGCCCTTCAGTTTTCTTGCGCTTGAACACATCAAAGGCGGTCATCATCATTTTTAACGTGCTTACGACGCAATGAAACGCCTTGGCCGCCCACCAGACAATTGCGGCATCGGGTGCCGGCGTACTAATTACGAAACACGCTCGCCAATGGTCACTAGGTGTGGCTGCAACACGTATTATAAAGTGATGCTTCTAAGTGTGCTCTCACATTACTCAGTGATTCAACACATCCTTCGTTGATAAGATGCTGCTTCGCGAACGCAGCACTGTATGGAATACCTTCCTTACAGGTATATACCTGGAATACCTTCCTGGGTATGCTAGTACACCTGGCTGTTTTTTTCATTGCATGGGCAAAGGATCTTGACTGTAGGGGCAAAGTGTCCGACTGGGGGGGCATTTGCCCCCCCAGTTAACATGTTAAAATAGGCCCTGGAATACGAGGATGGCATGCGTGCGAGATTCGGTATTTGAATGATTTGCTGGGAAGAGATGGGACGCTTAAGAGCTTTAATAACTTTCGAGTTAACTTTAGACTTAACACAATGTATCTTGATAACCTGGGACTTATGGAGAGCCTGACGTTACGCTGGATGCAGTCGAGGCAAATATTAACGCAGCCGATTATACATCCGGTTGTGAGGTATATAAAGGCAAAGAATAAGGGAGCAAGATACATCTATGATGTGCTTGTGGAGTGGGAGACCAGAGAAGTGAAAAATATCTGGGAACGCAAATGGGAAGGCTTGCTCTTGGGCACTAATTGGAGCGAAGTATAGCAGGTACAAATCTACAAATTTTAAGCCGCGAGCCAGGATTCATGTCACACAAGTTCTGCTGCATACAACTGGAATAAAACAGACGGACGTATGTTAAACTTGCAGCATGAAAAGTGAAACTTTTATGTTTTAATTCTGGAGCTGTTGCGTTACTAAACGTTTTTGGGCAGACATCAAGAGACAAAGCTAAGACAGATCAACCTGCTAGAGGAAAACTAAAACATAGGCGCAAGGGATGTAATGGTGGGCACAAATATAGGTCTCATGGTAAACGATGCACCTGCGGTGGAAAATATATGATAAGTAAAGGGTGGAGTTCAAATAAGGATGCATACATTAACAAATTAAAGGTTGATCATAGGATGGAACACGTCTCGTCTATTATGAAGAATACTGAGCACAAATTCCATATGAAGTGGGGAAATGTTGTTCATCCGGCACAGCAAATACGGTAAAAGCGATGGAAAAATGAGTTTTTTCTGTGTTGCTCGAATATGACTCATTTGGGAGGTGATGTTTGGCAGATGACAGATGGGAGATGGTGTTTGGCAGATTGCGTTAGGCGAATGTTTGGTGTTACAGATTTGGTAGCGTCTAACTCATGCTTCATTGTTTAAACGCCAATAATAAGTTAGCCCTTTAGTGCGAAGAACTGAAAAAGTCGCGTGTAAGGTCAAAAAAGCTGAGTAAAGTGTTGATGAACTTAATAATGAAACTTGCAGAGTAAGCACGTCATTGGAGAGCCGTATTCGGTTAACCCTCGCCGATTGTAACGATTATCATCTGCACCCCGGAAGAGGATGGTGATTGCCACACTGCATCCCACATAACCAGTACATATTTTAAGGGCTAATGACTAGGGTCAAACGGTCCAGGCAGCGGCACAATCAGTGGGCCAGCTTTTTTGCAAAATAGCTATATACGAACCCTACAGGGTACTTCCTATGACAGAATCAATGCCATACAAACTTGAAAGGGCTGGATACAAAAACACCCTTATTTGTATATCACTTCGATCCCTAGATTTTTGCCGTTTTGTTTTCTTGCTGCGCGCAAATGTCCCTTTCACGATGGTCAGTCTTGCCGATGATGTGAAGCTATCAAAAAATTTGATTCTCCTACACAAATATTTTGTAACATACGGCATTCCATTCGAAATTTATGGGAGATAACTGCTTTTGGCCAATAGCTTGGTCAAGATTTTTGGTCGGGATGGGAACGAGCAGGATGCATGCAACCTTAGCCATTACACGTATACGTTAACGTACTATCGAGATGGCTGCAGAGGACAAAGAGCTTTATTTGTACTGCAAACATGTAAGAGTTCTTTATCTACTGATTCGGAAACTGAAACCATTTTCTGATGGATGCGACCGCAGGTAACGTCAGAGTATCCAGGTATGAAGCAGCAGCAGACGCACCGTAGCGTCTTCCGTGTCTTGCGATGTGAGGGAAAAGGCAGATGTGTGCATATCACGGGAGAGAGAAGGATTAAAGCGGTGATAAGCCGAAATTAAATGCGGACAAAAACAGCTGAGGTTCTTGCTGCCGTCACTGACACGTATGGTGCTGTACAGCCATCTAAAGAATGGCTGTACTCCCGTGCGAGTGCTAAATTTCGTACTAAATACTAGCATCGATTCTTCTATGCGCTGAAAACTAATATGCGTTATAGCGATGAGAATAAAGGCAAAAGCCAAATGCTACACAGTTTGTAGTGGCACCATGCCACCCAACCAAGGTAACGGTAAACTATTCTATTTACGCCATCAGACATACATGTCATGAGAAACATTTACTTCCGAACAGCAGGGAGATTCGCTTCAATAATCAGTTACCTGCAAATGCTGTTCCCTTCCCATGTGGTTCTCGATAACAGCCTGGTGCACAGGGGACGCGGGAACTCCTCCACAGCTGGAGGGGGCGTTTAGGGAAAGCATTTGAGGTCGTTTATTTCTGGTCAACACCCATAGGGTCAGTGTTAAATTCCCAAAAAGTTGAGGGGAGGGGTCAGCTGTTCCCTTGCCCCCGCCCCCCGACCTCCTGCTATTGCCAAGTTTAGCAATGTAAATGCAACAAAAAATGAAGATAAATGAAAGCACAACTTAGTAACAATGAAATAGACAAAATGCCCTTCAAGCGCCGAAGTTATAATGTTCAGCAGTGCCTTCACCTAATGAACAAATCTTTCTGATAAATGGGACCCTTGTATGTAGACAGTTTGTACATAAAATGGCCAGATATCGCGTAACATTGAAACATTTTTACGGCTTCTGGTATTCCAGGTTTATGATTTAACGGATGGTGTCACCAGTTGTGTTTGTTCTTATACTGACCACTAACGAATGCTCTGATCGCTCGCATTTTTAGCATAGCTGATTTTTTTCCAAACGTTCGACGTTTTTCCTCAATTTACGAGGTTAATACCTTGAAAAGCCGCTTACCTCTAACCTCTTTCTCGTGGGCATGTCTTGGATCTCGATATAACAAAGGTCTTTATCTAACAGCAAACATTGTACATGTCTTATGGGTCTCATTCCTACTCATTGTCATGCATGTGTGTTACCCACAGCGTCATTCACCCCTTATCTTAGATCAAAACCATTAATTGTATATGTAACACAAAACAACCATCTTAGATCAGAACCATTAATTGTGAGCTGAAGCCACCAACGTTTTAAATTTGTTTTTGGCTCGGAGGGCCTATTAAGTGTCAGGAAGTGCTGGTTTCCACAGGACGGTATTTTCCGTCCATAGCCATCGTCAGACGCAATTCCGGGCACCTCAAAAGCGGCACATCGACTACGTCCAATCAGACCAAATCGAAGCAAGAGCTGGATCATGTGACCTCTTTTGAGGTCGCCTTGTCGACCACTGTGTGAAGTAAACCGGCCAAACTAGGAATAATAATGTATTCAAAGCACCAGGTCACGCGGCCGTTTTTATTTTCATTGCTCTATCGCGTCAGGGGTGGGCAGGGGTGCAGCCAGGATTTTCTTAAGAGGGAACGGAGTTTAGTGGTAACTGAAATCATACGAAAACCGCCTGCTGGGAAGACCATGTGCAATGGTTTTTACGAAAAATTCGGGCCTGGGGGACCGGGCCCTCTGCGCCCCTCTGGCTGCGCCTGTGGGCGTGGAATGGACTGGGGAATCGTATCCCTTCCCTCGTACTGTTAAGTGCTGCCAGACGACGAAGAGTGACGCTGCTGACCAGTCGATCGCTGTCTCTGTCGGCCGTGGCCCGACAAGATCGGGCCGCCGGCTGTGCCGCCGATCCACCGATGGCCGCTGACCCGCCAGACGGCCGCTCGCGTGTCGGGCCGACGGTCGGCACTCGGCTGCGTGAGGAACGGCCGTTGCCAGCGGTCAGGTAAACAGTTTGGGGAGGGGGCGTTCGTCTGTATGATAAAGCTAACCATCTAGGCTAGGTCAGTCTAGACCAGCCAAGGTCATGTATTATGGATTTAGGTATAATTGTTCTATGTATTATGGTTATGCATATGGTTACATGTACGTTTTTTTTAATCACTGAGACTCGTACTAGACACGGCTACGGAGCAAAACCAAAACGCTTAAGATTTACATGTAAGGAATTAAGCTCGTTGTTCGCAACCAGGCCAAAGCGCTCCTTTAAGCAAAATTAAATAGACTTAATTAACTATGTTCAAAACTTTCGGATTATTTTCGTCCATAAGCCATCGCAGCTCACTATTATGCGAAGGGTGTCTAACACGAAGCTTGTAAAAAAACGCGTGCAGTGCAATAGCAGAAAAGCCTTTAATTTACGTAAGCGTCATTTGATATCTTCGATGAATCCGTCACAAGGTCCTCGGAGTGCGTGAAAGATCGCATGTCACACCGTTTTATAGGCCTCCGAACAGTGTAATACAATAATATCTAAATCCAACAGTGAATGTTGAATACCATGTCTTGAAGTTCTCCGGGTCATAGCTTCGCTTGTTTAGACTACAAAAGATGGGAAAAATATGGGGACAAAGCCTCGTCACAGGGTGGACAAATCGGTGACGGGGATGGGGGCATTTACTTACCCATTTAACATGATAAAATAGGCTCTGCGTAGTCCTCTGTTCGGACAGAACGACGAAACAAAGACTAACGTTTGGCACGTCTCCGTTTTTTTCTTTGCACAGGTTTTATGTAATCTGATCTCTTAAGGTCATCCAGTGACCTTTCAGGTTACAGGTAAATTAACTCAACTTTTGCCGTCTCCGCTGTCGTCGTTTAACAGTCTTGTAGGATTTCGGCCGACAAGCCATGCTTTTGTGGCGATCGTCTTTTAGACCGACGATTCATCGTGGTGTGTGATCTTTTTTCTTTTTGAGGTCGAGGCCAGGTACACGAAAGGTGAAATGTCTTTGTCAGCCCTTATTATGTTACTGGCGCCGAAATTGAAACTTGATGATGGTGATGTTAGTCATGTACTGTAATAAAACTGAGCATCTTTTGTATCGTGTTGTAGCTAACCTCTTATTTGCGTTCAGGCTCTCGGCACGACATGCCTAAGCGCAAGGCTAATGGGTAGGCTGTATACATGGAGAGTTGAAATTCACTCCGATAATAGAGCTATGCGGTAACACTCGAGGTTAAGCGCAACATATCTGTTGCCAGAAACAACTGGCGTTCAAAGACGGTAAACAGCCAAGCCATGGAGTTAAAGCCCTGATCGCTGACAAATCTTTATCATATCGCGCAATGTGCAGAGCAAAATCATCGCCCACGTCAAAGGAAATGTTTGGTCAGTGCTACGCAGAACAACCTGAACTCTAAAGGAAAACATGCAGACGCGTCTCTCAAAGTCCAAAATCGGAAAAAGTGTTGAGTGGTAGGCGGACCTCAAAGCTGGGGCTCTGATATATTGCTGGAGTTTCCAAGCCAAACTCGGGGCTAGCAACCAAACCCCCTGGGCTCTCCACCCCCCCCCCCCCAGATTACCACGTCCCGATGGCAATGCCATAAAATAAAATCATTCAAAACGCACTTTCCGGCAATGAAATACTCGGAACAGGAATAGGGTTAGGGAGTTTGTCTCCGTCTCAGCTAAAGCAGTTTTGTGTTTACTTCCTACTTCCCAAGCTGAACAACGTGGACTACTTGGATCACATGAGTCCGAACCATTACGACACAAACCTTACATATAGCTATGCTGTCTTTGAGCTGTTCGGTATTAAACCTGGTCCCTAAACAGGGTGACCATTGATTTTTTTAGATTGAGTTCCTCCTACGTTCCTCCGCTTCTGTGTCACACCTTCACCGGTGTTGCTGCATTTCCCTGGCATTCCCCTTCCACTTGCAGGACTGCCAGTGGAGACCCCGTCACAGGCTGCGGACAGGCTGCGAGTACAGGCCATCTCAGGTTCCACTCGTCGCTCCTTTTGACCGCGCCAGAGAAGAACGGCACCAGGAGACGTCAGCCGACGTCAGCCGATGAACGTCAAGACTGTCGAGCTAAAAGCCTCGGAAAAACGATCCTGTCTCTGGCCGATGATACGCAGGACACCGAGAAGACAGCAGTTCCACGGATGACCGGAACCAATTGCTAAATTGCGGGTGACAACAATGTAGCAGGCAGCTCAATATTCTCGGACTCCATGTTTGAGAAACACTCGCCGGAACAAAACAAAACAACAGACACTCTCCACAGTCTGCGGCTGGCAGATTTGCGATGACCGTTCGTGAATGCAGACCGAGCGGCGATGGTCTGCTGCGGACATGCTGGTCGGCCTTCCGCACGACCGGCCTCATAGCCTCGGCAACATGGACGAGTGCTCAAAGACTGTACCACCGAGCAGCCCAGCTCTGCAGCCGCGCCCCGTCCGGCAGATCCGTCCCCCAGCCACCCACGTCTCGTCCGGCAGATCCGTCCCGCAGCCACCCACGCCCCCTCCGGCAGACCCGTCTCCCAGCTGCCCACGCCCCCTACGGCAGACCTGTCCCCCAGCCACCCACGCCCCGTCCGACAGTTCCGTCCCCCAACCACCCACGCCCCGGGCGGTAGATCTGTTCCACAGCTACCCACGCCCCGTCCGGCAGACACGTTCCCCCAGACGCCCACGTCCCATCCGACAGATCCGTCCACCAACCACCCACGCCCCGGCCGGCAGATCTGTTCCCCCAGCCACCCACGCCCTGTCCGGCAGACCTGTTCCCTCAGCCACCCACGTCCCGTCCGGCAGCGTGAGTGCTTCTCAGACATCGAGTGTTTCTATGAAACACGACGAGAATAAACACTTTTCTGGGTCGCGACAACTTTTCGCGACCATTTTTATGGTAAAAACAGTCAACCGAAACGCAAGATCACCACAACCGCAAAGTGCCGCAAAGTGTAGTCCAAAGACGTAACATAATTCGACAGGGATAATCATGTTCCACCACGTCCAAGTGCTAATGTCGCAAGAGATGGATGTCATCAACCCTCACCGATGTTTCACTCTCTCCAAAAACTTTGGTTTCTGTCTGTTTCAAATCGTCCCTCGCAAATTAAACGTTAAAGATGTCCCGTGATATATGCCAAAATGCCACGCGAGTTTTGTAGTAGTGCAGTGTCAGTGTCAGAACGATGCGATGAAGACATTGCGGAATTTCATCGTGTCTGATACTGGCTGATTTATTGTTGTTAAGTAGAGATCAAGAATGCACTCAGAACATGAAGACCGACGGGTTCAGTGCATCCATAGCATGCGATTTCATGCCGCCACGTTGTGACCACGGTACCTCCTGTCGCCCTGCTGTGACCACGGGGCGGGCTGCTGACGGGCATATTGTCTGAGCTGCAGCCCGGACAGACAGTTCATTTCCGAGCGTGCAGCCCCACCCAGTGTCCACGGTAACACAGTATCGCCCGGCGTCCGCCACGTGTCCGGGCTCACAATCACCGGTACATTTTGAGCGCAGCTTGGCGCCGATGGGTGCATAGAATCCGTCTCACGAAGCGCGATGCTGTTTTGAAACCTATACAAAAGCGAGCCTTACACATCAGTTTTGTTACCGTGTCGTGAGGCTGGATTTCAGTCAGATGGAAACTGCGATGTCGGAAAGCATGACCGTCCAAACCGCTGGGAAAGTACAGCACAAATTTATTAAATTTATTCGCATGATGCAAACGCGGACTTCACAAAATACGTTTCTAGTCGTCGAGGCAGACGAGGAACGCTCTCAGCAGTTATAGCACGCTCCACGGCTCGAAAAACGTCGCAGAGGAAACGCGTCATCCAGAGCGCATAGTCCACCTAATCAAGCCCTCCATTTCGTGTGTATAAAATTATGCCACTGATAACGACGCTGGCCATACCGCCCCGTTACAGTACCGTTCAGGCATTTCCCATAATGTCAACTACAGTCAGCCTTACTTTATGCGGTACTCGCGAATCTCACCCATTCTCAACATGTTATCGTGTAACTACGCATGCGTACGCTCCGGTGGGCGTGGTGTTTACAAGACGGCATGTGCACGTTAACAGGTGTGTGCATGTGTGCTAGTGGTCGTGCGCGTGCGCGCGCGTCCATAGGACAGGCCAAGTCAAGGCTTGCCAGGAGTGGGATGCTGACAATGCTTAGGGAGCACGCGTTCTTTTTTAATCAGCATGCATTATGACGATCAACATTCGTCGTAACATTCCCAACATCAGGAAATATTTTTCATCGCGTCGTGAGGTGCCTCTGCAAAATGATGTGCACGGTATGGCACATGTCGACGCTCCGCACATCCTGCCCATATACAATACGCGATGCAACGTTTCCCACGATACATTAGTCTGACACGTCCCAGTGTTCGCTTCCAGCCCCATTTCCCTCGGCAAAAACTGTTATCAAAACGCTCGCGCAGCCGGTTTTCTTCGTCCGAACCCCTACAAATTGCAATGCAAGACTTGGCCACAGTCATTGCCACCGCGCCCAGTATAGCTCAGCGGGCCAGCTACGCCGCGGCGACTCACAGCCCATACCTCGACACACGCGTCACGCCTCGCGACTCGACCACCGCTCTGTGGCGCGACACGCCACCGGGAGGCGGTCCACAGCGGACGGCCGGGCGCCGGGCCGGACCCGGGCACCGTCCGGCCCGGCGCCCGGCCGTCCACGCCGCCACCCCGTCCGGCGCCGTCGGAGGCGTACAGCGCGGCCGCTCAGGCGCCGGCTCTCGAAACACGCGGTCCGCCAGGGCGGCCGACAGCCCGAACACCCGGCGTAGCGACTCCGTCACAGGCGGCAAGCGCCTGCGACTCCGGCGATTCTCGGTTGTTCATGACTCAGGCTGTTGTCGGTTTTCGACGGTTCTAGACTGTTATCAAACCGCAGCTTTTGTGGCCCGAGGCTGGCGGGCCAGAGCCGGGCGCGGACGCCGGGTCGCCGCCCGCTACATCATGTTCAACTTGTCGAAGAGGCCCCGGTGCTCCTCCGACAGCTCCTGCAGGCCGCACGCTCGGTTGGCCGGCAGCGCCTCGTCTGCAGCACGGCCGGCAGTCAGCAGGGGCCAGTCGGTCCCGTCAAACAGATGAATCAGGCACGGTCAGACCGGCGCAGCGACACCCGGAGTCGTGCGGGGACCGTGAGGCCAGACAGCTGAGGGACCAGTCCAGTAATGGACTGGTCTCATGTCTGGCCTGCTCGCTGGACTAACGAGATCCACCCGGTGACGGAGAGAACGGTCCAGTGACGGCGAGATCGGCCTGAGCCCGGTGAGATCAGTTGTGACGGCGACATTGACCAACTGGTGTGACACGAGTCGGGCAACAGGGAGATGGTCTCGGCCAGGGTTCCGCGTAACAAAGATAATATGCATTACAGAGAATTTTCCTCTGGAAACTAAAATACACGCAACGGCTATTTTGTCAATTCACAGGTCGATTTTGTTGCACACAACACAGCGGAACGGCGAGGTACGACAAGCATGATCAAAACGGCGATGAAATGCCGACATGTGGACATAACGACGCATGGTTTACCGATTCTCTTCGGATAGTCTAGTTTCAGTCCCTCCATGAACTTGACGAACTCGGCCTTGGTGAGCGACAGCCGAGGGTTCAAGTTCTTCTCTTCGGCGACAGACGAGCTCGTGAGACCTACAGGTACAGAACGAGAAGTTCGCGAAATCGTGCTACAAAAGTACCTAAACGGTATGCACAGTATCTCTCCGTGGATAATTCAACCCTCACGCAGCCTAAGCCGACAGATTAGTTGCACTTGGAACCTGAAATCACCCGGAAACATTTGAGACGATATCTTTGGCGTTGCCCAGAGCCTGCACGGGCGCAGCTGGCCGAGTACGCCAATATGATGCTCCACCATGCGCCTGAGGCCACAGTACTTGAGGATGTAAGGGACTGCTCAGTACGTGGTCGTTTTGGGAAACTACAGCTACGCGTACTGAGGCCGGCGCCCGGATGAAGACCACCTGGGGCTACAGCCGACAGTCAGGGTCGGGAGGTTTGAAATTAGTGGTAACAGACCGCTGCGGTTACAGGAGGCGTCTCGCCTACTGCTGCCGTGAGCTGACCAGTCACGCTGAGGGCGGATACTGAGCACCGCGCGGACGGCGGGCGACACGGCGCAGATTTGGGGGCCGCCGGGGACAGCCAACTCCGGCCGGCCCCTGGTCACCGCAGAGCAGGAGCGCGCCGACGACGCGGCCGTCCCACGCCCGCCCGGCCGCCAGCTTCATCATCACGAGAGCGTTTGGTGTCAGATGTCACGCTGCAGAGCTGCGCGGTGCGAGACTTTCCGACCCGTGCCATCCAATAGATTTATGGAAGGTCCGGTTACGCGGATGGTCATAAAACAGCCGGAGGTAAACTTCGATTTCTTCTACGTTTGTGGATACTTTATATCTGAAGGCAATGGTGTAGTTTTCCGCATTATTATGAGTGCTTCGGAACTCTCATACTGATCACGCATCCACAACGATTTGCGGGTTTAACAGGAGACCATACGAGGTAGGTACCCGTATGATTTGAAGGTCGCAGCGTAATACACAGGCGGGTGCCCCCAGCCCATTTTACAGAGTTTCGTGTCAGGTTCAGAGCACCACAGGCAACAGGTGACGTCCCTCGTTTTTCATTTGCTTTTTCAAAATGAAGTTTTTTTACAACAAAAGAATCACTTTACGACCGGTCTCCAACGCTACTGCCAAACAAGAAAGTACAAAATACTTTGTACCTTTCATGTGGGATGCGGAGCTTTGTGAAATTCCACTGTCTAAGGCCCTTGTCCATATCAGTTGGCATGCTGCTGTCAGAAGAAATTCCGCAACCTGATTCACCAAAAATCTATGACGCACTGGTACGCCATGGAGGGTGACGTCATAATTCTGCTGACAAAAGTCCAGCTCTGCACCTACTCGGGAGTGGGTGCATAGCGAAGATAATGTCAGCAGAAGCCAAATCTGGCGCATGTGAGGGTGGCGCATGGTGCAGGTAACACAGGAGGCCATGGATATACAAGACGAATGGCCATTTCTTGGTTATTGGGGCTTGGGGGAGCACTGACTACAAGGTCATTCGGCGCCCAGAATGGCCATTTCTTTCGTTTTGTAACCGATCCGCCGGGATTGTCACTGCTGGTGACTTGTCAGCTAGTGTCAACCGTCAGCCGAAAAGTGGGCGAAGCCTCTCCTACTAACAAAAAGGATGTCAGCTGATCTGGACCAGGAGGGCATAAAAAACATCAGAGATCATTAGCTTACATAACACCACATTTGTTCCATCAACGAGAATGGTCAATCACAGGGTCTAATGTTGCATGTTGACGGGCCACTGATAATCCATTTTTTTCTTAAGTAGCCCGGTGTTGACTTTTTATGTACACGAAATACCACACTGCAAATATATCAAGGCATTCCAGTCCGTTCCCGGCTCTTATTCATGGCGGAAAGCTAAATGTCCCGCAGGCGCCAGCACGACTACTGATAGCTCTCACACCACCGCACCATCGCATCACACCGCGGCAGGACCGGGGGCAGGTCACCGCGGCAGGACTGGGGTTAAGTCACCGTGCAGGACCAGTGCAGTGGAGACGTGTGTGGAGAGGCTGGATCGTGTGACAGGACGTCGGGCGTTCCTGCCTCTGTCCGTCCGGCTGTCTGGTTGTCTGACCTGTTTGTCTTTTCGGGGGGTGTTGCGGCCTCTTGACCGTTTCACACCTCGACCCTGTTATCTAAATCTCAATGAGTCTTGTCGCCCACTGTCTATCTGACCGACTAACACTCTTGGTCAGGTGGGGATCAGATTTGATTCGATAAGGCTCCTGCTGGGACAGCCGCCGATTGCACAGTCAGGCGTCAGCATGTGTCGGCGGTGCCGGCATTTCTCATCATTCGCTTAATGCAAAACGTGGGCACCCGACCACGGTCAGATTTGTGCTTCAAAAAACAGGGCTGGACGTCCACCACTTAAAATGAAAACCTTCGAATTGTGACAGGGATGACAACTAACAGATACCTGCAAGCTATCAGTCTTATTAGAATTGGAACCTTGGCCAAATGCACCATTCCTTACATTATTTCAAGGAGAATTAATACGCTTAGTATGCCGTGACCCACAAACCCTTCCATTTAATTTGCCGGAAACGCTAATGAAACACCACCTGGTAACGCCAGGGACAGGCACTAGTGCTGCGACGCGTAGGCGTAGACGTCTTCTGAATTCCAAATGCCCAAACGCCTCTGGGGACTGTTAATTCCCCGCCACGGTCACCCAGCCGGTGTCAAAACACCCGTGCGAAACGAGACAGGATCTTCAACAAATGGCTTACCGCGGTGCACCACCAGCTGTCGCACCACGGTGTACGACCGAGTAATGAGCACCAGTTTAACTCATAAACTTAACAAACGAAGAAAACAATCAAATAACCAAACCGACCGCCTCTGCAGCACTCGACTAACCGCAAATAACAGATTTCGTTGGACTCGACGCGAAAACAGCGCCAAGGGTCCGCGAGGTATACGAGTGGTCCAACTGAGTAGCATCATCTAATCAGCGAGAACTGCTTGGCACGAAGGCTTCCGTGTCGGCAAGGCCTTGTGAGCGTCACGCAATCGACTGGCCTCGAAAGCGGTGCGCTCCACGTGAGCGGGGCTTTGTGTCGACGTTAAGCGGCCCAACGCCGTCAAACGGCCCACATGGCTGTTCCGTCTCGAAGCAGTCGCGGGTGTCGCGTAAGATGAAGTTCTATCATATTCTCACAGCCATCTATACAGAGACGTCCGCACTGACCGGAGACCATGGAACGCTGAGGCCGTCGCCACACGGCCTGTGCCCTCGGTTCCGACCCCCGCCATACCGTGATAGTCGTGCGCTGGCAGGATGGCGAAGTCGTCCGGCAGACTGAAGATCTCGCGGTGCACGGAGTCGTACAGGGTGGCGCTGTTGCCCTCCTGGAAGTCCGTGCGGCCGCAGCCGCGAATCAGCACCGCGTCTCCCGTGAACACCAGACCGAACGCGTGCAACACGTAGGTCACGCACCCTGCGGCAGAGGCACCATCGTCCTCCGTCACCATCAGGACCGCGGTGTGCGTCACGTCCGTCACGCCGCGGCCAGCGGGCGGACGGCGGCCACCGCCACCGCTCCTCCGGTGGACAGGGCTTCCGTCACGGACCTCCCGTGGACAGGGCCGCCACCACGGGGCCTGGGGCGGGGAGTAGCCGCCCTCGCGGGGTCTGGCACGGACAGACCGTCACGGAACCTGAGGCGAGAGGATTCACTGTCATGTAACCTGCGGTGGAAAACCCAATTTCGGGCACTTTCCGAAACGCGACGTCGACCGTCACAGAGCCCGTGGCACACCATAAAACGCATGTCGAACATGCAGATATCATGTCGCGCACATTCAGTGAACAGCGACGATCGTAAAACATACAGCGAAATACGGACAGCGAAAAACATACAGTGAAAACGTCTTGACGCACGAGCAATGAAAAGTATCACAAGTCACCCTGCCACCTCGTGGCCTCTCTATGGCTGTCCAGGAGTGTTCCCTGCTTCACGGTTCAAGTATCCGGTGGTCTCCCAGTTCGTACGCCCAGGCGTGGCTCGAAGTTCCACTTCTTTGTGTCCGATGGTCACACGAAGCCCCACCACCGGCGGCGGCTGGTGATCTCACAATGGTCAATCCCAGGCATGTCCTCGTACCCCGCCCCCAGTCGCCGTGTCGTCGGACGGCGGTGGGCGGACGTCTCACCGTTGGTGTGGCCGGGCGTGGCGCGCGTCTCCAGCTCCAGCTGGCCCACTCGCAGCAGGTCGCCGGGCCGGAGCAGTAGGTCGGCCCGCGCCCCGGACGCCGCCGAGATCACGCTCCGGCAGGACGGCAGGTGGGCCTTGATCAGACCCGTGCCCGTCACGTGGTCCGCGTGCATGTGCGTGTTCACTGCCGGAGTGCGGCGACCGTGAGGCGGCGCCGGCGCCGGCGAACGCCGTCTCAGTCTCGGCGCCGGCGTCTGTCGCCTGGAGTTACGACACTTTGACAGCGGAGTGGCACAGTTTCCAAGCCTGTCTCAAATGACGACCGTCCAATATGTGTCCGTCGCAACTAACTTGCTTTGGAAGAATCTATATTGCACGTTGGAGGCGCCATTTTTATCAGGAGTCGACCAGCAACAAGGTTTACCCGAACTGAATCCAATGCTACGAAGTTTAAGTCCTCGTTAGACGGAGCAATGGCCGAGGCGAACAGCCTGTGTTAAGGTCACGTACGCTCAGACCCAGCAGTTCCCTGCACAACTTCTGCCGGCCTCCCACAGCCAAAGTACAGCCTTATCGGGGACCGACAGCCCAGCCTTAGTCATCGCGAGCTAACCGCCTCGGCTGGGCGCCGACAGGCCCGGTACTCCCCCCACCTGAATATCAGCCCGCTCTAGACCGACGTCCGCCGGCAACCCCTCCACCGGCGCCCGCTCACCGGCATATTTCAGCTGCAGCTGGAGGTCGCGCACCAGGGTTAGGTCCCGCTCGACCCGGTCGATGACCGGGTCGATGAGGGCGGCCTCCCGGGTCTGCCTGTCCGCCACCAGGTACGTGTAGGTGTAGGTGTCTTCGTCGAACAGCTGGCGGAGGGAGCGGGGCCGGTGACGCGGACCGCAGCAGCACCGGCCGACCCACATAGCCGGAAACAGCCCGCCGGCAGCGGCCACAGGTGGCGCCGGCGGCCGAGCCGTCCTTAAGTACGCCCACGCGGAACAGAGGTGCGACGGTGTGCTGGTTACTGACGGGGAGGGCAAGGGACTGGCGACATAATTCTCAAAGCAGTAGGCGTTTGGGTGCATCTGCGAGTTAAAACGGTCAGGAGGAATGCCTGGAATCCAAGGAAACGCTGGGCGGTTCTCATCGGAAGCATTTCAACGAATATAAGTCGCGTGATTTTGCCACAACGTACCTCATAAAGTGACTGTTTACCGAAAAGATGACAGCAATGGTAAATACCGCAATCTTTTTCGCCCCACCTGCATCACAGTCTCTAAACGATGACACAAACTTCATACAAATTTAAAAAACAAATTCAACGGCACATTTCAATGATACAAATTTCATGCCATGCAACAGATGGTAGCACAAAGGACACGAGCTATAAACTGTCTTTATCGTCGTTTTCCACTTACCCGAAGATTAGTACAAACACTGTGGCATCGCTACATATGAATAAATCGTGTAGAAGAATGCCATGCTGACGTTCCCAAAACAAGCGAAAGGATTCAAAATGGACCTTAAAATGATGAAACAAAACGCCACGCTCACAATACCTACAGAACTTGCTCTGCAGCCCCACGTAAAGTAATCGCTGTAAATCGGCAAGAGTGGACAAATGTGTAACAAATGATGCTTCCCGTAACCTATGAGCGGGCACAGTCATTTGACGTCAACATTTCACCTACGCAAAGCGTCACTGGGAGGTTAAAATATCGCAACAAGCACCTGAGTTCGGTCCGTCACCGTCCGGGATCCGTACCCTGACCACCAGACCATGTCGGATCAGACCACCAGACCCCGATCACCGGCCTGAACACTGACACCACCCAGACGGCGGCGGTCCGTCAGCTCACCTGCCGGAACAGCAGGCAGGTGCCGGGCCCGGCAGGCACGGCCGTGGAGCGCGACCGGGTTGGCTGCACGGAGCAGCGGCCGCCGGCCCGGCCGGCCAGCGCCGGGCCAGCGCCGCCGGCCAGCCGGCACCAGCCGGACACCGTCTGTCGAAGCGCCAGCATCTGAAACGGCACCGGCCGCAGGTGACGCGGCGTTCCGACGGCGGCCAGTCTGATGTCTCTGATACATCGTCCTGTTGAGCTGCACAAAGTTACGCGCCGTCGATTCACTGTCTGCGATGCCACAAGGACCTTTTTGACAAAATCATGACGATGGGAGCCCCAACCACATGCAGACCAAGATTTTCCATCAGTTGGGTCGGGAGGCACATAAAATTCGCGACACAGGACAAGCTCGCGGTGGTTATGATCACTGGCGGATACAGCGCGAGGCTATCAAAACCATGGCCCCCCTTACGCCAGAAAACTCAGGACCACACTGCATTTTGTTCTCCCGTTTTCCAACGAAGATTATTCCGACTTTGTTTCTGAGTGGAAATGCTCCTTGTACAAATGCCTATTTTCAAAACTGCTGAAACAAAGCGACCGTAACCAGAGGAAAAATCCGCATTTGGGTGATGGTCAGGCTAGGCTGGCCTCCCCTTACACAATGTCCAGATTCATTCGTTCAAGCATCAGAACGGAACAGTGGAGCGCTTCGCCGGGACGCTTGCTGAGAAGGGACTCCTTTGCTTGTAACTCATGATGCGGCTAGCAAAATGGACGGCAAATCTTAAAAAAATCCCGAATCAAAACCGCTTCGAAGTTTCTTAAACCGGCAAAGATCACCTGATACGGCAATTGCCGGGGTGTATGTTGCCACCTTCGGCTTGTTGGGGTGGAGCGTAAGACTTCCAATAACACTCAATAACCTTCCAATCAATGGAGACATCTGCCCGATTAAAACGTCTATCGATTGCACTCGACGACGCGACCCTGGATGGCAATTCTTTTTACATCATGATAATACCTTAGGTCACAGTTCACGCCAAAGGCTAATGCCTGACTGGCTTGGGGAAAGCCTACTTTTGCGTGCAAAGTGGAGATTACTGGTATCCTAAACCCGACTGTTAAGATATCCAGAGATACCAAAACATATCTGCCTGGAGACAATGACAATACAGCTTTACATGTAATATTAAAACTTCACATATATGTTAGTCTAAAGCACACCTACGACTATCCAAAAAACTCCATTAACATGAACATCGTAAAGCTGCGCGAAATACCTCTGAAGACTCGTGTAGCAGGGTGCACCAGAAGATTTTCACTTCGCTACCGCGGCTGGCATGTCAATCTGACATGCAATGACTTTGTATGAGGTCATGGGCATTGACTCTCAATGATAACGACCACATATAGCACAACATCGCCCTGCACCACTGCATGACTGGAAACCACGAAGGCTACAAAAAAGCCAAAAAGGAAAATCATCGTTTTCGCAACGTCATTTCGGCATGACCTTGCGTGATCTCGACAGTTTTCCACCGAAATGTGGACGATAGATGTACCGGGGAGCACTGAACATCAGACGGCACTGCGCTGTTTGGTTACGGTATCATACGATGGAAAAATAACTGGGGGCGTCTACCCCCCCCCCCCTAGCATGTTTCGCGTTAATGGATGGAGAACGTTCAGTCACGCACGTTGCTTACTTTAAGTCTGAAGTTTGAATACAGAATAACTACTGACACCTAGTGGGAAAACATTACAATACGCTATAGATGTCACTAAAAGCGCCAGCAGGGTGTCAACAGCCGAAGATGTTGACGGCGCAATTGGCCATTTTTCTTTTAACATCTGCAGTCCGCGAACATCCTTAACATACCTCTAATAATTGCCATGTTTAAAGAATTATTGATGTAAATGGTTCCACTAAAAGTAAAGGTTGGGTATCTCCAGCCAAAGACATTGATGGAACAACTGACCATTTCTGATGAACATCTGCAGTCCATGACTATCTTATCTTAAGCATGTCTTTAATAACTCTGATGCCAAAAACAATCCTCATATACATGGTGCATCTTGCACAGCAGCAATGGAGGTCTTACATGGATTCTTGTAACAGACAAAAATGCTAACAAGAGGGTAAAGAACTAAAATAACTCATGGAAGGCAATCTAAACTATATAACAATGGGCTTTCTTCAAGTTGCACATTATGCACTATGATCTATGAAATTTTGTTTTATTCTACAAATTATGGTTAATGTGGGTTCATACCATAATGTTACATATTACATTATGACTGGAACAAGTAGTTTACCTGTCACAGAAACTCATTTCCTGGAAGATTGAAGGATGAATGTAAAAGGACCCATTTTGACAACATTCCCCACATTTCTACCTAATACAAGTACATCAATATGCAACTCAACCTGTATGTTACAACAGGACTGTTGGGGAAATAAAATGACCTTTAAGTTTTCTGGACTAAGCTCAAAAATTACTCATGTTACTTCTTGGCATTCACAAAAACTAGGAGTTAGGAAGCAATTCTAATTCATACGAATTAGAATTTATGCTATGTCAATCTAGTTTATGCTAATTGTCAATCTGGATGCAAACAGAAGTGACAACATTTCCCATTTCATCAGAAATAGGTTGTTTTGTATGAGGATGAAGTCATTTCAGATTTTTGTTTCTGCATGACCAGCTGAAGCAGCCAGCACATCAACCTGAATTCAATGCATTCCCACAGCTTCATAGATGTGTATGTAGTAAAAAAAACAAGGGACTCTTGGACATGTTGTTCAAGGTGGATTACCACAATAAGTAGGAAAAGGTATTCATGAATTCCAGTAAAACAATAGAAAACAATGGTGTTTCTATTGTATACGGCTACCTAAAGAAGCCTTTTACACATTACGCTATAACAATGAACACAACAAAATGCTGATGATAAGCCCAAACTTCAAAGTTTCCACAGATAAATTTAAACATGGTGAGAATGAACTAGCCTACACATTTGAAAACACAACTCAGGGGAGTGCCTCCACGTCACCAACAACAATCATTCACTTTACAGTCATAACTCCATGCACAAGTAGGTACTAGTCAGTGTTGACAGAATCATGGAGGCAACTAGATACACACCCCTCCTGCTACCTCCAAAAATGCCACAGCTTAATGTAAACCTTAAATGCAAGGTGGCATCAATTACAAATGACTTTAAAATGGTCTCCATATGCCATGATTCCAGATTTTCCAAGCATAGCCATTATGGTGGAAAGTTTTGGTCATGAGAAATTCAGGAGTGTTTAAGTAAGAGCAGTGTTCAAATACTGCCAGTTAAAACTTCTTTCTGGGTGTTATGCTTTTCCTGAACCTCAGCATATCAGCATTTAGGACTCCTACCTGGGAAGTAGTTCTGGGATGGCACAACTAGAGCCACTACCAGGAACCACTAGGAACCCACTGGCCTATGGAAGGGGCAAACATGCACCAGTGGCACCCAGCTAGTCCCCAGAACTCACTGTCACCCCTCCAGTCAAAATGGCACATCCAGAGGTGCAAGTGAACGTTGCATCAGCTATGATGAAACATCCACCGCCCCCCACGGCTCCCACGAATATTGCGGTGACCCTGCCACGATAACCGACCGTGCTGCCCAGGACAGCATCTTACGGCAGTCAATATACCGATGTGACTACGCAGCTTGCTAGCAATCGATATCTCATTCGAATAGGTACAGAAATCCTGACCTTTCGTAAGGAACTGGGCACTGAGTAACACGAAGAACCCATTCCTGCAAGCTCGCTGATAATGCCAAGGTCCAATGCTGTAGAGTGATAACTGTTTGACGCCTCTGGTTTTTAGAAGCTTTTAGAAGTTGGGATTACTGACTCAAGTAACAGGAAAACACCCGCATGGGCACACGCCCCAGAACGTACCGTTCGGATCCTCCCGCTCCACCCCCGCGTTCTGAGTAATTCCTCAGGTAAACAAGTCCCTGGTCCGCCACCCAAGTCTCGTTGACCGGCCTCAAGGCCATTTTTTTGTTTACGTTATCGAACGTCGAAACATGGCGCAGAGTTTGGGGTAAGTTGCTGGTTCACGGCTGCTATCGCGATGTCACCATTGCGTTTTTAAGACTGGGTGGACCCGGACAAAGAGAGTGGTGAGGGCTGAAGTTTCCCTCAAGAAGCCTGCCGAAATCCCAAAGTCCAACTTCTCAGAATTTGAGCCACTTAATTTAAGGCCAGGGTAAACCTTCAATTTTTAGCGAAAATCGATTTTTCATCAATTTTTGGAAAAGTAACTTTTTGTATGGTTTCATCATTTTTCTACAATTTCCGGTAGATTTCATCGTCCCAAAACTTGTAATAATTGTAAAAATAGCTTTAAAAACACCTATCAACTTTGGTTATTTATCTCATTAATTATGCAAGTTTCTAACTTCCAATAACTCCGCTATTACCTGACGGATCTCTATAAAATTTTCACCATTGAAAACGGCTCGAAAATCTCAACCGTTTATAACACACTCACGTTTTTCATGAAAGATGACTTCTCATTGGCTGATATTTATACAATTCTAGGCTGAATTAAAAATTCAGCCAATCAGAGAGCGTCTTACATAAAATCATCACGCATTGTTTACTTCCGCATTCTAGCGTTCTTATTTCTAAAGTTATTCACATTTTTCTGATTTATAGTATTTATTTACCGTAATTTACCCTTTCTTTGACCAATTATGGGCCAGAAGTCACAACAGAGAGCAGATAGAAAGAGAAAAAGAACTTTCCATGGCAACAGATACACGAAGAAGACTAAACATGACGATGAATCTGCAGAAAAATCAAGTTCGTCTGAGGCGAAATTGGGACCCGAGTTGGCAAAGTCGAGTGAGACTTCAAGTTCTACTTGTGATGACATTTCTGGGTACAGATTTATTGATGTTACTCAGTTTCTTTCATTTGTGAATGGATTCCCTTGTTGTGAATGTAAAGAGATCCAAGGATATAGAGCGTCAGAGAAACTTACTGGTGTTTCGAGCAAGATCACCCTGGAGTGTAATCATTGTGGGTATACCAGAACATTTTCTTCATCTCCTTTAGATGATAACATAAACATTAGACTGTCTGTATCCATGTACAGCACTGGAAGAAATCAGACCCATACTAGTAAATTTCTTGCTTCAATGGATATGCCAGGGACTGTGACGAAAACCATGTGGCATCGCTGTAAAAAAAAAGATTCATGATGCCACAAAGTCTGTTGGAATAGAGAATATGGAAGAGGTGGGGAAGGAGTTACATAATCATATCAGAGGTAAAGGCCCTGTGAAAGAAGCCACTGTTTCCTGCGACAATACCTGGCAACGAAGAGGATTCCAGAGTAAGAATGGAGTATCAACTGTGTTGACTGTTCACCCTGACTTACCGGCAAAGGTTATTGACACTTGTACCCTCAGTTCGTACTGTAGTTTGTGCCAAACTAAGAAGAAGATGCTAAACAAGACTGACTTTGAAGCTTGGCATAAGGAGCATGAAAATCAGTGTGAACAGAACTATTCTGGGACTTCGGGATCTATGGAACCAACTGGTGTGTTGAAAATTTTCGAAAGATCCGTCTTGCAGCATAAATTGCAGTATACTGGATATCTGGGAGATGGAGACTCCAAAAGCTTTTCTCATGTCTCAAAGTCTGATGTGTATCCAGGTCATCCCATAAAAAAACTAGAATGCTGTGGCCATATCCAAAAAAGAATGGGTAAACAACTAATGGACAAAGTCAAGGCTTGTAAAGGGAAGACATACAAGGAAGATGGCAAATCATTTACTGGCATTGGAGGAACAAAAAGGCTTACATCAAAATGTATAAAAAATCTTCAGGGACATTATGGTGCAGCCATCAGAAATAATACTGGAAACCTGGCTGGTATGAAGAAGGATATCATGGCGATATGGCGTCATCGAGGCAAGGACCATTCCACCTGTAAAGACTGGTGTCCTTATGTGAAAAATGGTGATCTAGATAAAGCCAATAGAAATGCCCTACCAAAATTTGTGCTGGTTGAAATACAACCTGTGTTTGAGAAGCTGAGTTCTGATGAACTCCTGTCAAAATGTTTACATGGTGGGACCCAAAATCCCAATGAGTCTTACCATTCAATGATTTGGGCTAGGTGCCCAAAGACTGGATTTGTGGGCAGGAAAAGATTAGAAATAGCAGTTTATGACTCCTTAATTGTGTTCAACTCTGGAGAGTGTGCTCGTTTTCCTGTCTTTCAGAAGCTTGGTCTTAGAATTGGTAAATATGTCAAAGTCGGCTTTCAACAGATAGACATTGATCGTGTTAAAAAATCTTTGATCCATGCAGATCCTACTTTCAAAAAAACTAGACAAAAGAAAAGACAATCAGCAGCCCAAGAAGTGTCTAAAGATGACTCTTATGTACCTGGAGGCCATTGAAACATGTACTTTTATTAGTAATAGCCCTAAGATTCTTATTTTTTAATATTTCTCAAAAACTGTTTTTTGCATCATTGCCTGATTTTCATGTCAGGATATCTCAGCTTCCAGAATAGATATTATCTTCAAATTTTCACAGTAGATCTATGTATATGTGTTTTAGTTTGCATGCTAAAATTATTCGAATTGGTCGTATAATCAGCGAGCTAGGCATGTTTTCGTCCATGGAAGGTGCAGAATTTGAGAGTTTTTTTTTGTGTTTTTGTAAAAATTGTGTTAAAAATTTTGTATGGTTCCATTTCGGACCATTTTAGTACAGAATGTGTATATTGTAGTTTTGGATGATAATACAAAGTTTCATGAATTTATCTGAAGTGGTTTTTTTTTTAATCGTGACATAAGTGAGATATTGAAAAATATGCGCCATTTTGGATCACGTGACCGGTGGTTCTCAAAAGTCGGAAAAAATGCATCGGATTGGTTATTTAGATATATCTTGATGATAAACTAACTTGCAGATTTAAAGAAATCGGTTAATAAGAAAAATAAAAATTTTGGTTTACCCTGACCTTAACAGATGGTGATGCGTTACGTATGTGTAGCCTAGGCGCAAACGGCAGAGAATAACCTCCTCTCGCCGGTTTTCGCGTGAACTTGAGGCCCAAGTTCCTAGGCGGGGTTTAATACTTTTGAGCTTATTTGGACCGAGCGCATCCCACTCACGTTGCCACAAGTCATACATATATGACAAAAACACACGATAAAAGTCCTTGGCAGGCAATGACATTCGTCGCGTGACACACATGCGTGACGCACGCTTCGCGGCTGCGTCGGCTCGTCACGATTGATTGATCATCGACAGTTTGCTGAAGCTGCGAGAGCCGACGCGTTTGTCAGCGATGAATGCGAACTCGCCCTTCTACTTGGCTCAGCTTTTGAACTCGCATCTGGGTGTCATGGAGGAGATTACGGTCTCTGAATGTAATAAGGACGACTTTAAAAAGTTGTTGGGAGGAGAAGTGATGCATGTCGCTGTGAAGTATCAAAACACGCCGGAGGTGCTCGGTAGAGTGCCTATCTTTGCATCGACCAACAACCGTCTGGGAGGATTCTTGCAGGATGCTGACCGGGATGCCCTTCAGTCGCGGACGAAGACGTTCGAGTTTAATCTCGAGGTCCGTAGCCGTGGCGACCGAGGTGGGAGTTGGACCATTGCTGAGCCGCCTGGCATGATCTCACCAGAGGACTGGTGGGGTCTCTATAAACGGCACAGGCATGCCATAAATACGGAGGTTCGACGGATCACAGGTTAGTTGGTTGTTTGGTATGGCTGGGAAAGGTGGTGTTTTTGATTTTCCAATTAGGAAGAAGGTGAGAGAGTGTCTCAGTTGTCACATCTGCTAGAAAAAAACGGAATTAGACGATTCTACTCATCATCAACAGTTGGTGCTGGTGTGAGGTGGGGCGTCAGGTGTCACATCTACAGAAAAGAAATATTTTAGACTGCTCTGTTCTTCTTCTCACAGGCAGGAGGGAGTCGTCCACGTGGATCGTGGGTTCCAACGGTACCGGAGATGGCGGAGCCTCCGATGAAGAGACAGAAGGTGACGGCGAGGAGTGAACAGCAGGACAACAATCGCGACGTCGGGGCGATCGGCGCGTATGATGTAGTGTCAACGCATCAAGGACCGAAGCGCGTTGTGAAGTTTACTGTGACTACTATACATGACTTGTTGCTGAAGCCGCTGGATGTCGGAAAATACTATATTCTCCCTTTGGTGAACGCGCGTGAATATGTGGTGGAGGCTTATAAACTTGATGGGAAGAATGCAATCTTTGGAGGAATGGAACAGATGTATAAGAACTTGACAGAGCATCAGGGATGTAAGATTTTGTCTGCTACAAAGAGTATTGGAGAAGTACGTGGATTTGATGTGACGGAAATGAGCGGTGGAAATACGACTGTAACAACGAAGCATGCTAATCCGGTAGCGGAATTGGAGTGGGCTACAGATACAGGTGGTTGTTTTGAGTCTACTTCTTATGATGAAGATGAAGAATGGAAGTATTTAGAAAAAGATGGTGGTTTGGCTACTGTAGATTTGACTAATTCGATGAAAAATGCAAATGGAGATGTAATGTTGAAGACGGATGCTAGTACTGCTCAGTGTTTCAATAATAGACGAGTTATTCAGGGGCCTGATCATAACGGCTGGACTTCCTCTTGCGGATCGTTGGTATAGTTGGAATATGTCAGAGCATGTTCTTTTTCCTTTCTATCAGAAGGGCTATATGCCAGATGGACCGTCGGATGGTGTGGATCCGCCGCAAATGAGACGTGATTTTGATCCAACGGCTGTGTATTTGCGTGTTAAACAGTTAGATCCGAGTTTGAAGACGCATGTGAGGTGTATGCTGACGACGAAAATGGAGATGGTGACCCGTTTGTTTCATTCGCGGGCGTGTAGGCGTAATTATGATGATAGTCTGTGTAAGATGAAGGATGTGGAGAAGTATACGGATGGTACTAAGACGCTGGTGAAAAATGTGCATATGTTCTCGGCGTATGAGTGAAGATGAATAAACGGTAAAAAGAAGTAGTTTTTGGGAGATGTGACTACGTGAGGTGTGTTCAGGACGGAGTTGTGGTGATGAAGAGTGGAGTGGTTTAATTTGGTTTTTTTGGAGAGAGGAGAGGTGCCTCAGATGTCACATCTGCTAGAAAAAAGGTAAAAGTACTGTTCATCTCATCAGTTCAAAAAAGACGCCTGCTTATCCGGTCTCAGTTAAAAAATAGCATATTCAGCTTCACATCATTCTAACGGCCGGGCCCGGCGTACGCCGGGCCGCGGTCACGTACGTGCCCGCCGGCCGTTAGAATGAAAAACATCCGTCCTCAGCTGCTAGTTATCTGGGCCGGGGGGGCTTATCTTATCGCGGGTGGCACGTACGTGCCACGATCTGCGTACGCAGATCCCGCGATAAGATAAGGCCCCCCCGGCCCAGATAACTAGCAGCTGAGGACGGATTACCAGGCGTTTTTTTGGTCAGTCTTGTTCGAGGAGTCGTAGCGTGAACATGCAGGTGAGTGAGTGAACGGTGGTTTAGGAGTTTTTTTTGAGAGATGAGAGTGTGAAGTGCAGTACTGTGATTTGTGTTTCAGGATGAGCGTGCTGACCAAGTATCCAGTGGAGCTGCCGGAGCCGATATACTTCAAGAAGGATGGGCGCCAGTCCGTAGTTCTACACCAACGGACATACGTGATCTGCTTCTCGACGAGAGCTGGGAGCAGTATAATTTCGGCGCTGGCGACATTACTGCCCGTTCCACCACCGGAGCAGCTGGAAGAAAGATCTTGGTAGATGCAACAAATATGCTATCTCAGATTTTAGGAAACTTTCAAGTCATTGAACATATTCAGCAGCTCTGTTTTACCTCCCCGGCGTGCGAAATGGACGCCATGTTACCGTGAAATGTCACGTACCGGACCCGTCGCGATGTTTTAAATGTCACATCTTGGAACACTTCATCGATAAGTGGTAGAAGCGCCAGAGATGTACCAGACGTGCAGACGGTGATCATCAGATCCGAAAAAACACATCAACCACTTAAAATGTGCGAACTGCAATGCAGACCACGGCACGCCTTCACGCCGGTGCCTCATCTTCTTCGCGGAAAAAGAAATTCTCGCCTTAAAGCACAAACAGCGTATATCCCTATGGGTGAGAGGCGACAATGTCACGAGACCCACAGAACCCAGTCATATCATGACACTGCTGCCCAACCTTCGACCGCCAGGCGAGAAATCCGTCCTCAGACCACGCGATGAGTGATCTGAAAAAATGACAGGTGCAGATTTCATCACCTTGATTCTTGCGTCCGCCGCATCGGAGGGCGGCGGTCCCGTTGTCCGGAGGACCGATCGGGTCCCCAGCCACTCGACACCGACGCATGCAGCAGGCGTCAGAGCTGGCGGAGCTAGCTCTGACTGTTCCGGTGGGCGTGCCGGCTGCTCCTGTCGCCGTGCGCGCCTGTTCTCGTGCGCGCTTGTTCTCAATGTGCCGCCGCGCGACAGCGAAGCGGATGACACCCAGGACAAACCGAAGCCAACTCTGAAAGGCAATCGGTCAAGGACAAGTGGCCTTCCTACCGGCGCTCCAACAACTTCGGCCAGCATTTCGGAGAAGTGATGATGTCTGCCGCAAGACATCACAAGCAAGACGCAAGAAAAGACAGTGGAAACCAAGACGGAAAACCGACCAGCAGCTGCTGTCCACCGCTGCTGGACTACCTGCTGTCACCTGCAAGGCCACTCGTCCCTCTGTGGTCGCAGCTCATCACGACTAGGCCAGCATCAGATGCGTGCGTGGAATCCCGGTTCAAGACCATCAAGAACCTGCTCATGCAGAAGAGCAGGCGACTGCAGCCCGGCGAGTTCGTCGAGCTTCTGTTGCAAGACGGCTCGGCGCGACAAAGGGAGTCACTCATCCCACAGCAAAGCCAGAGACATAAAAGGAAGATGACAAGTGCAATGGACGATGTGTATGAGCAGTTGAAACACAGAAAAAAAGAAACCACGGATCACATATCTAAGAAGGGCTGTTCTTTGTGATCTACTGCATCCATCCACACCCCAAGGAGCCAGAGAAATCCATCAGAGTGCAAGACGCAAGAGCACCTCTCGGACTGTCCAAAACTTGTGGGCGAACCCCGGAAGTCACTGAAGATTGGCAACCAGCTAGTGAGGGTTTCCGAAATCAACAACATACTCATCAAGCGGACGAATGCTTAACGGCGAAAGGTATGTGTGGCCAGATGACATAGTCATAGGCGCCTTTTTGCTGTGTGTCGCCAAGGCCAACAACGCATTAGTCTCAGTTTTCCAGTCCGCGTCGCTCGGCATAATGACTCGGCTGGCCCAGTCCAGACGTCTGGGCACGTACCTCACAGAGCGGCACGGCGTCCACCAGACGGTTCATGCCGTTCAACTCGGTATCGCATTTTACATATGTGAAACACTGCATAATGCACTGCCATTCTACGTGGTTGAAGCGGGGATTCTCGTCGAAGAGGGGATTCCCGTCGTCGTTCAGCGGCGGGGAGGATGACCGCACAATGCACAATGTTACGGATCGCCCGAGGGACATCAACCGCCGCCTGTCAAACGCCAGCAGTCGAGAGTTGGTTCGCTAGGCGGTGAGATCTGAGCAGGGGTGATTTGGGCTTCAGGGCGCATCGACTGCATAGTCATGTCGCGCCCATCACGAATGTTTTACTGAGCAGATTCAAGAAACTCGCATCTTCTCGCGTCTGTGTTCATGACAGCAGAACATGCCGGGAGCAAAAAGGAAACGAGAGATTGGCTACAGGAAACTAGAGAACACAAACTGTCGGCCACAGCTAGATCTCATGCCGCCCCCATGCATTCCGTGTTGCGTCTCGTGGCAGTCGGCCAACTGCCCGTGGCCGGGAATTGCGTGTGAGGCGGTCGCGGCAGCATGGCCAAATTTGTTGTATTTGTTGTAGAGCCTTATCTGTAATAGACTCAGGTCCGTTTTCCGCCTGCTTACGGACCACGTGCCCAGAAAGGTTCGGGGTCAACGATGGCGAGTTGACAGTGGAGGAAGTATTTAGTATCTCAGAGGCACAGGAAATATCTTTGAAAAAATCTACTAGCAGAGCGACTGGCAATACTTTGGTCAGTCCTGTCTTTGCTAAGGTGTCAGCCTAAGGGGACTCTGAAGCAGCAAAAAGTGGAATCTCCTGGAAAATGCAGCAACTGCTGTCGCACAGGTCACAAACCAAAGAAATCAGTTCGCCATACAAAAGAAGGTGGCCTCCAACTCCTGTGGACGTGTGGGTCATTGTGCAAGCAGGGGCAGATTAACAAGCGAGGTTCCTGGCTCATCTCATCAATGTAGCCAACAGGCCTACACAGATCCATCTTGCCAAGAGATACATGTGGTGGCTTGTAACTTTGGCGTGCCGAGGATATGAACAGACGTATGATGATCACAACAAGCTCATGGGAAACTACGAAAGTTCGTGGCGAAGCCTATAGCGGTGATTAAAATATAGCGGCGAAGCCTATAGCGGTAGAACTTTCGCTATTATAGGGTTACTGGTGTGCGTGTGCAGGTACATCCTAGCATTAATGTTACTGGGGTGATGTATAACCGTGAGCAACTGCCTGATGTGTCAATGGACGTCATGCCGAATTACGTCGGCTTTCGGCCTTTGTACATGTACTGGACGTCCGATTGGACGGAGAAGCAAAAGTTATCCGTGTCAGTAGCTGCGCACTGTCATTCGAAGATGTTTGATGGTCGTAGGATGTATACCAGTTATCGTAGGATTAAGACGGTCCTTACCTTGGCTCAGGCTGTTGACATGATGCCTTCGAGGTCTGGATTGTTTTCTACGGACGATACTAATATTCACCTTGGTTCTATTTTCAATGGTGCTGGAGCGCTGGATAACCACACTATCGCGCCGCAGGGTGTTCAGTTGCGTTTTATTTATTATGTAACCATGGTGCCTTTGAAATAATAAACTGGACAGCGAATTTACCTTTTTGTGTGCGGCCGAAGGCCGCGCGTCTCCAATCCCCACTGCGGGTAGGCGGAAGACCTGTTGCTAACGACGGACAGTAGGGTTAAACGGTTCCGAAAGCGCCGAGGAGTAGCGACCCCATCTCCACCGCGGGTAGCCAACAACTTAGGTTACGTTAGGTCATTTCGTTATCGGCCAC